>JALXJV020000016.1:31181983-31921983 GCA_024633595.2 Lepomis macrochirus | reverse complement strand
TAAACACTACATGAAAACACTGCAGCTGTAAAAACATTCATGTCGAACTGTCATAAAGAAAGTTGGAGGTTGATGGTATCAGCAGCTGAGGCAGAGCGAAGAAGGATAGTCCATGCTTTGCACAACGTTGATGCTCTTTTCACCAGCATATAAAATACAAAGTCTGCATTTCGTATGTGCATTTTAAAAAAATCTCTTTTAAGCTCAAAAACCTTCCACACTGAGTCTGTAGTATGCTATTTGCTGCGAAAATTTACAACACGAGACAAACTGGAGTCAGGCAGCAGGTTATTTTGTGGACACCTCATCTTTTCTGCTGCCTGATGCTGCTGTCGCTCTGTCCACCGCTCTGTCTCTCACTCTGTCTCTCACTCCTTCTCTCACTCCCTTTTTCATTTGCTCCCTTGCTTCTCTCCACTGGAGGAGCCTCCTCAGGCGGCCGCCACTCTGATTAGTCTTGCATTTGGCCACGTTGCTACCTGCTATCACTCTCCCTCTCCTTCCTCATCATCATCATCAACGCCCTGAATTTTACTATCGGACCTATTGACAGTGTCATAAAATCTGAGTTTTAAAATGATACTGTGCTTTTTGATGGATCTATGCGAACAAATGCAGAAAACTGTGATTGACACATTATGAGGTCATATTTATTGTTAAACGTCAGACCATTTCAGCAAAAAAATACGGAATTGGAGTGCCAAGGCCCTAACACTCTGTATGTAAGTTTAGTTAAAGGATTCAGTTCTAACAGGTACAACTAACACTTAAACTGAATATGTCAGTGACAAGCATTCATGACTCTGAAACCATTTTTATATGTATTACATTAATTAATAATTGACCAGCCATGCATCTAATAACAGCAAGAAAGAAAGGAAGAGCTGGATCTGCATTAACAATCTTAATACATACTGAGTCATATTCCCTCCCATTACCATTTCAGTCTGATGTGTTCATCCAACAATATTTTTTTTCACAATAAATTCCATTTCATTTCATTATTGTTTTCATTCTCTTCTGTTTTATTTCCTCACAGAATCCCTTTAGGACGGTTCACCTTCTATCATCATCACCAACACCTATTTAAATCCAGTTCAGCATGTGGATTTGGTCCAGTGGCCCCTGAAGCCATCACATGCTGAGCATGACCCCAGACACCTGGTTTACCTGCTGGTGCTGGAAACCTCTTCACCTGTGACCTTTAACCCCACCAGAGGCTTGTCAGACATCAGCTCCTGTTTGGTTGGCTCACGATTCCACAGGCAGTCTGAATGAGAGATAGCTCTACTAACTCGCGGCCCCGTGTAGCATTTGTGCAATGTTTTCAGTGCAGATGTTTGTCATAAATATTCATAAAGCTGCCTAATGGCAATCATTACTCTAGTTCAGTCTCTTTGCCTTGGCAGGCCACCCAGTGAAGCCCGCTGCCAAACCGGCTCTTGAACTCTGCACTCTAGTGGCCGCTGTGATTGATTGGGACTGTCATTGGCGGAATCCTCCGGTAGCACTGCCGGCCAGACAAACATATGACAAGCACAAACACAGAGGTATTACACAGGTGCACAGAGTCATGAATAGTCATTCACTTCACTAATGTGATCAGCCATCAATCTCGCAGCGCCTGCCTGCTGTGTGTCTGTGAATGCACTTCGTCTGAGGTGTCCCAACATGTTGACATGCTTGTATAAAGAGAGGGGAACAGTCTTGTTTGCATCCTGGTGAAAGCACTTCATTTATTTTTGACGGCCGCCCACTTTTCCTCCTATAATCCTGTGTGAAAAGTTTTAACCAAACAAGACTTACCTCAGGTCATGGTGGTGGTGGGGGGGGGGGGTGTACCAGTGTGTGGGTGCCAGAGGAAGACCATGGAAAAAGACTGGGATTTTGTGAAAGCATCTAAGAGAAAGCGGGATGTTGACTGAGTGCTTTAAGGTATTCTGAAAGTGGATAAGGGTGAGTGGAGCCCAAGGGCCTCCCCTACCCGGTCTAACTGTAAGTGCTTTAATGGTAGCCAATAAAAGCGTAAGGGGTGACTGGCAGGGGGCTGGCTGCAGACCGACCTTCTCCACTTCTCTCTACCTCTTTTCCTCTCTCTCATTTTCTGTGGCCTGTGGCTGCCGCCTGCGCTCTCACTCTGTGACAGCAGCCTCCCCTGAGAGCAAGGCCTCCATAAATCTGGTGGGATTAAAGAAACTCAGCTATGGGTCGTCTCCAAATTAAACCAGGGCAGAAACCACTTAATAATCCACAGAAGAGAGAAATGGGGAAGGAGGCAAAACGAGGGAAAAAAAGCATTGACATTGGCAGGCACACATGCAGAGCAAATATAAATAAACACAACTTCATAAACAGTCATAAATCTTTCAGATGAAAAGTACAGATTGACATTCTCAGATAAATATCAGCAGAACACTTTTATATTAAATCTCTATTTACTTTCCGATCACTTTACTGAGATGTGTAATTTTCCCGTAACTCCTCCGCAAAGAATCTCTGGCTTTTGGTAACTTTCATCTTAAAAGTAAAAATGTAGAGCTGCATTTTCTTTCTTGACAGCGTATACGCTGATGTGACATGGTGAGATACATCAGAGAGCGTGCATGTGTATATGCAAGGAGCTTAATTTTCCCTCATCTTTTTCATACCAAGGTTTTTCAACAGGTTGCAGAGTTTCTGTGCACTTGGGGCGCCTGTGGCTCAGGAGGCAGAGCGGGTTGCCCTTTAATTGGAGGGTCATTGGTTCAATCCCGGGCTCCTCCAGGCTGCATGTTGAAGTGTCCAAACTGCCCCTGGCGGCTGTTCCACCAGTGCATTAAAAGTGCTTTGAGTGGTCGAAAAGACTAGAAAGGCGCTGTACAAATACGGAGCATTTATATTTCTCCTGCGACACAGTGGTCTGGAGAGCGTGTTGTCTGTCTATGAAGATGTGTGCAGTGTGTATCTGCACGCAGGTGCATGTTGTCTGTTTTCATTCTTGAATATTGAAATTACATCCTTTAGAGACTAGGATTTACATCCCATTGCTGCTATCACTTCTGCTGCTTCTGATGTTGCCACTCCTCCGTGAACTTTCACTCCTACAAAACTTCCCTGCTCTCCGGGCTAAGATGTGAGAGTGGAGGAGGAGGAACAGCAGCGGTCCGCCAGTTGGTATTCCTGCTTTTTTTTCTTCTCCTCAGCTCCTTTGGGAACCTTTGTTGGCACACACCGTTGTTTGTTTGAGCTGCTCCACAATACTCCCACTCAGTAGGAGAGAACTCATAAGGGGTGTTGGATTGCACCTTGTGGCTTTCCTTTCCTTTTCCTCTCTCTCTGTAGCATTGTGAGGCGAGCAGAGCGGGGCAGGGCAGGGCAGGAGACTGGGGATAGCGTACAGATTAATCAGCTCCTGAGGGCTAGACTGGGCCCACTGTTGCACATGAAAGCATGGGGAAAATGGACACTGGATCTCTGGATCCTGGATAAGGTCTGATGACTTAATCTGTCTGTCTGAGGATAAAGGGAGTTTTGGGGGGGAGGAAAGCCTCCGCTGAGGCTCAATGATAACATTATAGATTTAAGTTTTGTGTCTATTTGAGGGAGCATGATACCAAACCTGAGTCAAAGTATATTTGAACATTGTGTGTTTTTACTATAAACTCAAACTGCAAATTCATGAATTCAGCTACTATCAGTTGTAGTCTGCAGGTCACTAATCAAGGTTTCTAGAGATACATTACACATGTCATCAAGCCTGTGCCTCAGTTTCACACACACTTAGACTTCTTTGAATATGTGAATACTGTAAAGAAAAACTAAAAGCGCTTTGGATAAAACGGCAGAAGAACAAAAAAAAAAATCTTTTAGATTTTATTATTTACACCTTTATGTTTCCTACTGTGACATGTCAAAATGTGTAGTGTTTTTAAAAAGCCTATTTATTTAAACCAGCTATAAATAACAGATGGTAGAAATATAGAACAATGCTAGATAGTGTAACATGAGTGAATAGTCACATTAAAGTGCACATGAAGTGTCACATCAGCTTTATGTTTCTTAAAACTTTCTGGCATTTATTATATTGTTATATATGGCAAATCCAAAACAGGGAAAACAAACACTGGAGGCTTATTTGCAAATGGTATTTGATCCAAGCTGTCTGTGAACTGAAAGAATTTACACATAATTGTTTCAGTGTGTTCAAGCTGCATCTGTTTATTGAAAACAAACAACAATATTGGGAAGAAAAAGGTCTTGCAATCCAATAGTCTAATTGCTTGACATTATTCCATCTGCTCAAAGTTTCCTCTGCATCCTTACTGTCACCACTCTAACACATCACAACGTCTTTAAGAGCAAGAGTCAGTTGCAGAGGTATTCACTGATTGATTTCTCCTGTACTTTGCTGCAAGAATTAGCCAGAAACTCTGTAGTTAATTAAAATTATCATCTGTCTTTTGACAGAATCTGTTTTACTCTGAAAGTTTTTTTTCAATAGTATTGGAAGGTTTTTAACCAAAACATGAGAAAGAGAAATATCGTTGTGACTGGAGACAGACGAACTGATGGGCCTATTTCGCTGATATTATTAGGAAAGAGACTGGTTGCAAGTGAACATGTTGAATAATACTGTATAGGTTTTCATGCGAGTGTGGTGCATGTTTTGCTTGTCAATTAAGGCTTACTTTGAAACATAATTATGTCCTTGTACATATTTCAGAATCTTCTGTAATTTTCTATATCATATTCTCTAATCAGGGCGGCACGGTGGAACAGTGGTTAGCACTGTCGCCTCACAGCAAGACTTTCTGTGTGGAGTTTGCATGTTCTCCCCGTGTCCGCGTGGGTTCTCTCCGGGTGCTCCGGCTTCCTCCCACCATCCAAAGACATGCAGGCTAGGTTCATTGGCGTCTCCCAAAATGTCCTTAGGTGTGAATGTGAGTGTCTCTTACTTGCTTTAACTTACAGTGAACATTTATAGGTGCCCTGAGGCTTATTGTTGACCCGTTTCTCTCTGCTCGCCTGTCATTCACCGGTGTTGTGTGGAGTTTTGCGTGCATGCCGTGCCGCCGACAGCTGCATGCACGTCACGGTTCCTCACGGGTTTTATTCCAAATAACTGTTTAAAACAATATAATATTCTTTGTGTGGTTTATCAACGGTGATAAAAGGTCCGAACGTCCTGCGAGTTGCGGACACCACAACACAACACTGGCACAACTGATGGTCTCTCTTCCTCGTCTGCCACACACACACACACACACACACACACACACACACACCCGCTGGAGAGTACCGACGCCTCCTAACCTTAATGGGTAGTGTTACACTTTTGGATGTCTTCACGCATGCTTTATTAACAGCTTCTTTCTTTTCACATTTTTATTTACAGCATCATATGTTGAAATTTATATTATAAAAGGCTGCGTTTTATCTTTCTGCGAGAAAACCGGTAGTTCCATGTAAAATGAGACGTTGAGCTCCTCCATAATGCCAAAACGGTATGATTTCATGATGCTGCTGCGATGATTTGACCATGATGTATTTGTTTCATGAGAATTACATGCAATAGAGATCCTGTGAATGTTTGGTTTCTCCGATATTACAGGGAAGTTATGCTGATTTTTGGGGCCTTTCCTCCCAGAAAGTGTTCTAATGTCCACAACACAGTCACAGTCGAATCCAAAATTTGATAAGTGCTTTGCCAGTCTTAATAATAAGACCACGGTTGCCAGCTCTGTATGGTATTTTCATTTGATGGCAGTTGGCTTAATATTGCAATATGGCAAAGCTAGGCTCCTCAAAGGCAGCATTCACACTTTTGAGCCATTAGCCCCGAGTGACGGATCAGACTTCTCTTTAAAGGACTTTTGCATCTGTTTTCCATTTAAATGTCATAAATGTGAGGTGTATATATGCCAAGGTCATGACAGACAGATGGTGCCGTAATGATTTTCAGAACTTGGGCCATGCAGCGGTGCAGAAAGTGCATGGGCCTGCTTAGGCTCTCCTCACTGTGCCCTTACTATAGCTAACATAGGCATTTTCTTCCTGAAAGCCCAAAATGCTCATTTTAACCTTCAAAGGACAAATTGTCATTTTTTTCTCTGTGGGTTGGAGGGGGGCTATGTAAATTATGCCTAAATTGCAGCATATTTTGCCAATATTATTTACATGGCTGTCACTTTGACTTGCGGTGGGGCCACTCACAGCCCTTTTTATTTCCATTTTTGCTGACAGCTTCGGGCTCATCCCTGAACTGTCATAATTTGCTGTTCTGCTTCTGTCTCTCGAGCTGAAGCACGCGTGCTCACATAGAAACTTAATTTCTCTCACTTTTTCACAATCTCTACCACTCTTTATTCCCACTATACTTCTCTGCACATCTTCGTTGCCTCTGAGGATGTCTGCGTGGGAGTTGACCTGAAGTAAAGGCAGCAGGCAGAGAGTCAACGAGTTCAAACACACATGAAAAAAAGACACCAAATATAAGATCTGGCTATACAAACATGCCACGATCGAGCCCTCCTGCTGAACCTGTGTAAAAAAAACAAAACATTAAATGATCACAGATCACACAGTGAACTCTAACTTAGCGTCCTAGAAGCACAAATCTTTAGAGCACAGACAGTGACTTTCTTTCTCGAGCTTAGGGAGGAGCTGGGAAGATCAGAAACTGCCCTAGAAACTGCTATTCCTCACAGACCACTTACATACTTACCACAGCTAGTTGACATTTAGTAGTGTTATCTTTTTACCATTGTTTTCATTGGACTCTCTTTGAACCCACAGAACTTTACTCAAGGCTGTGTATGTGTTCCCACTCACCTCCCATGAGCCACTTGGATTCACAGGGTCGCCTTATTTTTGCTCCTCCATTCACTAAGGGGAGAAAAAAACAGCCGAAAAGAAAAGAAAAGAAAAGAAGGGGAAGGTGATGGAGAAATGGAGAAGTGACAGGTGAAGGAGCACGTGCGCCTAGGCACACAGCAAGACTGCCTGACTGTCTGATGCACAGACAGCGTCTTCGCCGGCACCATCTCCTATGGAAATCAAAACATTCCACATGGTTCTGGAGATGAAGCGAAACCCCAAGGGTGAAGCCTGCTGTGTTCATCTCCCGCTCTCTCTACCCTCCAGGCGTGTGAGGTGCTACAAAGCCATTCATTCCCCCCACATACACTCTGTCATCAACGTCCAGGGAGATGACTGACATTGATTGACAGCTGGTGCACTTTTGGTTCTGGTGCCTTTATTTTTGGTTGGTTGGCTGCGTGTGTTGCTTCATCCCTTTTTACACATAATGCTTCAGTGATGTTTCCAGTTCAAACTTCCAGCTATATGGTTGTAGCTTAAGACATACGCTGCAAAGTAGGCATGTGAGTCTGGTGTATTAATTAGATAATTTGTTGGTAATTTATTTTCAAACTGTATTAGAATTTGTGTGAATATCAAAGTCAAAGCTAGGATGCTTTCTATCTTTATGCTTGTATGTGTATGTGAACCTGTATATCACATCCACCTCCACCATCCCCATCCATCACATCTATAATAAGAATAATAATAATGATAATAATAATAATTTACTCCTGCATCCTTTGCACTCTGCTCATTGCACCTGTCTATGTTGTTTTTGTTTATACAATCCTGAGTCAAATTCCTTGTATATATATATATATACACATAGCTGGCAAATAAATCTGATTCTGATTTCTTTCCATAACATATTAAATTCAACACTTCGCTCTGTATGTGTCTCTCTCCAACACACACACACGCGCTGCTGCTGGCTGTGTTGCATGCGCCTGGATGCAGCAGTCTAAATTACCATCATGGGATGGGTTTTACAGTCAGACTGTGTCACCTAGACTTTTGTATTTGCAAAGTACAGAAGTCAAAGAGAAAGTTTTAAAAAACCCCTGAGAGGTCACTACAAACAGCTGAGTGCAGGAGGTGTTCACAGTGCTCAACTGACAGACTTATTCGGGCATTTTCAGTACAGTAACATTCAGAGTCATGGCAACCACATTCCTCTTCCACAGAGAGGCAAGGCATCATGGTGAATAAGAAGTGGCCTACTCGTAAATAACGCCGCGTCCTGAAAACAGGCCAGCTACGGCGCACACACAGCTTAATAACCACAAGCACATCCACAGTATCCAACAGGTGCTCGGCGGCGACCTGTCCCTGAAATGATAATGAGCCTTTTAAACAGCGACACGGCAGCCGCACCAAATCCACTGAAAAGCACGTGAAAAGTTACTCACCTATTTGAAAGGCATCCAAGGAGCCTGCAGTGAGCAAAATCTTTGACAATGCCCTTAGTATTCCGCAACATTCTTGTGTGGGATCTTTGCGACCCTCTTTGCGACCCTCTCCTCCTGTTCTCCTACTGTTCTACTTGTCAGATTTTGCGTTTCACCTGGGCCGAGTTCAGCGCCGACAAAACTTAGCAAAACTTTTTTTTTCAACAGAAACGCCGGTGCCTCAAACACTCTTCTGTGTACTGTGCAAGTGCACTGCATTTTCCTGCCTTTTTTACACCATTGTGTTTACAGACTTGTCACAGCTGATTGGGTAACACGCCCACCAAACAGAAGAAAATACCTGGAAGCCTGTTGCGGAAGATTGCAAGGAAACATGCTCAAAAAACGTTGCTCGCTTCAAACGTTGCAAACCGGTCCAGAACGTTTTGAGACTGACCTCGCCCCTGGTTTCTGGAGTCTTGATGAGACATGATCAAATAGAAACATAAGATTGAGTCGCCGTGCACATATTACCCAGCAATCATCACTGCATGTGGGCTATGTGACTTGATTTCCAAAGAAAATAAGAATAAATTCATTCTGTAGAATCTGTGGTATCAATTTTGTTATACTTCACCATATGTACCTTATAGGCTACTGCTTGCTACAGGCTTTTAAAGGGTAAAACTACCCTCAAAGGTCTGTGGTGTCAAACACCACTGAAAAGCGGTAAATGCGCATTTAGTGTGTATATATATCACCTGATCGCCATTTTATTAAGCAGTTTGAGGTGAGCAGGGTGTCTACTATTAAATACTACTTACAGATGCATTTTTACCACGTAACTCACAAAGTCCTGCTCGTAATCTGGCGGGGCCGTTTCCGTCACGGGCCCCAATGCAGCTGCACTGTCTGAGCTGTCTATACCTACGCCCCTGCCAGTGAACAAAGTGGGCCCCAATTGCAAACATGCAAAAGATAAAATTGGCCCATGCAAATATGCTCATATAAGCAGCTTACATTTACATAATCCATATGTATCTCCTTGAATGATTGGAGTAATGCATATATATTCCTCCAACTACTTGGAGGAATATATATGCATATATGGTACTTAGTTTGGGCTGTCCCAAACTAAGGATTTACATAGTCCAATCAGAATTGTCGTATGTCTGTGTGGCGATTGCAAGTGGGAGGCTTACATACGGTAGCTCTGCTTTAATCTTGAGAAGCTGCAGAGCTACAGTCTCTATATTCATTAGTCAGTTTAACTTACACTGTACATTTACAGCTAAACTGAGGCTTGTTGTTGACCATTTTCTCTCTGATTGTCATTCACCAGTCGTGTGCAGAGTTTTGTGTGCAAGCCGTGCGGGACAACTGCATGCACTTCGCGGATCCTCGTGGGTCTGTTTCAAGTAGCCTACTAATTATAAACGTTATAATATTCTTTGTGTTGTTCATCAAAGGTGATAAATGATCCAAACGCCCGGTGAGGTGCACACAATTCTGCCTAACACAGATGAAGCTGGGTCTCCGTACAACCAGTGTTCCTCTTCTGCCACTATACACACCCACATTAAGGGTTAGGGTTACAAATTTGGATTTATTCACGCACTACAAAAACATTTCTTAGAAGCTTTTTTCTTTTCACATGTTTGCAGCATTACTTATTGGCGGGCGGTATATTAACTTAACTTATTGGGAGAAAACTGGTAGTTCTATGTAAAATCAGACGTTCCACACCCCCATATCGCCTTAATAGTATGATCCTCGTGTCGCTGCAAAGCTTCAACTGTGAGATTGACAGTCAAATCAGGCCCCACCCAGGGTCAGCCCTACATACTACATACATAAAATTTTTAAGATATTACAAGGGGCAGTCTTTTTGTATAAATCTTACATATTATATTAATTAGCTTAGGATTATTATATATTGTACGTCTGCTGTTAAAGTATTTTTTAAAGTATCTCTATATAATAATTTTTATATTTATATATCCATACTGATTAATTTGTCTTTCTTTTTATTTCCTCTTAATACATGTATTGTACAGCGTACAATATGTACATGTACCAAACACCAAGGCAAATAGGCAAACAGTCTGATGATAAAACATGTTCTGATAAATATGACATATTTTTATAAAATTAATACATTCAATACAACAGTAATAATAAATAAGTACCAATTTAAATGAAACATAAAATGCTTGCAATCTTCCTGTTCACAACAGAAATGAACCACTCCAGAGTTCACTTTCCAGTGGACCTAAACCCAGACCAGAGTGCGGCTGTTTGGTCCGCACCAGAGTTTGAATCCGGTATTCTCAACAACCCTAATGAACCGCACATAGTGGGTAAACGCTCCAGGATTCAGTTTGAATGGACTAGACAGGGTCGGTGTGAATGCAGCCATACATCACTGCACATTTCCATTAAAACATAAGAGCCAATACTAGCTTAGAGATGCTGCTGTGACACTAGTAAGAGAGCCAATTTCAAACCAACAGGGAAATTAAGAAAAGCACACAACCACCAGAATACTCTTTTGTCTCACTGCAAGCTTTGCCTCCCACAGTGGCCCTCAGTCAGTGGTGGACGCCAACATTTTGAGCAAAGCCTTAGCATTCCGACTTAAATATGTAACCTAATTGAAGGACAAAAGTTAATGACCTTAGCATCTCATTTTCTAGAGGACCCGTCTTTGGCTTGTCGCCTTTGAAAAGCACCTTGCAGCTCAGTGGCACAGAACAGACGAGAAGAGCCACTCTGCCGTGGAATGTATAATGACATCTTCTGTTATAGCCCAGAACTGTTATAGGCCATAAAATTGCAAGAGCTCATCTAGGAGATCCATGGTCAAAGGAGATGAGCGTGTGTGGTCACGAGTAGGACAGGCATCTCTTTTCCTGTCCGTCAGTCTGTCTGTCTCCCGTCCTCTGTCTTACCAATGTGCACCTAGAGAACCCTAAAATGCATTTGCAACCCTGGTGGAAAAGAATGAAAAGAATCAGCCAAACTGTACTTTCCTTTGGTCAAAACATTTTTGCAGTTCAAAACCATAAGCACTACGCTTCACTTTAACTTCTGGGACTCAATGTGAAACCTTTCACATCTGCTACAGCTTTGTTTATGACTCACTTGTATTTACAGTTCAGCGTGAATCCTAATGTTAATGCATCCTGCTCTTATAGGTAATGTGGTCCGGTCACAGTGTATTATCTCAAAGTATCGAGGGATGTAAATTATAGTTGCAAAGGCACTCAAAGGAGGCTGGAATTAAATCAGTGTTTCCTCCCATCAGCATGAAAACTGAAATTCAACACCAGGAAACCGCACACACATACACAATTATCAGCTCTAGCTCACACATCCCGAGCTGTTAGCTGCAGCTACCCTAACCCTGACTGTTTAGTTGGGTGCAAGCCAACGCTTTTAGTCATAGACCCAAATTTCCACCTCACTCCCTCTTTTTCTGTTCTGAGATATAGCCTTGGCCAAGCTCCCAAACTTAAATGGCTGATTTGCTGTGGGTTAACTGGAGAATGGGAGGGTGAAGTCATATATATTGTGTGTGGGGATGGTTAGCTGAGTGGTAGATCAATTTGGGGGAACAGAGAAGGAGCCAGATGGCCACTGGATCTCAGTCCAAGGCAGATGGGGTAAAATAGCAGTACATGTACAGCTCAGGTATTTATCACCCATAAAATTTGAATATGAATTGTGTATGGCTGCATTTTAGCTTGATGTGAAAAAAAAGTATCACTGGCTATTGTGTCACGCCGCTACAGGAGCAACATTTGCTCTCCTGCTTGTGCTGAAAATCAATGCACCTCTTAACATGCCTGAGATCTTGACATGTTGTGAAAGTAAATGAAGAGTGCACTCAGACCTCTTATCTGTTAGATAAAAACCTGATGTATGACGTAGGGAAAACTGTCCAGACCATTGCACTAATCACACATCAGCTCTTGTTGAGAAGGTGAAATCTCAGGACCTCTGGTTCTGTTCAATTAAACCTGAAGCAGCTCATAAACCAAAGCAATCAAACGCAGAATCGATAGCGGCCCAGACCTTGTCTCTTCCAGCCCAGCCTCGCGGGCTATCAGGCCTGTAAATCACCGTGCGTGTGCATCTGTTTGGGAAAGAAGCAGGAAAAGAACGAGGGACTGATGCCACAGGCCTGTGTCAGTCTCGTGGCACGAGCCAGGTTTGCTGGCTCTTGCCCATTTTCGGGGGAGGGGGGGTTTCAGGCTGATAAAGAGCTCCAGCTCCAGGGATGAAGGGCAGGCCGACCCTCAGCTGCACACACACACACACACATACACACACATTCATTTCCACATTAACATTAACCCTGGCACCATTACCGCTGTGAAGTGCCATTAAGAGCCAGCCACGAGGCCATGGGGAGCAGATATTACTAAACTGTCTCCTCCTCTCACTCTGCAGCTCATCACGATTCTCTGGCTGACAGGGGAGGAACAACTGAAGTGATGAAGAGGGGCAACTATGCAGGGGCAATTTAATGGGGTTCATTTTATTGATTAATTATTTTTAGGGCACCTAAATTGCCGTGTTATACACTGTGTAATTAAGAATTTGTTTCTTAGACACACCTCAAGGAAACACAAGCTCATATACCAAAGCTCATTGACCCTAATATATATACATATATATAAGATATTGAATTACATTTATAGACAGGGACTGTGTGTGTGTGTGTGTGTGTGTGTCTGGTGAGGCACATTTCAGACTAAAGAGCAGCTAAGTGGAGATAGCTTGTGGCTGGAAACAAGACTAACCCACTGTCCCCTATCATTTCCAGATATGTCTAACATACCTTTTAATGTTATCAGCCTGCTAGTGTTGTAGCACTCTCCATGATATTGAGGCCCTCCTCATACAATTGATAGCCCCCCCCCCCCCATGCCCCCTAGTGAGTTACATATGCATAATAAGCTTCTGAGTAATGTATGCACAATATGCTTCTATCTGATATTTTACATCAGGTACTATCTATATAAATCAATAATATTATATTTAATGTATATTTTCCTTAATATCTTATTAGAAAAGAAAATAACAAATGAATAGATACTTTTCTGTTTGGGCCCCATCTGGCCATCCTTCTGGGCACCCGTGTTGCCATCGGTAGGTTATATCAGTTATCTCTAATTTAGATAAATTCCGAGAGTAACATGATGACAGGCGAGACTATTGACGGCCATGTGTTGGGGCCACCATGGAAAATTCAGGGGCCCAGCAGTGCCGCCCCACCATGGCAACAAGGAACCCCAGGCTGAACGGCCTTCCACTGGCTTCATGAACCAACAACGTTCCCCCGCAGACAACCTGACAGGAGATCGAAAACGGCTGGTGGACAGCAGTGAAAAGTAGTCTGTGTGTAATACTCTTCATGTTTGTTTATGTCTGAAGTCACATTTGATTACGTGAGTTTCTGTGAGATCACAAGTGTCCGGAACCGCCACTCTGAAATTGTTTAGTATAAACTCCAGTGTGTGGTCCTGTGTCTTGACTGAATCATCTGGTGTGTCAGTTAATTCTGTCATTACTTCTGTGGTATCCCAACTTCTCAAATCGGTTAACACCTCTAGTGCATCATAATTCAAAAAAACAGCCCTCCTGGCAAGATATGATACAAATTACCACAGATCAAGAGTGGCTCTAGGTAAATAAATATTAAACAAGCTGTGTGTTTCTTCATTTGGAACCAGGTGGCTGTGGTGTAGATCAATAGACACAACCTAAACAGTATCTTCATGTCATTACTTAGTACTGGCATGCTGCATGTGTACTAAGTATTATGCGTAGGTTTCAGCCAAATTGGTATACAGACATCACCCCTGAGTAAACATTAGTTCCAGTGTTTTCCACAGGGAAGTGATCAAAGTAACATGGAGTGCAGTGCTGAAATGGAAAGATGTTTTGCTTGATTCCTGGTAAGATGTAGCGGAGCGTTCTATGTTGATACTTCAACTCAAGCTTTCATTCTCATCTAATCTTATTGCACACGTCTTGGTACTGGAGATAAATTATACATACATGTATATTTAATAGCAACAGTCATTCAAACTTACATACAGTTAGATAGTTAATGAAACAAACCTAAACAAGATTGCTTTTGTCACACAAAAATTGCAACTGCAAGATCAAGTGTTTTATTAAGTTAGCTAAAGTCAGTTTGGCTAATCTTACTACCATGACGTTAGCCAGATAAACTGATCCTGGTAATTCTCATGGAGCTAGCACAATTCTTTAATGTAGTTAGAGGTGTGATTTGTTTATCAGTGATGAAACCGTGATATGTTGGTTCCCTGCAGGTCATTCGATTAAAAACATGGTTGTCTGTCATAGTGTTATGGCTTCAGCAGAACATTTTTACTGCAGCGGTAGTTATTTTAAATCTGTGGCCGCCAACCCCTTGATCTCCATCGATCGACTGGTAGAAAAACAAAGACGACATCAAAACCGCACTCCGTGGTGTAGCACTTGGCCTTGCAACAGTGAGAAGGAGGGTGGAGTCACTGTCAGGGGACATGGATCAAGTGCTGAAGTCACTTGGTGAATACTTTTCACTGCAGGTCCCTGGACATAATGGACACACAGCTCAGCTTTGTTGTATTTGTCAGAATGGTTTTCCAGGATTCTGCAACAAAGGACTTTCTCACTCTTTTGCACTTAAAGGAGAGAACGAGAGGTGAGGATTCTAACAATGAGTTTTAAAAGTGAAAATGACATCCGTATTCATAAACCCGTGGCAATACCGACTGATGGGGCCTGGGCAATGCCGGATGTGCGTGCTGATTTTTTAGCACTGTGTCATAATGACCCTGATTTTCTTAACTTTGTAAATTATCACTGTGTGATTCATCAGCAGGCCTTGGCTTGGAAGTTTGTGGGCTTTTCACAACCTCATGTTTCCCATGTAATGACAGTGGAGGTCAAACTAATGAACCTGAATGTGTATAATGTAGTGATTTGTAGCCTTGCTACCTGAGATAAAGACTTATCTGTCGACAGGCAACGAGGACACGAGGACCTGTCAGATGATGCATGATTGCTGGACCTGTGGCTTCTGACAGACCTAATGGCAAAACTTAACGCATTAAACAATGAGCTCCACGGAAAAGACCACATTAATAACAGTCATAATAATGTGTGGAAAGCAAGTCAATGCATCCACACATCTACAGAACGGGAGGCTAACACAACCTGGAGAAAATGTCACAGGCCACTGAAGTCAAATATGTCTTTCACCCTGAGCAGCACTGTGCTCACCTGGGTAAAGTGGAAACAGAGTTCAGTTTGCTCCACGCTCCCCCCGCGGGTAAACGGCACAGTTGTCAGAGCATAATCCAGTCCTACTATGGGTGTTTATTTGTCCAAAAGCTGCAGCGCTGCCTCCGGCTCTCTCCTGCGCTGCCCCGGAGCGCTCCGTCAGCCAGCGGAGTTTCACCCCCCTGCTCTGTCTGGTTCCCTCCAAACAACTCTCTGAAGCCGCCTGTGATGTTCAGACAATCTCAACGCTGACACATCGTCATGCGACCTTCGCTGAAGGTTAAAATTTTCAACTTTACGCGAATGCCTCTGCGTTGCCAGCAGCGCATTGACTTTGTGTGTAATCGTGCCGCCCCAAACCCTTGCTTTGCTTTTGGTGTGAATGCACCACAAGACTGAATGCCTACTTTTGATTACCACAGTAGAGGGCACTTTCACAGCTGAAAATAATCAAATCAAATTAAGCTGCTTTACAGACTTTAGCTATGAGCAAAACAAAGCATTCACAGACAGGATTCAGTCACAGCTACCACACTGACTTGAGTAACATGATTGCTACAGTATTGCCTTCTAATGGCATTGTGAAAAGTGATGCTACATAAGATGGGACAAGCGTCAGTTTATATTAAAGGGAGTCATTTTGAAGCGGGGCTGTATGAGTTACTTACCACTGTCAGGCACGGAAGCTAAGAAATATACTGCTGTGGACAGGGTCAGCTGCAAAATGTATTTAGGGCAGCTAAAAGAAGGCCCACCAAAAAAAATCAATCATTTTAAGTGTGCTTTATTTAGAATACTTTCAGTGCTTTACCTTGGTCAGACAGCCATTTCTTTTGGAATTACATGTTCCCAACCAAACAACTCCTACTCCTACGCTTAAGCGCAACTTGGCTGAGTATTGTATTACGCCGAGTTGAACTTGAGAGATTAAATATTCCACAACAATTTCCAGCAAACAGAGTTCAGCTCTCAGTCTTACCTATATAAGGTACTCACAGTGGGAACCAGTTCAAATGTAAAAAAAATAAATAAATTCGGATTGGATTGGATTTGTTAGCTGTAATTGTTTCTCATGTTCACACTAGCCGCAAAGAAAAATTAGATAAATTACTTCTAAATTTGGCTGAAGTTATTATAAGGTTACACTGAGTAGAAAGTTTCAGTCTTTTTAGTTACAAAATTGCTTCGTCATTAATCCTCTGCCATGTTTTAGCACAGAACAACTTTTTGGGGAATTTTGGTACTAAGAAGACTTTAACTTAGGAATATTCTAACTTCGTTTGACTAACTCAGACATTAGCTTCAGATCGACTTTAGAATGTTTTTGTTTACTATTTATTTACAAAGAACAGGTCTGTGGACATTGTCCCATAACTCTTCTGTTGGAAGCAGAACTGGTTGTCTTAACAAACGGGAGGAATAATTATAGCTGACTGTACAATGTACATATGGGCATGTGAATACTGTATTATGATACACTTGAAAAAATGTGAACGTATCCTTTAAGGACTTGTATCTCTGAGCTTTATATAACACAAACCAGGTAATATAATAAATATAAATACTAAATGACTTATCAGCACACTAAGAAGAGGGCTGAGAGCAGATGCACACAAAGTGATGCAAATATAGTTATGGATTTCAGCCTTAGAATGCCCAGTCATGATAGCTTATTTAAAATGGATATTTAAAGGAGACTTCTTCTGTAGCTTTTCAAAAAAGAAGTCATCTGCAGCCTATTTGTTAGTGTGCAGGATCTAGAGCTTGAAAATCAAGTTTCCCAGAAATAGGCAGACCACAGTTGCACAAATGATGTTACGCTTCTCCGTTGTTATAATTCCTTTTCTGAACTGTGCAGATGTTTCTTCTTTAAGAAACACACACAACTGTTTTCTTGCCACTGGCAAATTGTGGCTTGATCCTTGTTTAACTCACGCATTTGTCTGCACAGAGTTCAGGGGACCTCACACACATCTGTCTCAAATGGCCTGGAAGAGATGAGCAGAAAGAAAGACACTGAGAGAACACACAAGCCTGTGTGCGATGAGAAATAAGGTTGAATGTTGTTGTGCAATCATTCTAACACTCAATTAAAACACTTTATGTTATCTTTACTATATGAGAAAAGACAAGTAATTCCATTCCACTCTCCTGGTGTTAGCTGCCCGCCACTTCCACCATGTATTTGTCCAACTATGTCTTTCATGTCTTATTATGTCTAGTATTAAAAAAGCAAGACAACGAAGATTCGTAGGACCAAGAGACGTCAAAAATAATTACCTTCACTGAAGTGTAATATTTCCCAATGAAGCTGGGAATGTGTCTCGTTTCAGGCAGCACTACCCAACAGGGCAACGGGGCCCTGCTCAGCTACTTTTTTATTTGGTCTCAAAACACATTTGTCAATCAACTAAGTCGCAATACATGGACGAGCTGTCAGGAGACGCTGAGTAACCAGCGCAAACAAACAGTTTCAGGTTACAAAGATGACAGCGTTGTTTCTGAGTGCACCTCTGAAGGCCCTCTACAGGGAGACAGGGAATGCAACACCGCATTCCTTCATGTTTTGCTCTCTCTCATTAAATAAATGAACCAATGTATAATTACTTTGTTCAATTATGATTGTTTAAGCTGTTTTTATCACCATATATACTTTTTCATGTCAATAAAACTGCATTGTAATTCACAGTGTCTCATTATGTCTGGAAATGCTCTAGTCTTAGTGACGGCACATAGGTGCTTACTCTCCTTTCATTCTGAGCATGTCGTCAACATCAAAGCATAATTATGCAATAAACTATTAAAGGCTTTAAATCTCAAGCCTGATGCTGTCAGGTGTGGGGTGGTTTTGCCTAAAGGTTTGTTCTGTTTGTTGTCTTTGATTGGAGTGCTGCTATCCTCCAACCAGTCAGTGAAACTGAAGGGCTGTGCGTGTCTGTACGGTGGTTACACTGATGGTGTGGCATCTAAAAGGGATTGCTGGGAGTCATTGGAAAGCCTGAACTGGCAGGTTGCTGTTGTAATTGGCATGTACAACATATTTGCTTTGGTTTTGTAGTCTGTAACGATAAACACAGATGAACATGAACAAGTTCGTGCACAAGTAGACGAATAGGCCTACAGTACAATGCAGTTCATCAGTATTTGCACAGTGAAAATATGCCTCTGCAACTACGGCACACTGAATTTAAAATGAAACAATAACTATGAGGTAATGCCCTACCGCTTTAATTTGCATCTGGATTAGGTGAACGGTGTAGACGTTGATGCCATTTTTACATAGTCCCACAACATAAAATCGATTGTCAAGCCAAAATAGCACATGGATTCCTCCGATGCCTGTTGGTGCATATTCGATACCTACCTAGGAACCTTTTGCAGGCCCTGGTTTCTCCTTTATGCCTGTTGTCGCTAATTTGCATCATACCTACATCATACCTGAATTTATATCTTTTCTATGTTCAATGGACAAATTAAGAATCTTCACTTAATTTAACATCAGCTTTAAAGAATGAAAACACAAAATTATGGACTTTTTTTTTTTGTTATTTTTTTATTGAAAAAAAAAATCATGCATCAAGGGCTTAATTTAATGGAATGGCCAAAATGAAGTCCCTTATGCTGGGCAAGCTCCAAAAACACTCTATCCTCCTTTTCCCATAATGCATCTTGTAGCATTTTTCATCAGTCCCTCTTTCTTGGCACCCACATTTATCAAACTCTGCACCCCTAGTTTTTAACACAAGCTTTTTTGGTTTAAATTTACAGTCTGAGCTAAAGCTGATCATTCAAACAATCATTTCATCAAAGCCACAACATTCATGTAGCAATACAGCCATATCTCTCTGTTGTTTCTTACTAAGAAGGTGGGGGGATATCACCCACCAAGCAGACAGCCTGACTCAAGGCCCTCCAAACACCCCAAAACAAGGGGGGGTCAAAAGGGGCCTGCCAGTCCACAGGCTTTTGTTTCCACTCTGAGTGCTGGTTATTCAACATGACAAGTAAATTAACTTTAGGTGCGAAATTGGTGTTAGTCCCATTAAACTATGAATACAAATCCTTTGCAGTGACATCAAATGACATTTTCCTAATGGCAGGCATGTACAGCTGACATCTCCCCTTCTTGCTTGCCTGGGATTCTGATTGCCCTTTTGTCTGGTGAGACACATGTGAAACAAACATTCAGATGGATTATTTTATGTCAATCTTAAAATGTTCAACCGCCACTCATATCAGCTAAACCTTCACAAGCATATTATTGTGTCTCTACATGAACATAACACCCTCACCTGCCATCACAGACACTTGTTTGTACGTCTATGCTTGTGACGATCCTCACTGACATAATGCCACACAATTACAAACATAAAGCCAGCACTCTCTGGCACTGCAGACTGGATGGTGCAAGTAATCTTTTGGAAGCACAGTAATTTACACCTTCACTGAATAAAAATTATCAACCATGAAGGTTAACCTACTAACAAGCAGTATGTTTGTATCTCACTCCAACTTGTCACATATGGACACTTGGTCAAGACACCTTGGTGTTGCTTTTTAACGCCTTGGCTACCGCTTGACGTGTTTTTTGAGAGCCTGTCAAGATTACAGCAATACATATGCAACATCCAGTCAAGTTAAAGACAATAACTATGTAATGTCCAGTTTGACTTTCAAAACAAAAGTACTTGTTAACGTTGTGAAAACTCGCCAAGTCGTTTAGGCACCAATGAACTTGGTTAGGTTTAGATAAAGACAATGGTTTGGGTTAAAATAACTTTGTTACGTATGCCAGTTAAGTTACTTAAGTAACGTTACTTGCGGAACTTAAATAAAAACATTCATTGTTGAATTTTTGTTTCACACAGGAAATGAACACTGGCCTCCTGGTTGAAAGTCCGGGTTCTGGCCCTCCATCCACCCTAACCACTGACTTTTTAAAAAAAATCCTACACCTACATGTAGCGTTTAAAAGTGGCACTACAGTGCATCTTTCAGTGCTTTGAACTATGCTACGCTAAGGGGCTCCCCAGTGCATTACAAACTGATGCCAATGGGTCTTGACCATGATTCCATATGTGACGACTTGGGAGTGAGAACGGTTTGGTGAATCCAAAGCCTGATAACAGATTTCTCTGTGTCACAGGCTCCATTGTTGTCCAAAAATTGTTCATTCATTGGATGAACATTGTGTATTAACCAGACACTGAAAATGATGCCCCACAATGAGACCTTTGGAGAGCCATTTTTATCTTCAGTAGGAACCAGTGGGCTTCGGGCTGAGTGCCAGATACAGGGTGGGGAAGGATGGAAGTGTGGAAATGTATTCATGGTTTTTATCTTTTCATGGGATTTCTTGACAAGAAGAAAAATCTAGAAACAGCATTATTCTTTAACCCTAAACAACCCTTTGAAGAAATCAGGACTGTCCAAAATTTCCACACAAGAGACACACACGCACACACACACACACACACACACACACACACACACACACACACACACACACACACACACACACACACACACACCATATCCTCCTCAGCCAGATGTGATAATATCAAGTTTCACTGACACCTGAGTGAATAGAACAATAACAGCATGATTCACAATCAGTGGTTCAACTATAGACCGATCCTTTACACCTCCATATGGAAGTCTGCTGACTTTCTTTAAACTTGGCAAGGAAACCAACAGTCTCTCTTTCACTTCCATACATGAGCATTTCTCCTTTTTTCCATCTGAAAGCGCAGTTTTTCACTCAACGTTTCACATTTTTTTTTACGACACACTTCCTGCTATTTTGACGTCAACTGTGAGACTGTGTTTACACAGCGAAGAGGCAGGAGTAAGAAACGGATGTGTGTGTTTGGGAGGTGCAGGGAGGCTCTTGTGACTTGCCAATCACAAGACAACTGCGCTGATTAGCTTGTGACTCAGCTCTAGATGTATTTACCACAGTAAGTGTGACAGGGAGTGTGTGTCTGTGGATGGGGACCCTATTAGGTAGAACGGCTTCCATTTTGCAGATGATACTGATGATGATAAAACTGAATATAAAGTGGGTGTGAGATGAGAAGTGTTATTACAGAGTGAGGCACCACGAGGAACAAGAGGAAGGCTGGCACAATAGAGCAGGGTCGCCATGGTGATTGTCATTTCTGGCCACCACACCACGCCTTGATATTCACAATAGACGGCATCCGCTTTGTAGAGAACTGTTCCCTATAAACCAGGAAACTGACAAGAATGTCTCAATGCTTAGGATAAAAAAAATGTCTGAATGTAGTCAGAAATGCTTAGAGTGAAACTCTAACTTCACAAGCAGAAGTAGTAGTAGTAGCAACTGCTACTACACCATCCAAATTTTCCATTTATATTCAGCAGCAGACGGACGGCTGTGAGAAAATGTATGAGAGGAGAAGCAGAAGTAATGTAGCGCTACCAGTCAAGCTTAAGTCTGCTGGAAGACTCAACCTGCATGAGCACATTTCATTTTCCATGCATAAGATATTGCAGGGCTGTGTTTGTATAACGCAGGCCATACCACTTCCTCCTCCTCACTCTATTACATGTGGTTGTCCACGAAATCAAAAATGATCACCGGATTTCAGATTTAGTCCCATGTTGCAGTATTTATGCATGCGTAGTCTTACTGTGGTATGCACATCCGAGCTAGTAAAACTAGGTTACCTATTTCATAAACTTAATTTATTTTTCATCTTTATCTGCATACTTCTACATTTTGACTAAGGAGTTAGAGAGTATTCATCCAAGTGTCAAGTTGAGTTGTCACCAGCATATGTATGCTGCAATTGTACAGTATAACACCAACTATGAGAATCTAACATGAACATGTGCAAAAACTATTGCATTCTAAAGTTCAGTCAAAGCTAATATGAATTAGGCAAAAATGGGTACCTTGGTCCTGGCAGTTGTGGATTATTATTTTTTTTAGTTTTTTATGCTGTGTTGTGTTACTACATGTGACTACCAGGATGGGTCCTTCTGCAGTGGCTGACCAAGGCAACACTGTTCAGGCAAATCAAAGAGGCAATTTTGTAACTTTGGAATATACTCACTTCATTTGTCTAACTCAGACTGTTGAAGCCTTATTTTAGTTTCAGCCAACTTTGAATACAGTTTTGCACATAATGAGGTCATATATCTTACTGTAGCCACACAAGGACACTTCACTGCCAGTAAGAAGAGAAGGAATGGTTACACTGACCTGACATACTACTTATCTTTTTCCCACATGGTGGGGAAAATATAATGCCAGCACCTACCTACAAAACAAAGGGAGATGCCTTTAAAGTCAGTACAAACCATATAAAATGGTGATGGTTCATTTATTATTCTCCTTCTGACAGTTGGTGTTCGGAGGCAAAATGGCAGCTTATCTAGTGATTAAAATGATAGTGCTCCTTTTTCCCCACCTTAACAGTTGCTGACCATTCAGATTTTAAACTGCCAACAATCTTTCTGAAAATACATTTTATGAAACTCAGTCACTGAAATGTCCAGGTTCTACTTGTTAGTT
Organism: Lepomis macrochirus; assembly: GCA_024633595.2. Classification (NCBI taxonomy): domain Eukaryota; kingdom Metazoa; phylum Chordata; class Actinopteri; order Centrarchiformes; family Centrarchidae; genus Lepomis; species Lepomis macrochirus. The sequence continues at coordinate 31,898,907 of JALXJV020000016.1, read as the reverse complement.
ATAAGACGATGTTGCCCATGGCAGATGCTGTTAGGTATTGTCTGAAACAAAAATGTTGTTCCTCATGCGGGGAAAGTTTTCAGTTTTGAAATAAAGAATCATATAATTGCACATGACAACGTCAAAAGATTATCAGCTGCCTTCAGCCTCTACTTTCGCATTTCAAAATGTGTGTCAAACAGAAACCCCTACTACTGAATTAATTCTGCTTTCATTTAACAATTAGTTTAACATCTGCCAGGAGAACATATTTGCTGTTAATGGCTGTGGGTGGTGTGGCTGAAGAGGTCAACATCCACCTCTGAGATAGAAATTGGCAGAGAAATGGCCCAAATACACAACAAACCTTTCAAATATTATGACTAGGCTCGATTGCTGAGATTTACTGCTAATTTTCTATGTTTAACAGATATATACACACACTGCTTTTTTGCCACTTTTAAGCTAATTGATCCACAGTTACATCCCAGTGTGCACAGTGCATGTGTTATACTGTAATAGTTAAATAAATGAAACATGGTAGAAATCATGCTATTTTTAATGGATGCCTCACACCCTGCTACTAGCACACTAATTAAAAGAGACTGTATATCTTCTAACCTATTAGCACACTCAAGTTAAAACCTTGTGCTTTTCACACAAGCCCATGCTCCGAGAAACATTTCCAGAAGGTTTTGCTTTTACCTTAACACCCATACCCAGCCATGTGATAATGAAACACATTTATGGTTAATAATTATTTTTCAGTGAAGGTTACATCACTGCATTTGCAAGAGATGTCTGTGAAAGTTTGTCCAGGGCATAGTTATCCAAAGAAGGCTAAAGTCAAGGGCAACTGGACTTGGTTGAAGATATTAGAAGATATTAGTAATGAACATCGAATATTCGAAGCTTCGGAAAAATCAATTTGTATAATTTATATTTAAATTTTCAAAGCTGCACAATCTCTTTAGGCTGCCTGTCCGTTTGCATTTTGATTATTTCCAGAAACCGTTCATCCAAACGACTTCACAGGGGAGTACAGTGTCGTTTTTTGGTGCAATATAGATAGACAGAATTCATAATTTTATTTATTAAGTATTATATTTCACCAGATTTAATAGTGTAAAACATATTATATGCACGGTGTGCAAAAAAACAAAAACCAAAAAAAAACCAACCCGAATATCCGAATGTCACATTTTCAAATCGAATACCAACCCACCGAACGAATATTATATTATATTAATTAATTAATAATATTAATATTCGAATATTCTAGTCCAGCCCTAGAAGACATTTCATCCCTCATCCAAGAGACTTCTCCAGTTCTCAGAACACAGTCTCTTGGATTAGGGCCGAACGTCTTCTAGTATCTTGAACCTTGACTGAAACTTGACTTTAACCTTCTTTGGATGCATGTCCAAGAGTTTACTTACACCATTCTCCTCACAACTAATTCAACGATAAGTTCAAATTTATTGGCTGATACACAGATGACATATTCTATTTTACAGGTACTGAACAAGAACAATTATCATTTCATGAATATTTGAATACAAAAATGAGTTTACAGCATGACTTTAAACAGACTGATCTTCTGGACCTTACTTTAATGATGGACATACTCAATACAACACTTTTTTTTCTCAAGCACACTGACAGAATTACATGGCTTCAGGCAAATAGTTTTCATCTCCCAATACTTAAATAGAACATCCTCTATGGACGCTTTCAATGCATTCAGAGGATCTGTGATCAGGAGCCAGATTTTTTAGCTAAGGCAAAAGAAATGCAAATACGGTTTCTAAATAGAGACTACAAAACCAATTCTATTAACAAGGCCTATATTAAAGCTGAGAAATTGAGAAGACAGGATCTCCTGCAGCAGAAACAAAAGGAACCAGAATAACATCAAAAGTTACTCTGTGTGACACCAACACATGAGCAAATAAAATAAAGCATATCATCAACTACAACTGGAAAATCATGTAAAGTGATCCCCTTCTTTAAGATGTATTTCCATCTCCTCTGGCTGACAGCTTCAAAAGAGCACCCACTATACGAACTAAGTTGGTCCATAGCTATCTACTGGGAGACAAAAAAGCACTTGACTGTCTTTGGTAGATGTAACCACCTCTCTTGGACTGGTTGGTATGTGTATTTGGAGTTGGCTATGTAGCTATTACATTTAGTCTGCTTAAATAATGGATTATTGTCTTGGACACATGGATATTTCTCTGTATCTTTGTAACTATTTCATATCACGAGCATGTGTCGACAGTGTTTGTGTACTTACTGTCGATGCCAGGAGGGGAGACAAAGGTTCTGCACTGTAGCTTTAATCTTTAGGCCTCATTATTTAAATTTAAACTGTGCTCACACAGTGCGTATTCCTCTATAAATATGGCGTTTACTTCAAAGTATATAAGTATGGTGGTGTGAACAGGGACCCACAGCTTATTTTGCCCCAGGATCCCAAACAGGCCAAATGAACTGGAAAGAAAATACATCAATCACATTGTCTCCATGACTGAACAGTTGTTGACAGGATTTAAACAGATTCATTGACCTTATTTGATCATTTTCAGCAATCTGTGATAAATTACTGAGGGAAGACAGATATAGTTCCCTTAGATTTCTTATCATGCTCGTCCTACAAAGCGAGTGTTATTTTACACTTTAAAGTGAAACCACATTCCCACACCAACGTTACGTAAATCACCAACAACAAAAGACGTTATTTTTGCAAGATCATTAAAATGTCACAAGACCAGACACAAGGTCATGAGGAGATGATAAAGCATGTGTTTGCTTCTCTAGATTGTGTCCGTATGTGCATCATGTGTACGTATCAGATGTAGCTGGCTGATTGTTGTGGTAGAAGTAACATTCCTCTTATGACAAAAAAAAACATGTTGTTGAAATTTGTTTCTTTCCAACATTCTTTCTGTTTTTCATATTAATTTGTTAAACTGTAAAATCTAATGTGTAAGCACAATATATTTTCTTTTAGGGAGAATTTGCTGAATATTAATTTGGAAGGACTGACGTATAAAATGCTTTGGCTAGCTTAAGTTTTTTTGGTCACAGGGATTGGAAAATTGTGTTTGTGTCTTTTGATTTGCTGAGTCAGGATATTTCTCCCCCTTACAGAAGTGCTGACACAGAACTCCAGAAAGGCTGATTTCTATTTAGGGAATTGCTGGCTGATTAGTAGGTCAGCTAAGCAGCCCCTGGGCCAGCCAGCAGCAACTCAGGGATGGGCCCTGGTCTTGAGAACTACCTTGGAAATGCTGCTGTTGACTTTGATGCTTCAACTGGCTGATGTGTCAGACCTAATTAAAGGCGAGATATAACAGTTAAGTCCAGACATGTCGAGTAATCTGCCCCTGCATAACATTTGCATGATATTACCACAGACCTTGACCATAAGGACAAAGAGGAGAGCCAGCAGAGTCGTGCAAAACAAATGTACAGGTGCCAGATACAACAAATCTGAGTAAGTGTTCCTGGACTTTCTGCTTTTTAATGGTCTAAACTCTGAAGGTTAATGTTAACGGGAGCACAAAAGGCTGCATTTTTGCTCAGTGTAACCATACGATAGCCTTCATCGAGAAAGAGTAGAATGGTCTGAGAGATCTGTGATGTTCCTTATTCCCGTTTTCCTATGAAATGTGACCATATGTGAGCCTAAATGGACAAGAGTTCAAGCCTTGCTCCATTTGCTTTTGTATTACACTACTCGGCTAAAGGTTCTGAGCACAGCTGCTTTTGGCCATCCAGGAAATTGCACCTGAAATTGGCCCTGTGGTCTGAGTGCCTTTATAAGCCACCTCGAAGGTATGAAAGTAAATGAGAGAAGCAAAAAAACAGCATCTCCACTTCTCTATATCCACCACAGGGAGTTTCTCACCCATCTACAAGAATCTTTCATTTGCCTGCAGCCAGTGGTTACCAGAGAAGGTCAGCAAGTCATGTCATATATAGTCTGGTGTCCAAGAATCCAAAATGGATTCGGGTGTCCATTTTCTTTGGCCACCAGCGCATGTACACATAAATCACAGATTGTATGTTTTTTTCTTCCTTGTGTGTAAAGCACCCTCTTGTTTTCAGTTCCTTTGCTATTGCTGTAAACGGTTTTTGGTATGTGCTGCCTGTTCTCAGGGAATGAATTGGAGAGCTTAAATTTCACTGATCTGGGCAAAAAACTAAATTGAATAGAATTGTGTGCTGGCTTTCATTATGAATTGAAATAGATCATTTCTATTCATTGTCACTGGGTTTTCAGGCAGTGAATGTGGAAAAGATATGTCTTTCTTAGCCAGACCTAAGCCCCGGTTTTAGAGAGGCAGTAGCTGCAGGCTGGAAACCTGGTCATGTATCAATGCCAAACGCTAGAGGAAACATACCATGAGTGGTTAGTCTTTGGAAAAGGGCCAGTGCTGTTGGCCATGTTAGCTACCACATAATTCCAATTTCAGGCCTAGATTGTGTTGCGGCCTGTAGATGATTTTTGTTCTTATCAATCCATAGCTCAACACTTCAGCATGCTTTATTACCACAGGTTTAACAGGCAGGCCAGGTCTCTTGCTTATGAAATCAAATTACTATGGCAATGATGGTTAGAATTTGGATGCAAAACAACAGAATATGTCTGCTTTTACTTAAAGCTGGAGTGCAGGACTTTTACATATAATTGAATGCCTGTTACATTAAAGCCCTCGCCAAACGAGTTCACACAATCCTGATTAAGCATATCACCGCCTGGTAAATCACAGTATACCGGAGTTTTTTAATCTGGTGTCTGTGGCGACATTCCCACGCAGGCAGACCAGTAGTGATGTGTTACATGTCAACCAGCAATGATTAGCTGGATGGGGGACGACTGTAGCGGCACCTTAGTATGGCAGAGCCTATACATCATAAGCGTGTCGACAGAATGGTGTAATAACCCTCACTGTCAGAAGGGGGAGACAAAAGTTCCACTGCAGGTTTAAGGTTTGAATTTTTATTCCCATCTGCCTTTTGGTACTGAATACTCATGGCTGGATTACTGAATAGGCCTACTGTATCGTGCACAGGCCTGGGGCCCAAGGGGTCACTTAGGTCAGATCCTCTGTTTATAATTACTGTTAATATTTCTTGTTATAAAATTTTATAAAATAAACTATAACCCGTATGGTCACATGGTGCGTATGTTGCCACATGACAATTACTACAAATAACACAACTGCTGTACAAACAATGCAGTCATGCAATGCAGTGTGTCATTTGCAGTTATACTCACATGCAGATAAAAACATTGCTTTCTGGTTTGCTTTCTAACCTACGCCAGTCTTTGTCTAATCACTTCTCGACTCCTCAACCTCAACAGAGCTCTCAACTCCAGACAGAGAGCCTTGAGCTAACATCTGGGAAGAGACAGAGATGAAAGCCACTACTTGAAATAGAGGTAAAGGACAAGGAAGAACACTCCAAGTTGTGCAGTGGCTCTCTATCCCAATGAATTGGAACAATGGAAAAACAAAAAAATACACAGTAAAAGTGACATTGATAGAGAGAGAGTAAGAAGAGAAAAGCTTCTCATCTTTTTCAAGGCTCAAGCATCTTGTGCAAATTCATTTCTAAGGAATTCATAAGCAATTCTTACTTTTAGTGAGTAAAATAATATTATTATCTTTCTGAACATGGGACATTAGTCTTATCTCAGCTGAGAAACCATTCAGCGTCACTATGGCATTCAGGCAGAGAAAGATTAAGATGCATTGTTACTGTGTGTTATTTCACCTACATAGGCATAGCAATATCATTGCAGTATGTGCATGTACAATACATTATAAGACAAGGCTGACTTTGATATTGTCATTACACAGCTGAGTCAAACTACTTACTATTTTCAAAAGTATGTACATTTCTTTTTTAAGCCATGTGAGTGGTTGGTAAGTGTTAACAGGAATAGTGTATTAGTAAATGACATCATGACATTTAAACTATTCAGTTTTGGATTAAATGTACTCATACATGAACTTGATAAACTAGTTACTAAGGTTATTTGTCTATACATGTACTTTTTACAGTGCTATTTTCAGCCAGTAACATTAGAAAAAAAGTTGCCTTGAGTCCTTGTCTTTTAGCTCTATTTTGGTCTACACCAAGTCCATAGGGGAAAAAAAAATACGCTTTAGTTGCAAAATGCTCAGCCTTTCACCAGATAGTGGCTAAATTTCTAAAAAAAAAACAAGTTAGGTTAGGTTGCATCCCTTTAAACCAAAACAATGAGCCAAAAGGTGCTAAAAGGTGCATAGAGCTGAGAAGAACTACAGAGTTAGGTGGCAATTCTCTGAAGATGTGTCTACTATTTACCATTACACATAGTCATTTGACCCACTGTTAACATGAAAACACTTATTAGTGCAGTTTTAAACCGCAACTGTCAGACAAAGGACAATAAGTCACCATGACTTCTGTCTTTTGGCTTATACATCACATTCTTCCAGGACTCATCTCATCGCTGAGTGTCTTTCACACTTATGTCCTAATCTGAGGTAGCGGTGTTGGTCAACTTGCAAAACCTTGGAATGAGTTTCAGAGGCTCGATATATACAGGGCCAAAGAGTGAAAAGAAAAGAGACAAAGATGAAGTAAGAGTCATTGTGCAGCATGACAACATGATGAAAGCCATGATTTCAGCAGGCCGCAAGCCTACAAGTGATTCTAAGCAATGTTAAAATGTCTTTTCAACATCACAGTTGTGTTGGACTAAACTTTTCGTTACTGCTTGGCTGGTTTCAACACAATCAGCTCAACTACTGTACTTTCTGTAAAAATACCTCAGGTGGAAAATGTTAGATTTTTTCCATTGTTGAGAAGGCAGAGTATTTGAAATCCAGTGGGAGACCATGATATGACAGAACTGTCAGCCAAACTGCTATAGTCTGCTAGCTAAGAATGCCTGAGCTGCAGTTGTGCCCTTGAGAAGTGCTCTTAAAATTGGGGTCGTCAAATATGCAGCTGTATAATTGGAATATTAGATAAACTCAAAGAAATTTGAGTTATGACAACCTCCTTGAACAAGAGGCAATAAAACCTTCTCTCACAGTTGGAGAGTATATTATAAAGGGAGATGGAGGGAGGGCCGGAGAGGAATGGAGGAGGAGGAGGGGAGCAGTGATATATCTTCTGCCCTTCCCTGCCCTGATTTTCCACAGTGATTGGAGGCCCTCCGCAAATGATGAGGGAGGCAGCTGTGAGAGTGCAGAGGCTCTGCAGGTTCACGGCAAAGTCAACACCGTCCAATCCCTCTAAACCCTCACACGGCTCACCGCAGAGCAGCATGCCAAAATAAAGCCAAGCCTGTGTGTGTCTGTGAGCATGTGTGTGTATTAATGTGTCTTAGGGCTGCATTTCCCAGTGCCTCTGAGCTTGCACACTCACTTCTGATCTGTGACTGTGTGTTGTGAAGTGTGTGCGTCTGTGTGTGCGTACGTGCTCACTTTTTGATGTACAACCTGTGGCTTGATATTTGTATGTACCTGTGGCATGCACTTTTGAACAGGATGAGACTTAATCTCTCAACGTCTCCAACCCTGTTTGCATGTGTTTTCTGTGTGGGTTTGTAGTGGATGTTTACCCTGTGTGGGAGAGTTAGTGCATGACTGACCACAGCATGAATTAGCATACAGTAATGAATTTGAAATATCAGTCCATCTTAATCTAGTCTAGATTGGCACCAATCCAACTGTATAGGTCTGGTGTTATTCTATATTTGTCTTAGTGTCAGCAAATCTAGGCACTGTGATTTTTGCAAATGTTACTCAAACAGGAGAAAATACTGCATTTGTAGGGGACAATTTCAGCGTCTGATTAATACACATTTCATAATCTAGTGGGTATTTTTGGCAGCAGTATAGAATATATGGGATCATGTCAAAATAAACTATACAGACAATACGTATATATTAAATACAATTACCCATAGATTTAAATTTACAATATCAGCAGACTTATCCTTGTGTGAAAATTTAGAAATGAAGAAAGATTAAAGAGGTGGTATTATGCTTTTTGCCTTTTTCCCTCTCAATTATTGAGTTATATATCTTTTTTGTGCGTGAAATAGGTTTGCAAAGTGAAAAAAGCCCAAAGGGAGTTCCCATCTCCCACTGAAAACTCTGCTCTGAACTGCCTGAAAACAGCTCGTTTGTAGTCCAGCCATTTCTCTTACATCTCTGTAACGACACAGTCGGACAGGGATGCTCCCATAGTCCGACACGTCCTCAAAAACACTCATGGAAAAACACTGAGCTGCAGCACACACACCTCTCCTTTCCTTTCCAGACACCAGCTATCCTCCAGGCAGTCAATGGACATAAAGTTGTTATGATGTAGAGACAGAGCTCAGTTAAAACTTTATGGATGAAATGTACTTTTGTTACAGATTAATAACTCTCCACTCTGAAACTCTTGCTCCAGTCCATGTTGCTTGAGATGGTAAGAGGATATACAGCTGAACCGAAACCCTATTTGCCAGCTTCTCAATGACCCGCCCTTCTCTGCTTCTGATTGGCTAGAAGTCCTTATCTAGGAACTGCGCATGTGCAACTCCCAATCAAGATCATTAAGAGATGAGATGTATCACTCCGTAGCTAAAACAAAGCCTTCAACACCAGGTGAAAAGAGGAGCTGCAATGTGCAGTATGATTTCCACAATGAAAGTTTAAAAATAGCAAAAAAAGAAGTTATTGCCAGCAGCTGGTAAGCTTTGCTTAGAACAGAAAGTCTGGAAACTGGGGGCAAACCTGGCTCTGTCCAGAACTTGTCTGCCCACTAACACCTCTACAATGTATCCCGTTTGTGTTAATGTGTTCAAAGTGCAATAACTACAAGCTGTGGTTTTACTTGCTGTACCTATTTACTAGCTGGATGTAGTGAATGCCTGAAGTTTCTCCCTGCTACCAGTCATCATGTTAAACTTCATAGCATACAGATAAAGGGCTTACAGAATGAAATGCTATGAAACCATAGCTCTCCACCAGTACAGTATAGTCATACAAGATTCATATCTAATTTAACCACTGACCATTATTTAATTTAAAGCCAAATTCAGAAGTTCCCACTCAGTGATCCACTTACATCAACCTTCTACAACCTCAATTAAATCTTAAAGAAGGAAATCCATGAATCTTTAGTGTACTGTATATGATTAGAATATATTTGTCTTTTTTGGCCTGGTCATGTAGTATTTATGAGTAATTCTTTTTCATCTACTCGCTTTAGAAAATGGCTGAGGTCTCATCAGGTCACATCACTTTTTCAAAGTAAGCTGTCAATCACAGAAAAGCATATAATATTATGTGAATTTAACAGACTTTCTAAACCTGGTAAAACAATGGTAAAGACTAATTTGCAATTACAATTTGATCCCATAGGCAGCTGGCTTAGCTTATCCTTTCTCAGTAAAATCTACATACATATTTTAACTGTCTTTGGCTTTACCAGTTGCAAAAAGAGATATTGACCCCTCTCCCTTCCGGGTCAGTGTGAAGAGCTCTGTGGATGTACTCCCAGCAAACAGACAAGACTCTGAGCTTGATTGGAGACAAGCTGCCTTTCTCTAATCAGCTCTCAATTTTCTCCAGGGCTTCTGGTTCCAAGGCAGTGGTTTGCTATTCACACAGATCCACTCTGCTACAGAAATAGACAAGATAATATTGCGCTTTTAAAAAATGATACTTGTTTCCCTTTTTTCCCTTTTCACTTTACATAACACAGTTGAAATTGGCTTTTAATATGTTCTACACCATTTCACAAAAAAGGGATCAATGCTACTTTTAGAATTGTTGATTAATTGTATTTTCAGTGATTTCATGTATTGTATGTTTTGATGATATTTCAACTGCTTGCCATATGGTGTAAATGATAATATTTTAGCATGTGGATGTATAAAGGAGAACTAGATATTGTGTGTAAAGCTGGTGCCCCATTTATTCCTGAAAGTTGTTCACTAAGCGAATACCCAGAAAAACTACACAGGCTTCCCCTTGCTTCATCCAAAGGGGACGTGCACTATAGTCTGTATTCACTCACATTGTTTTTTTCTACCACAGCTATGCAGATGACACCCTAATTCTGTATTTTCCCTAGTCTGAAACCCAGGCGGCGGAACAAATCTCTGCGTGCCTGGCTGACGTCTCTCAGTGGATGTCTGCTCACCACCTGAAGCTCAACCTCGACAAGACACTGGATGACTAGCTGTCCTTCACAGCCAACATCACTGCGACATTCCACTCCTGAATCCTCCATAACATCGGAAGGATATGTCTGTTCCTCACCCAGGATGCTTGTGCTTAGACTACTGCAACTCGCTCCTGCTCCCAGCTGGTCTGCCTGGACGTGACATCCGGGCCCAGTTCTCCCACACTACACCACTCCTCCACATTCTGCACTGGCTACTGGAGGGGGCTCAAATTCCATTCAATACACTGGTACTTGCTTACCATGCTTCAAATGGCTGAGGCCCATCCTACATCCAGGACATGGTTAAAGAGAAATCCCCAGCCCGGTCCACTATGCTCTGCTACGGCCAATCAGCTGCTCACAACTCCCTTACTATGTGGGGCCCAGCTACAGCAATACTGATGCATCCTGGCACCATAATGATGGAACAAGCTCTCCAGTGACGTAAGGACAGCAGAAATCCTACACATCTTTTGTTGCAGACACAAGGTGCAGTCTGAACTCATTTGTTCACACTGCACCTTAGCTAATTAAAAAAAATGTCTCTTATTGTTTTTCAGCAGTTCTAGTTGTACTTGCATGCTTCTTGCCATTTTTGGATCATATGCACGTGGATGAATATACCTACTGTAAGTTGCTTTGGATGAAAGCATCAACTAAATAAATGTAATCTAATGTAGTAATGTAATCTAACACGCACACTACAGACTTCTGCTGACTGAGTCAGCTTACTCCTGTTGGCTCTTCACTCACATGGGGGGGTGGGGTGAAATGGGGGTTGACAATGTGTTTCAAAACATTTTAAAATGTATTCTGTGTGGTCATTAAGACAAAATTACCTCACAACAAGCACTGTTTCTGGCAGTTTGGTTGTGCCTGGGTGGTGTGGTGAAGAGGGAGCTTTAGCCAGTGGAAGTGGTCCAAGCATATAATTGAGATGCTTCCTAGATGCCTTTCTCTACACATATTCTGAACATGCCCAACTGGTAGAAGACACTTAGCTTAACCTGCTGCCACTGCGAGCTCGACCTGAATTAACAACAGAAACGGATAGATGTTGGATAAATGTGAATACTTACTCGCCAAGTTTATTTCCTACGTGTCATAACATTTTATTTTCTGACATTAAGTGGAAAAACACTTGGATGCAACATTGTGTGCCACAGGTCCCTAAAGCGTCTGCCTCGTGATGCTTCAATCATGGCTGTGTCTGCACCACAACAACAAGTCTAACCACATCAGCAGTCAGTCTATTGTCTCACAGTCAGGGATTGGGATTGCGTCACTCATCAGAGAGGCTGAGACAGAAAGACTGAGAATGTAGCAAACGCTTGAGTCGAAACTCAAGTCAAGGTTGTCTTTTACTGTTTCTATGGGCAGAAATATTTATCACTAGCAACTGAATTTGAATAATTTATATGTGAATAATTGTATTGAGGACCTGAATCTGAATAGCATAATTTGAAATTGATTACATTAGTTTGGAAGGGAATTCCAATTAACTTGGACCTGAATGTTATATCATGAAACTGAATTCAGTTGCTCTGAAACTGCATTTGATCCTCACAAAAAGTTTAATTCTTTATATAATTTCACATTCAGTTCTCAGTTCTCGTTTTGTTTTTTTTGCATTTGGCAAGGCTTCTGGATACAGTAATGTAGAGAAAAGATTCATACTTTCAGCTTCCATGTGTCAGGTTTATATGTTCCTTTTTGTAAGGAAGTGGCCATTTCTACAATGTATTAGAAATAAGAACATTTCATATTGTCTTACTCCTGTCAGATGTATGGAAAATGTGAGTAAATCCTGTGTGTCTGAAACACTGATTGGAAAGATATAGAAAGGAGTGGTCGTAAGTGGGTTTTGAAAACACAACATATACATTTAGCAAACTGCGGTTTTATTTCTGCCCTGTGACACTCACCAGCATGGTGTAATAAGATGGTGTGTGTACCCATGAAACAAACAAAAAGCAACCTGCATGGGCACTCATCTCTCCGCCCTCAATCGTTCACGCTTCACTGCCAAGTCAGAGGTCTAATTATGTATTTGAGCGTGAGAGTTTAATTTGTACTTTTCATTTGGAATGATTGGCACTTGCATAAGTTATGCTGAATGCTGTTTAACTACGGGGAGGGGGGGGGGGGCACTAGGCTCCTTCACCATGCCATTCCTCTCACCCTAGTTATTCATGATGCATTTAAATGTATTCTTGTCTCTCCAAACCTGAGTGTGTCACTGTAAAAATATTGAACGCAGAAGGTGTACAGCTGAGTGTGTACGTGTGTGTGTGTGTGTGTGTGTGTGTAAGAAGAGGTCTTGAAACAAATTGTCCTTTTCCCTCTGTGCTGGTTTGAATCCAACATTACAATCACATGTAATGCATTTACTGGGGTGTATGCACACCTGGTAGCTCTAAATATTTTAGCTGAGTACTGGGAGACAGAGATAGAATTCCCAGCATTCCTGTTGTGAGGGCTGGCCCGCCCTCTTGAGTGCCAGCGGGTGCGGAACTTAAGGAGCACACGGATAAAAAGAAAGGCAAGCAGTTATTGAGCAGTTATTAAAAAGCATGAACACAGTATTAATCAAACGTATCAGCATGCTCACTCCAGCTCATGTACTGTTCAGGACGCACCCACACATACACACATGAATACACTTGCTAACACACACGCACACACTGCTACCTCACCCCAAATGCACTTTCTGTTCTTCAGTGAGAGCCAACTAAACACCTTGCATCCACTAATCTTCCCTACTTCTTCATTCTTTTCTCATGTTGTCTTACTTCTGTTTCTGTCACACTCCCAAAACAATGTTTTTTTTTCTCTGTCTTTTCAACACCCCGCCTTCCTCCTTCCACCACTGAAAACTGCAACACAAACTATTTCCTTTCTTTCCTCTTAAGCAGATCCCCATGAGGTCAAGCACATTACAGGTGCACACTGACCACCGCTGGCCGCTTATCACCCATTTATGTTTTAACTTTCTGCACAATTGTGTTGGCACATACACACAAACAGGCATACTCACACATCACTCACTAATTAATAAACACTTTGTAAAGGGAGGAGGTAGGCAGATGTTGGGTGAAACAATTAGGAGAATAGAAAATAGCTACACATAGCATTTTGAGAAATGCCACCGACCCTTCACAATCCCCCCCGCCTGTCTGTTAAGATGACAGTTAACCATGTCTCATCTTTTATAGAGCTCTGGCTCCTTCCTGCAGCCCAGTGGGTGTGGGGCATCTCATTCTGAGAGCTAATAATGGAGCCATCTGAAAGCCGTGATTGTCACGTGGTGCCGAGAAGTCAGCGATGTGTCAGTCAAGCTTTGTGCAGCAGGACTCTGGAGCAAATGTGAGGAAGCCAAAAGATGTGAACTACAAATTAGGGAGAAGAGAGAGTCAGTGTGTTTTTTTTGTCCTTGTGTTTTTCCACAGAGGACTTTTGCTGATTGTGCATGCTCCTTTTTTAGCAGTGCCCTACTTCACATTCAGGTAGTTGCGTCCTTTCTCGCCCACTGCACCTGGTCCTGCCGATGTTGCTGGCCACTGAGCAGCTGTACAACAACCTTTCTTTTGTTTGTACATCTCATATGGTGAGTAGGAGTACTAGTAGTTGGTGGGGGGGTGGTTTAAAATGACTTTAAGTGGTTTACTGTGGCACTCTAGCAATTTAGTATTGCTCTTCCCTGAAGTTGGGAGAGGGATAAAAAAGCATGAGTGGAATAAAAAAAGAAAGGTAAAAATGACATATCCTTTGTGTTTGCTCCTGGGCGTCAAGCTCCAACAATGTTGGATTCTACAGTTCCCATAATACATATCAATGGCATATTTCATTAGACCCTTCAAACTCCACACCCCTTTATTCTAACCCTGCAGGCTTTCTGTTAAGAGTATCTCATCTCCAACCCCAAGCTGAGCTAACAAAGATCATCAAGAGTTATTTCTCAGATTTGACAAAGTTCTCCCAACGACACCAAAGACATTATATGACTGTTTTCACAGGCTGAGTGGCGCTTCTTCTGATCAGTAAGTTGATCTTGATGTATAAAATTGCAAGAGTGCTATTGCAATGTTTGCTCATCTGATACCTGCTGATACCTTGTGGCCGCAAGTGATAACACAATAATATACTAACAGTGCCACACGCAGAGAAGAGTCATCAAGTTAGAAAGCTGAGTCGCTAATGTCTATCATAAATTCATTATTTTATTTGTAAGAGAATGTTTAGTTCTTCTTCCTAAAAGATTAATAGCACTTGCCGTCACTCATTAAAACCACTTTGTGGTTTACTGGAGAAATAAGACAATGTCCTTATGGGAGTCTTAATAGTGTTGATTTAAAGTACACTTGAAATTTAATATGTTTGTCAACAAATTCCACAAATGATGAACTGACCCCACTAAAAGGGTGTGCTGCGGATGGAGGATGTTGGCTGGTGCTGGCAGCCTTCACTTTTCTGGCGGTTAGAGGGGTGGCGGACTTTTATCGGCGGGTACGCGGTGGCCTGCTTGGCTCGTTTGCTGAGATTTGCTGCTGGTGTTTTTCTCCGCTGGCTTTCGCCGCAGTAGTGTTCTGCTGCTAGTTCTATCTTATCGTTTGTCTCTGTTGTGTGCACGCCACCCCCATTCGCTACTAGGGTTCTTGCCTGCCTGACGCTGGAGTCGCTGGTGCAGTTGTGGCTCTGACTAATGGTGCTTTCAGACCAAAAGCGAAGGTAGCATTTGGGGCGTTGAATTTACATACACGTAGAGCTGCGATTTCCTGTCGGCCGGTGCAAAGGGGCGGTGCTGGCAAGTGAGGCGAAGTGAAGGCAACGCAAAGGAATTCGGAATTCAAAGGAAGTGAGTTGAATTTTCAAATCAAGCGAGAAATTTGCATGACGCTCACTATAGCCTATCAGCGTTGAGATTGTCCGTACGTCACAGAGGCTTCAGGTGTGTTGGCCCAGGCAGAGCGGGGGATTGAAAATCTGCTGGCTGGTTGAGAGCTGCTAAACGTGGGGGAGAGGAGCAGGGAGCGGCTGCAACCATTGGAGAAATAAACACCCGTAGTCGGTCGGATTCGGCTCTGACAACTACGCCGTTTACTCGAGGGAGGAGCTCGGAGTTAACTGTAGTTTTTGGGATTTCAACATTGATTTATCTTCACTGGAGCTTCTCAGCAGCTCGCTTCCCGCACATCCGGTTCCAGTACTTTTAGCATTGTTTGGCACTTCTTCATATTTATATAAAAACCGGACAATAATTATAATGGCGAGTTGTGTTTATTCGTGTTAGCGCGTTGTGTGTGAACACTCAGCAGTTGTCCAGCGATACAGCGAGGAGAGCATTGCGTGGATTAAATTCGTGTTTGGTCTGAATGCCGCATAAGAGCTGCATTCTGTAAAAGGCTTATGCGCACACACATACACACACACACATACACATACAGACACATTCGTCCACACGCACACAGACCCACACAGTCTCACATATAGACACACAACACACAAACAAATTTAGGTTCTCCTTGGTAGAATTATTCCTGATGCTTTTGTTTCAGTTACTTATTTAAATTAATTGATATTCCAGCTCTCATGGCTGTGCTGTTTTTCTTTATTTATTTGGCTTTACTGTATTTCATTTTCATTTCTCCCTCAGTTGTCGCCCTATGTCAGCTGTTTATTGCTGCTGTTCGGCTGGTTGTCTCTTTGTTTTTGTATTTTTGTTTATTTGTTGTTTGTTTTTCTCCGCCCCAAGCCCCCCCCTCCCCGTTCTGTTAAAGGTGTTGTCCTTTTTGTTTGAGTGGTGTTTGTGTGTGTGACAGTGTGTCTATATTCTTAATCTTACTCACAGTCAGTGCTTGAAGTGGGCCTGCACCCACCTCTACCTTTTTACTCGTTGGCGTACCAGAACTTTTTCTTGTGCACCGGGAACTTCTCGCAAGGTTCTGCTACTCATCACATGTTGCCTAAGAAACTACGTTTTAATCTAATATAAGTCATACAATGATGTCTGCAATACACACTAAACAAAATGTAGTCTTGGCCAAAAAAATTACTTTCTTAACTCAGAATCAGTTTTTTCTCTATATTTTCTGAATGTGTTGTTTTCAGCCTTTGACCATGTCTGAGTGGGGAGGAAGGAGGTAAATACTGAAATGATCTCATGACTTATCTCTAATTGGTGGAATTGCTGTTGTTACAACTCTGCCCATGTTAAAACCATACCTGCTCTCCCCTATGTCAAACATAGGCTTAGTGCCAAAGAGTAGAGATGTATTGAAACACATATTTGTGGCATAACTGCATTCAGAATGAGTGACTATGCTTTATTAATATCTGGCAAAAAGAGCAACTCTTATGTGTCACTTCACAGTGATGAACTATACAACTTGATTGTTAGTACAATGTGCAATGCATCTCTATTTGCATTTTTCCTTACATGCCCCCAGGACTTCTACTCTCTTGCAGCACTGATTGCTTTCTTCAGAGAAACTCAAAGTAGCTTTCCCAGAATGCATCACAACTCTTAGCAGTGGCATTTGTGTCACATCATGTACAAGCTGAATTATTGAAACCTCATAAAACCTCCACAACACTCGTGTTCACAATTGTATTAACTGTTGTTAATATTGTTAACATCATTTTTTCAGCACAAACCACACTCTCGCTGTAATTTCTGTGGCTTAGCAAAGCTCTACGGCCCCTGTCATTTGAATGACAAGTCATTGGCTTGTTAAATTGCAATGGAGAATCTACTTATCTTTCCCAACAACTGCACAGTAGTCAGGAGCTCCTTTCACGCACTTTCAAAACTACTTGGTTGTGGAGAGTTTGTAAATCTTAGAAATTCAGTTTATTATGGATAAAAAGTTGTCTGTCTTAAAAGTAAATCTCATAGTCCTCTGCGTGATGCACTATACCACATGCAAACAGGTAACTTCTCTGTAAATATGTAAAAATAACCTTACTCTCGTATGAGGGCAGATCTATTTGTATTTATTCTCCCACTTCAGCTGCATACGTTCGTCCACACACTGCACCGCAGCTAGATTGCCTCATGATTTATTAAATAAACCAGATTGCCCTATCACAGGAGAAGAATGTGAGTGGCAGTGGTTTGCCATAAAGAAATCCGAGCAGAGAGATTAGGAAAACTCAAACCATGTGATGGGGTTGCGATGTCTCGGGAAGACGAAGAGCAGATAACAGCCCCGCGCTTTTATTCATTTTGGGAGTGAAAGATAGATGAGCAACTGAATAATTTCCAATCTTCTTTGAGGCCATGCGGTATAGGACAGGAGAAGGAAGGACGTTAATTTACGATCTTTACCATGCCGGCAAGAGTGCAGGTTCAGTTGCAGCAGAGAGGTGTGGCCTGGATCACAGAGTAGAGGCTGTTTGAGGAGAAGCTGGATCTGATTTTGGAGGGAAAGTTTTCTGTCCACTCTGCGTGAGTCCATTGCCAACCCGCAGGGGCTTTATCAGACTTTTGCTGACCCTCAGATGGCTACCACTCTTTTGTTTTGCCTTTACTTTTTTGATTTTTAACTGCCCATTGACCTCTGCTCTTGCCACTTTCTCTCTGTCTCCTTGAGTCTTTCCCTATAAAAAGGATATTTTAGGCATTAGTATCTCAAATGTAGTTTTCTCAGATGCCATGTTGCTCTTTCCTCTCCTCTGACCCTATTCATACAAACTTTCAGAGTGGAGCGGAGAGACTATGTAGCAGAACCACTGCATGCAAGGCTCCTTGATATGGCCCCTGTGGGGCTCCCTGCAGTGAAGCTGGTGTTTAATCAAGCCCCTGGCTTCAGCTCCCAGCAGGCCGGCGCTCCCCTGACCCCTACCATCTGTGGGGGCCGTAGAGGTTCACAGAGCCCACACACTCTATTATAAGCTACCTGTCCTTGAGCTCCCTCCAGTTTTTACAACAGTGTGTGTTTTGCTGACATTGCTTATTCACAGGATATATACTTCAGACACGCATACAGCCGTGCTCTGAAATGGCCAAGGGGACTAAAAGTGCAAAAGACAGAAAAGATAGCAGCAGCGATCAAGGGCAAGCATCCAATTTAGCTCTTAGTCCTCAAAGAAATCAAGAAAAATATCATATGATGCCTCAAAAATGATTCATTTCCCCAATTACGTGAAACTCGGTTCTCACAGCAGCAAACACAAACCGAAACCACAAGTATTTTTCTAATGCTCTCGTCTGTTACCACTGTTTTAACTTCCTGAGTGCTCCAGAGAGCCATCCAGCCAGCAGCAGCGGCTGTTACTCTGCTCCTCATCACAGGGCCTTGACCACAGAGAATGTCTTATCAGTGCTGTGTGTGCCACCGATCTTAAGCCTGCGCTGATGGATTTGGCTGAGCACTCAATGTCTGAGTTTTAAGCAGATTCATATCGGAGTGATTGAACGAGCTGGGGCTTTGGTTGGCTGGTGTTAGCTGTTATTGCTTACACCAGGGGAGACGGTGACACTATAGCCGTGGTGATGGATAAAGAAGCAGAGATTTCCTCAAAGGAAGAGGGAGAGATGGAAAACAGAGAGAAGAGGGGAGGCGGGGGAAGGGAATGACACAGAAAGTGCTGTATATGTGTGGATGAGTGCGTTACAGTGAATACTGTATGAGATATGTACTGCATGTAAATTGGATTGCACTCATTATAGCCTTAAGTGAACACTTGAAGACTTACCATAATTATCTCTGAAGGGAAAACATAAGCACATAGTGTGACCCGAATCAAGAGAAGGATCATGCTTAGCATTGGATAGTATACAGCACCATGAATGAGGGTTGGTGATTTTTTTTTAGCCCAAATAATTCAATTTCAAAGAAAAAGAAATGGCCCACATCAGACTACGACAGCGTCAAATTGCATGCTGTGTAATGAGAGAATGCTTTGACCTATTGAAACCTCAAGGGTAGCAAACAGAATGCATCACTACTGCAGCTAAACATAGAATTCATTTTCATTCCCAAGAAAGTCAAGAACCCAGAAATTTGGGCAATTTAATATAAAACCATCTCTCAGTTCATATGGAAAAAATGAAGTTTCTGTATTTCATTACAGCACACAATGGACGCAAAATGATTAAAGGAATAGTTTAACATTTTGGGAAAGTAGATGAGAACATGGATACCGCTCTCACGTCAATGCGCTATGCAGAGAGCTGGAGTCAGGAGACCACGCACGCATGAGTGCTAAAATCTTCCCACCAACACCTCTGATTTGAGCGCTGAGTTAATCGTGTAAAAAAAAAAAGGTTACTGAGCAAGATTTCAGAGTTTACCTCATATCATGTGAGAATGCTCCTCTGTCACATATTTTTGGTAGTAGGTCAGCAAAATGTAATAAGTTGTATTATTAAATGACATCAAAACTAAGAAGGCGGCTATAATCAATGTTTTGAACAGTACAGAATTATCATCCAAATCTACAGCTGCCCTCGTCTTTTAAATCACTGGAAGTCTTTGTGGGATCCAAACAAAGATGGAGCTAGAGAGAAATGCACAGTAGTACTGTACTGAGTGCTTGCTTCCAGCGTGTGTGGCTTCTGTGCTGGAAGCGTTTTTCATTATCCAGTCTATCAGCATGGCAAATAAGAGCAGTGACCCCTCCTGACCTGGCCCCTGACTCAGATAAGCACTGCAAACAGTGTGAAGTGGCTCAGCCATTTGTGGTCACACACCGCGGAGCAAACTAAGCCCGCCATCCTGCCACACCGGCAGACTCTTCAAATGGTCCGAGTTGTTTCTGTGGGTGAGGGAACAAGAAAGTAAATGTATGTCTTTGGGAGTTGAGGCATGTTTCTAAGTGTCTGCATGAGTTAGTGTTTATGTGTGCTCACGCTCCTCTGCACACATGCGTGTCACTTCCTATTTGTTGTTGTGATGTGTTTTCCCTCACCTCTATCTGCCGCGCTCCCCCCAACATACCATCACTGCATTGACAGATACATCACTCTCCGTACTTTATAGCCACCGAGGAAACGAGGTAAACAAAGCCTGCAAAAAGAAGAAGCCATGTTTCTCTTTTATGGTCTACAATTTTTCACAGGCTTTAGGAAAAGCCACACCTGAATTATTGGAGAGGCCCGTCGCAATGGCTGGCAAGGCAGGAATTTTATCCGGAACATTTTTAAAACAAACTTTCGCTATATATCTCCCAGTGTTCTCCACTCTGTGGATGGATTTTTCATCTGTCCCTTTCCCTCTGCACAATTCTCAAGGCCTCTGTCTGGCATCACAGTCGATGACAATCTGGCTGCTGTGTTTATTTTTCTGTCCTCCGCAGATAATGACCATGGCACCAAGGCTATAGAGAAACTATGGGAAGAGGAGCACAGACACACAGAGAATAAAAAAATACTCACTATCTCACAGAAAGAATCCAGGGCTTTCTCAGCAGCAGTAATCACAGTAGAGGGCAAACCTTTCAAACTGAAGACGCATATATATACTGTAAAACTTTGATTAATAGCCTGGGCTTTTATTTGCTAAATCACTGAATTGACCCTGGCTATATTTGTACAGGCCTTTAAATCCTTTTGCACAAAACTAAAATAGGCTACTATGAAACACTTTATTTATTTCAAACAGTATAAATATTACTTGTAAAAATCAAATACCAATCAAATAATATCAAATACACGTCATTCAGTTGATCTAGCGCCGACAGATGGCTTGTGCACTTTTATTTTGAAGGCAGCAACATAATGAGAACAACAACAGGGTGCAGGATGAGAAAAGTGTGGCAGAAGTTAGCAGGACTTCATATGACAGGATTCACAACTCAGATTCCTTTTTACGTAAAGCTGTTTTGGTTCTTTTGATCGGTGGACCCTTACAGACTAAAGGAATATAAATAATCATGGAACTGACACATTCAGATTTAATGAGCCTTCAAAGGTAACGGGAGTTTACACTTTTTTTTTCATCTCTTGTACCATGCCGGTTACACTGGTAAATCTATAAGAATTAGACTTTGGGGCTCGTTGTTTCCATTACATGAACTGAACGACTGAATTGTGGAGAATCTAACTGATCTAAAGACGTGTAGCATGTCCATACTAACAAATTTATCATACATTTAAATATTAATATTCGTATCAATGATCTAAGCAGCTTAGAAGCAGCTAAAGTGGGCAACCCCGCGGGGTTTAAGACGTTTTATACATCCAAAGAACTTTGACTTTGACACATTTGGTTTGGAGTGAAATGTCTCCTGACCTTTCATCCAGTGTCATCAGATCAAATTTGCCTAATAGTTTAATTATGATTAAAAGCTGCAAAACTAATCTAATTCCCATCAGCCTCAGCTGTAGTTTGTGTTTAGTGAGAATAGGCATCTATTTATCGGTAAAATGACAAATACAATGACATAATTGTCTCCTATATTTAAAATGTAATTAAAAGGCACTCCTTGTTTGTCTAGCATTCAGTCTTTGAGGCCCAGACCTACAGCGATTAGACATGTCTGGTGCTGAGCCTATTGGTCTGGATGTGTTCAGACTCCTTCTGTGAAGTCAGAAGCTTACAGCCTAATACACAATGAATGTAATAGCCTTACATGTGTCAATCAGCAGACAATATAAAGGACATGCTGGCTTGCAGTTATGCATGTAAAGAAAGAGCCATTACGTGGCAGGTGCTGGCAGCTGTACTGATTACAACTAAAGCACATTTGTAAGATACACAACTGAAAAATGCAGCTGGAACACATTACTGGACACGGCTACATTGTAAAGCTGCTGTGCTGTGGTTCCAAGTGTGACCTGGAGCTTTTCACAATTGCAACTACTTTAAGCAGCCTGCACCTCAGCAGCCAGACTTTGTGGCATTTTGTTTTCCTTTGTGAGGCCTTCAAACATGTCCGTTTCTTTTGTCTTTTTTTGATTGTGCTTTTGTCTCTGTCTCTCTCTCCCTCATCATCACATTCAAACATTTTACTCCTAAGTAACAACCAATTCTAGAAAGTAATCAATGAACTTGTCATGCATGCAGGACACTTTGAACACTTCAGCACACTTGCAGTGGACGTAAGTAACAGTGACTGGGATACTTGGGAAACATTCCAGACATATTCAGCAGGCTAAATGACTTGAATGTGGCTTTGTGCCTTTTGTGTACAAGTTGAGACACAAATGTGTAGCCAGGGATGCCAGTAGTTTCCTGAGGGAGGGGGTCCTTGAGGAATGTCAGCTCATCACAAGGAGTCCAGGACTCAGACGCCTAGTATAGACCATGTAAATGTTGCATGGCGTTTCATACTAGTAAATTAAAGTAAACATTTCCTCAACCTGTTCACTTCGTTTGGTACAAAAGGGCATAAAAAGTCTGCTTAAAAAACAAAAAAATAGATGATCCAAAGGACTACAGCCCTGCGTGCAGATCCTCTAATACTGATACTGATCCTCATCAGCCCATTTACTTCCAGATTGTTGAAACCGACTGGTCCAGTGGTCTTCTGGTATTGTTTGGGTACAAAGGAATTGAGGAACTGTGTACAGAGAAGGCACAGTGGAGTCAGGAAACTTGGATCTGTTTCTGCTGTGGCTCTGCTAGTGAAACAATACTCCCTCTTCTGGTTTAAAACAACAGAGGGTGAAAAGGATTACCTTGTCCGTTAGTGCTCATTAAAGTAGCAACATGTTTAGACAGGACTTTTCTTCCTGGTCTCCGAGGCCTGCTCCAAGTAAGTGGCTATTTTTTGTATGAATAACTAATAAATTCAGTCTTAGTGCTTCGTCCATGTTTAGAAAAGCTATTTCTGTTTCAGCACAAGGCTGCATAATGAAACAAAATTTGGAGGTCCATGCTACATACGAAACATGTAATTAAGTCTATGTTAAAATGTGGTAACATAGCCTATGAAATAAAATAAAACTATCCAGTTATTTCTATTCATATATACATACAGTATGGGGTGAATGTAAACAGCAGCAACAAGATGATAGTGTGAAGGTTTCATCTTCAAGTAAACAGTCTAATATTTGGTCTGACATTTGGGTCCACCCTGACTGCAGCTTTATTTGCTTCTATCATATCTTTCATTTCATTCTTCTATTTATTTTTGCTAATTTGAGTGCACGCATTGTTTCTTAACATTCTGTCATTCATTTTATTGCTGTTTCTTTAATTAAGAACTAAATGTACCATTTGTTCTGGGGGGATATTTAATCATGCCCCATATCTGTCGGTGCAGGTTACCATGGTTTCTGTGCCATTTGTTTTTCCAGGTATGTTTAGTGCTATTTTCTGTTTGTTCAATTGAAATAAAATATTCAATTGTTTTCAGAATAAATTCCCTATTTCTTGGGGTTTTTTTTTGCATTTTGAATCATCTGCTAATTTTGCTAATTCAAAATACATTTGGAAAAAAAAACTGTTTCTTCTTTACAAACCTGTTAATGTTTGACTCTGCTGCTTGGCCCCACATATCTTGGTCATGTACAGATCTATGCTTCTTAGATAAATTCTTATTTTATCATCCTTAATATACTTTATGTTACCTATTTGTGCACATGCAGAAATACCTAGCAGACCTGTCCTGCACAGATTCACACATAAAAAAGGCCACAGCCAGATAATCTACTACACAGGCTAGAAAAAGTCATGAATATGTTTGAAACTGCCTGCTGAGTCTGCAAGAACCTACCCACCTGTTATAAAATTCACATGTTCATTATTAATATGTAATGTAGAGGCCTGGGAAATTATATTAATCTTAAGAGTTCAATTAATTTAAATGAATTAAAGTGCTAAAATTGTGGCATCTTCTACAGCGATTATGAACAAAAACCGATCGTGCCGATCAAGTTTCTGTATGTTAGAATAAACCATTCACAATTTAAAGTGGTCAACAGTAGAAGATGCTGTGTGTGCATTATGCCAGAGTCATAAAGATATGTCTTAAAGTTGTGAATCTTAAAGATCTGCACACACCAGGAATTATTCTTTGGTAATGCATTTTACTTTAAGAACATAATAGACCAAGACTCATGCTACTATCACATCTTACTATTGACAAATTTAGTTTTAATTGTACTATTCTGTGAAAGAACTGCCTGCAAATGAAGAAGCATTTATATTCCTCCTCTCTCGGAGGTTACTCACATGCATTGTGATTTTATTTTCTTCTTCGAGTATTTGGTAATGAGCTGCACTTAAGCAATTACACAAACAAAACGCTGTGGAGTGGAGCATATGTGAAGGCTTTTAGCTGGGTCATATTTTCCAACAGATGCAGAGGGGGAAAAAAGGAAAGGCAAGCTGAGAGATGGAATTTCTTGTCATCCATCTCAGGGACTGCCATTTCAACTCTCTCTCTATTTCTCCCCTCTCTCTCTCTCTCTGTCACTTTTCAGCAGCTATTGTTCTCGGTGGGGTGATTTTTCTTTTTCCTCTTCAGACACGATAAAGGAGTGCACAGTCATATCCCCAGCATAGCTTCAGCAAAACAAAGAGGTGCAGTGAAAAATGAGAGGCAGTTTCCATCGTGAGACCCCCCCACACACACACACATACACATACACAGCCTTCCACTACATAGCCCATTTGCTGAGACTAATGTCAAGGTCAAACGGTTGATAGCTACACTGTTTGAATAAAGTGTGACGTTTATTTTCTGTTTTAATCTCATCAAATTCCTTGACTCTTGTGAGATTTTCCTTCAAGCCGCACCCAAGACTATAAAGCACCTCAGATAATAATTTCTTCTACACATCAGGCTTTGAAATCTGGACCACACCAGCGGTGATCCAAGAGAAAAGCTGCAAAATAAATCTCCTTATCTGCTATTTCAATAAAGTTCACATCTGTATACATGGCATGCACTGTATCCCTGTGTTTTTTTCTGTAAATGCAACACCTCTGCTGACACACATTATGCCATGTGTTACACAATCAATCTTTGCACAATCAAGATAAAAAGGAACTATTTCCTTTTTCATCAAAGCAACAAAATAAGGTAATGAAGAGGCCATTCAGAGATTTGCCAGCAAATGACCAGAGACAGGCAATTCAGAAATTCCCCCCAGACAGTGATTGGACAGATATGACACATCTATTTATGAGATGTCTGTAATAATTTTGGGCTCCTTATTCTCTGTGGATCTTGGCAGCATTTGAAAATGGTATCCTGTCCCACGGTGGGCAGTGTAATGATGGCTAATGGAGGCAGCGGCCGAGCATGTTTATCGGCTGTCATTTCCTGCTACAGCTCTCTCGCTGACATTTTTTTTTAATTATTATTATTTCATGTTCCTAGGATTACATGAGAGACAAAATGGCCCTGCATTTGTCCTCTCCTCCCTATCCGTCAGCCCCCAGCATGCCCACTCCCATTCTTAGTTCTTTATCTCAACATTAGAAGCGATGGAGATATCAAAAAATGTGGCATGATGGTATAGGTTCCTTTCTCACTCCCTCCTCCTTAATTATTCCCCTCACACACAAAGGCCTCTAGGAAACAGCATTACCACTGCACCTCCACACAGAAACAGATCACTGGCATTTGGACCAAGCAAGAACGTATTATGGATTCAAGCAGTGCTCGAAGTGGAAGAAAATAGGTGCCATTACTCTCCATTCACATACTTCCCCAGTATAAATGAGTGTATTAGTCAATAATATATTAATATTATACATTTAATACAAGTATAATGTTAGTACAATGTTAATAAGTTTATAGGTCACACAATAGAGTATTTGTAACATTTAAACAATCCAACTGTCTCACAAATAAAAGTGTTTTCTGATAAAACATCCCTGTGGTTAAGGTTTGATTAGGGCTAATGTTAGTGTATTCATCATAATTGCAGAAAATAGTTTAGACTATACATAGCTTATCACTAGGCTACAATATCACTTCTAGTTGGACAAAACAGCCACTTCATTTGGGTTGTTGTTTCCATTCATTAATTAATTGTGCAAGAAAAAAGCTCTACAGGGTGGTCAGTCTCTGACTGGTCAATGCGACGTACTAATTTGTCATAATCTTAACCATTCATGTAGAACAATGAGTTCAACATTTCAAAAGTTTGCTGATTGCTGTCAACATGAGTGTCACTTTGGGGTCAGGGCTCACATTTTAACATTTTTTTGAAGAAATATTCGATGCTGAAATATATGCCTGGGGGTCCTCCAACATACGATTTTGAGCATTAATCTCTTCAATGACTGCATTCTGGAGGCATTTTCTGCACCAAATGTCTTTAATTATATGAAGGGAAACAAAATTCAGGTGGCAGATCTATATAAAATATAGTGGAAAATAATGCAGAAATCAGTAGCTTGTTTTTTTAGCTTAGTTACTTTTTGGGGGGTAATGCACATTTGTTTCTTCGATATTTGAATTACATTGTATGTTTTCTTATTTTGCAAAAAAATGTTTCTCAAAGCAGTTTCATTAGTTATATAACATTTGTCATTGCAAGCTATTATTCAGAACATCTTTAACAAATGATTATTTAAAAAGTGATGGGAACATTCTGATCCTGACATGTCCCCAGCGTCCCCAGTGTCAATGACACCTATGTCAATGTTTTTTAAATGTCCTGTCCATTCCAGGCCGTGATTGGTCGGTTCACGGAAATTGACATTAATGAGCTACTATATGCTCACTGCTGCATGAAAGGCACCCGAGCTTCTCCCTGCTCTTCCTCCTCTGACTGAGATTAGTAGGCAGGTAAGAGCGGAAACAGGTGAGCATCACATAGCGCCCAGAGACCCTGATATGGAGAGGGCACAGCTGTGCTTTAAGCTAAATGCTAATGTTAGCACACTAACATGCTCCCAGAGACAATTTTAACAAGCAGGTATCAGAGAATGTAAGAGGTTCACCATCTTTCATTAGTGTGTCAGCATGTGGGCATTTGCTAAACGCAAAATATAGACAGTGCTGGTGGGAATGTTATTAGTTTTTAATAAACCAAAGTTTAGGCGTATTTGTTTTTTTTCATGGGATCCCCATTAGCAATAGCAGTTACTATTCTGGCTGAGTTAAAATTGTCCAAATGAACGATGAATTCAATAAGGAAAGTAAGGGCTAATGAAAAGCACAACTGTCATTATTATAACTGGAAATTCATCCTGAGGGGGGTGTGTGCACCGGATGTTTGTACCTCAATCAGTAAAATGTAGATACTATTTGGCTGGTACATTTACCCGCTGGTGGCACTAGATAAAAAGTAAGGCCATTTAGATTCATCCTCCGGTTGTTTTGAATTAGAGCTACAAATGATGAGGGGTTCATTTCCCAAAAGCAGCGTTGCTAACTACTTTAGCAACTTTCTTGGTTGGAACCATGCAGTTGCGACGCAGCTGTTTCCCAAAACCCTAGTTTGAACTATGGAGGTCATTAACTTGGAAACTTTCATGGTACAAACCAATGTTAATTGACACAGGTGTTCCCCAAAACCATAGTTCGATGATCGTTCATGACCACTGTTAAGTTGCATAGTTCGAACTGCAGCTCCAGACCTGTGGTTAGAAACTTAGTTCATGGAGACTACATCATAAAATGCAGGAGGTGGATGTAATGTGTTTTAAGCAGGGAATGTTAGATCATTTTGCTGTACAAACATATTTAAGGTGAAGTTTTTTTAAAAATGTAATCGTAAAAGTAATTTTAAATGTATTTGTCGGGTCATTGGTAGGTTTGCATCAGTACTAAGTATGTTAGTGTAGACCATCTACAAACAGCAGATGTTTTTCTCACAGATTACCCATCTCTACCCAAAACGGAGAGTGGAAAGACAAAACTTTTAATATTACTGTCATGTATACATTTGTAGGCCTATGAGGAAGTTGGGTGTTCCCTAGTCTTCATTACAAACATACATAAAAAGTCACCGCATAAAATTCATGAAAGTACTGTAATGAATAAATAACTGAGAGCTTTCGTTGCCATTATAACAAAGATAAATAGAAAACTCACATGATTTGAACCCATGTCTGTCTCTATAGAGAACATAGGCTACTCAAGCCACTTGTCACACTGAGCTATTCTCAAGACCTTGAAATCAGTTGCGGCCAAGAGATTCACAATACGGTGAGAGTATTGAAATGAAGATACTTGCAGATTAAACCTGTTACTAAATGTTTTGTAATCGCTAACAGATCTTAATTTTTTCTTTTAAAATGTTGCTGTTGCTGTAAAAAGCTGTAAAATGATTAGGTTACATATTATTTATATTGTTGATTTTATTAATACTATTGTTGATTTTCTTGTTATTGCCGGTATTTTGGGAAACGGTCGTGCTTCAGATGTTTGTTAGTTTAACGATGCATTGTACCAAGATACTTCAATGCTATCAATGCAAATTGATCTGCCAGATACACTTGACTCATCCAGCTTCTCAAAATTGAGGCTTTCCTGCTTTTCTGTGTTTTAATTGTTTTTTTTTTTTCTTGAACTGAATTTTGGGGTTGTTAGTAGGTCAAAACAAAGACATTTGAAGACAACACAATGGGCTTTAGGAAACTGTGATGGCCATTTTTCAGTTTCTTTGACATTTCTAAACGATTAATTGATTAAAAATATTTAACAGATTGCAACCCTTTGTTGACTCTCTAAAGTAAATTTCATGGCAATCCATCTGATAATGTTGAGACATTTCAAACAAAACAAACGATGTCATTTTTATGGTGAAGCTAGAGGAAAAGTCAGAGTCATAAGGCTTCATCCTCTGGGTACCCCACATGTCTGTACCAAATTTTATTGTATTCCATGTGGCATTTATATATTTCAGTTTGGATTAAAGTGGTGAAGAGACAAATATTGTCACTCTTTTTAGTTAGTTGTTTTCATAAGTGTGACTAAGTTGGCTTTGATGCTGGTTCTCCTTAATCATCCCGCACACAGAGGCCTCTGAGAAACACAGCACCTCCATACAGAGGCAGATCTAGGGGGTTTAGATGAAGCAATACATTAATGTAATTGTTCAAAGATGAGAAAGGTACTTTGTGTTAAAAATGTCTTTTAGTAAGATTGTGATTATGCCATTTATTTACATATGGTATTAGAACAGGTACATTATTTCATATATCTGCTTTGAATGGCCATTTACCTTTGAGCTTAAACCCATAAACTAACGTGGTGTCTTTTTATTTGCGCTGCAAAGTGAAGCCTTTGGTCAGTAAACATGCCTTTTGCCAAATCTCTTGTGGGGTTGCGGGGAAGAATTGTGCAAACAAGCTCTGCATAATGCTGCCAATAATAGACTGCTTTACTACTGGGTGACTGAGTATCTGGCCTTATGCACACTGACCTTTGAACTCCATTATCACTTAATAATGCCACTTGCCAGGACACAAATTGTTTAAGAATGTTGTTTTTCAAACTCAATTTGAGCCTCAGCAGTGTGAACATTAATCCTATCGATACACTAAGGAGAAAAAGAAGACGTGATGCTGTTTGCCAATTCTAGAGTGATGTGGGCACGCTGTTGTTTCAGCTTCATCTGCTTCATTTGTTATTGTCTCTTAGCTGTGTCGGCTGCCATTCTCCTCGCTCTCACACTGACTGCCTGCTGGTGTTGCTATGTAGCTCTCCACTGTTCCTCATCAGCTTGCTCATAACCAGTGAGAGCTGGTGAGATCAGGAGGGATGGGGTGATACTGACAAAATGAGAGGAAGAGAGAGATAAAGTAATGGATGTGAAGAATCAGACAAAGAAATGTAGTGTGAACACTAACCACAACTGGGTAGGCTTTGTGTGATGTAGGGTGGCACCACAGGGGGTGGGGCATCAAGGAATGGGAAATCAATAGTCTCGAGGAAATTCCTTTGCACACTTCCTCTGTGAACTCAAGCTGATGAGCCTTGTTGCTCCACTTGCTGATCAATTACTTATCAGGTGGAGATGCTCTAGTATGGAGTATAATGTAGGTAAATGATGTGGATAAGGAGTAAGAGTGCTGTGTCATTGTTCACTCTATATCATAGTATTTATCATGTCTAGATTTCTACAGATACCCCACTTTAAAGGTGCCATATTGTTGTGGTGTAGTGCAGAAGGGAGCTTTCCATGGCTTTTTGAACTATAAAGGAGGTCTAGGTTGTATATAAATACTCTGAAAGTATCAAAACACTTCCATGGAGAAATGCATTCAGCTGGTATTGAGAAACTATGCCTTTTAACGAGCCATCAGGATTTCTGTCAGGTTCTGATGTTGCAACTACCAGTCACTAGCCTCCAGCACAGGGATGCCACCGTCACTTTTGAATTATGACATGGTTGGAAAACACATGGCTTGAAACACTTCTTTTTTAGTTTAACCCATTTTTCCTTTGTTATATTTGTACAAGGTGTACACGTCTCAGAGGATGCCCAAAGCAGTGGTTGGCTACCCCCCAGGCCAAACTGGTACAGGGCACAGAACATTTGT
Organism: Lepomis macrochirus; assembly: GCA_024633595.2. Lineage (NCBI taxonomy): Eukaryota > Metazoa > Chordata > Actinopteri > Centrarchiformes > Centrarchidae > Lepomis > Lepomis macrochirus. The sequence goes on along the minus strand of JALXJV020000016.1, from coordinate 31,868,296 downwards.
CTTTGGGCCGCTAGGCAAAGATATGGTGCAACAGTATACATATATATATATATAAAAAAAAAATCCCCCCTCTCACCCCCTTGCGGGGTGGTATGTGTCATCCTCAAGCTTGGGTGCTCTCCCAGAGGCCTGGGAGTTTGAGGGTTCTGCACAATATCTTAGCTGTTCCTAGGACTGCACTCTTCTAGACAGAGACCTCTGATGTTTTACCTGGAATCTGCTGTAGCCACTCTCCCAGTTTGGGGGTCACAGCCCCCCAGTGCTCCGATTACCACTGGCACCACTGTTGCTCTTACTTTCCACATCTTTTCTAGCTCCTCTTTCAGCCCTTGGTATTTCTCAAGCTTCTCGTGTTCCTTCTTCTTGATGTTGCTGTCGCTTGGTATTGCCACATCTATCACTACTGCCTTCTTCTGCTGTTTGTCGATCAACACGACAGTTTGTCAGTCTGGATCTTGAAGTCCCACAGGATCTTAGCTCGGTCATTCTCAGCTACCTTAGGAGGTGTCTTCCATTTTGATTTTGGGACTTCCAGCCCGTACTCGTGGCAGATGTTCCTTTACATGATGACAGCTACCTGGTTATGGCGTTCCATGTATGCACTTCCTGCCTGCATCTTACACCCCACTGTTATGTGCTGTACTGTCTTAGGGGCATCTTTGCACAGTCTGCACCTGGGGTCCTGCCTGGTGTGGTAGACCCCAGCCTGTGTTGATCTTGTACTGAGTGCCTGTTCTTGTGCCGCCATGATTAGTGCTTCTGTGCTGTCCTTCAGTCCAGCCTTTTCCAGCCACTGGTAGGATTTCTTGATATCAGCCACTTCTTCTATTTGTCTGTGGTACATGTCATGCAGCGTCTTGTCCCTCCATGACGGTTCTTCATCTTCCTTGTCCTCAACTTCGGGTTTCTGCTGCCTGAGGTATTCACTAAGTCCTTCATCTTTGGGGGCCATCTTCCTGATGTACTCCTGGATCTTCATCGTTTCATCCTGGACAGTGGTCTTGACACTCACTAGCCCTCAGCCTCCCTCGCTACGCTTGGTGTACAGTCTCAGGGTGCTGGATTTGGGGTGAAACCCTCCATCCATTGTGAGGAGCTTTCTTGTCTTGATGTCAGTAGCCTCTATCTCCTCCTTTGGCCAGTTTATTATACCAGCGGGATATCTGATGACTGGCAGGGCGTATGTGTTGATGGCTCGGATCTTGTTTTTCCCATTCAGCTGACTTTTCAGGACCTGCCTCACTCTTTGTAGGTATTTGGCTGTGGCGGTCTTCCTTGCTGCCTCCTCATGGTTTCCATTAGCCTGTGGCACCCCAAGGTATTTGTAGCTGTTCTGAACATCTGCAATGTGGCCTTCTGGTAGTTCAACCCCCACGGTTCTGATCATCTTCCCTCTTTTCGATACCATGCGACCACACTTGTCCAGTCCGAACGACATTCCAATGTCATTGCTGTAGATCCTGGTAGTGTGGATCAGTGAGTCGATCTTTCACTCATTTCTGGCATACAGCTTGATGTCATCCATGTAGAGGAGGTGACTGATGATTGTTCCACTTCGGAATCGGTATCCGTAGCCAGTCTTTGTGATGATCTGGCTGAGGGGGTTCAGCCCTATGCACCAGTGGGTAAATGTACCAGTCAAGAACAGCAGCGGGTATAGTGCATTACCTTGGTATATGCCGCATTTGATGGTGACTTGTGCAATTGGCTTTGAGTTGGCTTCCAGATTTGTTTTCCACAGCTTCATTGAGTTCTTGATGAAGGCTGTTAGTGTCCTGTTGATCTTGTACATCTCCAAGCATTCCAGTATCCATGTATGTGGCATTGAGTCGTAGGCTTTCTTGTAGTCAATCCAGGCAGTGCACAGATTGGTCTGTCTGGTCTTGCAGTCTCGAATGACTGCTCTATCCACCAGTAGCTGGTGCTTGGCTTCTCTGGTGTTACTGCCCATTCTCCCTTCTGTCCATGTATTGAGCCATGTGCCTACTCATCTTAGCCGCTATGATGCCTGACAGAGCTTCCATGTTGTGCAGAGGCAGGTTATTGGCCGGTAGTTGGATGGGATTGTTCCCTTCTGTGTTTCCTTCATGATCAGGATTATCTGTCCTTGGGTTAACCATTCTGGGTGGGTCCCATCCATCAGCAGTTGGTTCATTTGTACTGCCAGGCGTTCATGGAGTGCAGTTAGTTTCCAGTTAGTTTCCAGTTTAGTCAGCCAGTAGGTGGATCATGTCAGGGCCTGGTGCTGTCCAGCTCTTCATACCTGCCACTCTTTCTTGGATGTCTGCCGTTGTAATGGTTACTGGTTGTAATGGTTACTCTTTCTTGGATGTCTGCCGTTGTAATGGTTACTGGTTCTTGTTCTGGGAGATTGCTATGATCTGTTCTTAGATCCACTAGCCACTGAGCATTGGTGTTGTGGGATGCCTCTTTCTCCCATATGTTCTTCCAGTACTATGGGAGAAAGAGGCATCTTCCAGTACAGTCTCAGCCCTGCTTCTCCCTTGTATCTCTTTAGGCGGGTGGCCAGAGCGGTGAGTCTTTGTTTGGCAGTCTCGTGTTGCCTTGATCTTGGCCTCTAACCTTCTCCTCCAAGGGGGGTAGTGCTCTTTCTGGCTTGTGGTGTTCATCTTATAGCCAAGCATCTCTAGGATCACTGTTGCTGTGGCGTACATCAGCTCATTGGTCTCGGTTATGGCTTTAGTAGGGATAGTATATAGGGCTGCATTCACATCTTCTAGCAGACTTTCAGAGGGTACTTTATCACTTAGCCTCGGCAGTCTTGGTCGTTGTACTAGGGGGTCCAGCTTGGCTATGCTCTTCAATCGCAGGTCAGTCGCCCTTATGTTGAGTGGTTCTGTGCCGTAAGGGCTTGTTGTTATTGGGGCTTGGGACCCAATCTCTGAGTGTGGGGATGATGATGAAATCTCCCTGCTGACCTGTCGTCCTGGCTCCCCCTTGCCGTAGCATATTTCTTGTACCTCATCAATCTCTAGTTGTGATAGGAGCTGCCGTTTGTGGCTCTTATAGCCTATATATATATATATATATATATATATATATATATATATATATATATATATATATATATATATATATATATATATGTGTGTGTGCTGCATCTTTCCTTATCACTCAGTGTCAAGCTCACGCCAACAGCATATTGATATTTTAAACTCAAGTAAGTCATCAGTATGCAAAGTAATCAGTCATGCATTAGCTTGTCAATCTTTATGTGGTGTGCAGAGTTCTGAAACCCAAACTTGAACTCAACTTGAGCCCAAACTGTATGCCACAAATTGGGCCAAAGGTTCCAGCCTAAAACCAGGATTCTAGCCCGGTGGGTTTGGTTCAGGTACGAGGGATGAGTTCCCAATTCTGTGGCAGGTAACGAGCTATTAAGACTTAAACAAAAACAAAAGCAGAGAGGCAAATTAAGAGCCCATGCCAGTCTATACAGGGTAAACATAACTCTGCCAGTTGTTTTGTTTCCTATAATGTCATATTCCAGTCATGAACCCACACACAGTTATCCCACACAAGCAAAGCTGGTGATATAAACATGGCTTGCGGTGCAAGAGGTTTAGGAACCCCTCGCCTACATGCTCTCACTGCTGTCTGGAGAGGACAGTGTTGAACCTCCTTGCCATGCATGGTGTGTCTATTTTCCCCTCATATTTCTATGGCTCCTCATGTGGTCAGAATATTTCCGGATAGTCATTTAGCTCATCCAAGACGTAAAATGCTGTTAAATATTTTTGCAATTTTATTTATATTTTGCTTATCTAATGACTTTGCCTTGTTTTTCTTCATCTGTCAAACAACAATTTCCATTTTCAACCTGTACGCAGGATAAGCTTGACTTATGGATGGATGGATGGAGGACTGATATTGATAGTTTATACTTGACCTTGAAAAGACTAGTTGACAAAATCAGTCCACGAGGTCCATTTGATAGCTGTTGTTGAGCTTTTGATCATAGAATATCTTCCAGAGCGCACGGAGCTGCATAGTTGTAAAGGAATTGTAGATATATGAAACAATCAGAACCCCGGGAACAGCTACCGAGTTGATCTTGTAGCGAGGTTATGTAGTCAGCTCCTGTTTCCAAGGTCAACACCATGGATGAGTGCTCAGTGGAATGGAATTTTGAACATCTACTGTACGTACATAATGTAGACTGGACAAAGTCCATCTGCTGATCATGTTATTTGATCGAAAGCCCTCTATATTTAGTGAATGGACCTTGGAGTGAGTTTGTTTTGTCAAATGTTTGGAGGATTTAAGGCAAGAGAATTGTTTGTAGCCAGAAGTCACAAATTTGCTACTCTCTATCCTTAGACCCTTTGTTCAGATGAGGAAAAGCATTTCAGTTATAATCAAGAGAAAAAAAACAGTTTACCACAATGCAGTGACTATTTTCAAGCCGAGCAATTTTCTTTATTGCCAGTGTCTCTGCTCACAGCTAAGTCCAGTCACCTCTTCAGAATGCATGGGTCTTCAGCTCCTGAGACTTTTTCCCCTTAGATATCCCTGAGTTGTTCCACAGCAGCTTGGCCCAATGCTTAGCATCCAAGTCGATCCCCTGGCTCCTGGGACTAATCTGCTTGGCAATAGGTTAAGAGGTCAGCCACTGGGTCCTGATCCTGAAGACCCTCCCTACAGGAGTGGCTTTACTTCTCCCCCACTTAGTTCCATAGTGCCTCTCATTACTCACTCACCCCCCTGCCTTTCTCCACCTTCCCAAACCCCCTGGTAACTGGGTTAAATGGAAAATGGACGGGGCCTGAGGACTTTCTGGGGCCTCAGCCATGCTCTGTAGCCGAGGAATAGAGACATCCCCAGGGCTGGGAGGCTGACCCAAAGCCTGGGGCTCAGGACCTGTGTGAACCTGGTTTAATTATATTAGCTCCAGTATTTAGACCCCTTGGCCTTGGCTTTCAAAAGCACTTTAAGTCAGGACAGTTTTCATCACCACCTGATTTGAAAAGTCCCCCAACCCCTGGTGTTTTGGTGTGCTGCACTAAGCGCCGTCATCATAACTATTTGTCAGACAAGGTCATGTCACATTAACTAGCGACGTGCAGAGGCCCTTCCCCTTCCTTTCATCTTTCCATCACAGCTTCTTTTGTAGTGAACCACTCCTGAGTGACAGTCCTGGACTGCCCATATTTCATTTAGACAGGCTGGGTGGCCAGGATCACACACATCTGAGCATGCAAGCAAACACATATCCACACACGATTTAGGAAAGCACACACACCCTGAGACGCTGTCTGGTCAAGTGACACATTTCTGTGTTTATACATTTGTCTCTGTGATGGAGCAGCTTCATTCTCATGCATCTAGATCTGTCTTACAGATCGGGGTGGGGTTGGGGAGTTGGCTGTTGGCTACAAGCCCAGTTGGACATGGTTAAAAAATATTAAATGAATAATTAACAGTCACTTGAAAGCATGAACATGTAGTGCCTACCCATGTAATGCTTCTCCGCATAGTGCATTATCATATCCCAAAGGACTAGAGAGATGAAATTAGGGTTGTGTTCCACCTAATTGCTCAGCTCTGGCAAATTAACGTGCCCTTATTCAACCTTGTGTTTGTGAAATGCTATTCATGCTGTTTGTTTCATGTTTAAATCAACATATTTACACATGAAAAGATTAACCACCTCTGTTAATTACACTAAATTGTGCATTCTGTGTTAGCTGCCTCCACGCAGCACAGGCGTAATTTTTATTGACAGACTTAAATCAGGAGAATACATTCTGTGACAGAGATATGTATAACAGACTCAAAGTAACACTAGCTACTCCTCTGCCTGTAGGGAACTGGAAGCAGTTTAATCAATGCTAGCATTTTTGTAAATGCTAATTGCCAGGGTAATTTAAAAAGATATACTGTGTGCTGATAGCTCCTCACACAGAACAGTTCTCACAGTACTCACATTTCCTCCCTCATGCACAGCACAGTTGCATTCATAAATACAAAGCTTTTAGCAGCGCTGCTGAGAATGAAGGCACTTCATTGTATTTATGCTTCCAATGACATTAAAACATTAAAACTAAATAAACTTAGACGCAATGTTAGTTAAATGTTGCTTACAAGTCTTTATGGTTGCTGGCTCTTAATCAAGAAACTATTTGAATGTCTGTGGAAAAAGTGGAAAGTCTTTGTGTTGACTGGAAGTAAAGTTTAGCCTTTCCTTTTCACAAATGTTTTTGGATTTCCAGCATGGAGTCTGCCTTTTTAAAAATCTATATTCCCAGTCCACTTTCACTACATGTACTGTACTGTACATATTTTCATTCACTTGATTCTTAATTTCAGAAATGTGCAGCATTATGAAGCTTAGTTAACGTGCATAGTTGTTTAACGTGCATAGTTACCATATTCCTGTGTTGAGCTGGTCTTGCATGGTTAGTCAGTCAGTAAATACACTTGTACATTCAGCAAATCATTCAGAAGCTGTGTTCACTTGAAACACTGTTCATTGGCTGGGTTTAGCTCGCAGCTAAAGCAGCTAAAATGGCAGATAACAGAGATATACTAATATTGCTTCAGTGAACATAGAGGAAAAGATTAAATGGTTAACAGCTTACATTAATCCTGCACTCAGCCTTACCGAAAACCCAAAAGATAGGCAACTCAAAGTAATACATAACATTCACATCCGCAGCACATGGGCCAAGAAAGGAATGAGGGAAGGCATCAAGATATTACTGGCTGGGGGGCAAATAAAAGCTGCATGTTAAACAGACATGTAAAAGACTCACTAACTCCTGCACATCAGCATCTCATGTAGCCTATATCATGTCTTGTTTATGTGAATCAATCCGCCTTTCTGTATATGCTGGCTTGCATTTCAATTATCATTCCCCTGCCATCCGTCAGCCATGTTAGAGGAGTTCCGGCATAAACAAACCGGATTGTTGAACGGTGAATGGAATATAGATTGTCATGCACTGAGGCCAAGAGCTAAAAGTTTTCTGTTGTGTGAGACAGAGGGAGAAATAACAAGTACACACAGCTTTGAAAGAAAGAAGTGTTTTTTTCCTGTTTCAGCAGGATAAATGTTCTTCTTAGAGCGACCAGAGAGCTCATGATTTATTCACTACGTCCTGTGGCCCATCTGACTCCCCTGGCAACTCCAGGGCTCAAACACAAATGCAGAAATGGAAACACACAGTTGACCATAATAGACTGTGGCTTAATGTGTCTCTTTCCCTACACTCACTCCTACAATCACAGCAGCAAACACACCTGATTTTGTTGGTACGATTATAGTCAGAGGAACAATTACAGTTTCACGATTATCATTATTATTATGCATTAATTAACTTCACAACTCTAGTAATGACTTAAGTTGATTTTTAATATTTAATTTATATGTAAGTATTATTAATATAAGAGAAATATTAACTTCATTTATTCCCCAGGGGAAATTGTTATTAAGAACTGCACTGTTATTGTCATCGACTTTCATTCATACATACAAGTTTTATTGAAAATGAAAGTGAGAACATCTCTCATGCAGTGTTACACACAGGAGGACAGGATGTAATGTTAAATGTTCATTGACTGAAGGTCTTGAGAGGACTTAGTTCTTCCATAAAGGCCCTTTCAGAAAAAAAGTGATTTGCTCTGAAGCTGCTCAACGCAAAAGTTCATCTACTTTGACCAAACTCGCTGCGAGGTGCACGTTGTTCGACGCAGCAACAAACTGCAGCAACAACGTAAGCTCTGGTGGCACAAGCCATTGAAAATAACAGGCGTCATAGTGCAGCGGTGCTGTTGTTGCGATGGGTCTGAAAGGTTACATTTTGCTTTGTTTCTTCACGCTGCACTGAAAGCTCGGCTCTCACCACTACAGCATCGATTGTAAATGATACGTATATATTATTTAATTCCCTTCAACTTGCAACATTATTTTACTCAGTTAGGATGTATTACCTTTACCTGGGCGTGCAGAGCTGGGTGGTGATCCCGCAGGTGCTTGGATCATATTTGATGTAGTTATGTTCTCCTTTAGCAGCAACCTTTTAAAACCATGTTTTTGAACAGGTGATCCGTCACCTCTTAAATAACATCCTGGTCAGTCTTGGAGTAACCGAAATGCTCCCACACTGCAGAGTTCAGCTGTTTCTTTGGTCCCTCTGCCATAGTTTAGCCAGTGTGCAGTAGTAGCCTCCATGTATCTGATAAGCACGGCACTTTAAGCTGGTGCACCGCTTGTGTAACTTTTTGTTTTTTCTTTTGTTCAAGTTGCAACAGTTTAGTTTTGTGCAACAGAAACATTTGGTGTGGGAGAAACTTTATGGTTATAACCGTGACACTTTAAAGCACGGTTAATAGAGAAATCCAGTAAGCGCTGCATCCCTAGTCCACAGGGATCAGTCTATTACTGTTCATAACTCCCTGTACTTTGTTGCTGTTTTTGACTTTATGGTAAGGCCAGTAGTAAATTCAACCTGTCACCAGTTCAATCTGTTCAGTCCTATGATAGAAAACCTGTTCATAAGTATAGCTCTGCAGCCACCTGCAGAATCACATCCTGATCGTTTCTATGTCTTTTAACCATTATATCATAGCAGGAAACATTAATGACATTATGGTTGGTTGGTCCAATTGTTCAGACAACATGCTTAGCTTTATAGCTTTCTTTTCTAATTGAATGTGAGCCTCAGTCAGTTTCTGTAATGGCGGCAGATTTATGCCAGATGAAAATGGAACACTGAGATCTAGAAACAAAACATGGGAAAGTGGAAACAGGTGAGCAGGTGGACGTGTGGGGCAGGTCAGTGGGGCAGGTAGAAATGTCTGAGGTCATCTGTTGGGCAGGTAGAGAATGGCAATGAAGGGGAAGTGGAAACGTGGCTCACGGGAGGGACAGAGAGGGTAAATGTGAGAGGATATGAGTGTGCTTTACTGTGTGTGTGTGTGTGTGTGTGTGTGTGTGTGTGTGTCTGTGTGTGTGTAGGTCAAAATGATTTCTCTTCATCCAGCCTTTGTATTGGTGATCTATCACAGTTTCTTACCCTGGTTTCTATCTCTTTTGTATTATTCTTAATCTCATTAACCACCAGTGAGGTTTTATTTAATAATGTTTTGCATTATGGTCATAGATCGGTCCTTTACATTGTATGTGAATTCCCGCTTTGTACAATTTAGTACATAAAAATATTTCACATTTCTGTTGTTATGTTGTAGGTTGTACATCATGCAGCAGGATCTGTGGCCACCCTGAAGCAAACATCTTAATATCAGTGAATCAAGCATGAAGGACTTTCTTTGTTCCACATTTTATTATTTAGTTCCCCCTCTTTGCTATGCTCTCTTTCTTCCTATATAATGTATATCTCTTTTTCTCCATTTTCGTCCAGCTGTCTCTCTCTCTCACCCATTCTCCCTCCTTCATACATTCTTTCTCTTTTATTCTCCCTCTCCTTCAAATAGATTACTGTGCGGCAGCATAGGGGTCTGGAGAACTGCCTACTCCAGCCAGCTTAGGTGAATCAGTTGCCATGGCAATCAAACCCAAATAACCAACAATGGCATGTTAATTATGGTTATTACTGTATGAAGACTGTTCCAAGAAAATGAGCGATGGTGCTTCTCTTTGGAGGGATTAAAGAAAGAAAATGTCAGAGGTGAAGCAGTTTGGACAACATAATTCATAACAGAGCATTGATTGCAGAAGTATTGGGCCCTGCAAACAGCGATGTCCCTGCGACTGTTTTGGTGCAGAATGAAGGGTCCAAAGAGAAGCTTGCTGCCCTTGGCTCTGACAGGGAAAGCTGGTGTTAGTTGTGTGTGGAAAAAATGGAAAAACTTACACACCATTGTCACAGCCCAAAAATTGAGGTTATGATATCATCTAAGTGAATATATCTTTGGCTAGAACCAGTGGAATAGAAAAATCCTCAAAAAAACCCCAAAACAAACAATCACGGGCCCAGATACACAATTTAAATCAACACCTGTTTTAGAACAGCATTCAGTGTGATGTAGGTTGGATATTTGACTTCAAATTAAATATGTTTTCAGCTTGTTCCCAACCTTTAGTAACCAAAAAAACATACATGTTAGCTGGTCTTTAATTCTGGAAAATGGATACTATACGTTTAAACATTTGTCACAACTTTTTACTTTCACCAAACATACAGATAATGTCATACTTTGTCTTATTTCTTTGCACCTCGTCTTTGCAAGTCCATCTAGCTGTGTGACAGACTGTGGAACATATGTCAGATTTGTTATTCATTATGGTACAGCTGTTAACGAGAAAGTCGAATTTATTTTTTGTCTTCACTAATAAACCAAATGCTCAACAGATACGCAACATCGTTACAACATATCTATTCATTCTGGAGCATGATATTCTTTTATGCCTCCCAGGTACTAATGGACCTTACAGGTCTGCTAATGCAATGTAGCTGCTTCCTGTACGCAGTTCGATAGCCGCCTCTGTGGGGCTGGCACACGTCAGTACACATCCTAAATTGATATTCCAGTTCTCAAGTCTTTTCAAAAGGCTTTCATAACATCCATGTTTACCACAGTGAAGGGTCTATGGTGACAGTGAGCGAGAAGGAAGCGGAGAGACAGAGATGAGAGAAATAACAGGAGGTGGATCAACAAGACGAAGCTTTGCCATTTCCAAACCGTCTGCTCCTCTCACATCTAACCATTACCAGCGTTAGCTTCCCCTTGTCAGCTTTCTGGCTAATTAGATCCAATACTGTCTGTGAGTATGCGTTTGCATGTGTGTTAATATGCTGTTGCCATGGCAATGGTCTTCCTACTATGCTACTAACAAAACACTAGCAACTTGCCACCTTTCATACACCCACGTTAGGTTGGCTAATGTGCTACTTACTACAGCCTCTGGTACTAGCTTTTGTCTGGCTGGGTTGATCAGCAGGAGATACAACTTTCTAGGTAATCTATTTACACTGTCAAATGTGATAAGTGGAGGTTTATACTATGATGCAACTTCATCTTATCAGTTTGACAAAGTTGCTTTTGCTCTACGCTTAAAGTCAGCAGCACAAAACATCTTTTCTGTCATTGATAGAGGTTGAAGTGCAAATGTCAGGTTACAGAGTGAGGCGAAGAAGTACAAGGGTCAAAGCCCGGTGGTGTTTATGCTTTTTTCTCTCTTTTTCCTTTTTACATTTTTCAGTGGGAGAAAATAAGAGCGCTGTGTATCTTGGGAAGTGCGGCAGCCTGGGAGGGAGTGGCGTCACTGGGAAGGTTTAAGCTGCTGTCAGTCAACGTCACTCCCTGCTATTTAGATTCCAATTACACCTGTCAGCTCAGTCTGAGCCCTCATCTGTCTCTCTCTCTGTCTGTCTGCCTCTTTAAACCCTCACACACTCTACTTCTCTGTGTTCAACAGGACTATGCATTCATTCTTTTCCTTTCTTTATTCATCTGAAACCTCCCTCTGTGTCAGTCAGTATTACCGTCTCCTCAATTCTCTACCCTACTCAAACTATGTATTCACTGCTGCTTTAATCCTCTTCGTTTTATATTAACTTACACGGAGAGGATGCAGAAGTTTCAGTCTCGACAGATTTTAAACATGGTGAAGGAAAACAACAAGTGATATTGACAGTGGTGTTGAGTGGTGGCACCATGCTGAAACAAGTAGTCCAACTGACAGAAGAACAGACAGCCTGATGCAGAGATGCATGGTGTCACATACTGGCTCAGGGAATGTGACAAAGAGGGAGTCCACACAAGGTACTTTAAGTTAAAACAATTCAATTCAATTCATTTATTCAAACTCAAATAAACAAAAGAAGATACCACAGCATTAATGTAAGCTGCAGGAAGGGAGAGACCCAACTGAATACATGGGCCAGCTTTTATAGCCTATGGGCCCAGATGAGTTCAATAAGCTGACGACCCTCCCAAGTTGGCCAGGACAGCCTCCTAACAGAGGGAGGGGCGTCACACCCCCCATTAAATTAGAAAGGTTATAAACCCCAACATGCCACCATAAGTGACCTAAAGGTTTCACCATCATCCATCTTACCAGATCCAATTCCCCAACCAGCAACCTTGAATCCAGAGAAGCAGAAACTAGCAAAGAGAAACTGTCGTCCAAGTCATCCCAAGACGTACACTAGAAAGGAAACCAGGCTACAAAGCTCACACACTTACCGAGAGAAGCCAAGCCACTAAGCCGCAAATCCCAAAACCAGTGATTTACAGCTTCCTCACTGCCAAAATTTCTGTTCATCAACCAGACCAAAATCCATCCAAAGCATTTCAAAACAAGGTTTTAAAGCAATTCACCTGTACATAACCTTCAGATCAGACAAAGTATTGATTTAACAATTTCAACCATTTCTAAAATTACAAACCTAAAGACAAAAACCTTAATAAAGAAACATGTGCAATGGTAAAGTCATGGACACTATAGAGCACAAGATCTCCAGCTCTAATCTTACTAGTTCCATTTGCTGTCTAACTAGTGTCACCCTAGTCCTCAGACGGATTCTAGTGGTGGGTACTTAATCATGGATTATACCATTACAAAAAGGCAACCAGAATTAGCAACCCTCCAGAAACCAGGGATATGCTCCCAAGACGTTATCTTCAACCACGTTCTCTGCCACACCAAGTCAAAACAACCAGGGTTGGGAGGGTTACTTTAAAAATGCAATCCGGTACAATTTCTAATTACTTGTAGTCAGTAACATAATCAAAGTACCAGAAAATAAAAGTAATGTAACTTTTAGTTACTTTTGGATTACTTCAATGCCAAATAGCCAAATGAAGACAAGAGAGTATCAAAGATACGTTGCCTACTTAGTGTATTTTCAGAGAAACACAGAATAACAAAACGTCCCATTCCCAAAAAACATGTTTAAATGTTTTTATATAATATGCTTTGTACTATGTCACCACGATGGCAGTATCTCACCCATTAATGACAAAAACATTGTTTTGTAGGTATTCTTGTTGATATTAGTTCTCATTCTGCACTTGTATTAATTCATCGTCCAATACAAGACTTTTCAGTATAATGTTCTGGGACCTGACCCTATTGAATACCGTACAAAAACAACTTTTTTCACTGATTTTGGTGAAACTGGATCATATTGGATGGAGAAATAAGGAAAAAGGAAGAAAATATATTCTAGTTTTCTCTCTGATGTCCTCCTGCTGCTCTGCCTCAACTCTGTGATTCACAGAGTTTCCTGATGGACAGATAGCTTTACTTGTTGCAGAAGCTATTTAACAGCTAACTAGCTTCTGTTATTAGCACAGTTAGCTGTGCAACCACTGGTCACGTTAGCTCACTCTGCTCGTACTACAGCAAGGAGTTATGGCAGGGTGCAGTGCCTAATTGTGCACCGGAATGGTACCGGGCGAGCGGGCAACAAAACCTTGCTCAGCAGTCTTCCAGTGAACATGGCATGAACAGGATCGAAAACAGCCTCAAAGACCAAAAGGAAATCCAGTAATGAGATGATTTACACTGAGCTTCTTGTTGGACATAGCTTTAATTTTAGCTAAATCTCTAACTGTAGCCAATCTGCCTTTATCTTTGGCTGGTTAGCTCAGCCAGTTAACTTAGCTGTGCTAATAGTAGTTCTATTAGCTTACTCAGCCCTGAGATATCAAGAGCCAAATTTGGCAAGAAAACCACCTCGGTACTGTATTCTCAGTAGTCAAACTGGACTTTATCAGTCTTGAAGGCTCTGCTGAGAACAACCACTTCAGCCTACAAAGGGATGCATGGCTACAATAAGCTAATGCGCCTATTATCACCCAAAACACTTTACATATCAAATTGGGTTTGCAACTAAACAAATTGGGGGCAAATGCTGCTCCCTTCAACATAAACCAAAAACAAGCTCCACAAAAGTCAATCTTTTTTACCCGATCACAACTCTAGGTGTAATTTTATGCATTAGCCAATTTACTCCAGCTGTTTCACTCAGTGTGGCTGTTTGTGTTAACAGTGTAGTTTACTGGCTTACTCCTCAATCAGAGTCAAAAGCCAAAAGTAAAATCTCCGCTCCCAGAATTCCGAAATCATGCTGTTACACCACAGTAATGGTGTAGTCATCTTAACATACACAGTAATGTCAGAAAATCAGTTCAAGCATAGCCTGGAATGAGTCTGTCAGGCAGGACAATCAAAGGGGGATCAGGTAGCTGGGTTAATAATGGACAGAATGGATAGATGGATGGACAGACAGATGAATCGGTCAAGGATCTTAGTTGCAGGATGGTTAGTAATATGATGTATGAATGGATTGATACAGAGAAGCTGGAGAGTTTGCCCTGGAGGATGAAAAAGTATTAACTATGTCCTGTCCCCAGCTTCCACAGAACGTCTAGGTGGGGAAAACGGGGTTGCATAAATGAGGCACTAAGTGGGGCTAAGTGATCTCTCCCAGGGATTAAGGTGGTCCACCGCAGCCGTGAATATAATTTTTTCCTCCTTTTAATTCTTCCCACTCAAGTCTCCATTATATATTTTTCAGTTCACCAGCCCTCTGAGGTCAGTGCTTTGCGTGTGTGAAACATGGATGTTCTCCACACATCCACCCTACCTGCTGGGTCTTGTTCCAGAGCCATATGGCACCAAACCGTATGGCCGCACAAAGTGGATGATCCTGTTTAAAAAGCAACAATGCAAGCAAGGTCAATGCAGGGTGAGGCGCTATTTGAAGCCTCACAGACGGCCTGCTTGCACACATTCGCAAAATAGCATTGCGAGCAGGGATGAAAGGGGACGTCGAAGTCCTGATGTGTGTGAACGCCGTTGGGTGCGAACGCAGCTCCATCTGTGGCTAATAATGTTTAACAGGTTGGAGGCCTCTCCGCTGCAGCTTCTGCCACTCCATAAATCACACACATCTGGTCCCCCCTGCTGCTGGATGGCAGGGAAACATGCATACACACACACACACACACACACACACACACACACACACACACACACAGAGCCACAATGTATGCACTCTGAAGTTCACCCCATCACACACATACTCATTTATCAGTGCTTGGTTGACTTGCATCTGTATGTGTGTGTAGCCTGTGTGCTTAGAATACATTATTTGGGTATGCACAGAAAATGTGTAAATGGTATCAAATTAATATATACTGTGATATTCTATTTTCTTCCCTCTAAGTTAAACCTGCATCCTGTCCCGTCAGAGTCATAGGCCAAGACAGCCAACAAATACTGCTGTAATCAGAACCTGGGAAAGCTCGCTCTTTTTTTTTTCTTTTTTTTTACAAGTTTCAAAAGTAATTCAGGTGATTATTGTCTGAATATTTACACACAGAGTGAACAGGCAATGCTGGCAACTAATTATACTTCACTGTATGCTTCACTTGTATGCTGAGCGCTGAATAAAGGTGTAAACAGCTGTTTGGGTAACAGTTCTGTTGTTGTTGTCCACACCAGTACATTGCATGGGCTTAATCCCAGTATATAAACAACCTCCCATCTATAGTAGAGCTGAATTACCCTGCTATTAGATATGGCACATTGTAATCTTTGTATGTGTATATATGTTTATATAAAGCAACTCTCCCTTATTATGTGCTGCAGTCATTCAACATTAGATCATCCTATCAACTGTGCCCCTTTAATATTAACATAATTTGATGAATGATCCAGGTCTCTAACTCATACACATACTTAGTAGTCTGCAGCCAAACTGGCACTGGTAATTTCTTTATTCCCTCCAATTGTGACTCATACTATGCTGCACTAAAAAGTGATGAAAGAAGTGAATGTGGTGGATTATGGGTAGAGCCTGCTCACAGTAAAGGCAGGCAAAGGCTAAACATGCTTTAATAAGACTCATTTGACTTGCTGCTTACAGGTCTTCAAACCTATTATTATTGCATGTTATGTGTTGCACTGAACCATGATGCCACCAAGCGCATTTTTAAAGTTACAAACGGGTGTTTAGCTCTACATGTTGTCACAGGATCTTAAAATGACAGCTTCATTTCACTAATGAAGCTGTCAATTCTGTGTCATTCTTGTCATATGCAAACGGTAAAAAAGGTTTTCTCCTGCCTGATGTCCTGCAGGTGATTTGTGTGACAAGCAAATTAGAAAGCACTTCCTTTTCATTATATTTCCGTTAACCAAGCCATTAGTAGAACTACATGAAAAATGTAGTTTCCATGACAGGAGCAATTTGGCCATTGCTGCGGCCGGCTCATTAGAAACAATATTCCCTGCTTCATCTCACATCCTCCAGGTGCCTCTCTGTAATAGACATTTATTCATTTCCCCCTAAATTAGCTCCTTCGATCAATAGTACATCTTTATTTCAGCTGCCTCACCTTCTGATCGCACTGCCACTTTACTCATATTTACATTCAAAACACTGTTTACCGTTAATAGTTTTAATTCGAACGCCAATAAAAGGGTGAAAACAGCCTGTCTGGGCCGTTGTTTGTGGATGGCTTAATCGATAGCTGCATTGCTCTGCCTGCAGAGACAATAGACACATTATTTGGAGCACTCTGTCATAACCCCCAATCTCCCCCGCGTGACTTACACAATAATCACCACCATGTGACAGCTAAGTGGGGCATTCCTAGCCCCCTGACAGCTGCCCACCTGCCTTGATTGATGATATTGTTTTCTAAAAGTGAAAATAGTTGAAGGTTTTTATTGAGGGGTGGGCTGGGAGGAGGGGGGGGGGGTACCCTCTCCTCAAAAAGTCACATTCCACTGGGAATAAAGGACAGCATTGTGGAGACTAATCCACTTCAGTAAAAGTACTGCTATTCTGTGGTGAGTTTGTGTGTGGGAGAGGACATCAAGTGTGTTATCTACTCAGTGTGTGTGTGTTGTTATTTATTTGTGGGTGTAAATACATCATGTTACTTTGTCTGGGTGTAGATGCCTGAGTGTTTTCTATGTGAATTTACGTTCACATCCTCTTATGTTTGTGTACACATGACTCTGCCCACTTTTAAAGGTACCCTGCAGAGTTTTCTTGTAACATGGTTCAGTTTACATTTAGTGTGTCTCACCAAAACACCTTGTGTGTATCCTTGAGGACTAAAGTGTAATAAATATTGTACTTGTACAATAACTTAAAGGCAAAGGACAGGATACATGCGCTGTCCTGCCTCCAGTTATGCACAGTAGCCCTTCAAAGTGTATATTAATCCATTGCTAAAAAATAGTTCCTAACAAATAATAATAATAATAATAATAATAATAATAATAATAATAATACATCAGATTGATATGGCACTTCTCAAAATACTCAAAAACACTTTAGGGGGTAAGATGAGAGTAATTGGTTAAAAAAAAAGTAGAAAAGAGAAGGGAGAAACGGAAGGAAGTTAACTGGGAAATGCAGTCTTGAAAAGGTGGTTTTGAGGGCCTGTTCAAAAGATTACATGGTGTTAGCCTGTCGGATGTGGCTAGGGAGGGCGTTGCAGAGGGAGGGTGCAGCAAAGGAAAAGGGCCTGTAACCCAAGGTCAGGAGCTTTGTGCTGATGGTTTTTAGTGTTGGTGCGTCCATGGACGTGAGGCGACATGTGGAGGTGTGGCGTAGGCGGAGGTCAGAGGCAGGAAGGGGCCCAGGTTGTGTAAAGCTTTGTTGGTGATGAGCAGAAGTTTGAAGTGGATCCTGTATTTAACAGGGAGCCAGTGGAGGTTGCGAGCATGCGGGCAGCGGAGTTCTGGACCTATTAAAAGTGTGTTGATGATTTTGTTGCAGTAGTCGAGTCTGAAATGATGAGTATTTCTGCAGCACTAAAGGCCAAGGAGGGCCAGAGGCAGGCAATGTTCTTGAGGTCGAAGGAGGCAGTTCTTGTGACCAGATTGACGTGGGGCAAGGAGGAGAGGGTGAGGTCAAAGATGATTCCAAGGTTGCAGACCTGGGCTGAAGGGGTTTCAATGGAGCCATTGATGTTGAGAGAAAAGGTCTGGGTGGAGCGGCTGAGTGTGTTAGGGCCAATATTGAGGATTTGATATTTATTGCAGTTGAGAGACTTGCCATTTACTTCTGTTTGAAAAACATTTCCTGAAAACTACAGAACACATGAAATTATTGAAACTTTAAGAAAAAAAAGTGAAACTATATATTATGGAACTATATTTCTATTCATCCAACCATCAGTTATCTATACCTGCCTCTTGCCCTTCTCCCTGCTCCCATTGGGCAAGAGGCAGGTAGGTCAGCAGGCTGACGCAGACAACTATTCCAACTCACAAAATTTATAGTAAATCAACCTAATCCCCATGCCTTTATTCTGTGGAAGGAAACTACATACAAATGGAGACAAACAAACTCCACAAACAGAGGCCCCAACAAGAGCAGTGGATTTAAACACAGGTTTCGATCCCACAGTCACCTCACCTCCTTTTTGGTGTAAGTGCACAGACAATGTCAGTGTCATGAAGAACATCATTACCCATGCCAACAGAAACCCTTGGCTGACCACTGAGGTGTGAGTGATGTTGAGTGTATGAGACGCTGCCTTCAAATCCAAGGACATGGCGGCTGTCAGATCCGCAAAAGCCAACCTGAACCTTGTCACCAGGACAGCAAAGCATGCTCATGGTCAGAAAATCCAGCGTCATTTTCAGGACTCCAGTGACAACAGGTGCATGTGGCAGGGGATCTAAACAATCACAGACTCTAGGACTGCTTCACCACTCTGTAATGACAAGACTGACTTCCTCAATGAGGACAAAAACTATTTTGAGCGATTAGAGGCACTCACTGACACACCTGTGCGAAAAGCAACCTCTTACCACAATGAAAATGTACTCAGTCTTAATCCAGCTGATGTCCGAAGGACCCTGAGAACAGTCAACTCACGGACAGCCGCAGATCCTGACAGTATACCAGGTCATGTGCTCAGAGAATGTCTGTGGCACATGTCATCTGGCACATGTCCTCACAGACATTTAGAACACCTCACCGAGCCTGGATGTTGCCTGTCATGCCTCAAGACCGCCACCATCATAACAGTGCCCCATACCACTCACTCCCATCATGAAGTATTTTGAGTGGCTGCATAATATCCTGACCATCTCCTACACTAGACCTGTTCCAGCTTGCATACAGCCCTAAGTGCTCCATTGTACATGTCATATCTACAGTCCACCCAATCTGGGCACATTAGAGGCAAACTATCCCCCTCTGTAACTGGCTCTTGAACTTTCTTTCAGACAGACCCCAGTAGGTCCACTGCTGTTCAATTCAATTCAGTTCAATTATAATTATATAGCAACAATTCATAACACAACTTATCTCATTGCACTTGTCATATAGAGCTGATATGGACCATTCCCTCTGTATCAATTACAGAGACCCAACAATTCACACTATGAGCAAGCACTACGGCAAGGAATGGGCAAGGAAGCATGAACCTTATGAGTAACATACTAAGTTACGCTGATTTCCACTACAAACCTGCAGGACACCAATTGCTACCTGTACCTAAACAAACACAGACAGCAGCCTACAGCTTGCACTGTTTATATGACATGCAATTTGTGCTGAAAAAGCCAAAGAAGGAGGAATAAATGCAGAGTTTGTGTGAGATCATGGGTGGAGAGGCATTGGCAATGTGGATTAAACAGCCTACAGAGGGAACTGGACTTAACTAAAGGCAAAGCTATTGAAAAGTGATCATTCGTCTGCAATTTCTGTTATAAATATCAAACATGTTTTAATTTTTTTTTTTTGAGAATGACTGGCAGTGAGTGTATTTATATTTCACACACTATGATTTTACATCAGCTGACCCAAACAGGAACAGACCTGGGGTCTCATTTATAAAACTGTGTGTAGAACCTCACTAAAAGTGTCCGTGCGCCCAAAAGCCAAAAATGGTGTACAGCAAAAAATATTCTCATAAAACCGTGCGTATGCACACTTGAAAGCAAGTTCCCTTTATAAATCACAATTAACTTGAAATCTGGCCTATGTGAAGGAGCATCATGTCCGACCCTTAAAACACCCATAGTTGCCTATAAATGGTCAGTGAAACGCCCCTCATTAATATTAACATGTGCTGACTGCATGAAGAAAAGGAAGCAAATTCTGACAGAGAAGCTACAAAACGAGATTTAACTCATTGTTACACTGATGTTCCTTTTGGTGAAGCTGAAGCATGTTGTTTGATGGGTAAAAAAACGCACCTTAATGCAACTCTCCCAAAGGGAAAGGGAGCATCGGAGCCCGACCCCTTCATAACCGACGAGGCTGGCAATGAGTTAAAAGAAATAGCCGGTGACAATAAAATAGTGTTATTTTTCCATAGCACGCAGCGCATCACATCCACACGCTGGCGCGCAGCGTTTGGCTCAATAAGGAAACAAACATGTGGTAACAATACATGAAACTATGCTCTCGTATTTGCGGCGACTGATGCATTGAGAATGGCGTCAATTTAAATATAATTTGTCCTTCTGTTCACCTTATTTATGAGAGTAAATTTCAATGCATGCAAGTAAGGCTATTAATTAATATGATTAGACTGTCCAACATATTTGAGGTGTTCTTTTGTAGAGAGAGATATTCAATTCAATTCAGTTCATTTCAACTCAGTTTTATTTATATAGCACCAAATCACAACAACAGTTATCTCACAGCACTTTTCATAAAAGAGCAGGTCTAGGTGATGTTATTTACAGAAACCCAACAATTCCCACCAAGAGCAAGCACAGAGCGACAGAGGCAAGGAAAAACTTCCTTTTAAGAGGCAGAAACCTCAAGCAGAACCATGGCTCAGGGTGGGCGCCCATCTGCCTCGCCTGGTTGGGGGTGAGACAGAGAGGGAGGGAGAGGGAGGAACAGAGAGATAGAGAGAGGGGGTTGGAAGGAGATAGGGAGGGGAGGGAGGCAGCCTACACAGTATACACACAGAGGTACACACAGTAAAGGTAATGTTGCTATAGACTAAGTGAAAAATGGAACAGATATTTATAGTAATGTTAATGATAATAATCCTGATGTTAATGATTATAACAACAGAAATAACAATAGGACCAGTAACAATAATTGTAACAGAGGGTTTCGAGCAGGAACACGGGGGCAGCAGGTGACTCTCAACCACAGAGCACTCACCTAAGTACTCACAGTTCTTGGATACCTCCGTTTGTGTTTTTTATCCTCAGTCTTGGTTCTTTTTGTGCGCCGCAAATTATCTTAAAGTGTGTTTTTTTATTGCGCACTTCAGGGAAAATCAATCAAACAAGTGTGTGATTATTTAGAAAGGCTTTAAGCCTATACTACTCAGAGGTAATATTTCGATATATTTTACACAGTAGTGGGTCTATTCATTTAAAAACAGTTTCTCATTTCTCCTCTTTATGTGCGCACTCATGGTTCAGAGATTACTTACAGGACGTCAAGTTTTTTTTTATAGATGCAACTTTTGCTTGGGAAGTTGCATCTACACGTTTCCAGCCCTGTTTTGTATGTAGGCACTGCTTATATATGAGACCCGAGGTTCCAATTATCCTGACCACTTTTAGGACTTGTCTGTGTTGGCTGAGCAAACTTCATGACCATGAGGTAAAGTTTTTTTTCTTCTTTTAAATGTAAAAAATACATCTATTATCACAGAAAAACATGGAAATTAGTTATGGCATTCATAAGATTCAGAGCTATTGGGACAAAAGACCTTTTCAGACATGTTGTGTAACATCAGGGCATGTTTGTCGATCAACACACTCTTTTAAAACATTCAACAGGAAACAACCTTCAACCTGAAGTATGGTTTAACTCTCCAAAATTACAGAGCCAGCCTGTTTAACAAATGTATTAATCCTGTTCCCATCACTGTAACGCTACTACCTTGAGATACAACAGCAAAACAGGACACTGGCCATCATGCTCCGGTAGAAAATATGTAATGGCCTCCTACTAACCTTAAAGAAGAAGTTTTCCGATGAAAAACAACCTGGACTGTACCTTTTTAAACACAGCATCAACATTTTCTCAAGTATTGGTGCACTGTGACACCCACTGGCCCCTGTGTTTCCTTGTCCATGTAGAGCGAAATGTCATCAAAACATTGCTCCTTAGCAAAAGTAGTGGTCAAAACCACTACCACAGGATACCTTTAAGCATGCTTGTGTGCTTTCTTTCTGTGTATGTGTGTGTGTTCCTGTGGCTCTGTGTGTGACCAAGATATACTAGAAGGTCTCCAGTTGCCAGAGTGCATGTTTCTGTTGTGTGTCACGTTGTTTCAGGTCCGGACTCCTTCCTGCCTTTAGAGGTCTCCTGCAAACCCACTGACTGAACAAACACACACACACACACACACACACACACACACACTGCAACAGCCCTGCAGCCTCTCTCTTTCATCCTTTCTTCCCATTTCTTCACTCCCTCTTTTCGTTTGTCGACCCCTCTCATTCTCCCCTCCCCTCTACTCTAATCTCTCATTTTCTCTTCCTTGCTTTCTTTTTCATCCCTCCCCTTCTTCTTTTTTTGTCTTCCTCTCTGTCTTCCCCAAGTGCCTCTCATTTTCCTTTCACTCATCTTGCTTCTCTTTCACCATGGCCCTCTCACTTTTCTCTCTCTCTCTCTCTCTCAGACTCCTTTTCTCTCTCTTCTCCACCCCGCACCTCTCTAAATCTCTTTCTCTCTCCTTATCAGAGCTGAGGATGAATGGTGAAAGGCGAGGAGGCGAGACTGAGACTCAAACCCAATGCCTCGTGTGTGGGAACCTCATTGTGGCCGGCGACTCAGAGAGAGCTAAGGTATCGCACTTCTCCCCCGTATGGTCGATAGAGCAGACCCTCTCATCTTTCCCCTACTTGAATAGCATCACTGTGCCAGCCGGCCTTGGGAGGGAAGGGGGACCTGACCCGACAAAAACAGAGATATAAAGGGTATTTTCTTGTCTTAAATATTTTCAGAAACATATTGTATTGCTTACACGACTTACAAATAGTTTGGTAAAGCATTAGAGTATTCACTCTCTTCTAGTTCTGTTTTTAGTCTCTACCAGCCACAAATATCAAGCACTGTTAAATGTTCCACTATGTTCACCAGCTAGTTTCTGACTGTGTCTGCCTGCACTGTCCTGTTGTGAACAGTGGGGTTTTGAAGCGTTTTCGCTGACGCACTTTTGTGCCAGTGGCAGAAATGGGTCTCGTAGATTTCAACTGGGGACACAAGTCCAGACATCATGCCTAATAATTCAATCATCATCCAATTTTGATTCAAATAGAAACATGTGAAAAATGTGAAAATAATAAGTCTATAACCAGATAACCTTACACTTCCTGTTCACAGTTCGTTCTGCATGATGGTAATGTCTATTTCACCATAAGCATGATGGGAAGTGTAATATCAAAGCTGAAAAGAAGGAAAGCGTTACCGTATACTGTAGATTTGACATTTCACTTTATTGAAACTAAGGGGCTCAGTTCGGACCACGACAAAACAGCCCCAGAATAAAAGTACACAAAAACATGCGGAAAGGGATGTCTGCAAACCTTTGGCCACATTATGTAGCTGTAGGGGCATTATCTCTCGGTCACAGCATCTCAGAACAACTCTCCAAAATTACAGTGGAGCATATTGATCCCTTTTTCTCTGCCTCTGACTTTGCACAAGTGCTAGAGACAGGCACTGCGGAAAGCAATCGAGTGAGACTGTTTCCCATCATCTAAAGCTCCTTCAAGTGTAGGTCATTAGGGTACCAGTCTTGACACATGAGTATAAAAGCTTGTTTGCACGACCAAATGAACTGAAAAAGTAAAAAAAAAAAAAAAAATGTTTAAATTGGCTCCAACTACCAACAAAACTCGGTCAGCAGTCTGAACCAGGCAGACTGTTATAATGTGACCTGTTTTTTTGAGTGTGTAGACAGACAGGCGGACGTCTGAGCGACAGGAGGCGTCTTCCATATACACTCACCTGTCTGCTCACATTAAGTTCTGCAGCCTGTGAGTTTAGTTTGCAGTCTGGTTTACATGGTCACGCTGTGAAACTTGCCCTCCTCCAGTGCAAATCCTCTCCTCCCTCTTAGCATCAATTATTCAAAGAGAAGTCAATTTGCATTTAATAAATTATCTTCCAAGTGTCAATATTTGGTAAACAATTGCATGCAGTTTTTTTTTACAGTCCCCAGAAGTGTCCCACTCTGGGCGTGTTGCAGTGAACGAGGACTCCGAGTCTTTTTGTTTGTTGCTCAAGACACTTGATTACCTAAAGGACCATACCAGTGGTTTTACATCAGCCCAGTAAATCTAATGTGCTTACTACTACATTGACAACTATCTCCCAATTTATGCAAGTGGTGTTACCATTCATTTCAGTTCATTTTAATATGCTATCAAATTCCACTCATAGAGACTTGAAACTTGCCTATGTTGACTAATAATGATCATCTGTTTTTTGTTATATTTTCGTTTGATTTGGTGTGGCCTGGGTTTGGTCCTCCCCAATAGCTCATTTACCAAGAGACTGAGAATATACCTGATTTGATGCTTTGGTTTTAAAATTGGGTGACAGAATATCAACAGGCTTCTTAGTGCTCACTAATTACTGTCTGATGAGCCTTCAGACCACGCTTTATGATGTTGTATTAATTATGAAATGTTCCATGAAAAAAAAAAGGAATGCCTCCGCAGTCATTTTAGCATTCTCTAATATGCTTTATTGAATAAAGTATGGCAAAGAAAACTTTTTTTTTCTTTAACCCAACTTGGTCTTCATCAATCCATCCTTGAATTTCTGACTTCTGCTTTTGTTTGGCTCCTGTGAAGATATTCTTGATGTGGGTTGAACCTCAACCTGTTCAAAAGTTGTACCATAAACATGTTAAATGGTAAAACACTTGTGGTAAAACATCCCTCATTCAATTTAAAGTGCTTGTTAAAAGATTTGTGTATTTTTTATTTTTGGCCTCTGTATGTCTCAAAGTTCGCTAATAAAAAAACTCAAGGTAATGGCAAATATCCACAATGACACTTCAGATTATTATTTGGTTTTGACGGTGATTTTCATATTCTTTTCTTTGCAGGTGAATGGAAGCTTATGTCAAATTAGGTTTTCAGTTTAACCCTCTCAAAGCAAGACAGTTTTTGCATAATAACAGTAGAATAGCATGCACTATAAAATAATTTCCTCGTGCAGTAGAATATATATGATGTTTGTTCTACTCGGTTGACTGACAAAAAGACAAGAACAGACCAGAGGGTTCTGCCTCTCTCTCATGAATATCAACTTTATATCAATACCCCTACACTGAAGACAGAGGAGACACTTGAAACAACATGGACGACAAGCCTACACTCACAACAAGCGTGCACAGGATGGCCAGCTTAGCCTTCACAATCAGAGATGTTAGTCATTAGGACATCCATAACAGCTGTTACCAGAGCAGTGGCTTGCACATGGCTGTAAAGGTTGCTTAAGGTCTTATGATTTCGACTAATTACTTCAATACCATTAGACCATTTTGTGGTTTTCATGCACAAACCATGCGTGGTTTAGTAATTAAATGTTCTAAGTGTACTGCAAACTCAAGTGGGAGCAACAATGTAAATATTCTGAAACCAAAGCAGAGGTTTTTTACCTCAACGCAGTCTCTCATTAAGAGTTTGTGAAATTCAAAAAGATATATTCTAAATAATATTATATTACAACAATTATATGGACTAAATAACAAGTCAGAAGTAAAACAATTTTACATAGTGGATGTAGTGGATTTTGTTGTTTTTGCTGTTTTGTAGTTTATGTAGTAGTGTTATCCTTAGTCTCCCCCTGTGTGTCAAAACTGTTTTGATCAGTCAGTATTTGACTGACCTTTTGCTACCTTTTGTTTCTCTTGTATTAGGTCAGTTGTATTTTTGAGTTTGTCATGGTCAGTGCTTAAGTTACGGTCTGTTTATTTGACATCTTTAATACATCTCAGCCCAAACTTTATCTTTATTTTGTTGTAATGATTTTTTGGGGAAAATAAAAAACCCTAGTCTTGCCTAAGTGCTTGGTCCCTCACATCAGGGTAAGTGTAACAGAATGACAGAATGATGGTTACATTTGTCTTTGGAATCTGGAAATGACGTTATTTTTATTTAGAGTTTTTTTTTTTTTTTTCTGTGCACCACTCCGCAAGATTGTTGATTTTCTTCCAGTGTGAAATCTCATCATTGTTTGAAATCCGGCCAATGATGGTGGTGTCGTCCACAAAGTTCTCTCCATGTGTAGAGCATGAACAGGAGGGGGCTGAGCACACAGCCCTGGGGGGGCTCTGGTGTTGAGAACTAAAGTGTAGGAGTCCACCCAACTGAACTGTCTGGTGTCTGTTTGTGAGAAAGTCCAGTATCCAGTTGCAGCTGACAGCTGACTCTTTGCTGTATGCTTTCCTATGAGCAGACTGAAAGGCAGCTTTTTCTCCCTCACCTCTCCTTTCAAAAATGGCTTTCTGGTTGAGGAGAGATTTTATCATCTGAGTGATGACCACATCATCAACACATTTGCTGGTGTATGATGTCACTGATGATGTATATTCCTCAAGATTGATGTGGTTCTCTTGTGCAAGTCTGTTCTCTCAAAACAGTCCTGTAGAGTTGTTGTTTGTCTGACTGATTTTAACTGATGGTTTGACTCTTTTAATCAGCTGTGTGTAAGTGGGAAGGAGAAGCAGGAAAATATAAATAAATAATATTCCATTTCATCCTGGCTGGGTAGTGGAATATTAAAAGGTCCTTTCTTGGTTAGCTTAGCTCTTATTCCCGTTCGCTTTCCTCTCTTCCGGGGTTTGATCACAATGCTTGTGGTTACATTTGGTCGGGCTGGTCTAGCTGTCATCATCATCAACAGTGATCATCTTAAGGTCCACTGCACTGAAGCCCTTCTGCACTTCTTTTTCCAATGTTGATGAATGTATTTCTGTCATAACTTATCATAATCATACTTGCTTTAACAATAAATGTGAGGGGGAAAGAAACATATCTACTTCCAAATTTAAATCTATTTTGGTGGTTCTGAGTTGGATTCCAGTAAGTAAATTATGAAAACAATCACAAAGAGAAGTTTGATTCTGTCCTGCATACTTTTACCAGACACAGTTGAGCATATTGTCAGGAACAGCATAGTGGTTCTGAGCCCAGAGTTTCGTACCAGTGCCAAAAGAGAAGACTGGAGGTGGCCAAGTTCACTGCTGCTTCTGAGTGTATAAACAGTTGTTTGGGCATTAGGAAAATTACATTGTGCTTTTACAGTGAGGCAGTGGTTGATAAGAGCAGCTATTACCAGAATAAATGGATTTATCCCTAGCTGTGTGGAGAAGTCACTTCGGTTGACATCTCTGCATGTGACAAGTGGATTTAACGCCTCCCTCCTCTATTCTCTTTTCTTCTGTTCATCTTTTCTTTGCATCCCTCTCTCATTTTCCACTATTATGTCTGTTTTTCTTTCTTAGCGCTCTTTCTGTTCAGTTTTTTTTTCCCTGGTCTTGAAGGCATTAACACTGTTTGGTATTTCCTCCATCATTTAGCATTCTGCAGAGGCAGTCCTCCTCCTCCTCTCCCACTTGCTCTGGCTCTCTCTCTTCTATTTATGTGTATAATGAAAGCCTATAATCATATTCTACACACCCACATACTGTCTGAGGCTTTAAGATTATATGTCTCGGGGAGTAAGAACAACAGAATCATCATCATATTAATGGCAGTGGCAGAAGATCCTCATCATTGTTGCAGTAATGCTTATAATCCGCTCTGTCTATCAAACTTGCCAATTATTTCCTAGACTGACTGTTGTAGGAGTGGGATAAATGAGATGCAACAGATGCCTAAGTGCAGAGATACAGTAAACAAGTATACAATGGAGAGAAATTACTGTTACATATAATAACAGCTCACCATATAGAGATGAACAGAAGATATCATTAGTAGCAAATGGCAACATCAGTATAAACTTGGTGGGGAAATTATACATTCTTGCAACAAAGTGTTTTTCTATGATTTAGCTAGCTTAAAAGGACCAACAAATATGACTCATAATCCGAGCAGTTTGGAAATTGCAAAATGTCCCAAAGTCTTTAAACATCACTGCATGGACAAATTTAAAGATACTTTCTCTTTGCTGAACGGTCATCAAATTTCCATCTAAATTTAGCACAAATTTTAACAGAATTTCCAGAAAATTGGCAAAAGACCACTGTTATGCAAATATTAGGAGTTGAGATAAATAGCTGGAGGCACAACATAATGTAATAAAGAGCAATGAAGACATAAAACAATGTGGAAAATGTGTGATGGAAATATACTAATAATATAGCTTTATTATGTTTCTTTCATAATTCATTTAAAGAGGGTTACAGTCACCTCATCCCTCCACACACATCTGATGTTTCCTTCAGACGATATTTTTGGGCTTGTTTGAGTGGATGTTTGAGTCACATCCTCAGTGTACGTCATGCTTCAGTTTGTTTGGATTGCACTTTGTTGCATTTTGCTTTTATTGATATACCCACTTTTCTACCTCAGGGAACTTTTTTGCAAGACTTTGACTTTTCTTCTTTTTTACAGGGCTTATTTACTAGGTAATTTCCTAAAACTGCTGGGCAGCTTTAGCAAATGTCACTCAAACAGCAGAAAATAGTGCATTAGCTGGCGACTATTTTCAGATGCAGGGTTGGACAGTTTGGTTTTTTAGTAAAGATGATGTCTGGGGGATTGAGTGAAAATAAATTACAGTGTGTGTGGTCATGGTAATGAAGGAACATGTCAGCCAGTGCAACAGTGCTGCTCACTGAGATGATTTTAATACTGGACAACAATGGAGCTCTATGGCACAGACAAATGAGATATATCAGTCTTT
Source organism: Lepomis macrochirus (assembly GCA_024633595.2). Taxonomy (NCBI): domain Eukaryota; kingdom Metazoa; phylum Chordata; class Actinopteri; order Centrarchiformes; family Centrarchidae; genus Lepomis; species Lepomis macrochirus. The sequence continues at coordinate 31,839,476 of JALXJV020000016.1, read as the reverse complement.
GGATACACACACAATACTTCTTCATTTGATACCTTCATTGTTTTTTGTCTTAGATTTTTTGTCAATAACACATATTGAATATAACCAGACTTATCTTTTAATTATTTTTGTGAACTCCCATTTTCAATGTAGGAAGTTAAGACACCAGTTAAAATTGGAAGCAGCAAATAGATGGGAGCAATGTCTATCATGTCTGTTTAAGGATAATGATTTAAAAAAAAAAAAATTACATTTTATAAGGTCGTCTATAAAACTACATTTTCAAAATTACTTTGACACCTTTTAGTATGAAATTAACACAATTGTGTTAACACCTTTATATATTAGCATTCTCAAAGTTTAAACAGATACTTCTTTCTCTGGCCTCCAGCTTGCAAACATAGAACAGTGGAGCTGAGGCTTAATAGCACAGTGTGTGTGTGTATGTGCTCTTTGTGTATATTTACCTAGGTGCACATGTGGATGTGTGTCATTTCCGAGCAGGCCTCTTCAGTCTCCCAACCCCAAAACAAAATAAACACCCCAACACTTTGCCTGCCTTCTCTCTGTGAATAGTTTCTCTGTGGTGTCTCTTTCTGTGGGGTCTGTCTGTGGTGAGCGAGGTTTTCATTGCTCGTGTTCCAACTCGAACCATCTCTGACCACTTGTACCAAATGTTAAACTGCTGTTGCTACTGTTTGTTTGACCACATGTAAGGATAAATATATTCCATGTTGATGGCCTAGCTTTTATCTGACTGTCACTGAGTCATGTTTACTACAACTACCTGGTAAGGCTGTCATAGGAGGAATATTTTCTTATCAAATTGAGATTGCACATCCTAAGGGAATATGTACCACTAAGGTATGATATCAACTAAGGTGGGTAATGTATGTCAAAATGTGGTTTTTAGATCCTTATTATAGCAGTATATTGTGCTCATGTGCATATTCCTTAATAAAGTAAGACATAATGTTTGTAAAGGGGTCATGATATCACCTGGGGTCAGGTGATATCATCTCTGCATAGGGGTACTGGTTGGGCTCTGGGTTTTGGGAAATGAAGCTGCTGTACAGTCTGCTGTGTGCACTGTGCATAATCACAATCAACGTATAGGTGACAGGGCACATAAACAATGCACAGAGGAATATAAGAGGGCGCTCAGGGTGAAATGGGGTCCAAGAACAAATCTTTGCTCCCTGAGCCGGTTCATCGGGCCTTGACCTGGTGAATGAATATGACACGCTGATAAGAATTTTGTCCCACTCAAGAAGAATTGCAATTGGAAAATTGTAGTGAAGCATTGCCTAAAAAAAGCACATGAAGAAATAATTGATTATAAGTATTATTAGTATATTATTAGAAAATAAATCAACAGCATGTTCTGAAGACTGACCAACACGTAGAAACAGATAAAATAAAGAACAGAAGACAGTGAATTAGCCTAAAGTCACTGCATTTTCGGTCCCATGCAAGTACTCCTTTCTTCCCTGTATCGCTGTATATCGACTGAAATCTTACAACTGGAAAGTTCCTCCTCTGTCCGATAGTCATTTTTTTCTGTCTACCTCCCCTCGCACACACAGACACGCACACACACACACACACACACACACACACACACACAAACATACACTCACTCCTGGGGCCAATTAGTCAAGTTGAAACGTCTTCATTTTTCATTTGAGTGTTCAATGATCAGTATAATTGGAATTAATAAGCCAATTTCATTTGGCAGAGATGGGAGTTTTTGGCACTTGTTTTGAGCACCCTCACAGTTGGTTACGGGGGAGGAAACCACAAAACAAGGGTCTCATTAACTGGGCCAATTACAGTCGAAACACATCACCTTATTAATCTTACTCTGCCTAGCATAATAAAGGTGCTTTGGTATGCTTATCAGGCTCCAGTTTATGCTGTATAGCATTCTATAGTACCACTGCCTCCCAGATCATGTGCTCACTTCATATCTTGCAGGTTGAATTCTTTACTAAATTTCTCCTTTTCTGAAAATGACCATATGACAAGTTATAGTTTTTTTTGTAATTCAGTTACCTGTTACTGTAAACCACTATATATTTTTGGTTTGAGGGTCAAATGTGTGCATTTTGGGCAACAAACTGTGTAAAAATGTCATCTTTCATTTATAGAATGTGACAGATTTACACAAGTAAAAGCTTTATTAGTAAGCATGAAATAGCAGCCAGTCATCAGCAAATAATCCAACCTTCGTGGCTCTTTTTACAGTCTTTTTGGCCACTTCACTCATCCAACGAAGGCCGCCTTGACTCTGCCATCCCTACACACAAAGCAATCTTCCAGTCCCGGATGTTCTCATCTGTTACACGATCAAACTAGCACATGCCATTTTTCTTCTATCTCCTTAAAATTATCTTATATTGATTTCACTCTTTGTTAACTCTAACTTCTTCTTTCCCAAGGTATTTTACCTTATTGATGCTGTACATGCTAATAGCTCTGACTAGTATTTGTCACTTGCAGACTCTTACTATGGTGATGGTTGTATGTAGTTCATCAAATGTAACTTTGGATAAATGCATCTGCCAAATGAGTAAATGTAAATACACAATTACATTGAAACAAAAAACTGCTCATAAGATATAGAATCAAAAATGTACAGTCCGGTTCTAATCCATATTATCTTCAGCATTTGTCCAAATGTTCTCATCAACATTACATCTCATGTCATCTCTCACTATGCACCTGGAAAGAAACACTTACCTTGGTTCAGCTGCTCCTCTCTCTGGCTATTCTTCTCTCTTTTTTGTAGATTATTCTTTCTTTCTTTTTCTCCTCTTTTGTGTTCTGTATCCACATTGGATAAACTCAGCTCCAGAAAGGCCCGTTTGCTGCATTGTGTATGTAATTGAAAAGACTTGTCTATGTCTCTGGTTGAGACTGGAATTAGCTGTGGTTGATCTATTTTACCCAAAACAATAAATGAGCTATTTCTCAATGTTTAAATGATAAGTTCACTCCGAAATGCTGGTCAGCTGTTTCAATACAGATTTTGAGCCACTATTATAGCAGAAGTATGATATCTTCATTTCTGACATGTTGTGTCCCAGCATTAGTAAAGAACACTATACCCATAGTTTTGGTATAGGCTGAGCTTGTACGTAAAGAAAAACTTAGCATTTTAGAAATGGGTTAATTGACTGCATTTTCTAACCATGCATACCATACAATTGTGTTATTGGTATGGTATGAACAAACTGATGTGGGGCTAACAGTTTAGAGTTTTGAAAATGTGACTACCGATTGGACAAAAGGATGTTAGCGGTTGTAAAAAAAACAAAACTGTAATGTAGAATTTTATATTTTTAAAGACGTAAAGGCAAAAATTTAGAGGAAAAAATGGGAAACAGGTTGTAAATTTAGTCAGCCTGACAATTTTTTGGTAGTTTTACGCATTTCACAGTTTCTGTGGTGAATTATCACACTAGCGTGTGACTGTACATCCTGTATAGTGCTTACAATGACATAGCTCATCGTAAGGACGATGTTTAGCAGGTCATTTAGCATATCAGCCTGCTAACTTTTTTTTAACTCTAATTAGTGTAACATACAAGTACAACACAAGTACACAAGTACAACTGATGCGAGTGTGGCTAAAACAAATTTTTGAAATTATAAATCGGTATAAAATATAATACATATATAATACATCAGAATGTTAAGGGAAGAATAGAAGATAGTATATGAAAATGTGACTGTACTCATTGTCATGGAAAGTGGCTTGTTTGTCTTGGTGGAGTTAACTCATATAAGATGTGAAGCTCTGGATATGAAGGGACGAGAGGTGTTTGTTGTTTCTACTCTGGAAGATGGCTTCCCTCTGCCTTTCATCTTCTACCTTCCCACACGCCTGTGGATGAAGAAGAATGTCTTCTCCCACACACACACACACACACACACACACACACTTGCCCTCCTTTATGTACACATACAAAGGCCTACACATATGCATTCTCAAACATAAACTGTTAGGATCTCACTGTAATATGAACAGACATGTTCACACTGCTTCTCATTTGGATGTCACTGCACTGCCTTGCCTCCTTTGCTATATTAAAAACTCCACTCCTATCATTGTCAAAACTACAAGCAGATGGCGGTGAATCTGCTTGGCTCTCACTGAGGTCATGTGAAAGCTGCTTTTTTTTCTCTCTCAGTTTTTTTTGGAGACAATACTTCATGCTCCTCTCTCTGCACAGAGAGGATGTCTCTTATCTACAGTATGACACATCTTTGTGAGGGTGCAAGATATTTTGTTGCTTCACACAATATTTCTTCACCCTCTCACAGGTGGGATTTTTGTGTGAATTTGCGCGCTCAAACACATTATAAATAACCCTGTTTGCAGCGAGTGGATGACTTGCCCATCTGCTGTAGTAATCTCTTGGAGGGCTACGTCTCTCAAAGGTTGGAACTCAAGTAAACTCATGAAATATTAAAGGCATGCACTATAGATACAGTAGGTTTGCCATATGTTAAATATAGTGGTGATGAAGCTAACTTAGTTTCTAAGTGTCACATATGAGCGAATGTCTCAGTGGTAACCATGGGGTTGTTACATAAAGTGCTGGGCATTGTAACAATATTACTTTTTTCCAGTAACTACTAGTGTAACTGATTTCTCTTTCCAAAACAGTAATATTATTACAGTTATGTTGTTTTACTGCACGGCAGGTCAGCGGCAGCGGACCTTATGTTGTTCAAGTCAGCTGTTAGCCAAAGAGCTAAAGGAAGAATGGAGAACGAGGGAGAGAGGCGTTCTTGTGTCACAGTCTAAGATTAAAAAAAACATTGTGGGGAGTTGTAAACTTTGTGCCACCACCAAAAAGCTTTCAATTCTACATCTGATTTAGCTCCTGCCAGTGACGCTTGGACTCGTGGGAGAGGGTGGGGAAACGTTTTATGTTTTGTAAAAATACTAAATACTGCTCTTATAAAGACATGTGCAGAAAAACAGTAGTTCAAAAGTTGGGATTTAAATTTCATTTTATGTAAAAACCATACTCCTTGCTGCTGTTATGAATATAAGTAAAAAGTTGGGAAAGAGGACCTTGTTTTGGGGGGACAGGAGGGGAGTGGGGTTGGTGGGTAGTAAAAGTAAAATAGTAACGTAATCAGTAATGTAACATCTGCCATTTTCTGTAATGGTCCCAGTATTATTTTTCTTAAGATGTACTGAAATAACATATCACATGTCATGATTAAGAAAAGAACAAAACTTTCCACTCATATCTTAATGTATTCTAATTCTTATTATAACTGTTCGAATTAATTCCCCCCTGCTCTTTCATTTGTTTCTTTCTGCGGGTCTCTCAGTTTTCTATAACTCACTCTGTATGGAGTGTTTTGTCAGAGTAACTGTTATTTGGGATGCTTTAACTGTGCACTCCCCCTCGTGCGTCTGGGCACAAGGAGAGCTGTTTACAGTGCATAATCATCATCTCCGCTTCTTCCAGCAGTTCCCTCGTGGTGAATATCAGGTATTGTACTGTCTATACTATGTGTGTGCATATGATGTACTGTGGTGTGCTATTGCTTTGCCTGGCTACAATCACTGCTGACTGGAGAGGCTGGCATTGTCACCTCTAATAAATGAATTTCACTTACTATCAGTTTTGTCCCATGTGGGCTTCTCATACTTAGCTTGGCTGTTACTGTATGGTTTTGGTCTTCTGGTCTACCATCTCTATGGATTAGTTGGTTTGGTTTAGTTAACTAGAACAATTCTGGTTAAGTTCAAACATTTCAATCTTACTCCTGTGAACAGTTTAGCAGAATTGCTTGCTTCTGCCTTTCACACTTGATCAATAATAAATCACTTGTTCTTTATTATAGTTTTATAAAGCTTTTAAGTGTTGGAACAAACGACTACTTCTTCTAGAGAAGTCATCCCTTGCAAAATACCTACTTTGCCCTGCTAACATTGCTAACATTTGCCTTATTATGTGCAGTGTGGGACTGCCCTTTACTTCAGTCAGGGACACTGTAGGCTGTCCTGTACACCTGGATAAATGTGACTGGATGTTAACTGAAATCCAAGCAGCTGATTATTGAGCCACTGATGGTGAAGCAGGAATGAAGCAACTGATGCTCTGCTGGAGCTAATACAGTCTAGTCAAATATTGTGTATTGTGAAGGATGTTTGAGCAACATAACAAAGCAGTTAATGTTGCACGGATGGTGAATCACACTTCAGTTTTCTTGACAGATCGCATTTCTTGTCATGTTCGGATGGTATGGATATCATCTAGGCACACCCTAAATGTTTTTAAAGTGGCCTTCATACTTGGAGGGAGTAATCAGGCATATGAGTTTAATCAGGAATGCATGGGTGATCTTGGCTAACACCTTACCAAGCAAAAGGCACTGACTTGAAGCAGAACCCATCACAAGATAACGCTGCCAAGAACATACTGTATGCGAGGCAGGGCTGCGGCTCTCCAGACAGGCAGAAATCAAAGCGAGAGGGAGACATGCAGAGGACACGGCGGAGGAAAAGATCATGTCGAGCCCTCTGTTACCGGCAGCAGGGCCGCTGCGGCGGCTGGGAGTGTGGGAGGCCTCGTCGGCATTGGCCGAAAGCATGCCACACTTCTCCCACTCACGCTCTGATCGCCGGCTGAACAGACTCACGCTCTCCAGGCACTCTCCTTCTCTCACACAAATGTGTATCCTTCCTCCTCTCCTCTTCCTCACTCCTCCCCTAGTACACTTGGACACTGTCAGACACACCGCACACACTGACACAGGGTCAAATTAGCCCGAGCCACCATCTCCAGCCAGTGTTAATGAGCCCTCTCTTCTTGTCTGCAAGTCATGCAGACAGACGGCAGCACCATAATGACAATAAACCACTTCTGTATTTAAAAAGGACATTTTTCTTTTCCCAGATTGCAGAGCAGAAGTTCAGTAAGTGAAGCACTTACTGTGTGATATTTCGAAAGGATTTAAATAGACCAAAGATTCAGCAGGCATTGGATAATTAAGAGTAAAAGACTTTCAAGAGAAACCTGTTTTCATGCAAGTAGTATTTCGCTGGACAATGAATCTCTTCCTCCCTTAAAGACCTTCATTCTGATGAGCTCAGTCAAAGCATCAGTCAAAAACCATGTGTTGGATTTTGAGCCCCCCAAGTTATACTTTAAAATACACTCCTTCCCCTTTGTGCTGGTTTCCCTCCTGCTGTACTATGATTTGCAATTCTGTTGGAGCCTGATAAGATAGGCAACTTTTTCCCCGAGTGATTTATATCCACAAGGGTCTCAACAAGTGATACCTTGATAACTTGATCAGACGCGGTTTGATACCAAAATGGAAATGCATTAGCTTCCATGAGTGCTACATGTGCGATTCAGAGAAGAAAATCGCCGTGAGAGTTGATGACAGTCGATGTTGGAAAGGTGTCCCGCCGCACGCAGCCCTCTCATTTGAAACACAATTTTTTGTTCCATGCTTCTTCGACACTGACAGACTATGATAAATAAACAAACTTTTACTCTTTCACTCTCTCTCCCAATTTCTCTCGGGTGTCTGAGTTCTAGTTCTGGTGGTGAATGAAGTAGGACAGAGCGTGACAGAAATACAGTCAAAGCAGATGGCTTTATGTCTCAATCCTTTGCCCAATATTTTATCCAAGCAGTGAATTCCTCAGGCACTGACAAGACTATTTTTAAGCTACATCAACGTTGCATTCATTACCTCACTAGACAGTGCCAAACATTTATTACCAGCTATCAGTCAATAATTTATACAGCTGCAGTAATACAATTAATTGAGACTAAATCTGTCACTGTTCCTTATATTAAAACAACTTACAACATAACGCTAAATCAGCTCATTGTTATTTTGTAATTTGAGGCATGCTTAAAGATGACTGGTGATACTTCATCATACTGCAGGAGTTAGACACTATTCAGTGGAGTTTCACTGTGATCTTCTTCTAGTCTAACTCTACGGGGCCGCACCCTCCCCCCTGTCAAACTCCCAACCAAATGGCAATGCTCATCCTGAGCTCTTTGACAGCATGCCCGCACTACGAAAGTACACGGTCATAAATAGAAATGACAGCATTAATAAATGATGACCCTCTTATTCAAATCCCTCATTATGCATGCAAATAGGTTTAAAGGGGGAACACGGGCAAAGTGTGGTCTAATGTGCAAAGCGTAATTGTTACAAGGGTGCTGACCTGAGATCATTAATATTAATTCACTACATTGTTTCAGTCCGTTCCCCGTTGCAACGGATGACCTCAGATATGAATGGGTTTGGTTTTCATTCATGTGTGAAGTCTTGCTGAGAGCTGATGACTGTGTGCTGCTGAAACACACTACATTATCTATTAGACTGCCATTTACTGATTTAGATTAGCAGCCTTTTGTAAATCTAATTGTATTTCATTATTATGAAAATTCAAAAAGGTTCAACATGTTCTAGTTTCTGGTTCCTATTGACATTGAAAGCAACATTACGTAGTAATTTTATTTTAAAATAACAGCTTCAAAATCATTTTGATGGAACACTGACTTAATAGGGAGAATGGTGTCTCTGTCATTACCACTCTGGTATTGCACAATGTAGCATTAAGATCCCAGGCATATTCATCAAGCTAGCTATAAAGAGAAGGTAGCTGAGTATTCCCAGTATGGACATCATGGCCACTGTGTGACCACAAAAATCGGGAGTAGGGGTTGCGTCACATGCATGCTAGGAAACAACAATTGGTGTAACTATATGTCCGGGTGGAAACAGCAGAGAGAGAGTAATAGGGCTTATACATGCTGTACAGTTCCAGAAATAGGCTGTGCTAATGAAAAGTACAAAAAGTTGGGAACATTTGTCATAAATGGGGAGACATATGGGACTATTGTGACCCCTGAAGGAAACCAGGAGAGGTTGATGGAAAACAAGAAACTGCGAACAGACCGAAGAAGACGATTTCGGAGGAAGTGGGGAAGTAAGAGTGACGAGCAAGAGACATGACAAAAGTAAATAATAACGTAATCATAACAAATGCATGTCTAAAACTGTCCTTATTTACGACAGCGGTGAATTACACTGAAATGGTAGGGACGCCAAATAGCACCACACACCACATCTTGCATAATGTTGCAGGAGGGGGGCAGAGGAAGAGACATTAGGCAAAATCACTGCATGAGGTAAAGGGCAGAGTTGCTCACAAGTCATTGAGCCAAGTCCAAGTCAAGTCTCAAGTCCTTGAGCTAGAGTGCAAGTCAAGTCTCGAGTCCTTGAGCTAGAGTGTAAGTCAAGTCTCAAGTCATTGAGCTAGAGTGCAAGTCAAGTCTCAAGTCATTGAGCTAGAGTGTAAGTCAAGTCTCAAGTCATTGAGCTAGAGTGTAAGTCAAGTCTCGAGTCCTTGAGCTAGAGTGTAAGTCAAGTCTCGAGTCCTTGAGCTAGAGTCCAAGTCAAGTCTCAAGTCTCTGAGGAAGAGACCAAGTCAAGTATCAAGTCTTTGAGCTAGAGTCCAAGTCAAGTCTCAAGTCTCTGAGGAAGAGACCAAGTCAAGTGTCAAGTCTTTGAGCTAGAGTCCAGGTAAAGTTTGAAGTCTCTGAGCAAGAGTCCAAGTCAAGTCTCAAGTCTCTCGTGGTTCTTACGAATGCTGTATCACCTGCTCCGTTCAATCCAGGTTGCTTATTAACTGCACAGCTATAAGGAATTCTGTAACTGTATACTGTTTTTCATTTACAGAGCACAACCATGTAATGTGCAATGCAATTATTGACGGCTCATTAAATACTGTAAGTCAAAACACTCCCCAAACCCCAAACCCAGTGTAACATTAACTAAATAAAACTGAGACGTTGCATAATCAACAATAAGCCTGTAACCTGTTTTAAACTTACAGAGCACAACCATGTAGCCTAATGTAAAAAAAACAATGGGAAATAAATAAATATTAATTAAGTGATCATTTTCTGTCTCAGGCTTCAAGTCACTGACTTTTCAATATTAAAACAGACCAGAAATATTTCCAACCCCAACCAAGTGCTGTGCATGTCTGAACATAACCATAAAAATATATTAATTTATGCTGTATTTATTGTAAAGCAGACTTTGCATTGCAATAGTAAAGGAAAACAAATTAAATACATTGCAAGTTAACATTTTAGTCGTACGTTCGAGATCAACATCTTGCCTTAGCGGATATATAAATGAAAAAGCAACAGTAACACCCCATTTGATGAAGGTGAAGTAAATGTCACATATTTGTTGGAATTCTGTTGCAAACATAACGCAACCAGGATCAATAGAACTGAACATGTAATCTACATACTTAAATGTATTTTTCCTCCTTATGCTGATAACAAATGGAATCCAGGTGCCACTGGCAAGCTTCAGTCAAGTGCTTTGAAACACTACCTTTAAAACCTTAAGCTGTTGCACATTTTTGTATACAGACATGATATCTAGGATTTATCAATACACACAGTGAAACATGTTTGTGATTAATGTGTTTTGGTAAAAAGTGCCCCAGAAATACTTAAATGGAAATGGGTGGTGGTGAAAGTATGAGATATTTATGCCACCCAATGACAATTAAAGGATCTATGTGTATTTTTGTTTTCATTCCGTGTTCCTCAACAAAATACACTGTGTTTGTTTAAGGTCTAAAAAGTGTGTTGAATGCTTTTCCACCCTCATAAAGCAAGTTGTTTAAATGCTGCACTGTTTACATCCATGTTCACTAGCTTGAGTCTTCTTCACTGTCTTTGCTGGCACATTGCCGCACATCTTGACCTGTTGGTCAGTGGAATACTGTAAAACCATTGGCAGGAATGTGCATTGTGACACCGTGTAAAAGTGATCACACAACTCTCCTGCAGAATACCATGCTTGATTCACCAACCTTTGAGAAGATATCTTTATCAAGCATCACGGTGGACTGTAGACTGACTTCAAAATTGCTAAGGTGTAAGGGACCCAGCAGTTAGGCAAGATGAGTCACAAGAAAATTTCAAGAGAAAGGGTTTTTATTTTCCCCAAAAATCATTACAACAGAATAAATGTCAAATAAACAAACAGTAACTAAAGCTCTGAACATAGCAAACTCAAAAATACAACTGACCTACAACTAAAGAAACAAAGGGGACACCCCGGACATAACAAGCAGTGGTAGAGTCCAATTAGGCCACTTTCGCTATAAAGCTGCTACTGCTACAGGTGCCACCCTTTTAAGCCAGCAGACTTCATGGATCCTTCCAGGGAGTGGAATCCCCACTAGTGCACTCAAAAGAAAGTGGTTATATAAGCAGAAGGACAATCCAACTAATTGTGCATGATCCAAAAAGATACCTTTATACTGTCATCTAAATAAAGTATAATGTATGTGAAACAAACAAATTGTCCTGTAAATTATTTGTACCTAATTAAATGTTTGCAACAAATGTATGTATAATGTGTCTGAAAAAGTATATAAAACAATCCCAAGGAGGAATAACGGCATAAGTGCATGAGGTTACCGCTTATAAGATGGCTGTGTGGTCATGGCTGTGGCCATCACATAAGGGTTATAGGAGTATTAGAAGTTGATATATCCAGTGTTTTGAAATTGATAGTAATGTTTGCATTGTATATATGGTCATTCATATTTCATACCTTTTTGTAGTTGTAAAATCAGTTCTGTAAGAAGATAGCAAATTTATTTTGCATACTTAGTGTCTATGGTCATCTGCAAGTCACAAGACTAATCAATGGATTGTAAATAAGAACTCCAACTACCACCTCACACCACCCTGATGAAGGCAAGACAGCTGCAAAGTTGGTGAATAAGGTGTGGTACTGGGTGAGAAGTAAAAGGGAAAAAATTATCTTCACATTGAAAAGTTATCATCTAACTTTCACGATGAGCACAGAGGAGATGGGACATGATTCTGCAGGGAGACAGTGATGTAAAATCTGGAAAGAGTTACCAGCAGTACCAAAGAAAATTATTCAAAAAGCATATCTAGTCTGTACAGATGTAAATGAAGTGTGATGGGATCTCAAACTCTGAAACTCAAACATTATTGAATGTGATGGTTCAATGTGATTATGTTGACAAAGCCAATTTTAAATATAACACCAATTACATTCTATCACAGTCAGTTTTAGAGACGTGCAACAAAACAAGTTCCTCACCGCAGTCTTTACTCCAGTTCTTTTCATGAGCAATGTTAGTATGTGATAATGAGCAAACACTGTAATCCCACCAATTAACTGACAGCCGCACCTACCCCCACATTTCCTTGGCTTGTCTGTGTGAGTTTGATAATTGGGAGTTTGATGGCTTCTAACACCAAATTTTCAGGGTGCTTGAGATAAGTGTCAGAAATGTCAGAGAGCTGTTCTGACACTGCATCTGGATTGTTCACGTCAAAGTGAGAGACACAGAGGTGGCTGACAATGATGATTTTTTTTTTAAGTACACCAGCAGTGTAGTTCATATGGATGGCAATATTTGATCATGCAAGCAGTAGTCCTTTGTTTGACTTCACAATGGCAGTTTGGCTCTACTGCAGCTTGACCATGTTGCTGGGAAAAACTGTTTGCATGTAATGACATCAAACTAAATGCTGCACTATGTTCATGGCTTTTTCAGGAATCTGAATGGTTAGAATAATTAACTTCAAACAATTACTTAAAATTATTATGCTTAAATTATTAACCATGTTGGAGCATTTTACAAAACAATTAAAAAGATTAAGTCTGGGAAAAACGAAGAATGGGGCCTATGACCTGGTTATCACAGCTGATAAAAAATGCAATCATCACTATGCAAAGGAAAATATGATGGATAAGGACACAATTTGAAGAGAATGGGACATATATATATATATATATATATATATATATGTATACAGTATGTGGTCAAGACAATTTGCTGAATTCAAACTGAGCATCAGAATGGGGAAAACATGGGATTTAATTGACTTTGAAGGTGGCATGGCTGTTGTTGCCAGACGGGGCTGGTCTGAGTATTTCAGAAACTGCTGATCTACTGGGATTTTCACACACAACCATTTCAAGGGTTTACAAAGAATTGTCCGAAAAACAGAAAATATCCAGTGAACGGTAGTTGAGTAGTAGTGTCGACGGAAATGCATTGTTGATGTCAGAGGTCAGGGGAGAATTGGCAGACTGGTTGAAGATGACAGAAAGGCAACAGTAACTCAAGTAACCAGTCGTTAAAACCAAGGTAGGCAGAATTCCATCTCTGAATGCACAACATGTCGAACCTTGAAGCAGATGGGCTACGGTAACAGAAAGATCACGTGAAGTTCTACTCCTGTCAACTGGCATAAACAACTTGAAATAATGGATCCATCCTGCCTTGTATCAATGGTTCAGGCTGGTGGTGGTGGTGTACTGGTGTTGGGGATGTTTTCTTGGCACACTTTGAGCCCCTTAGAACCAATTGAGCATTGTTTAAACATGACAGCTTAGCTGAGTATTGTTGCTGACCACGTCCATAGCTTCATGAGTACAGTTTACCCATCTTCTGATGGCTACAAGATAATACACCATGTCACAAAGCTCAAATCATTTCAAACTTGTTTCATGAGTTCACTGTACTCAAATGTACTACGGTCACCAGATCTCAATCCAGTAGAGCACCTTTGGGATGTGGTAGAATGGAAGATTCAGATCATGGATGTTCAGCTGTCAAATCAGCAGCAACTGTGTGATGCTATCATATCAGTATGGACCAAAGTCTCTGATGAATGTTTCCAACACATTCTTGAAAGGATGCCATGAAAAATTAAGGAAGATATATATGAATATATATATTGTTGAAACATTTTTTATGCCACATTTCAGTGGGTGCTCCAGTGGGTGCTTCATGCATATGTGTACTGTGACTAGACATCAAGTATTTTCTTGTAGCTATTATTAGTCAATCAAATGTAATGTCAAATTGGCATGGGCGATGAAAATTAAAAATCCAACCCTGTGCAAAGGACTTCTTACCCGGTCCACTCACATCTCTTCGGTAAGAGTGTTATCTTCAGCAGTACAGTGTGTATGCAAATAACAGTGTGATTCCATCTACAGAGTTCTAGTGAGATTCTTATTCCAGAGGCTTTTCTGTTGTGTCTGTTTGATCATTGAAGTCCAGTGGCTTATTTAGGTGTCTCTGGCTTCAGGAACCTTTCCGACCACTTTCAAAGGGGCTTGGGTTACATCCTTGCTTAAAAAGCCCTCACTCGACCCAACTCAAGTTGAGAACTATCAGCCAGTTTCCCTTCTATCATTTTTATCCAAATCTATCTATCGGGCAGTCTTTAGACAGGTCTCAAAATTCCTCTCACGGAATGGCCTCCTAGATCCATATCAGTCTGGTGTCAAGAGCAGCCACTCTACTGAAATTGCTCTTTTGTCTGTAACAGAAGCCCTAAGGTCAGCTAAAGCAGCAGCCCAATCCTCAGTTCTTATCCTGCTTGACCTATCAGCTGTCTCCTATCCACACTCTCAGCAATGGGCATCTCAGGTAAAGCACTCCTTTGATTCAAATCCTACCTCTTGGGGCCTTCCTTCAATGTTTTGTGGCAAGGACAATTATCGTCCTTCCCCTGCCTCTCCACAGGGGTGCCCCAAGGCTCAGTGCTAGGGCCCCTTCTCATATCATTCTACACCACCTTACTGGGGCCTATCATTTGCTCACATGCCTGCTCTTACCACTGTTATGCAGACAATATGCAACTCTACCTATCTTCTTCCCGCCAGACGATCCCACCGTCTCGACACGGACTGTCGCAGTCACAGACTCTCTCGGAGATCTGTATGGATAAAGGCTTGCCACCTTCAACTAAACCTCTCTAAGACTGAACTCTTAGTGATTCCAGCCAGGCAATCTATCCACCACAACTTCAAACTACAAATTGACTCCTCAACCATCACTCCAACCAAGGTGGTGAGAAAGTTGGGTGTCAGGATTGATGACCAGCTGTCCTTTTCAGACCATGTTGCTGCTGTCTCTCGGTTGTGCAGCTGTGCTCTACATAACATCAGAAAAATCAGGCCCTACCTCACTCAGTACGCCACACAGCTTCTGGTACAGGCCATGGTTATCTCTTTCCTCGACTATTGCAATGCTCTCCTAGCAGGTCTTCCAGCTTGTGGTAAAACCCCTACAAATGGTTCAGAACAGAGAAGCACATCTGTTTATTTTATCAGCCCAAAAGGTTCTCATGTCACTCCATTACTATGTGACCTCCACTGGCCACCCATGGCCTCCAGAATCACATTCAAGTCACTAATGCAGAGTGACTACTGGGTCTGCACCCATCTATCTAAACTCCATAATACAAGATTATGTTCCTTCTCAGCCACTACGCTCCTCCAAGGAATGCCGCCTGGCTCAGCCATCCCTTCACACAAAGCAATCCTGCCTGTTCTCATCTGTGACACCACAATGGCGGAACGAGCTACCACACGCCATCAGAGCAGGGGGGTCCCTCTCTAAATTCAAGAAGCTCTTGATAACTCATCTCTTCCGAGAACACTTCCTCTTATAATGTGACGAGTTAAAATAAGATATATTAATAGATATTAATAACCTGAGCATAAGATAATTAAATATAGTAAATTCGAGGTCTGTGATGTTAAAATGTGCACTGATGTAAAAACGGCAATACATTCTGCAGAAGTTCATAAGAATGGCCTAAAGCCAAAATTGGGTAATGTAGTCAAAATGTTATCTGATTTAAAAGAGGGTTAAACGCTAGAAATTGGTTAATCTTGCATTGTTTATTTTGTTCCTGATTGTGTAATCTGTGATTAAGAAGTGTTTACGAATTGACGAGCTACGAGGTGATCTTGAACTAGAATCTGGAGACTGACACCTTACGTCTCCGCCCACATGCCTGGGGATGTCGCGGTGTTTTCCTCATTAGAGTAAAAGTTCTCGCTGAGGAAACATCTCTTCTCACACTCGTGATTATTCCTCCCCATTTTCAGGTATGTTGTCGGTGTTAAACAGAGTTAGCGTGATTGTAATAACCCACTAACATGTAAAAGAGATTTCAAGTGTGTTTGTGTGACATTTTGAGTAAGTTAGAACTATGTTTTGCCGAGTGTATTAAAGTGTGTGTGTTAGCTAGCTCCCTGCTAAAGAGCACTGGCCGACCCGTAGCTGTGCAGCGTGCGTCGCCATTTTGTGTCAACTGTGAATACACATGTACACTCATTTTGATATATTTTGCATTATTGTTGGGATGTTTCATGCACTTTGAGTTGTGTAAGAGTTTACAGAGGTATTTTGTGGTAACAGTAACATTATAAAGCATGTTAACAGGAGTATAAAGTAGTTTGCTAATGTGAAGAAACAGTTGCCTGTTTATACAATAAGCTATTTACTTGCTATTTAATGGCAACTTACTTACTGTATGCTTAATTACTGTCTATTAATTTACATTTTGTTGTAATACGTTAATCTCAGTTCTTCAGACTTAGTTTTGTTGGTTACCAGTGCGTCTCAGGTAAATACTGTGTCTGTGAAAGTATGTGCATTCTCTACACCTAAGCCTTTCCCTGTATGTATAAAATGTATAAATTGTCTGTACTGTTTATTTTTGTAAAAGATTGATTAGAGAAAAAGTTCTCGCTGAGGAAACATCTCTTCTCACACTCGTGATTATTCCTCCCCATTTTCAGGGGCGTAACAATAACACCTCCTAACCTCTAACATGCACTTCCTGTGCTCTTCTTCTTCTATCGCCTAACATTTATCTTGTATAGATTCCACTTTTTGGGTAACTCTTACTTCTTTATCTATGCAGTAACCCCATTGATGTAATATGTGCCATTAGCTCTTACTATTGCTGCTTTTGCTAGTATGTACTGTCAGTTGTAGATATCTTGCTGTATTTGATGTTCTGTTGGTGCTTATAAGTTGTTCCTAAAATGTAAGCCGTTTTGGATAAAAGAGTCTGCCAAAAGACAACAGGGAGGGATGATGTGGTGAGTGAAGGTCATTTAATGGTGTAAATAAAAGTGAAGAGCCTGAAAGGGTACAGTAGATCTCCAGAATCAAAGCACTAGTATCCCTAAGTTACTGTGGCTTGCTGTTTTTGGCACTGTTAGCTAAGCCACTGCTATTCATGTGAATAAAACTTACAACTCATTCAACAATGAACACAGTGACCAGGTGCAGTGTTTGCCACAGAGTCTCTGTCAGACACCCAGATGCCTCTTTGTTAAGGTATTATGGACATATCCAACTGAGTCAAGACCTTTTTTGACGATTTTAAACTGTCACACTGATTGGAAGTCACTTCTTAGGCTTTTGTCTGCAACGTAATCCCTATCGTTTTTCATTCAGACAGACTTATCAAGCACAGCAACCATAATGCTTTTTTTCAGTCAACACTGTAACTCAGACTTTGGTGAGCTTGAGGTTTTTATTTGGGTTTAAGAGCTATACTGGTGTTTTATGGTCAGAGGAACAGTTTTCCTTTTAAAACTGACATTTTTAAGTTGCATGCTTTTCCACCCCACATCAGCAATAGAATATTCAGTCCTCTCATTACTGATTCACTTTCTTTGTCCTCTCCTAAGCCATTATTACTTTTATAGCTGTTTTTACGAGCCTCTCGTGGCTGCCCACCAATTAAGCTTTGTACCCCATTAAAAGTCCTCACAGGCTGACATAAGTGCTGCGCTGCACAGGATTCAACACTCCAACGTCCATTGTGTCCATACGCTGCCTGGCTACCACCCCGCTATAAAATATTAACACCTGCTATCACTCTACTTCAACTCCTGTGAGGTCCACTTAAAAATCTATACTGTCACAAACGGACCCAACCAACTTACCAAGCAATCTGACCTGCCACTCTGAGGGTCCCCTATCTGCAACTCTGTCACATGCATCCAGGTGCTTGCACCTTTCACATTGTGACTGAATTATTCATGATCTAAAAAGGGGACATGTTTACTGTCCTACTTCTGTGGTGGAAACAGAGGACCATAAATAAGGTGAGACAAAGTCTCTTTATTAGACTAGTGTGGTGCAACTATAGATTTTCATTTTATTGATTTAAATTCTCATTAAATATTTACATAGGAAGTAGAGCAATGAAAGACAAAACACTGATCTAAAGTGCTACTTTTTATGCTGTGTTAGCAACAGGCATAATGTAATGGCTATTGCTTGCACTTTTGTTAAAAGCATTATGGAAGCCCTTAAAGTGACACATTAACTCTTATGTAATTTTGTAGTACATATTATTATCTTGACCCGTTAAAATCCTGATTTGAAAAAAGACTTACCCTTGCATAGCCACAAAACATTGTGTGTGAAATGTTTAATAAATGAAATTCAAAGTTGATGATTAAAACCTGTACAGCCCCCACAATCTGACATCTGACTGTAACAAAAGTGTAACCCCAGCAACAAAATTTGAAACACAAGACTTAACACAAGAAAATTATAAATAGTACAGTCTAGACCTGCTCTCTATGACATGAGCCCTGAGATAACTTCAGTTGATTTGCCGCTATATAAATAAATTGAACTAAACTGAACTTCATTAATAGTTCCACAAATTCAAAAAAGTCTCATTTAAAGCACTATTAGCATAGCTTTGAAAGAAAATTGCTAACTTGATGTGTCATCTAAGTAGTCACTATTCAAAGTCATAAAATCATCTTCAGTTGAGCAGTTGAGACTTTACTTCAGATTTTCTCCAACAGAACTTGTATTTGCCTCAAATGCCACGAGACTAAACCAAGACTTAAAACAGTTGTTTTAATTGGTCCTAAGAATAGTTATCCAAGTACAGTAGGACTGGAGAGCTGTGGAGCTGCCAACACCTTAGAGTATGTACTACTGTACTGTATGTTGTGCTGCTTCCCTGTTTAATAAGGAAACATGTTTGAAGGGATGATAACAAATGTTTCCCCCCGGGACCATCTATCAAGGCCTGTGAGGACAGGCTCACAAATGTCTTCACAGCATGCTTTCTGTCTGGTAGATCAAAACATAGTAAGTGAGTGATCACATCCCCACTTTGGGAGCAAGTGCTTCCCCCCATTTGATGGATATAATTAAAAGAAGATATGTAAATGTTCCAGACCACCAACCTGCACTTGATCTGGAATCAAACAACACAGCAGCAGAGAGAAGCAGTGAGAACTGTTGTTGTTTTTGTTGTTGTTGTCATGATCTTGCCAGGAACTCCCTTTCTCCCTACTGACAAAATGTACGTGCTGTCTGCCAGAGCTGGGCCTAGCCTTAATTCACTTAATCAAAACTCTCCTTCAGTTCTCTGCTGATAGTCGGGAGAACAGGGATTAGAAAGTTGCATCCGGGGCTTTGTGAATACATAAATTTTCCAATTTCCGATAATGGGAATTATTGTAAAATGTATTTTCCTTCCGTTCTTGGTACCTTTGTTTCCAAGACAATGCAAAGTAATATTCTACATATAATGTTCCCTGCCAAAATAATTTCAGACAATGCTATAATCCTCTTCATACCTTTGCAAAAGAAAAAAAAAGCGGCAATATTATCCATTATATTTCTATCGCAGGCACTGGGTGTGCTAATCCCCTCTGTTGTACAGTCTGTGTACATCATAGTTGAATGGTTTCGTCCTGGCCCAGAGCCCAGGAAGTCAGTGGCTCATCTCCATCCTTCTTAGAGACACCCCCAACACACACTCACACCCATCCACTTTTACTGCACACTCACTGCTCACTTGTGCTCTGTCTGCACCCTCTTTTGTCCTTATTCTCTGCATCAGGCTGCACACACATTCACTCACTCACCCTCCCGTGTGCTCACATACATCCCTCCAAAATCAAATACGCCAACCTCAGCACACATCCCTGCTGTACCTCATGCAGGGCAGCTCTGAATAGGACCTGGGTTTCCCAGTCACTACTGCAAGCAGAGCCTGGCACCTCTTCAATCCCTGCTGTCACTGAGGCTGATGTCCTGGGTCAGTGCCACCCTACACCAAGCCCTTGCTTCACCTCTCTCCTCTTCTCAATTCGTCCTCCCGTCCTTCCCTGTCTCCCTTTCTTTGACTGTCTCCTTGTCCATCTTGCACACTTGCACAGGGCATTCAAGGAGTTGGTCTGGAAGATTTGGCTTCAAAATGCAGCCTCCATGACAGTTTTATGCGTGTGTGTGTGTGTGTGTGTGTGTGTGTGTGGTTGTGTTGTGCGCGTACGTGGGGAGTGAAAAGAAAAATCCAAAATGCTTTTCTCTGTGAACAGGTTCTGTCAGCAGCAGGAAGATGAGACAGGCTGAGAGAGAAAGAAGGGACAGAGGGAGTAGAAAGCTCCTTGGGGGGCAGACAGAAGGAGATGGCGGGGAAGGAGCAATAGAGGAGGTCCTTTTAAGATCGCAGCCCGAGGCTTGATTCTGATTCTGCCTGACGCTAACAGTATCTTGTTGTCATGGGAACACAGCTAGCTGGTAATTCCATCTAATGCTCCGATCTCCCTCAGTACAACAAAACTGTCAGACAGACAAGTGAGAGGAAGAAAAGGAAAAGTTGAGCGCAGCGTCAGTGCACTGCGCAGCACAGCAGGGCAGCACAGCAGGGCAGCACAGCAGGGCAGCGCACACTTCACTGTACAGTGCTGCTCAGGAGAACGTACCAGTGCCAAGAAGGACAGCACTGCACATGGAACTGAACAGCGCGGAAGCCGTGGACAGAGCAGTTCTTAAATGCACAAGAAGAGGAAAACTGGGCTTTTTAAAATTGTTTATTATTATTCTGTTGACATGCAACAGTGATTAACTCTACAATATCTGGCCAATATGTATGCTTTGTAGAAAATGTTTGCAGTAGGCCCTTTCCTGTTTCAGGATGGCAGTGTCACACGCACAAAGCAGGTCTATAAAAAAAAAAAAATTCTCCGTTTGGTGTGGTTAGAACTTCACTTGCCTGCCCTGACCTCACCCCCAGGTGAGCTGACTGCCTGAACTAGCTCGTCGACTTTGCTTCATCTGATGAATGGAGGTGGTGTGTTTGAAATCGTCTGCAGTGACAGCAGCTTGTGATAAGATGTATAACCTAGTTACTGTGAGCAGCGATAGCCACCATGGTTGAAGAAAGAAAGAAGTACCATCTACAGAATGTCAAACATCTTTCATATAAAATTGAAGGATAATGTTTGAAGTGAAGTATACATGACTGAAGGACAGGGCTATCAAATAACTAGCTAAACTGCAAAGTGCAGTGTAAAGACATCAACAGTGTGGGTCATGGAAAATGGTTGAATGGTTGTGGCGTGTATCTACTTAAAACAGTACAGAAATGAAGAGCAGGCATTGATCCTTTTCGTGGATAAAGCAGCATACAACCATGGAACAAGGATAATCACAGATGAGTGTTTTGGTGCAAGCATAGAAGGGAAGCCACTGGCTAATCCGGTTAAGTTATGCGCTTCAGGTCTCTTTTTTCAGGGCCAGCCAGTCACCCAGTCATCCAACCAGCCAGTTGGCCAACCAGCCAGCCAGCCAGCCAGCCGGCCCAGAGTGCCCCTGGTGCCACTTAAGAATCATGGGAAAAGAATGTTCTCAGCTCTCTTCTGTCCTGATTATATCAGATGTGGAGGAAATGGAGGGACCCTGGGTGGATGCCAGCCCTGCCGAGCCCTGGGGAGAGGAGGAGGGAGGAGGAGGAGGAGGAGGAGGGAGGCGGTGGGCAGTAGGGGGCAGAGCAAGGGGAAACAGAGTAGAATAGAGGGAGAGGAGAAGAGGGAGATGGGGACAGTAAGCAGGGAGGAATGGGAATGAAGCGACAGGGTTGTTGAGGACCTCAAGGGACCAGAAGGTTGGAAGGGGAGTGTGATTCATCAAGACTAGTGAGAGGCCTGATCCTTGGGCCTTGGAAAGGCA
This sequence comes from Lepomis macrochirus, assembly GCA_024633595.2. Classification (NCBI taxonomy): domain Eukaryota; kingdom Metazoa; phylum Chordata; class Actinopteri; order Centrarchiformes; family Centrarchidae; genus Lepomis; species Lepomis macrochirus. The sequence continues at coordinate 31,817,602 of JALXJV020000016.1, read as the reverse complement.
GAGGATGGATGTGGAGGGGGTCGTTGGTTGTGGCCCAGAGAGGCACAGATGGTAAATAACATGACAGGACGTTTTTTCCCCTTTTAGGCTTGGGGACATGTTGCCCTTATCAAGTCAGCCTTGCCCATAACATCCTGCCCTGAGAGAAAGAGAGCTCAAGAGGGAGAGGTGCAGAATGCTAATGGAAGACGTGACTAATCATAAGATCTATGATAAGAGTATAGTCAGCAGTAACCATGCCAACAACCTTGAATATGTTTTTTTGTAATGATACTGTCTCTGCAACTTAAAGACCCAGGGCCAAAAATAATTTAAAGCATACAGTCACACAGCTTTGATAATTGTCCACCAGTAATGTAATATACCATAGTCTAGCTGAGCGATAGCAACATTAGAGTTGGTGTATTGAATGGAGTCATATCAATATAGAAAATGGATGCCACAACAATACATTGCACTTCCCGACTATTTGACTGCAGAGTGGTTTCTTGATTTAGTTGCTTGATTCTGCTTTTTGTAAAATGATATCTGTGCTCTGGTAAGGTCAACCTGCATTAAAGGATAAGACTTGTGTTCTATATTTTTTTATTAATTCAGAACAAATCCCATGAAAAGAGCAACAATGCATTAGCCCGTCTCTCTATACTTTCCAACATCTACTCTGCCATGTCTTTGGCTCCCACCTTTGTGATGTGCATCTTTAGTAGGAATAACATGTTGCCAATCACTTTTTATACAATAAATAATATAAAATATAATATTTAATATAAAATGTAATAATAATAATGGTTCCACCCAAAGACCGCAAATAGTTTAATGGAAAGTTAACAGATTTTTTAGAGTTTTAGTATGTGCTTTTTGTTTAAAGGCAAAAAAATCAGGTGAAACTGGGATATGCACATACAGAGCATCTGTGACACTGATGGTGGGATCTCTGTCTCAGTAAATGTCATATCAGTGCATCAAATCTTTGTGCACAGGCAGTGTACTAGCAATCCAGAACAGAAGTCATAACAATGCTGCAGAGTGAGGTTAAGAGAAAAGGGGTCAGTGTAACCAATATCCTAACACCCATGAAAACACAAAGGGGACTTTATTTGTTGTTTGAAAAGAACAGAACAGAAGTATTTTGAGTAAAAGCTGTCCAGCATTCATTTGGAGTGGATGAGAGGGTCATACAGACTGTGAATGTGACAGTATGTTGTTCCTGGGACAATGTTCCTATGTTACTGTACTGTACAGGGGTGGCGCAGTGGTTAAGACTATGCCTTTGGTGTGAGAGACCTGGGTTCATTCCTCCACTGTGACCCATCCACTAATGTGTCCCTGAGTAAGACACTTAACCCCTAGTTGCTCCAGAGGGATGCGACCTCTGACATATATAGCAATTCATATACAGGATTTGAGAGCTCCTGAATCAAAAACAACGAAACAACTAAGAGTGAGTTTAGCAGAAGTGCAAATAAGTGATCAGGACCAGTAGAAAACAAACAAACCAGAGGCAAAGGAACACAGTGGTCACACAAGCATGTAGGTAAGTATACTATTTAAAGAATTTAATCAACCTAAGAAAACACCCAATCATCCATTGTTCCACTAAACCGCTTGTCCTGTTCAGGGTTTAGGGGGGTAGGAGTTTATGATACACCTTGGACAGGTAACCAAACAACCCAAGAAATTGCAGTATATCATAATTATCAATAGAATGTAAGAAGCATGCCACTCGTACCAGAAACTCAACGACCAACTCCATAAAGTGTTATTAACTAGAGAGAGAGAGAGAGATGAGTGTATGCAGACCATACAAATACCAGTTGGCAGTGCAGGCCTATCAGGTTTCTGTGATACTCATCTATGTGCATTGGGGGAACCTAATCCTGTATCTGATATGGCGAGCAGTAATGGCTTGTACCTATGGTTTATTCAGTTAGATAAAGGCCATTATGAGAGACTCACTTAGCCATTTATCCAATCACTTACCGTTGTCCATACGTATTGTAAATAATAAGTTAAGTAATGCTTTAAGTAATGTTAAGTCGATAAATAACACTACTGCTCTTTCCAAGATTCCGTGGTCCTGTGCAGTCTGTCAGAGGAGGTGTGTATTACAGTATTATGTACAGACTAAGCACATGTATCAGTTTACTCATCTGATCCACATCATACTCTAATTACCATAGTCTCATGTGAATATGAACAGGGAGCAATGGATTAAAAGAAAGACTTGCCCTGCTGGCAGAGTCTAGCCTATATAGTCGTATACAGTGTAGAGTTACATGTTTGGTGGGAGTAACAAAAAAGTTTAACTGGTAGATTAAAATGTCCAAGTGAGCTGGGATGATTTATCTGCCAGGTAAAATTAACGGCACCGTTCCTTACTTAAAAAAAACGGGGAAATGAACTCAAACTTATGGAAACTGCAAAGCTTCATTTCCAACGGTCACACCGATTATTACAGTCAAACCACTTGCACTGTATGGAGCTGCAGTAAGTGCTGATGTCACAGGGTGACAGGTGCTGCATGTGTGTTTCATCTAGCAAATGTTGGGTTGTGGTGCTATCAGAGTGTCGGGCTGTTTATTTACGTATGAGCAACTCTTTAATTTGTGTCCCTTGATCTTGCCTTGCTGCCTTTCTTGCTTCCCTACCCTAGTAAAGTGGTGCAGGGCAGGTGCAAAAGAGGAAGGAAGCAGGGAGAGAATTGGCCAGGAATGGAGGAGGAATGCAACTAGGACAATGAAAGAAGACACCAGCCAAAAGGTGTATTCACATTACAGCAGAAAAACAAGGGACTTGCACTGTGGAATTGACACCACTATGGAATTACCAGTGGTGGTTCCAGCAATGCTAATGTTGCTTTTGTTGATGCTGCATGCTGATATTTCATCAGACAAGATGGTATCTAATAGGGATAGACAACAGACAACAAATACATTTTCTACATTTACTTTACTTCTTATATCAGTTTTATATCAGTGCTAGTTACATTGTATAGTTGCATACGGATGGTCTGTCTTGTTGTGTTTTCTTCTTCATGTGTCATAGCAGCAACAGCAATAAGAATGAAACACAGGAGAGGTAAAGGTAAGAGTACAAAACCAATCAAGATACTAAGAATAAAAATGTAAAAAAAAAATAAGCTGGAGCACGATATCAGCACTGGATCTCTAAATAAGTACTGAGTAAAATATAATATGTACTATGTGTCAACAAATAAATAAAGTAATATAAACAAGTACATATAGACAGTAGAGTCTATCAATAAATAGTCTCTGTCTTTATTGCCTCGCATACACATATGTTACTTACATTTGCTCAGTTCCTCATTCAAGACTCTGTAATCAGAATTGTGAGGGGCTAACATTATGGCTTAGGTTAATGTACGAGTTTGTGCTTCATGATGCGTTTCAAGCAGAACTCTCATATTGATCGTCTTGTGTCTGCCTACACAGCTCTTTATTGACTGAACTTTTTCTCAGTATTTCAGGCTGGGTCTCTTTCCAAACATCAACCGCCAGAGCTCCGAAACCACTGAACCTGTTTTCTTTATTTTTCACTTTCAGTCCTATACGATTTAATGCATTGTGTTATATTGATTTATACAGGAAAAGGTGCACTTGCCTTGACCCATGCACAAAGAGATGGGAGGTCAAAGTCAGCAATTTTTAAGCTTGGAAGTGATTCAGCAGACATGGCACTTCTCTTACGTTATTCAGTGCAGGTCATTAAGTGTATCAAATAATCTACACTCGGTTTTTGACTGATAGATCTTAACACTAAATCTTGTTTGTCATCAAGTGTGTTATGATTTTTTGATGTTATGATTATGTCACTAATTGAAAAGACTCCTTTGAGAAGACATATCAACGAAATACACCTCAACCTACTCGTATTCAATATATCGGCTGTGATGGTTCATCTCTGTGTAACATTCTGTATTGGCTCTGCTCATACACTTCGATCCTCACTGACCTCCCCATTCATGTCCAAACCTGCAGAGAGTGTTATGGATGTGAGAAACAGACTTTGTGCATTTGCAGTTTTGCTTGGTTAGAGTGTAATTAGGTGTGTGTGTGTGTGTTCAGTGTTTGTGTTCTATGTATGTGTGTGCTGCTGGGGGGGGGTGCACTCATTATTATCATCAGCAGCTAATTGAGAAGATATCACAGCTGTGCAAATTACACCTGACCTTTGTGATCACGTACACACGAGGCCACCAGCACAGCCTCTTGTTTTGGGGCCTTATTTCTCGCCATGTGTGTGCTTTTGTGAGGGGGGGGGGCTCAGGGAACAAGGGGGTAAAAAATGTGCTGTCTTTGGAAAATATCAGCGCCTGAAATGAACAGAGAAGTGTGATCATGTTCTCAAAATGAATCACTCAACTTTCAAAGGACAAGGAAGTTGAAGTGGGGGGAAACATTCACGAGTTTCATTGTTGATGTCGCAGCAGTTTAAAAACTGGCTGAAAAATTTTCTTTCGAGCAGTGATTGCTTGACATCTCCACCACAAAATATGTTATTCAGACTTGAGCAAGAAGATGGTATGAGTAATAACAGAATAATATAGTCGGTGTTTTATTACTAATAAAACACCTATTATATGATTAACATTTTAAAAACAACTCTAAATGTGTTTCTTGAACCCTTAACTCCAAAATGGATCCTAAGTGATCTTGGAAGTAAAGTTCACAGGAAGAACACTTTAAAATGACTTTAGTCTGATATTAGGATTCTGGCCCCATCTAATCCTCACAGTGCAGTACACACCACAACGTTAAATATGTTAAATTCATTTGTGCATCTTGTGAAATACTGGTACGGGAGGCTGAAAACATGTGGGGCTAGTTGTCAGAATGGTGTGGTAACTGGTAGCTTGCTAGCTAGTAAAGAATGTGCTAGCACTAACCTGTCAAAATAGCAAACCAGCTAACTCGGTGTGTATTATGGTTGTTAGCAGTTTGGTCACTAGATGGACAAAACATTAGAGTTAATTTGTATTATCTTCTACTGCCTCACAATTAACTCCAAATCATTCCTCTTTTGTGGAGCAATTTATACTGAGAGGAAGGTTTTATGAAATTAGATGGTTCAACACAGCTAATATAGTAGCCTTCTTTCATTCGGTCTGTGCTGTCAAGACACTTTACTATAAATATGCAGCACGAATTTGCAAGTCAAAATTAACCAATGCTGAAATCAAAGTGCAAATGTGTGCGTGCACCTCTGCAAGCAAATTTACCAGCAATTCAATTAAATTGAATTTATATTGGTCTAAAATGTCAGTGTTACAAATGGTGGTGTGATAATATTGATGCAGTTAAGCACGTGTTCCAATAGACTCAGCAGATAAATGTGTTCTGTGTTCACGTTATTTGCAGACTTAATGTGGGACCAACAGTAATGTTGGCCTTGTTAATGGACTCAGTTAGGCATATTGATGAACATTTAACAGTGGGCACTTTTAATGTATTATTGTAATTGGTTTGATTTTGCTTTGATGATCTGCTGTATGTTGTTGTGCAATAAGAACTATAATATTTTAGTAGGTCACTCTATGGGTATAATGAGTAAGGCTCACACGGGCACTTTGGGCAGCGTGTGGGGTCCTTCGGGCTTCTTGGCTTTCTCTGTTATCAACACCACAGATGAAGGTCATTCATAGAAAAGAGATAAGTTGTGGAAGTTGACTTCACACTGCCATCAAACTCTGTAATCTAGTGGCATGACCGATTACTGCGAGACCAATAAACATGCTTGTAAGCCTATGTGCCTTTTCTTCACCCTGCTTTGGATGTTTCTTGCAATCAGACTAACATTCAGTTTTTCACGCCAAAACACAATGGCCCTCATTTATTTTTGTGCGGGAGATTATGCTTACACTGTTCTCAGCGTCTGATTTATCAATGAGAGTGTACCTGGCATTTCAGGTGTACGCACCACCTGGTGTTGATAAATGCGGCGGCTGAAAACGTGCGTAATTTGAATGAAACGCCGCCAATTATTCAAGATTCAGATTCACGGCAGGGACTGACGGAATACGGCAAGAAGTACATGGTTTGGAGCAGGAAATACACAAATTAAAACTTAAGAAACAAAATATTATGTTGTTTTGATGGATTTGAATAAAGATTAAATGTTTAGTTTCACTATTAGAGCCCATCCCCGGCATAAATATTGTGCATTTTAATATTACGAGATTTTTCTTTTGGAAACAATTTACTACTTTTTTATTCTTTAAACTGGACACATTTTTGACAAAATGTTCAACGCGCTTAAAATTGGACACGAGCAGTCAGATGAGCCATAAACAGGTTCAGGTCCAGCCTGAGAGCCAGTGCTGGAGTCAGGGGGACCACCGCGCGCTGTCAGCCTCGCTGGAGCAGACCGGTGCGCTGTCAGCCACAGAGGAGGATGCGCTCATCCCGGAGGAGCAGGGCACGAGCCAAGTGCCTCTCGCTGAGCATTTACTTGAATGAATGGAGGACATAGGGACAGATACAGGGCGGTGTACCCCCAGCGTGCAAAGAAAGCCTTCATAATGTTTTGTGCCTTTGGGAAACATTGCTCTGCGCTATACATGGAATATCACGCACGGACACGGGTCTGGATGCGCATGGACTTAGATCTGACCATCTGCGGTGTAACTTTTCTTTTCTGTTCAGAGTGAAACATTGTCCAAACACAACGATGAGCTGCAGCACGTCTGTACCACCTGTTTGTTGAGCGCTTTCTAGCTGTGCAAACTAGAAGTTTTTGTCTGTTCCTAGAATTATAAATTGGCTACTTGTGGTGCTCCAAGAGACAGATTTAGTACTGCTAAAACGCCCATCAAAGTTAAGTCCCAAATAAGCTCCAAATGAAAGTATGTTGCTCTGATAAAAAGCTGCTCCAGCACCTCCGGGACTGGGCTTTACGCACTGACCCAAGACTCACACATGAACCGGGATCAGCGTGCACCAGAGTCCAGGGACACAGGGCCTTTAGTGGGGGTGTCATTGCTCGCTGTTGCTGTCATAATATAAAGTTTGTCTTTGTGCGCGACATGTCTGTGCCAGCCTCACCTAAAGGGCGTGGGGCTGTGTGCATTCTGGCAGCCAGTCTCAGTGCTTCAAGCCATCTGCTCTTCGTTGTTTGTATGCAGTATTTATTTACCTGACAACATTTTTTGCTCATAGCCTTTGCATTTGAAGGTACACATTTTATTAAAAGCAAACCCAAATAAAAGGCACCTAAAGCTACGATAATACAAATGAAAGCATGTTTTGACTGCCTTATAGGTTGTATAAAGTCTGAGTTGCTCAAATATAAACCAACAAAATTAATGTTTCAAACGTTGTTTCTGTTACAGTGGGTCATAATATATCATGTATTTTAGTTTGTCAGTGCAGTTTGTGCTGTTAGGAAATGAATTCTGCACATTTCTCAAAACTTGCATATGTACACCACCTCCTGAACTGGCGTAGGATTTGAATAAATCTCAAAGTCACTGCAGGTTTGGGTGTACACCAGGTGTACGCTGGAAATTTGGTGTACGCACTTTTCATAAATGACAGCCAATGTATTTATCCTCAGCCTGTTCTCATCTCAGGGCATCAAATACTGATGCTTTCAGAATGGGAGACAAAGTGGAGTTATGCATGTCGACTGCTTAGTCTCCTTTATATTGCTGGGACCTAGTAAACTGCAGACACTGAAGGGTACCTTTAGCGTTAAATAATTACGTCACACTGTGTGACAAAGCGTCGTTAATGATGCACTGAGATGAGAATGAGAATTCCTCATTATAAAATCAGAAAAACAATTCTTTGGAACATTTCTGAACCTGCATTGTTTTTATCATGGCACAGGTAGTCCTGGTAAAATGATCTATTGTTAGTTCTAGGGTACTGCTGAACTAGCAAGATGTCTGCATACCAAATGACAGAATAGGCCGATTACCAGCGACCCCCAAAACAACATATACGCACATACTCTAAAACATTGACAGGCGTGTTAAACATGTGTTTAACGCTGTGAAACAGTTCATTTTCAATGGGACACAATGCGAAATTGAATTGAATTGGACGTGAAATTTTTAGGGTTGACCCTGAATAGTCAAAGATTCAATGCATCGATGGGGAGAACCTTATTCAACTGTCAGTGTCACAGTCAATGCTTCGTAGTGAAATGAGGATCATGCCATTTTGGCAATATGGGGGTGCGCAATGTCTGATATTACATAGAAGTATCAGTTTCCTCCCAATAAGTTAATATACTGCCTATTACGATATAAATTTCAACATTTAATAATTTCAACATATAAAGCTGTAAATAAATATGTAAAAAGAAAAAAAAGCTTTTAATACCATAAAACTTGAAATGCTCGTTAAGTTCTTCCTTGATTATTTATATTGCTTGACTATTTATTTTCCTTCAGTCTGTAAGGGTCCACCGATCAAAAGTCAAAACAGCTTAAAAATTAATCCAACTTGTGAATCCTGTCATGTGAAGTCCAGCGCTCTCTCTCTGCTAACTTCTCTCAACCTGCCCGGTGTTGTTTGTTAGGTTGCTGCCTTCAAAATAAAAACGCATAAGCCGTCTGTTAGAGCTAGATCAAATGAATGAAAATGAACTGAAATAAATAAACTGTTTCATAGTAGTTTCAGTTTTGTGCAAAAAGAATTAAAGGCCTGTCCCATATGGACGCCTGGCCCAAATATAGGCAACGTCAATTCAGCAAATAAAAGCCTGGGCTAAAGTTAAAAGTTAAAGTATAAGGGGTGTCAGTGCACATGTGTAGGCGTAGCGTGTATGTGAAGAGACGGAGCCTCACCTTCGACGGTGTTGTGCAAAGTATCTGCACCTCGCAAAACATTCGGATCATTTATAAACATCAATGAAAAACACAAAGAATATTATATTGTTTTTAAATAGACCCTTCAGGAACCCGCGACGTGTATGCAGTTGTCTGCCCCACGGCATGCTCGTGAAACTGTGCACAAGACCGGTGAACGGCAAGCAGTCTGAACGTAGACTTTGTTACTTATGGATGGAATTATATTAAAAATAAACGACTCCCCTTTTTTGCTGGGGACACCCTGGAACCCTCTCAAGGACCCCTGGGGGTCCACAGACCCCACTTTGAGAACCGCTGTCATAGAGATGCTGAAGGGTACATTTGGCATCACATAACTACGTTTTGTCACTTTTTCTGAAAGCGGTATTGGATGCCCTAAGATGAGAAGATCTGCTGCTTCTCAAGATTAAAGCCGAGCTAACGTGTGTAACACCCCCTCGCCGCCCGCAGTTCCCGCGTTCAAACACACATGATTCAACTACCAGTCGACTATAGGCAAGATTTGACAATTCTGATTTGACTTTGTGAATCCTTAGTTGGGGACAGCCCTAGAAATTTGAAATCCTGATGTTATCATTTTAACCGCAGGATTTTGGCTCTATCATCACAGATGTTGTTGTTTGTCTACTTCTCCTTGCACATTGGCTGGGCCTGGTTCTGCTTCACAAGCTACAGGAGTTAAAGCAGTCGCCATTCTTCCCACCAGAGCGATTTAGCCAGATGCTGCGGCTAAAATGAGCTCTGTGCCTGTCACGCTGGCAATCCTTTCCCTCTTGCTCCAGCAGCTTGGTGAGTGCGTGGCTGGCATCGCCGCGGAGTCCCAGGTTTAAATACAGATGCCATGGTGTTGAATCCTGCTGCTTGCCTCTGCAGCATTTGTGTGTGTTTTTACGTGTATGTGTGTGCAGACATGTGTGCCAGGCATCGGACACCAGCAAAGGGATTAAAGATGCCCTTTCACCCCCGGTGGAAGCAGCGGGCTCAGAGCCCCAACACATCTGTGACTGATCTGTCATTTTATTGCAGTTATATTTCTCTCTATCCTCCTCATCTTCCTCTTTATTTCATCATTTTATTCTAATCTCCTCTCCTTATCTGTGTAACGTAAACTTCCTAAGCCTTTTTTTTTCATAAATTCATTTCTATTCCTCTGCTCCTCTCTGCTGATCTTTGTTCATCCTTATCTTTTGTCATCTCTTTTCTCCCTTCTCTCAGTTTTAGACTGTTGCCTTCTGCATATGTTATCCTTATCACAATCCACTCATATCCCAGTTTTATTCCTCTCTTTTATTCCCAGTATCAGTACTATCTTTCTTTCGCTTTACATCTAATGTCATATAGAGGGGAAGATAACGGAGGCTGAGATGATTTATGTCGGATACAACCTCTCTATTGAGCCCCATTGATTTTCAGCTTAGTGAAATGTCATAGATGTGTGATAGTAATCAAATCATACATCACAGGGGACTGAAATGTCACTTTCAGGACATGACAGATCTACTGTGCCCCGCACTACAATCTTTCTTTCTTTCGCTCCCACATTTAAATGGGAAATGTAATACATTTGGGGTATATATATATATATATAACATTCTCTTTCACATCACTCCTCCAAGAATGTGTTTACAGTATATATGTCTAAGTCTTAGCAGCCATGACTTTGTCTTTGATGAAAGAAGTGAGGCGTTTGTCAGGGCAACTGCTAGTTCTCAGAAAACATACGGACGAAAGAAGAAATGCCCACAGCAGCTGACCACCCTGCAATCAGTTGAGACAAAGAAATGCTGTCACATACAAGAAAAAACCCCAGCAGAACTGAGACAATCACAATGCTGAAGAGATTTAATGAGGGATTTTTTTTTCTCTGTCTCTGGCTTTCTCTCTCTCTCTCTCTCTCACACAGTGCATGTGGAGATGAGCTCAGCCTTGCACCCTCATTTAGGCTGAGACAAGGTGATAATTAAAGTCACAGCCTTGGCTCTGTTTGCATCTGTGGTGTGTGTGTGTGTGTGTGTGTGTGTGTGTGTGTGTGTGTGTGTGTGTGTGTGTGGTCAGATGTGTGTGTGCGTGTGTGTGTGTGTGTTGTGTGTGTGTGTGTGTGTGTGTGTGTGTGTGTGTGTGTGTGTGTGTGGTCAGATGTGTGTGTGCGCGTGTGTGTGTGTTAGTGTGTGTGTGGTCATGTGTGGTGCTTTAAACCATAGCTGACGAGGCACAGAAGTGTGCGATACATTTGTGGTGTGTGGACTGCAGGCACTGGCAAAACACAATAAAAAGTAACAATCTTAGCAAATAATTTCTGACAGTTTAGTTTATAAACAGTTTGTTACTGCTAAAGGATGAGGCCTTAAAAAGGCTCAGTAAATTCCTACGACAGGTGGCCGCAGTAGTTTCTACCAAACGTTATTCAAACAGGAGGAAAGAGTGCATTTGTTGGGGACTATTTTCAGCTGTGTATTAATACACATTTGGTGGTTTAGTGAGAATTTCCAACAGCAGGACAGTGTATGTGGTAGTGATGGGAATTACGGCTCTCAGATGGGAACTGGCTCATTACAAGTATGTGGGTCTGAATCAAAGTAAACTGCAGTCTGTGTGTTTATGGTAATGAAGGCACATGTCACCCATTGCAGCAGTGTGGCTCACTGACGTGTTGTTAATAGTTTTTGGACATCTTTCTGATAAGAATTTAAAACAGTCTGTGGAAATGCAGCTTTCTTTGTCACTTTCCCCGCCATCCAGGGAATTTTTTTAGCGATTAAAAAAGTGGAAAGGTAACTTTTTAAGCTTAGTTCCTAAATGAGATGCACATTTTGTGTTTGTTCTTCTTCACTTTAAACTTTTAAATATTCTGACACATTAGGCCACACGCTCAAACCAACCAAAAAGTATACACGAATGCGTTATGTCGTCTCGTGAGGCATTCGTGGAACCATGTTTCTGGAATAAAATCCTCTCGTGTGATACTGCTGAGTTAGAGATGCAGTCTGGGCGACTCCTGAGACACACGGCGAAACACAAACACACAGGGACGAAAGTGAAAATAAAAGCAGAGAGAAAGAAACAAGCAGACTTTCCCCCCCCTTCACGAAAGAAAAATACATGCATCCACCCACAATTGGCGGGTCTGCGCTGCAGTCTGTATATTATTGCCGTCCATTAAAACAATCATGTCGACAGAAGAATGTGCCCAGCGATTTAGGGCGATCCAGTGGATGGGTAATGACCCATATGTCCGACACATGGGATACCTCACTAACCACTTCATGAGCTGAGACAGAACCAATGAGTGTGTGCTTCTGAGTGTGTCTGTCTGTGATTGTGCAGTTCCGTTTGTGTGCGCATCTGTCCATGTGTGTGTGCATGCAAAAAAATGTCTACGCAAGCAAAAAACGAGGAAAGAAAAAATGTAAGGGGAAAGAAAAATTCGGTCAGCGAGGATACTAAGGAAGATCCTTTCCATGTTCGTGTCTTACCAGATTTGTCATAAAAAAAAGGAGCTGTTGATGGAGAACACATATATCAGCATATTTTCATGAGGAGTCTTTTTTTGTTTTGTTTTTTTAAACATGAGATCTGAAAATATCTCCAGTATCTCCATTCCTAGAAGACAAAACTAACGTTGACTGTCAGTAAGACTTTGTCATCTGTGACACTATTTACAGCGAGACATACACCCTGAACTCTCTGCGAGGTTTCAACCTGAATATAACAATGTCATGCTACTTTTGCCTTTGCTTTTGACCATTATTCACACAACCACAAGAGATCTTTGTCCAGAAAATAAAATGTGGATTGCTTTAGGCGTTTTAACAAATTATTGATCCTTAAGTGTGATTTGTTTTTCTCTTTTTTTTTGGTGTGGACAGCCCTAAGTGTTTGTAATAAACGGTGTTAGGGGGCAAGTCACCTGATTACATAACTTTATACAACTCATCAGCAGACGTAATTATTATTTGCATTATTTTTACAATTTTCTCCTGATTTCGTCAAAGGTTCATTTCTGAACTCTGTCACACGCACACATCAGGTATTTTGTATCAAACACATGTAGAAATGAAAAACAACACATTGTTGTTTACAGCCAGATTACAGTGTGGAGGGAAACAGGTGAACCCTGAATGAAGGCTTATTTTGGAGGCGATTCAGCCAATAATTTTACATTTGAAATCTATTTGTATGCGTTTTATGCACAAACTACAGTGAATGTGTGTTGAGTGACCTACACTTAGTACTGTTCCCAAATGCATTCCACATAAGACTGAAGCTGCTGCTTCTCAATGGTGGCGATGGAGCAGTGAAGAAGACACATGCCTTTGGTGTGAGAGACCTGGGTTCAATTCCAGCTGTGACAAGTAAGACACTTAACCCGGTGTGTGACCTCTGACAGTTATAGCAATTATAAGTTGCTTTGGATAAAAGCGTCAGTCAATGTAAATGTAATGATGCTCTGCTAATGTGATGCTCACACTATGGTCTGAAGACCTGGTGAGCCGGACATCTCTTTCAATAGTCATTACTGAAGAAATCCCATCATTCTAACATGTTACTCAGTCATGTGTAGGGCTGGGTACCAAACTTCAATACTTTTGCAATTGACCAACTTTCTTTCGATACCTGTTTGTATAAACAGGTATTGAAAAGTGCCTTGTCATTCAGTACAAATTTCCAAGGATACCTAATAATACCTAAGGAGTAAAGCTCATCAGTTTCAGCGAGCCAATGGTTGGCTGTCTAATATTACATGTCACAGAGGCAGGCAGGAAAAATTGTAGAACTGTAGATGAAATGCATCCAATCACATACAGTTTGAAACAAATGGGGCTTTATATTTGATATAATAACACAAGTACAAATATGAGCAAGGGCCTGTATGATGATTACATCTGACTTTATAATTTAGAATTAGAAGTCTTAAGGAGTGACGATGAGCGACCCTCCTGCTATGTGGAGAAAGTCTGGAGGGAAACAGAGAGGGAGGGCAGAGAGAACGTAGCAGAAAAATAAAAACCTTTTAGGATTAGTTTCCAATTTACAGCCGTTATCAACCCATCAGAGGAAAACAGCTTACGGTAAGGGAACAGTGAGAGGTTGTTTGCTGAAGCGGATTACAGCACTAAAAGGATCACAAGCAAAGCAGCAGTATGAGTTCAGGTGCAAGTGCAGGGTTATGAGGAGGGTGGATTTCAGGGAAATGATACCATGGATGATGTTCAAGCACTGAAAAATACACTGTGCACCTATTTATCTACTCATCCATCTGTCTGTCTGTCGCTCCGTCCGTCCATCCATCCGAACAGTGGATGTTTTGGGCAGCATTTTGTCCCCAGTATAAAAAATAACAAGTTATATCTGTCCATCCGTCCATTACTTTCAAGTTTTTGTCTCGGGGATAACTGAGGGGGAAACAGCTAACTGGCTCCAGCTGTAGAGTCAATGGCCCAGTATCATACTTCCCAAAATGTCTAAGATAAAAGGTCCAAGGTCTAAAAATTTCAAAACATTTATGTAATGAGGTGCATATTTTTAAATGTAATTTAAATAACAACAATCAAAGTTCAAGTTAGAAAAAGTTCAGAGTTCACCCGATTGGTGAACATAAGTACATGTCCACAATCGTATTCCTAAATGAAACTACTGAACAGACAAGCTTTATAGTGTGTTTCAGAAATACAGGTACCGGGAGCCCTGGGAGACCTGAGCTCAGACTAGATGATCACCTCATGACAGCTCAAGACGACAGTGTCCAGTTAAAAGCTACATGAGCTACAAAATTGAAATTCCCAAAGAGCCTGGGTCACAGAGATAGTGCAGTGACATGTAGGCTGTGCTGCAGGCACAATATCATTCACTTATAACAGCTGTGTGAACACATGTGCAGAGGTAGCTGTACTGAAGTCATAGATATACTTGAAGGCAAATGGAGCCCCTCTCAGCTTATCTGTGCAGCAGAGTTATCCTTGCCTCAAGTCTTGTACTAAATATCTCCACTGGCCAAAGGGGTGCACCTTTTTTTGTGGGGAACAGCATTTCCTTTAGTCTGGTTTTAAAGACAGATCCTCATCCTGGTGACATCTACATTAAAGTGCTTGGGATTAAAAAAAAATCTCAAAAATGCTATTACAGCTCAGACGGGATTCTGGTTCCTGAAAACAAATTGCAGTTTCTTTTTTCTCCTTCATCCAACTCTGGGCTAAGCTGCAGCACCTCCTGTCCTGTTATTCTTAAGAGCTGAATAACCTTGGCCGTCCTGGTATAGGAAAAAAAAAAAAAAAGGTGGTGTGTTTTAGGGAGGCTGTAAAGAAAGCCAGAGCTGCAGTTAATAGTGAGCTATCACTTTAATCCATTAGGACTGTGAGGGTTATTGGAATTGGGTCTGTAGATTTGATTTTATATGATCAACATTAAAGCCCCGTCACCCACCAGTGGCACGATTCCTAACACACTTTCTCACAGTATTGCACCCACAGCTCGGCTGTGCCTACCCAACCAAAAAATGACCTAAATGGCTAAAAGTATTTGCTTCCCCTTGGAAATGCTGCTACGTGTGTATATGCATGTGTGTGTGTGTGTGTTCACCGCAGTGATAATAAGTACAGGACAGGGAGTTATGGCTTGAGATGCTAATGCCATGTGACTGTGCCAAGCTCTTACAGGGCAGCGTGAGGAGCAGTAAAATGGTGGCTGAGAAGTTATGGTGCAGGGTTTACGGTATGAGAGACATTACTCATTCCTCCCCTTCCCTTGGCCTCTCCCATATGGCGCATTCACTTCATATTAGAGGAAACAGGAAACAGGATGACGTTTTTGATGTTATGGCAGTTATTGCTTGCAGTGGGCTTATGAAGGATAAATGTAAATAGCCACTGATTTTGACTTTTATGACCCTGAAACGTTATGCTACCCTAAGACGAATGGTTACATTAATGCCACATAACCACAACGTTGCCATTTCAATTCCAGCTGGACCTTTGTTGCGCGTCATATCTCCTCTCTTCACCCCTGCTTCCTGTCCGCCTCTTCACTGTCAACTGTCCAATTAGGACAAAAAGATTTTGAAACAATTTCCGCAGATTTTAGTTTCCCTTTTAAACACCGAGTTCTTTAGTTCTAGAGAAAGTGTGACAGGGAGGGGATTAAAGGCCAGGTAAATATGCCTCTGTCTGTGTGGTGTGTGAGCCTCGTCTGGTCTATATGGGGTCAGTGTCATCCCAGTGTCACATGCCTGCAGGAAGCAGGGGAAATGTCAGGCATGCAGGGCATGCTGGCTGACCTGTGCACACACACGCGCATGAACACTTATGTGCACACACACACTCTAAACCTGGTGTGTGTATCAGACCTTCTTACGATTCCATTTCCCTTCCTTCACCATAAAGGGCTATTTTACCACTGCAAATTCTTTTCATGAAACTGTGCTGTCTGTGCACTGGAAGGATACAAATACGTTTGAAATTAGTGCTACATGACCAAACCCCTTTTGCTCCAGAGGTAGAAAACATCTACAGGTAACAAACTGGGGCAGTGTAAGTGCTAAGCAATTCTTGAACAACGTGTATTGTATGTTTTCACACTGCACTGAACTGTTAAAACACTGCACTGCTCAGATTTCTGCTTCACCCCGCTGGCTTTGGTTATTTTTTACAGTTTCTTTTCAGGGTCTTGAATTATGTCTCAAACACTCCCCATCAACATGTGGCCCAAAGCTTTGGTGTACGCATGCTTGTGCCCCTTCCTCTGTTGATTTGGCATTTTCATCCAAAAGAAACTAGCCTCAGTGAAACTCCGCGTCTGTCGACTGGTGCACACAAGACCAATTGTCCCTGCCACAGGGCAACTCTCCACCACTATCCTCTGTGACAGGCAGTAGACTCTCTACGTCTTGCTCCTGCATCTGGCTCATATAAGTAGCCATGAATATCCAGTAACGATTCTAGCATTACTATTAAAATCGTTTTTTCTCTCTCAATTCGACGGTTCATTGAGGCACACAAAAATGCAGAAGTACAATCTGTAATTCGAACAACAGGTCTAGAGTGAGGGGACAGCTCTGGGTGCAGCAACATGGAGGGAAGCTGAACATTGCTCATTTGCAAATCCTAACCACACTGTAGTGATACAAAGCCGGTTGAAAATCAGTTTCCTTTTAGGCCCCGACCCTAGGCTAATAGTAATCAACCAAAATAACTCCAACGACCTTTCTCTGTCTTGCATACACAGTGTACGCAGTTGTACAGATTTCCATGCACAAAAAAAATGTACATACGTTAGAGCTGGTCTATTGATCATAAAGCTAAAGCTTCAATGTTTTTAAACATTCTTCAGTGTTCAAACATTTTAACTTATGCTGACTAATAAATCATGAAATAATGCAGTGTGTACTTTGTACTCCATGATGGGGTCCATTTTAATTTTTAATTACAATTTTAATTTAATTTTTATTCACAGTCAATATTATCCAAAAAAAGATGTTTGACTAAAACATCAGTTGAAAATAATAAGCAGAGGTGGAAAGTAAGGAATTACAATTACTCTCGTTAATTTAATTGAGTAGTTTTTTTGTGTACTTTTTAAAGTTGTTTTTAGAATCTGTAATTTTACTCATTTATGTTTTTTTAGGGCTCGAGCATTGAACGTGTGAGGACCCTATTGAAACTAAAGGGATTGTCTTTCTTTTTTTTCTGCAAAGTAACCTCAATTTGGGGGCCTAAACAAACTCGAAAACTCATCGAACTTTGCACAAAATTCAGGTGTATTTTATGGGTGTGGTAAAATGGCTCACTAGCGCCCCCTACAGAGCAGCCCCTGGACAAAGTTTCACCTACGTGTGAAATTTCTGTGGTTCGTGTATCATTTCCATACCAAAAAGCCTCTTGGAGTGACACCCTAAACCCAACAGGAATGTTAATTTAAATTTTATGGTCATTTTTGGATGATTTACACACTCCGTAGTTAAACACGATCAAAAGTTGTACAAACGGTGAGTTTTCGTAGAAAGGCGTGCCTGTGACATGGCGTCCAAAATCAATGATTCGCCATAAGTTGTGATAACTGTACATGCTCACATCTGCACCAAATTTAATATGTAAAATAAGAGCCCCACCCTGAACACATTCACAAGCCAATATTCACTCAAAGTCATAGCGCCACCTGCTGGCAACAGCGCTGTCTGACTCTCATTGTGTTATTTCAATTAATTTTTACAATGTGTTTCACACTTGACATGGTGAGACCTAACATATAGATACCAGCTGCACTGTAACAAAACACAGGTGACACAGAAAGTGACGTTTAAGCCCTCTGTGTTCAAAGCCTGTGATAATTCAGAGCAGCATCGGCAGAGCTGCTCTATACGGCGTGACCTCGTCACACCCCGAGGCGCAATACATTTTAAAAACTTTTTATACCAGTAATTTTACTTAATTTTACAAGAGAGAGTTCAAGTAAGAGACTTGTGTCTGGGCAGAGAGATTTATAGCTAAGATTGAAACTGGAAGCTTTTCACCCAATGTCAGCTGGGATTGGCTCCAGCCCCCCCCGCGACCCTGTATGCAGGATAAACAGTTGACGATGGCTGGATGGACGGTGCACAGTGGACAGTTTATTGCTGTGTGCTCTTGTGCTTAGCATGTTTCATTTTGTATTGATAGCACGCTGCAGGGCCTTTGCGCCTATTTCACACTACACAATTTTTAGCCAGATTTGCTGGTCGGAGAGTTCAGCTGATCAGGGTTAATCAGCGATGGGTCGACAGTTCTGAATTATTCATCAAAATGACTCCCCGACACGTCACTGACACATCGCAAACGCCGACCAGATATCTACCATGCCAAATATCTGGAGACGTCGACTGACCCGACATCCACATCCGGCCAATGAGAGCAGGCCGCTGGCAGAGCAGGCAGCTTCTTGAAAACACTGGAAAACACTTTTTACTCACCGCCAGCTCTCTGTAACTCAGATGATCCCTGCTACCTGCATGAGCTAATACTTTCTTTCACCCAGATTCTTTGTCTTTATAATTGCTATCTTTATAATAACAACCAACAGCTGTTTCCTGCGTAGGTTCGCGACATTTCCCGTTTTACATTTCACATGTGTTTTCTTGGCAAAACTTGGTTTGGAGACCAGCACCAGGTAACAAAGCCGCTGTCAGCTGCCTACGTCTTTGTCATTTATCTGTTCAGCCATGTTATAAAAACACAAACAAAGAGCAGCCAAGATAAAAGTTTCTGTGAAGTGGTTATCAGTTGAATCACTATGGTCAGCAGAAGCTAATCACATATACAGTATAGGTTATATAAATGAGGGACTGGCAGTGTTGAGCAGTCAGAAGACTGTAACCAGTCCCATCTTTATATTGAGTTGAATTATTAAAGTTTATGCAAATTCTGCAGAGCACAAAGACTACAATTATAGTTTCAACACATGGTTTTATCAGGTAGTTATATCAGGATGTATTATGCAATTCTTCAAAACAGATATGTGGTCAGACTTCCACTGGGATCAGAAGTCAACACTGTCTGAGCCAGGGAAGTTGCACTTTCAGCCATTTTTAAGCTAAATGTAGGCATGCAGTAATGGGATAGAACAACAGTCTGGCCATATTAAGGCCACTAATGCGTAGTTCACACTACAAGGATTTTAAGCCTGATCGTTATTTGTGAACTACAATGCATCAAAGAGTCTCACCGATAAATCACTGACACCAGACCATCTACATCTGTGACCGTAGAGTTAGGGGTATCAGTACCAGTCCAACAGGACCAGTTCTTAAGGATGTTACGTAAGTCATGTGACATAATGGTTAGATTTAGGAAGTATGTTACATATCACATGACATTAGTAATGTAACTCACGTGACATTAACTATCCAACCTAAATCAAACTGAAACTTTAAATATGTTAACAATTACTTCATTTCACACAGGACTCAAGCCTCGGTCTCTTGGGTGAAAGTTTGTTTGACCCTTTTCGCCACCGAGACTTTCTTGCCCTGTATACTACGTCACCTGACTTCCTCTACAGACACCAGAGGTCCCGGGTTGTAATACTGCACAATCAACCTATGCAGCCTTTTTTCTGGTGAGGACGGGCTGAGGTAAAGTTATTTATATATCAGTGCGTCTCCCTCGGGCCACCAGTGTATCGAACATGTTTAAAAAATCTTTCTGAAAACGGCTGGCAGCGACTGAAGAACTTTATATATGACAAACTAGATGATTTTCTGCTGAGTGTCAGTACCAACTGACCCAGACTGGAACAATTCCAGTCCAATTTGATCCAATCAGGCTTCACACTCAGAGGCCACAGGCTGTGTGTGTGGTTACTGTGTCCAATCATAATTCATGACATTATAACCTGACACGTAATCTCTGTAATCTGCTGATTACACTCATGCCAACACTTTTTTCTGCAGCAACTCCCTCCACCACCCCAACGTCTTCTTCTTCCTCATCAGAATCAGAATCAGAATCAACCTTATTGCCAGGTATGTGTACATATATAAGGAATGTGACTCTGGGTTGTAAGTGCTTACTTATACAATAACACTATACAGTAATAAAATCAAACACAGCCTACAGTATAGAGAACACATACTGTATATACACACTATAAACAAAAACAGAATAGACAGATTGAGACAATAGCGCAATAATGAGCTGAGTGCAAAGGATGCAGAAGTAAAAATTATTATTACCAATATTGTTACTATTATTATTTACATATCGGAGGTGGATTTGATGTACAGGTACACATACACATACATGCATACATGTACACATGTACACAGTGTGATGGAGCATAGTGCAAAGGATGCTGGAATAAATACGTATTATGTGCAGCTGTTATGTACTTGAGGTAGGTGGATTTGGTATGCAGTATATACAATATAACAGTATGAACCACTCTGAAATAGAGAATTATGAATAAATAATAAGTGGTAACCAGTAAACAGGTGGCTGATTAGAGGCAGAGTTACTGGGTTATTGCACAGGAATTGTTCCTGACACTGTGAATCAGTCAGCTGTTCATCAGAGTGATGGCATGTGTGAAGGAACTGATCCTGAGTCTGTTGGTTTTGGTGCACAGAGCTCTGTAGCACCTACCAGAGGGGAGAAGCTGGAACAGGTGATGTCCAGGGTGAGATGGATCTGCAGTGATGTTTCCTGTCCATTTCCTGACTCTGGAAATGTATACGTCCTGAATGGAGGGCAGGTTGGCACCGATGATCTTTTCTGCAGTCCTGACTTTCCGTTGTAGTCTGCTCCTGTCCTTTTTGGTGGCAGATCCAAACCAGACAGTGATGGTGCAGAGGACAGACTGGATGATGGCTGTGTAAAAGTGGATCAGCAGCTCCTTAGGCAGGTTGAGCTTCCTGAGCTGGCGCAGGAAGTACATCCTCTGCCGGGCCTTCTTGATGATGGTCTCAGTGTTGGGCTCCCACTTCAGGTCCTGGGATATGGTGGATCCCAAAAAACTGAAGGATTTCAGTCTTTGAAAGGACTTCTTGACTACAGATGTCAGGGCGACAGGCCTGTAGTCATTTGCTCCAGAGATGGAGGGTTTTTTGGGGACAAGAATGATTGTGGAGCGTTTGAAGCAGGAGACAACTTCACACAGCTCCAGTGATCTGTTGAAGATCTGTGTGAAGTGTGATATCATGTGGTATCATATCAACACCATATTTTTGTCGTACTGCACATTGCTGCAGCTCCTTTTTTCAGGCTGTGTGTTGAATGCTTTGTTTTAGCTATGGCGTTATGTATCTTACCTCTGCAAGATATTTGTTGGGAGTTGCATGTGCACAGTTCCTAGTTAAGGACTACTAGCCAATCAGAAGTAGAGTAGGGTGGGTCGTAAGAAGCCCGTAAATACGGCAGTATACCCCCTTAACAGATTAGCAACATGGACTGGAGCAAAAGTTTCAGAGTGGTGAGTTATTAATCTGTAACAAATTTATCTTTCATCCATAAACTTTTGTGTTCATGTATATGTATATATTATTTGGGGATTAGCTCTGTCAAACTGCAGAGCCATTTCCACCAAACATAACTGTCTAACCATTTTCAATAAATTGTCATTTCTTTGACATCTGTGTCTCTGACTAAACTGGGTGTGCAGGTGTTCACCCTTGAATGAAGCTGTACCTACCTTGAAAGGTACTAGTGGGCCCACATGACTCTTGAGACAGTTTTAACACAAACACAAAAAAGTACTATAAAAGTACTAGTTCTCTAATACTGTGGGTGACACTACAGTTTTGGACAGTCAAATTCAAAAATATATACTGTATATATAAAATTGTGTGAGTACAAGTGAATTCAAAATGTGAATTTGGAAAAATGTCTCAACATTTGAAAATTTAACAATTTGATTTCTAATGATTAATATTTTTGTTCAATGCTTTACTCCTGTGCCACATTAATATAATTATTTTGAGTAAGAGTATCTTCCTTTGGGGCTTTTCTAAGCAAATACTGATATATGTGATTGTTTGCGGTTAAATCAGCATACATACATATTTCTGCCACACTTTTGCCACTCGATGAATATTTCTGTGGATCTGCTCAGGCCCACAGAAGCATAAATGCCATCAATGGTATTATCACAAAATAACAGATCAAAGGCTGTATTTGCCTAAAAGTCAGTGCTTTAAGCTCTACGCCAAACAGCCAGCATGTTGTCAAATAATTGACTAACAGTGAGTACATAACAGAACCTCCCCAATTCCCTGATGCAACCTATAGTAATTTCCCCCCTTCCCTTTCCAGCTTTCCCAATGCAATTACAGAGCAACATGAGATCAATTCAGCTGGAGAATGGAGTTTATGTTTCCAGTGTCTCGGGCCCCTCGGTATCTGAAAATACACGTTCAAATATGTTCCTTTCTGCCTGAAGATAATTCAATCATCCTCACTTCCAGTTACTCTCAGGGCAAAGGAGCGGACGCCGTCAGGTCCCCTCTGACTCCAGTAACTCGATAGAAATGTGATTGTGTTTTTTGCTGTGGCACAGACTAGTGAATACACTGACGTAAATACAGGCTAACAGAGAAAGAGATTACAAAAGTTTTTATTTTTCAATGTGTCTTTGTCCCTTGGAATGGGTTCACTAGTCAGATCTGAATCGCCCTGGCCATGTGCCTGTTGTTGCAATGTTGACCGCCGGTTTTGTCAGAGGAATAACCAATGACTCATAACCTTTTCCACCACTGTCCGCTTCCCCTCTCACAAACCTTTATCCCTTTGTTTGTCTCGCTCTGCATCGCCTCTAGGTGCAAATCAACTATCATCAATTTGTCAACCCTGAAATACAGAGTGCACAGCCATGAGCTGTTTTGCTAATGTGCAACTTTAAATAGGGGGAGGAGGTGAGCTTCAAGCTAAAAGGCAGAGGAAATTATATAGATTTAAACACAGGTTTGGCATATGTTTTAACCAGCAGCTGCTCCCTGTGTGACAGGCTGCATTTAAGGCCAGAGATCTCGCCAAACAATAGAAAAATATACCCTCAATTTCCCTGTGAACCAAGATCAGTGGTCAGGCAGGCACAGAGAAAGCGCGGCACCACAGAACCCAAAGTGGTGGATTCCTTTCCTATTTGCAAGGAAGCCATGGCCTATTGTCCGATTCTGAGACGTGCTTTGACAGCTTTCGGTCTTGGAAGCAAACCAGAGGTCTCCCACTTTGTTTGCTAAGGGGTCAGAGCTGCAGACATACAGTGTTAAAATGAAAAGCTAAACGGGGGTGTTTTTCCACCGAGCCCTCAAGGCCATTGTTCAAACTGTCAAAAGGTTGAGCCTCTCATCCACATCTCTCCTCCTACACTTTTCCTCTTACTCTCTGCTTTTGCCCATCCTTCCTCACTTTGTTTGTTGGTTTGAGCAAGTATGGGCGTAGTCATCTATCAGGCAGAGTTTTGACAGACAGTAGGTTGAACACTGCAGGATGTGGGATCTGTGGAGGAGAATCGTGATGGATTAAGAGCCAGAGCTGTGCTATGTCTCACGGAGAGAAAAATTTAAAGATTTAAGATGAGCAAGATAACATTACACCACTCAAAGTCTACAGTCATGCCAGCAGCTCCTTGAGGTGGCACTGCTGCTGTAAATGAAAATGAAGTTTGTTTTTGTTCATGTCGTGGTGAAGTATATTTTAAAATGACAATGCTTAGTATAATGGTGGTTGTCAATGCTAACATTTTTACATGTCTGTTAATATGCTGATGGTGATGTTTGCCACGTTCATCATCTTCAGAATTTAGTAAACTAACATAATTACATTTAGATCACTAACCCCAGAATGCACTTTGAGTTTGAGCATGTAGGGGATGTCATTAGTTTAGCAGTTTGGCATGGCTCTCTGTGTCAGACTCTGTGCCAAGTGGGAAGCTTCCGGTCTACAATATGAAGCGAAGACAGAAGTCCCTGAAACCTGCATTCTATTGAAAATTCAGCAGGGGGCAACTCTTCTGGTTGCAAAAAGAAGTCCAGCTCCATTAGAAATAATGGTAAAATGTGAGCACGATTATCTATGATTAAGAAGTTGTTACCATGGCAACCTGTCAATCAGGCTAGAGTGACTCGTACCCACGGCACTGTGTGAATTTAACCAGCACATTTAGTTTTTTTGTACATTTAAGTTTTTTGTTGTTTGCTAGACAAACTTATCAGCCCTGTTAAAATGACAGTTAATGTGAGTTACAGATGCACCTAGCTAAGCAAGCTAGCTAGCTCTGCACACGGCTGTTAGCTCCACCGTATCGTCACTTCCGGGTACTTCCTGGTCACAAAAACTCGACATGGCGGTGCCCTATTGGCCAAACTCGAGCCTTCAGAACGGCAGTCCACAAACCAACGGATTATGTCATGATGACTACGTTCATATCTTATATATTGTCTATGCTCTATGCTAAATTGTCCCAGTGGCCATCCATGGTACTGCAACAACAATAATAATTCTATAATTATATCATAATAAATTCTATAAATATATCAACTGATATAGAGGGTCTTCAGATAGAGGGGCGTGGTCTTGAGTTTACAAGAGCTGGGCTGAACAGATGTGCTGAAAAAAAGATTATCAGGTGATATTATGAAGATCAAAACGAAACCTGCATTACTCTTTCTTCTTTTCTTCTTCTCTGTTTCTTTTGCTGAAGATGATGCATCAGATGCTGTATGTGTATAGATCTAAGATTGGATTCCAAATTAAGAGTCATGTCATGGCATCTACACCACTGCAGTGCACCAAGTAATACAATCTAAGGTGCATTTATTTTTGATCACAGTTGGTGTGAGGTACATTGAATATTCCCTTTGCATAGCTTTGATTGGATTCCCCTCTGCTTGCTTGTCTTGGAAGGCAGATGCAGCTCTGAACAGAAGAGGAGAAGCCTCTCATAGCTGCAACCTGCGCTGACCTCTGTTTGCAGTTATTTCTCAACGGCCTCTGTACTGCAGCTTCCTATTTCTAGTCAATCTCGTCCCTCCTGTTTAAGAAGTACAGAGTCTGGGGAATAGTGTGGCCTCCTCGCAGCAAAGCTTGTCACATTTTAATGAGACTCATCTTATATTTCCTTCATTTTCATTCCGACACAAGGCGTCGCCAACCCATCCATCACATTGTCCGAGTGTGCGGGTATTTCATTCAGCTGGCGCAGCAATGAAGAGAGGGTGGGTCACCAACACATAAACACACAGAAGTCAGAAAAAAAGAGAATTCTGGTCTGCTATGATGGACCACAATCTGTTGAGCTGAGTAGAATAAACCTGTCAATAGCATCTGTTTCATCTCTCTAATGCCTTATTTTCATTTCAGCATGGCTGCTGGAGGTTTTTTCTTGGATGACAACAGAGCAGCTGTGAGAAACTCTTGTGGTTATCAGAAATCCCTGGTAGTCTATATGGGGCTATAGCTCCTCTCAGTGGAGGGGTAGGTTTGTTTTCTGGGGGGCTTATGGAGCGGAATACATCAGCTCACCATCAGAACTGACATAATGTCCTGTTACCTATATGTATATACCTCCTTGACCTGACCCGACCTGTAACTGCACACAACAAAAACTGTCTATCATGGGTAAAATCTAAAGATGTATATTTATAAAAACTAAAGAAATAAAACCTGCCAAAAATGCAAAGTACCCTGCATGTTTGCAACGGATCATGTACACTTTCCTTTCCACCTGCAAAGGTGCATGTTTGGACTTTTCAAAATTAGCTTGTAATGTATGTGCAGAGTGCACCTGTGGGTTCCTCCAATAATTATTCAAATTTTCTGACACAGCAGAGGGAATTAATGGTAATTAACCCTCCATGCACTGGTGTGCTGTTTCAAATGGAGTACAGCAGCCAATTTAATTTCTGAGCACTTCATTTATGTTTTGACATAAATCTCACTTATGTTTCACACTGCCACCCATCACCATACCA
The DNA here is from genome assembly GCA_024633595.2 of Lepomis macrochirus. Taxonomy (NCBI): domain Eukaryota; kingdom Metazoa; phylum Chordata; class Actinopteri; order Centrarchiformes; family Centrarchidae; genus Lepomis; species Lepomis macrochirus. Next base: position 31,791,335 of record JALXJV020000016.1, on the reverse strand, counting down.
TCCCCCCACCGCCCTTCCTCCAGTCCATTCTTAAGAAAAATCCAGACAAATACCTAAGTCAAGATATCAGAATGGGTAAGAAACAGTATATGTCACTGACAAACACGTCTCAAACATAAGAGAGTACATTAGCCTGGGAGGAATATGCTTTCCACAATTAGTGATCATCAGGCCTTTTTCACAGCAGACATTCTGACTTGCCATAGTAGGAAAAGCACAGGTGTTAATATTAACAAAAAAAGATGGCTCTGTTCTATTCAATTGTCCTAGTAAGCTACCCAGTAAGTAGTAACCTACTGTGACAGGTCAAAATGTCTTAGATCCTGTTCATACAGAACGTTCTTCCTCATCCAGTATCTAATGGTAAATTTTACAGCAGCCCCTCCGCCCAACACGAGGGAGGATGATCTGAATTACAGTGGAGAAGAAGGCCGACAGTGAGGCACATGGCAGTGACATTTTTTAAATCACTTCCCGAAACAGCTCGTGTTAACTTCCAGCTGCTGTATAGTGAGTACAAGTCAAATGTTTTGGCCCTGATCAGTTCGCACAGCTTGCTGTATATTTCTAAAAGTTGGAAACACTCATCCTCATGTTTGAGGAGGTCATATAGCCTGACAACAAGGTTACAAAGCACTATGAACACACATATTGTGAATGGCCGGCTGGACAGATTCTGTTATGATATCATATTGTTATAAACACATGATAAATCACAAATACCAACACAACACAAACTGTGTATTTGTACTTTGAGCAAATCTCCATAGGTGGCCATGACTTTTCTTTGTTAAAAATATGTCGGTGAAGATGAACTTAAAAAGACTGCAACACTGGATGCTTTTTATTATCCAGATTGAAAAGTTTGAACAAACAGGTTACATGTGGAATCAGGATGTTTGGGCATCATAGGACAAATAAATGCAAGCCAAGGTAATGGAGAGGGCAGACTGTGAGAGAGGGAAAAAGAGGATAGAGATGACACACTGATCAGAGTGTGTGTGTGTGTGTGTGTGTGTGTGTGTGTGTGTGTGTGTGTGTGTGTGTGTGTGTGTGTGTGTGTGTGGAGGGGGGTAAGAGAGACTGCAATGAAAAGTAATTGGGGTAAAAGTGGTCCTCTAAGGAGAGAGAGCGATACAGACTGAAAGAAAATGAAGGAGAGAGACAAGCCAAGGGAGCAGGGGTTCAACCGAGAGGACCCAGGAGAGGCCATCATAAAGCATAAGTGGGCTCACTAAAGAGAGATGGAGAGAGACATAGGAAAGCGGTGAGGGAGCTGACAAGAGAGAGAGAAAGACACAGAGGAAAAAGTCATGCAACTACACTTAAGAGAATAGGGACTTCCTCGCTGGAGAGTCTTGTAAATTCACGACAGCCACGGACCACTGAGCAGAGCGGCCATGTTTTCCCTCACCAGCACCTTTGCTGGAGCCCCCAAAACAACCAGAATCCTGACTATTTACAGATTGTTTGTCTGTATCACCTCTTGGGAAAGTTAAAAAATAGTGTTATTACTGCCACATATATTGCACCTGTCAAGTCTAATGTGAGCTTAGTGGTTAATAACAAGGATACAAGGAGGAAAGCAGAGTGAAAAACAACATCTTACAGTTGCCTGTGTGCCTACCGACAGCTTGTGTATGCCGGCATTGTTCAGATGTGGAAAGCGCGCCAGTCTTAGGTCTGTCTCTGTGGTAATATTTCAGTCCAGCAGGTTTAGCGCTGGAAAGATACGGTTGCCAGGCTCGCTATGTGAAGCTCCAAATTGAGTCCCCACTACAGCTGCTTTATCTGCAGGAACACACTGAGCGAGGATGAGAGTTTTTCTGTCTAAAATCAATAGGAACTGACCTCTCTCCACTGGCTCTATCGCAGTACATGCGAGGCACCAGCAAAGGAGTTAACAAATCCACTATGTGGTCTCTGAGAGCAACAGCCTTGACAGACTGTGAAGGCTGGGGATTGTCTTTAGAGGCATCAGGGCCCGTTGATGTGTTATGCAAGAGGACATGGAGAACAGTACATTTTATTTATGAAAGGAAGACGAGAACGATTCAAGAAAATAAAAGTCAGAAAGGTAACACACTAACAGAACTGTCGCCTGTGCAGCGAGAGCAGCACATTAGCAGAGCTTCAGAACTCCATCTCTTTCTCCACAGGATGTGTTCAGGCACAGTATTCAGTGTGGGTCACCCACTCTTCACTCAGAGCTCAAGACACACTGACTGTGGTTTTATGAAAAAATGGTAAAAAAAATATATATATATTTGAAGGGTAAAAATAAAGTTCGGGTTGCGTTGACTGTCACTGCTTCCAATTTTTCAAAGGTACTTCGGGTCATGCGAATGAAACGTGACTTACCGGCCAGTTTAGATCTTATACTGAAAGTAACATGTGTAACTACCGTTCTTTGAAATCTAGGTGAACATCAGAGGATGAAAAATGTGTATGTAAGGATTCAAATAATTATTTTGATATTCGCCACAGGGGGTTCTGTTAAAACCAAGTATGAGATTCACAGTTCATTCCCCACCATTCTCTGCAAGTTCAGATTTTGAGAGGATAAGTTTCAGTGCAAAATTCTGATATCATGTGTGCTCAGTTTGAAATCTGCTCTCGCTGGTTTCTCCAGCTAGCTACATTTCACATGAGAGATTTTAACAGATGGTGTTTGTAAGTTCAGAGAAATGGAAAAGCTGCATGGTGTAAATGTCATACTTATAAAGCTGTCCACTCTCTAATCTAGACTCGCAGAGTGATTACTGATGAGATTTGTTTTGTACTTCAGTCAGTAGATTTATTATAGAGATTTACGCTAGGAGTCCATGTACACTTTAAAACCACTGCACAGCAAATGCAAAAATAAATGTCTGGCTGTATTGCCTTTACCAATCATTCAATAAACCTTATGATTAAATGTTGGAAAGGAGCACTTGGTAAACATATTTTTGCGTCTATGGCCTCGTCACAGGTAGGGTCATTAATGGGACAGCACAGCTCTGAAGTAGGAAAGATGAAATGAGATTTGCAGGAGGGGGATTCTTGAAAAAAAAATTCAAAATGATGTCAAAACTAAGAAGAGCGAGTCCTGATGATAAAAGATTAGAAACTACACAATACTCTAGTCCTGCAGTCTGCATGTCAGAGTGTCCAAGAAACTGAACCCCAAATTGTTCCATCGGTGTGTGAATGTTAATTTTTGTTTCTGATGAGCAGTTGGCACCTGCTTTGGTGTATGTATGTGAGTGAATGGGTGAATGTGATGTAGTGTAAAAACGCTTTGAGTGGGAAGACTAGAAAGATGCTATTCAAGTAGAGACCATTTACCATTACTCACAGAGGAGTGATCACTATCTTCAGACAATGTGTGTGCATTGTATATTCTTCCCTGAAAGCGATAAACAATACACTCGCGGCTCAATATTCTTTTCTGTCACATCTTAAAAATAGCAGACCCATTTTCTTTTTTCTTTAGTTGTGTTGAAGACACGCAGGATAAACACATCATTTTAAGTGTTTACATTCAAACCCAGGCATTAAGTAGATACGCTGTGGTGATTTAAACATTTCCACTCAAGGGCAACTCTTCTTCTGTAGCTAATTTCCACTTGTCTTCTGTAGCATGGAGGCACAGGTTTGTGTCATGCTCCTGCTTCAAAGGGATTTATTTACTCGTGAGCTGACAACATAACCTTCAAAATGTGGCTTGATAAAATCTAAGCACTAGTAATATTATCACACGGAGAAAGACAAGTTGTATATTTTATGTTTAGATCAGTTGCGGTTGGTGAGAGACAATGTAGTTCTTAATTTGCATTACTGCTGGGATTTAAATGAATGAATTGCAGAACTCATTACTGGATAAGTAATTAATTTTAGGGCACTGAAAATATGTTGTCTATTATATTGTATATTGTCTAACTGAATAGCAGCTTTTTTAATGAAAGAACAAGAAGCTACTATGTGTATACTATCTGAATCTATAAAAACCATCTGCTTTCATTTCTGTATTTAGATTTACATTTGACACAGGGTCTGGGTTTAGCTGTTCGCAAAATACACATAACATAAAATAAAAATAACACATGAACCATGTGCCTTAAATAATCAAAAAATAAAGCATGCCCTGTACCCCACATTACACAATGAAGTCTACAATGAGTCTAAGTTAAAGCTGTGTGACTGTTAACGGTCTGGGCTAAAATAAATGGAAGAGTGCAAATAGAATTTGGGGAAGAAGTTTCAAGAATGATGAAATAAAAGTCAGAAGAGTTTGATGTTATGGGAGGAGGCCCAGATGAATGTGCAGCTTTTCTGAGGTCACTGTGATAAAAAAAATAGTTGTGAAAGTAATGAAAGTCATTAATAACCATACCAGTTCATTGGACAACTTTGTATGATGACTTAAGCTTATTATTGGATCATGAGGTTAAAACAACATCTGTGCAATTTCAGTAAAGCTCTTTCCTGTCCTTGCACAACAAAATGTTTTATTGATGATTTCATTCAGAATGGAGGGAGGATTAACCATGGCAAATGTCAGAATATTGAACTTTAAACTACTCTATTTATGCGTCCATGCTTTTTTATTATTTTACATTTGTTTATATTTTGGTAATCCTGAACCATGGGAAGTCATTCTGCAAAAGCTACCAGCAAAAAGAGCCTCCTATCAGTGCTGTAACCAAGGACATACTGGGTTACTTTGAAATGAAAGAAATGAAAGAAAATATGATGATTATGAGCAAGATTTGAAGCTATGAGGAGCCCAGATTTTTAAGATTTCTGCACAGATAGACCTTTATACTAAACCGACTCATCTGAGGTTTCGGCAAAATGTGATAATGATATATAGATGACAAAAAACAACAAATATTAATATAACTAATAATCTGTTCACATCGCATTTGCATTGTGTTACATAGTGTTTATGTGTGTGTTTAACACATATACTTTTAGTTATTACATTCTGTAGCTCTGTTTTCCAAGAGCTGTATTCCCAGCCAAGTATTTTCAGAAACTGTGAATCAAAGATGAAATAATACCGGAAGGTTCCATTTAGACCTCTTCTCAGTTGCTCTGCCCTCATCTTAACCTGACAGTTGAAAACCTTTGAGGAGATATTGACCACATAGCCTGCAGCCAGGAGCTTCTGGTCAAAAAAAATCCTCTGGCGTGAAGCTTTTCTCCTTCAGTACACAAAACATAACTATTATCACAGAACGACCACAGCAGAAAAACAGTCAACCGACAGCATTTCATTGCGTTGTGGTTTAAAAGATAGACCTCTGTAATAAACAAAGAAAGAGACACTGTCAAGGGAAATTTTCCGAACATCTCAGCCATGACTGAAGCATGGACAAAGGTGTTAAACAAAGCATCATGATCAGCCAGAGGTGATACTGGGACCTTTGCTGTTGGAGTTGCGATGAATGTTTTCTCATATAATGTTGCTGTAATGTCAGATGAAAAATGATTTAAATTGTGTGACCATGAACAAGCCAACAATGAGGCTAACTTAACAGGATGAGTTCAATTGCAAAAGTTGATAGGAAGGAAAGGAGCTTAGAGCCTCTTCAGCGAATGATTTAATTTAACTAAATTGCATTAATACATTGCAGTCTCTTGATGCACGGAAAGTCCTCACACACAGACACACACATGGATGCCTAACGTGACTGTAGCGGTAAAGACAGTTGGTCCATCACCAGTAGTGATGGTTTTTTCTCCTGTATTTTTCCTTTCGCCGCTGTCCCCTGTGTGTTTTGTCCGTGTCTACGTGCTGTGGGTGTGGCAATGACTCACTCTCCATCCTGGCTCCTGGTTACCTGTTTGATGATCAGCTTTTACCCATTTTATTGGCAGGGCTCGAGGGAAGAATGTGGGTTGGTTGGTCAGTCCACCACTTTGGTCCAGGCCGAATTACCTTGACAAATACCAGAATAAAAACTCACCTTAAGATGATGAATCCTCATATCTTTGGCAATCTTCCCACATTTCATGTATTATCAGGTAAGAATGTACTGTTTCAGATTCTTCCAATTTTCATAAATCAAAGTACTGGACAAAATGAAATTTTGAGATAATAGTGCTGGATGAAAAAGTCAGGAGACATGTGTACCAAATTTCATAGAAATCCATCAAATAGCTGATACTTCAATCAAAAGCTAAACAATAAACCTCTTGCTGGAGCTAGAGGAAAAGTCAGTGTCAAAGTCAACAGGATACATATGAGCCCCGTAAAGGTACCTAATTTTTAACAATCCACCTAGAAGATGTTGAGCTATAGTCACAGCATAAGTGAAAGCTTTTACCTGCCGGTGATCGCCCAGGTCATTAGGATTCATTCTCTAGGTACATTGAATCTGTTGCAAATCTTTCACTCTGAACATTCTGAAAAGTCACTAAAGATGATTCATCCTCAGGGAACTACGGTTGTCTGTACAAAGTTTCATAGCAATCCATCTAATAATTGTCAAGATATTTCAGTCTGGACCAGAGAGGCTAACAATGCAGCCAAAATTGGGTTTGATATGATAACAATGGCTCATAATAATCAGAGCCTCACAGCCTCGTAGTTAGTGTGGGTGATTTTATCATGTTCAAACTATCAATAATCTTGAGTACATACGATTTCAACATAACACTTTTCCCTCACAGGCTGGCGCCACTGGCGTCAGACTGTTTCAATTTTAAATATGTTTGTTGGAATATTTAGAATTCTAGAATACCCTAAGTGCATATATACCACAGCTTCTACCCAAACAGGAGGCAGTGTTTCTGCTAAAACATTATTGTCTAGCAGAGTTTCAGATGGATGATGGGGAAGCCGGTCACACAAATAATGTCATATGTGTTGGGGTTGATGTTTGGAGGGTGGAGAGCTGCCTAACCCTTGGTTTTTAATAGGAAGAGCATTTGTGGTCTAAAATTTAATTTCCTAGAAACATCAAGGCCATTTGTCATACATTTGTTTATACATGTTTCACTTTGGCTGGAACAGGCTTTCCTGAGATTAACTGGACTTTATTTGCCATTTGACAAGAGAAAGCAATATCTTTTTACATCGGCGCTTTCAAGCAATCCCACCCAAAGTTTTACAGTGTGAGACTCTGTGGCCATGTCTAATGAGCTTGGCACGCAAAACGTACGCCCTCGACTTTTTTACACATGCTAGTCAAAGTGCTCTCAGCGAGATGAGCTTACATGACTAATATTTTATATGCATAGCAAAAGGAGAACATGCCTCCAGATGCTGGCAGTCATAACAAGATAGGTCAACTGCCAAAAAGGAAGAAAGTTTAGGAAAAGATGGAAAGAAAAAAAATATCTCTACCAGCATCTTGGCAGTGACTGACGATCAATTTGGAAGTGGAAAGTGTGTGAGGTTATTTTGGCCCATTACTGCTCTGTTTCTAATCCTCCCCCACTTGGTAGTATCTGTTTTCATTCAGTCTCTCTGGTTTTGAGCTGTGAGGTGATAATGATTGATTGATGATTGTAGCGCTGCAGCTGACTTGTTTGGGTTGTTATTGTGCAGCGATCAGGACTGAAGGCAGAGCTGAGATTACACGGGCAAGAGAAGTCTGGTGACAGGGGAGAAGTCTGGTCTCTCATTGTGGATTTCCCAAAATTCTTGCTATGTTCCTCTTTTCACTCCTCATTGTGCAATCTCAAGCCATCACAGATGCACCACTCAACAGGACACTGGATTACTCATTTTTGTGCGTTTCAGTGGTAACGTCATGGCTGAGATACTTCCAATATGAGCAAGAAATATACCAGTTAAACCCAAGAATGAATCCATGCTCAACATACTGTTGCTATGTTTATCTAATATGGTCACCCTGATGTTCTAAGATTAGTCAACATACCAGTGTAGTGAAGGTGAAGTTTTGTAAGCCTGTTAATTAGATAATCTGAAAAATAATGTTCTGGAAACATGTTCCTGACTCCTGACTGCCACAGACAGAGGACTCAGAAATACTGAGAGATGAACTTTGTTGATTTCATTTTTTATGGGATTTGTTGACAGTACCTGTAGACTGCAAACCATTCCATTCATACTGTCAATGACTCATATTGATTACAGAAGCAGATAAAAAATTCCAAACAAGTGTCAGGGTTCACACCAGTACCCAAAAGCAGACTGGAGACAGAATAAATAGTAAGGGTTCTTTGTAGACAAATATAAATACTGTGAGTAAGAGAGTTGATGGCAGGTGGGTGGGGCTGTGTTTGATTTGAGTCCAGGTCTCAGGGTGTGATGGTGGAAGTGTGGGAATTACAGTTTACTAATGCTGTTTTTCTATTACCAGTACCAGCTCAAGTCACCTCCCCTCGACTCTACTCTTCTCAACTCAGTTTTGGCCCGCTGTCCTCCGTTTTCCATTGCAGATACCCAGTGATAGTACCCCTTGATGTAGCTGGTCGTCCTAGCAACCCCAGACACAATTGCCACGACGTAAATGTGACGCAAGCACTAGTGACCCACACACAGCTGTCTCTTGATTTAAGTTAAAAGTTTCAACATTACTGAGAATGTAAAGACAGATAAGCGGTATGAAAACCTTCCAGCTGTGTTTTCCTCTGCCGTTGTTGCTGCAGCAGTCTGTGTGACGGCGGGAGCAGAGGGCTCTGTGAGTGGGCGGCTGGCCGGCCTCGAGAGCGCAGGCTTCCCCTGCCGCCACTTGCGGAGCTTCTCAACTCCAAAAACTTTCAAGCACATTATTGTTCCACCATCACTTTTCGTAAAACTGTTTTCTCACCTCAAAACTTCTCAGAAGTGGATTTACTGAGGAAATAACGTGAAAATTGTAAAATATAAAAATTTCTGTTGCTGTCAGTGTGTCAGGCATGCGCAATAATGATGCAGAGAATAGTGACGATTCTCTCTGACCAATCAGCTGTCTGCCGTGTTCGCTTGGAACCTCGACGGAGGCGATACAAAAAAAATTACCTGGTAGCAGGTACAGGTACAACTTTTCCACAATGTAAAACCAAAAAAAGGCGAATAGAGTCGCCAGGATTTGGTAGATACACTTCTTCTTTCATCTATTACTTAGATAGGCTGTATTTCCCAAATATGGTGTATTGTGTCATTTCTGAGGAAACCCAGTGGCAGAAAACCAATAAGTGAAGAGGACCAAAAAGAACCAATCAGCATTGCCACATACCTTCTTGCCTTCCTAATCCCCCTTGCATCACTTTATTGTCTTCATTGCCCCTTGAATTTTTATGTCTGAGTATATACTGAAACACAGAACATTCAATTTACAATAAAGTGAAATTTTGTCTGAATTTTCACAATTTCTACAATGTGACATTGTATTTTTTTTTACATATCTTCTACACATGCCCATTAACATAAACGTCATGAGAACTAATTGTTCTTTAAACCTTGGGAAAATGGGTTTCCCCTTTCCAAGGACGAAATTGACAGGCAAACTATTGTCCCCAATTAAAATAATACAAGCCCGCTGCACACAATTACAGCCACACTGCTATTTGTTCCATGTGGTTTTAAAACCATTCACCATCAGAAGAGGGATGAGAGGCTACTGTTATATGTTGTCGGACATGCGGACAATGAGCACAGACAAGGCCGCTCGCCTCGCAACAGCCAATCACTGTCAGCTGCTGGGCCAGATATTCATGAGTCAGTGGAGGCCTCCAAGGACGCAAGGCCCTCTGCTGAAAACAGAGTAGCATCACTCCCTCCCTGTGATCACACACATTTTCTCTCTGTTAAGATGAACAAACTTTGCTCCTCTTCTTGTCCCTCTGTTCCCCAGAGCTACTGTATCTGCCAAAAGTTGTGTGTGTGAGAGAGAAAGAAAGAAAGAAAGGAAGATGGAAGGAGAGCTACAGAACTGAAAGAAAAAAACAACCCACTAGCCCTTTATCATCCTGTCCCTCAAAGCTGCAGTGTTTGACAGAAGGTTCAGAGAAAGAGACAGAAGAAAGAAGGTCAAGTGTTATTTTATGATCAAAAGCAGCACTTGCAATCTTTGGAAGAAAGTTTGTTGATTTGCTCTCTTCGCGTGGGTGTGTGAGAGAGGGCATTCAGCCGTTGAATCAAGGCCTATTGTGAGCGAGAGCTCCACCCTTTCTTCAATCCACAAACAATCAACAGCGATGTGATGGAATGGTAGCGAGGCTTGCCGTTGTTCTAGTTTCCTAATGTGGGCATCTTGTTTTCCAGTTTCCTTATTTTCCTCTGTTCTCTATATTTGAAGCATTTGTGAAGCAGGTAAATGCAATTTGTCTAACTTGGAGCACTGATAGGCCAGAGAGAGAGAGAGAGAATCGATCTGTGTATGTGACTGTAATACAAAAAGAGTTGACGAACAAAAGAGCCTCAGGGAGGGATGGGGTTAGTTCAGGGAAATGTGATTTAACAAAATGCACTGAAATTACATTTGATTAGTGGTCTAGCTTGAAAAGGGGACTGTAACATATATTTAAGGGAACAGAAAAAGCATATAAACACTTTCACAGACTAAATGAGTAACTTATCAAAGTTCTCCAGCATTAACACTTTTAAATGTTGCATGGTTAATACAATTTTCTAATCATTATATAAACTATTCATTCTGGTCTCGGTGCAGCAGGAAATACAGTGAGCCATTTTAATCCACATGCATGCATGCAGTTGAGGCTATTTTGTGTTGCATTCATGTTCATTCGCTTGCATGTGCATTCTGTATATGTGCATGCGTGTCAGTATTTGCAGATGAGAAAGGTTGACCCTGGCCAAGGAAAGGATTTATAAATCTTGACAATTCCAGGCTTTGAGAAGCTTGCCTTATTGATTTTCATTATCCGGTTTCATCGCTGTCACATGAAATCAGCACTAATGGCATCAAAGCTCATCAGCATTGGCTAGAAAGCTCTGGAACGAGGGAGAACTGCAGCAACGAGAAACAGACCACTCAGTGTGTGTGTGTGTGTGTGTGTGTGTGTGTGTGTGTGTTGTGTGTGTGTGTGTGTGTGTACTTAGTAGGCCACACTGGGCTGAAAGGACAAAAAGAGAACTTGGTGTTTGTGTGCTGAACAGTTTTAGGATAATACCGGTAAGTAAACCAAAAAAACAACTAATACAGGAATAATTTAACTACATTTCCTGGATACCAAACATCACGTGCCGTCAATTTATGTGCAGTGGTATATCTGTGGTCTGGTTTGTGCCACGTTTACACTGCAAGGATTCATTCTCATCTTAACTGCTGCTAGCATTGATGCATTTCTTATACAAAGAGAAGAAAAGCTGTGTTGAGGTGCATTATTGATATCCCCCCGGGCCCCCCACCCACACACACACACACACAAACACACACACACACACACATACTTACACGCCTACACCTACAGTGCACCCATATCATTGCCCTGAAAACAAAAAAAATGTTATTAGTATTACAATTATTGATTCTGACCTCAGTTCTGATCCAAATCCATCCACACTGAGATACATTACTTTTGAACACACCCAGAAGTGTAGGGGACATCAACAACAGAAGACCCAAAGCTGGATCAACATCACTCCGTCACTTGGCAACTAGCACAAACTTCTGTTAACTGTCTTGTTACCTGTCATTATTTTATTTGACTCGTGTTATCCTGTTAATGTTCTGTCTTTTTGTCTTGCAATAAAGGAAAAAGAACAACTCTGCTCTCAATGAAAAAGTGTTTAACAAGGTAATTGGAACTGTATTTTGAGAATAAGGAAATCATTTCTATTACGGAAATATTGTAATTTTTAATGTCAGCAATGCGTATTTAATCTTGTGCCTCTGGTACTCGCCCACTGAACACCCGCAGCTCCATCACCACCGATCTGGAGTTAATTAACTTTGATGAATAATGATGTGTTAAATTTCAATGGCTAACTTTAAATTGTATTTGGGTTAATTAAGCCAGGTACATTTTCTCTTGTACTTAAACTGTAAAAACAAGTGCAACAATTAAAAAGCAAATTGCTCACTACATAATAGTTATCCAGCTTCATTGTCACTATTAGGGATTATACCTCTAGAGGTGTTCATTCATCAATAACCATTATGCCATTTTATCATATATGAATGTCACAGTGGTCCCCAGTGTCTCTTTTGTGCACAGCCATGCAACATCACTTTTAGGTCACACCATTATTTCTTCACCTCTGCTACCATCATTTTGTTTATCGATGAGCCACTAAGAGCAGAATGTCCCTTCTGTAAACCTAATTTAACTTTACATGAACCTCACTGTGTGTTATTTTTGTCTTCTTTCACAAAATGCTGTCCTACCTTAAGGCTGTCATTCCTTTAAAGTGATGTGCTTGAACTAATATGATGTTTAAGGGTGAGGGTTGTCTTTATGTAAATGAACACAAGCAGATAGATACAGAATAGATGGGATAACTGTGATAACTATTGTGTTCAAGTGTGTTTTTGGTACATGCCAAATGGGCAGTTTTATGCACAGATTAATAACCTTATTCGTGAAACTGGGGCCCTAGGTCAGAAGCTTTTTGTTATGCACCAATTAGAAGAAAAGAATGGAAGCAGATTCTTAGGTGCAAGAAAGACCCAACCTATCAGAGGGGCGGGAGACTTGTTCAAGTAAGTCCAAACAGGAATGGCTATTGTAGACTAGGAAACTTACCTTGATGATACTAAGAGGACCCTTACAACTGGACTCTGCGGCCTGATGTAGAAGCTGGCTAAGACTGAGCTAAAGAAGATTTTACCTCTGTCCAATCAGTAGCTAGCATGAGGTTAAACCTATAAGAATGAGGTGCCAAACCCACCTCCCCAAATCCCTGCTGTATCAAAACTGTGTTCAGTCTCAACACAGAGAAAATATTATGTACATTCCTAAAATTATTTTAGGAACTTTTAAACAGCTTTGGTAACTGTTCTAAATTTCACAAAACAATGCAGGTCACAGCTACTGTAGGTGCAACTTTTTAACATTATTCTTCAGCAGTACATTTCTATTTTCAAAACAAGTTTCTCACACATTGTATAATTAACTGTTTACTTTTATTTTCCCATGTTTTCTTGATCTTAAGATGTCAATGAAACACCATCTATCACTGCAGTCATATTAGACTGTGAACACTGAAATGGTGGTAAATTTGCATTTAGTCTACTCTAACTCTCTGCCTAAATTGAAACAAATGCAAGATTTTTGATTATCAGACCTCTCTGATGAATTAATGTACCATATTTTTTAGTTTCCCATATCTCCCATGCTGTGCCTTATTATTTTTTCTTGCTCTTTTTTGAAAACTAGCAATAGCAAAGGTCTCCTACTGATATACAGCATAAGAAATAACAATCTGTCAGTAAGTATTGTTGGCCTCAAATGAAGGCCAGGCTCTTTCACTTCAGTTGAAGTAAATAAAAGTCCACTATTTGAGAATTTATGGTGTCAGCCAACTTATAAAACATAGCTGCATTTGTGTGAACCGGTAGCTGCACTGGCAGTGCAGATAGATCCCATATATCATCCTCAGTATTTGGTCCGTGTTTGACCCTGTGGCATTAACCAAGATGTCCTGACGTTTAACTGTGGATGTATTCATCAGACAGGAATGTCTTTGCTCTCTTCCTCTGCCTGTCCGGCCTCCTTACCACCTGTGTCTGAGGCTTGTTAAAACTTTATGAACGTATGAAAGGTCCGGCCTGTGTTTCATATGACACAGATAGCTGAGTAGAGGTGTGACGGGGTCAAGTTAATGTGCTGGGTGGTGTCATAGAAAGCCAAAGTGAAACCGGAGCTCATGGGTTCTGTTCCAGAAGTATGAAAATCCCACGGACATTTGGAACCACTATAACAAATGAAAACACAGCCTTAGAACAAAGATAGAAACAGTATAGTTGAGGAGCTATGGCTCCTCGGACATGTCTGCAATAACAGCTATGGATATGATAAAAACCAAGTTATGATAACCTAAGTACCTGCGCTGCCACATTTAGTTTTTCATGAGAGCTGTATTTTTTTTCTGTCGTCACAAAGTAATCACTGTTGAAACACATACAAGCTTCAAGTTCATATACCAACTGCTTTAGTGGATGCTGATTCATCTCAGAGCATTAACTGTAAACTCCAGGACCGTACTTAATTTTGTCAGAAAGACTGATGAAAGAAATCCTAAAGAAGAAACCACATTACAAAAGCCAGTGAAACAGGCTCTCTATAAAGAAAAGGTTCAGCACGTACAGTACAATCTTGCCCTGTAGATACTGTGTGTCCGGTTTGTCAGCAAGCCTGAATGTGTATTTTATTAAAGAGGTCATATAATGCTCATTTTAAGTTTCAAAATCTTATTTAGTGGTTGTACCAGCTCAGGTTTACATGGTTTCATTTTCAAAAAACACCATATTTTTGTCATACTGCACTCTGCTGCAGGTCCTCTTTTCACCCTGTGTGTTGACTACGGAGTGATACATCTTACCTCTACAAGATCTTTGTTGGGAGTTGCACATACATTTACTGACTTAGGTTTAGGCACAAACCTATGTGATGGTTAAGGTTAGGGTAAGTTGCTTTTGAGGGGCTGTCAGCACCTGAACAAACACAAAAGCAAACTTTGCTAGCTAGCTTGCTAGCAACCAGAAGCAATACTAGAGTTTCCGGTCACCCCGGGGCCTTATATGTAGAAGTGCCTAGAGGCATCTCATACACATGCATCCAGGGTGTCTCCTACAGATGTCAAAGGGTATCTATTGCGTCAAATAACTACGCTTTGTCACCTTTTCTTAAATCGTCTGTATATGACGCCCTGAGATGAGAACGGTCTCCCTTACCAGCTTAGCAGCATAGACTGGAGCAAGATTTTCAGAGTGGTGAGTTATACATTTGTAACAAATGTATCTTTCATCCATAAAGTTAACTTTATAACTGAGCTCTACATCACAGAAACAACTTTATGTCCATTGACTGCCTTGAGGGTGGCTAATGTTTGGAAGGGAGAGGAGAGGCAGCAGACAGACATCTTGTGACTGTGAGGGCGTGCCTGACCAACCGCTAGGTGAGCATTATGATGCGCATTTTGCTGTGGAAAAGGCTGGACTACAAATGAGGTGTTTTCAGACAGTTCAGAGTAGCGTTTTCTGTGGGAGATGGGAGTCCAGCCGGTCTTTGGTCTTTTTCACTTTGCAAACCTATTACATGCACATAAAATAATATGTGAATATATATATATATATATATATATATATATATATATATATATATATATATATATATATATATATATATCTATATATATATGTATAACTCAAATGCCAAAAGCATAATATGAAGTCTTTTAGATACAAAGATTGCAGTTATCTTATTTTGAATTGACTAATTTCAACCAAATATAGCATTTGAAGCCATGCTAGGTGGTTGATTGAAGGGATGGTAATGTAGGTCTGACGGTTTTGGTCGGTCAGTCTATCACTTTGGTCCAGACTAAAATATCTCAACATCCACAGGATGAATTGCCAGGAAATTTTGTACAGACATGCATGATCCCCAGATGATAAATCCTGATATTGTTGGTTATCCCTGAATTTTCCATTAGTGACTAGTGTGTCATCACCAGGGGACAGGTGGTAGGGGGGGGCGTTACATTCCGGCCTATGGGCGGATGTCAGGCCTCAAGAGGGCTGCCGCCATCCGGATGTGGACAAACGGCCCACCTGCCCCGTGATGGTGAATCAGCGGGATGTGGAAGCATTGCTGGACTCCGGCAGTCCCCATACCTTGGTGCAAGAGGCGGTGTTGGAGGAGCCGCCCCTGGATCAAAACCATTCCATCGCGGTGGTCTGTGTCCACAGGGAGACCAGAGAGTATCCCACAGCTGTGGTAAAGTTAACCACCACCAGGGGGGCCTTTACCGTGGAGGTGGGGGTTGTCAAAACCCTCCCATCAGATGTACTGATGTCCCAGCGTTAGGGGACATCAGTACATCCTAGTCATGGTAGACTATGCCGCCCGGTACCCTGAGGCGGTCCCTTTGAGAAAGGCTAATGCTAAGCAGATTGCATCCGAACTCTTTCTCTTGAGTAGTAGTAGGGTGGGGATCCCAAAAGAAATCCTCACCGATCAGGGGACGCCTTTTATGTCCAGGGTGACCAGAGAGTTGTGTGCGCTATTGCATGTGAAACAGCTGATACCTCTGTGTACCATCCCCAGACCGACGGGCTGGTAGAACGGTGTAACAAGACTCTTAAGGCCATGCTAAAGAAAGCCATAGACAAAAACAGACGAAACTGGGACCAGCTTCTTAGCTACCTCATGTTCGCCATAAGAGAGGTTCCTCAGGCTTCCACAGGGTCTCGCCTTTTGAGTTGTTGTACTCCCATAGGCCGCCCCATCATCCAGATATGCCGCCGCATATCTGGATGATGTGGTCATTCAGAGCCCAGACTGGGAAAACCACCTGCCACGAACGCAGAAGGTGCTGGACTCGCTCCGGCATGCAGGTTTGACGGCCAACCCCAAGAAGTGTAAGCTGGCCTTTAGTGAGACCGATTACTTGGGGTACACCATTGGCAGAGGACTCGTCAAGCCTCAGGAGGCCAAACTTGCTGCCATTCGGGGTTGGCCCAAGCCGCTGACCAAGAAACAGGTGAGGTCCTTTTTGGGTCTGGCTATATCTAACTATTATCGAGGGTTCATCCCTGACTTTTCTATGTTACCTGCCCCTCTCACAGAGCTCAGCTCGAAGAAGTACTCCAGGATGTGAAGTGGATTCCGGCGGCGGAGGAGGCCTTTTGCAGTCTGAAGACAGCCCTGTGTTCTGACCCAGTCCTCACGGCCCCGGACTTCAGTGGGGAGTTCACTATGCAGGCGGACGCCTCGGAGGTGGGTCTGGGAGCGGTGTTGTCCCAGGACAAGGACGGTGAGGAACATCCAGTTCTTTATTTAAGTCGGAAACTGTTGCCCTGGGAGAAGAACTATGCCACAGTTGAGAAAGAGTGTTTGGCCATAAAGTGGGCCTTGGAGACGCTGAAGTACTACCTGCTTGGGAGGCGGTTCACGTTGGTTACGGACCATGCCCCACTGCAGTGGATGGCGAAGAACAGGGAGTTGAATAGCAGGGTGACAAGGTGGTTCTTAAGCCTGCAGCCGTATAACTTTTCTGTTGTTCACAGGGCAGGACAGCGCCACGCGAACGCGGATGCCCTGTCCCGGCGTGATGCCTTTTGGTCCTCGTGTGCCCTGCCGAGGACGGCAGGCCCAGGGAGAGGGATGTGTGGCATCACGAGGGGACAGGTGGTAGGGTGGCGTTACATTCCAGCCTATGGTGGATGTCAGGCTTCAAGATGGCTGCCGCCATCCCCACTACATCTCCCAGGATGCAGCAGCCTCGTGACCCCAAAATGGCCATCACTCACACTACATATCCCAGAAGGCCGTACACCGTAGGAAGCCGCAGGTGTGTCCAATCCCTGATTAGGCAAGGACAAAGAGAGCACAAGAAGCCACAGCTAAAAGGAGCAGGAGAAGCCTGGAGAGGTGGGCTGGAGGAGTGGAAGTTACCAGACTGGCTGCTCAAAGACCACCTCAGCAAGGGAAGTTTAAACTTTGTGTGTTGACTGCCTAGTGAGATTGGTTAAATCTGAACTCTGTTATTTTCCCCACTGGGACACTTTACGTTGGACTTTTTTGAGTAATAGAAAAGAGGACGTGTAACTTATGCTTGTTTGCCTAACGGACAATAAAGGCTGTGTTTATGTTTGGAAGCCAACCATTTTTGACTGTTTGTTCACCTTTAAAGACACTGCCACCTGGCTACCCCGCTCGGGAAACCTCTCATGACGTCACACTAGGATGAAAATTTGGGCTTTTAAATCTTAGCTTCTACTGGGTGGATAGGCCTACAGGTATCCATGATGCCCAGATGACCAAGCATAATGACTTTGGTGATAATCTGAATTTTCTTTTAGCCCCACCATGAGATTGATATTTGTGATTTTGAATAAAATCTCAGTTGGATTTCCATTAAATTTCCTACGCACATCCATTCCCCCTCTCAGAGTACTTCAAATGACTTTGGAGATCCGCTGACTTTTCATCTAGCACAGGAGCAAAATTTCTCCTTCTTTTGTTTATGAGCTAACATGAATGACATTCCCATCTGCCTCAGCTGTACTTTGTACTGTATTACCTAATTAGCAAATGTTAGCATACTAAACTATGATGCTATACATGCTGTAAACATTATACCTCTGAAACTTCACTGTGAAGCATTGTCATTGTGCGCATGTTAGCATGCTGACTTGAGCATTTAGCTCAAAGTACAGCCTGACAGTGCCGTTAATATTTCTGTAGACTTTTTGTCTTGTTTAATCAGTATCTTTGTTTCTGCCAATACCAAACAATACCTTGTTCCATTTTTTTAATGTGAGGATTTGCAGCTATCCTTCGTATTAGTTTACTGAAATATTTTAGATTTGGACTGTTGGTCAGAGAAACAAAGCAGTTTGAGGAAGTCACTTTAGTATTTGGAAACTTTGTTGGGCATGTCTCACTATTTTCTGATGTTTTATTGACAAAATGGTTAATCAGTTCATCAAAAGAAAATTGGCAGATTAATCATGAATGAAATTAAATCTGTTGATATGTGATCATTTATGGACAACAATAGAGCTCTATGGGATACATACACACACACACACACAATACTTACGTAGCATACTTTACTAATTAAGCTACACACATTGAGTCATTTTGATCAAAAACAAAGGCATCAACAAGTACCAAGTAATTATAAGCAAATATGACTGAGATTTTCTTTCTGACCTATTTGTTACTGCTGTTATTCTGTATTGGTATAGATTTGTGTGTGGGCATGCACATGTTCTTATAGTACAAATGTAGGTGTAAGGTCAAAAGGTTATATGTGGGCATACTCATATACATACATGTGTATGTATGTATATATATATATATATATATATATATATATATATATATATATATATATATATATATATAATGTGTGGCCATACTCACATGCTCACATGTCAGCAGAGTATGTCAGGCCACCAGAAGGTTTATGACCTGGCCAGAGAGTCATCAGTCTTGCTCTGCTCCGTCACCTCCACCTCGTCTTGTTCCACCTCCTATGTCTCCTTTCCGCCTGCGTGCCCGGCAGTGAGGCTGGGAAGCTGGCTGGAGCAGAGGGCCAGGTGTTGTGAGTTAGAGAGCGTCACTTCAGTGTAACATCAGTGCAATCAGAACCTTACACCGCTCGCACAGCAGGGTGCCTCCTCAGCCGAGAGGTGCGAACAGCCGGTCACAAATTAGCCGGCCTGCACGCCTCATCCATCATTCTTTTCGTATGGTGGTTCCTTCTTTATTTCTTATTTTCTCTCTGCCTTGCTAGCTTATATAATAATGCTGTATACTAGCTGGATTAATGCCAAATAAACAACACAAAGTTGGAGAAATAGATTTAAATTGCTTATTGTCCCTTTTTTCTCTGTACCTCTTCCCTCCCTTCTAGTTTCTCTATGCTGCTCATTCAAGTTTGTCTTGAGGTTGCAATTAGTAGTCTGATTAAAGAAGGAAATTGCAGCTTTATCAAGTGGCATTTATAAATGCCTCATGAATGCATCAATACAAGGGATAAAGTGCCTGTCAGTGGCTTTTAATATGACAAACACAACCACAGTCTGTGGCAATCACACAATCAATGTTCAGGGTCACATAGTCATTGTGTTTGAGTGGTGTTTCATTGATTTGTTGAGGCTGTTGTATAGAAAAGCTCTGCAGGCTAAAAACATCTTAACATCTATGACTTTGTGCTCACCATTGCCATGCAAAAGTCTTCATGTTGACATGTCCTCATACCTAAACAATAAAATTGGCTGGCTGTCAGTGCCTGCCAAAACCACACATATTGGAACAACTATTGGAAAGTACAGTCCAATGAGAAATGTTATGTATGTTATGTAAGTCACATGAACTAAGTGCACATGATTTTAAACACATGGTTAACGTTGTGAAAAGGTCACAGTTTGGTTAGGTTTAGGCAACAAAACTACCTGGCTAGTTTTAGGAAGATCCTGGTTTGGGTTAAAATACGTAAGTAGGTAAGTCACATGACATAAGCCAGTGAATTTTATTAAACAAAAAACTTTAAATATCTCAAACCTCGGCCTCCTGGGTCCTTGTGTTTGTTTGACTCATCCATCCACCCAAACCACGGCCTTGTGGACTTTCTCGCTCTTTGTAATACCACCTTTATACCATCACCTGACTTCCTCATGTACTTCCGTCATACGGCCTAGAGGCTGCAGACGAACAAAAAGGTTACAAAGTTACAACATAAGGTTGTCTAATGAAAGGAAAGTTTATAGGTTCTTCATGCTAGACACACAGAACATAACAGATAGTTTAATGTGTATTAAAATATTTTAACATTAAATAAATAAAACAGGCTGTTTATAGTTATTTACATACCAACGTTATTGACATACACTTTAAAAGGAATCGGTTGTAATAAGCTGCTTCGCATCAACCTATAAAGCTGTTGTTTCTTCAGGAGCATCAGCCTGCTTTGTGTCTTCTGGGGATGTTGTTGGCTGTGGTTGTCCTCCTCCATTCTGCTCTTGTAGAGGTTGTGGTCACTGAGATCCAGCAGGTCTGCGGGACAGGAGTGCCGCGGGATCTCGTGGAGCGTGTTGTCGCGATGTCTCATTTTCACTTCAATGTCATTGTTTATTCACTGGTGGTGACGCATGCTTTCTGTTTGCTTGTGAAGCAAATGGACTTAATTTGTGCTTTCTCATGTGTTGTGAGAGTGTATCTTTAACACATGGGCGTCTGGCAATGTACCACAGTTTATCCCAGAGGCAAGCAAAGGATAAATAAACCATGGAGGGAACAGTACATTTTACTATTTCCCTCAGCCTTCCAGTTTTTGTTTGTTTGTTTATTTTGTTTTTTAGGGTGGGGGTGCTTCTAAAAGGCTAAGTGCACTAACTCGTGGTAGATTTTCAAATCAATAAAATGGATATCTCAGAGATGACACACCGAATTGCAGATCTCCCATCCAGGCAGAATTCTAGCAGTAATGCATTTTATACTCTGCACACACACACACACACACACACACTCACAGGCGCAGATGTATATACAAAGGGACGTGCATGTGCACGTTCAAGCCTACATAAAGGCATATGCTCACATTGTGCCTGTTTCCTGTTTAGAAATGGATATCATGACTCTTCATGGGAGACAGAGGGAGGAGGGGGGGAGTTCAGGCAGGGAGACAGAGCGACTGCAGACTGAGTTATGTGTTGTTATTGTTGTGAAAGATGTCAGCTACCAGGGGCCATAACTCACACATGGCAGGGGGAGGTGATGTAATATGAACAGTGTGTCACTTATGAAACTTTAACTCAAGCTTTAATCAGAACGGAGCTGGCATGACGGTTGAGGTCGCATGCATGGGAATGTTTATTTTTGTGGGCATTCTTTATTAACGTAACCTCTGGCATCATCTACAGGGAGCCACAAGGGAGAATGACAATAAGTGAACTGATATTTTGCCAAAATGACTAAATGGTTAATGAGCAGTGATGGAAAGTACATATTCTGTAGTTCTGTATTCAATTAAAATTGTGTGGTACTTGTACTTCACTTAGTATATAAAATTTATGCTACTTTATACTCCACAAAGTTTTACCACTGCAGTTATTTAACTGCAAGAGTTACTAGCTGCTTTGATTTTAAAACACATGATCATCTTATTAAATATGATGCATTGCTATATTATGAGCAGCACAGTGTTTTTAGTTATATTGCTGATTAGACCTACTCAGACAGAAGTAGGGTGAAGCTATGCTTAGGTCATCATGTACTATTAGACTAAATATATGATGATAAGAATGATAGTTACAAATTGCTCTGCAACAAAACCAACAGGAGAGTGCTTGAAGTCACAACATTTATTTTGTCTTGTTGCACTTGATAAACTTGTGTGCACAAATAATTATCTTGTGCGCATAACATTAAAACAAAAAACATCATCTTTTGAAAACCTTGAAGGCTGCTTAATTTAACACTCTGAAAAGAGACCTTTTGCATGGTGAGTACTTTTGAAACTTTAAGAAGATGTTGATGATAAGACTTATTTACTTTTCCTTAAGTTTTCAAGGTGGGTGATGGGGGTTGGAAACTAATCACAGATAGAATAGGCAGACTGGTAAAGTTTAAGGATTTATTGAAGCATAGATGAGCTCACATTGCAGGTACATGCAGGCAGGCAGACAGACCAGCAGGCAGACAGGCAGACTAGTAGGCAGACAGGCAGACAGACCAGCAGGCAGACAGGCAGACCAGTAGGCAGGGAGACAGGCAGACAGATACACCAGTAGGCAGATAGGCAGATAGGCAGACCAGTTGGCAGGCAGGTAGACAGACCGTTAGGCAGACAGGCAGACCAGTAGGCAGATAGGCAGACCAGTAGACAGGCAGACAGACCAGCAGGCAGGCAGGCAGACCAGTAGGCAGATAGACCAATAGGCAGATAGGCAGACCAGTAGGCAGGCAGATAGACAGACCAGTAGGCAGATAGGCAGACCAGTAGGCAGGCAGGCAGACCAGTAGGCAGGCAGATAGACAGACCAGTAGGCAGATAGGCAGACCAGTAGGCAGGCAGATAGGCAGACCAGTAGGCAGATAGGCAGACCAGTAGGCAGATAGACAGACCAGTAGGCAGGCAGATAGACAGACCAGTAGGCAGATAGGCAGACCAGTAGGCAGGCAGGCAAGCAGACAGACCAGTAGGCAGGCAGGCGAACAGGCAGGCAGACAGACCAGTAGGCAGACCAGTAGGCAGGCCAGTAGGCAGGCAGAGAGGCAGACAGACCAGTAGGCAGACAGGCAGACCAGTAGGCAGGCAGGCAGACAGGCAGGCAGAAAGACCAGTAGGCAGACAGGCAGACCAGTAGGCAGGCAGACAGACCAGTAGGCAGATAGGCAGACCAGTAGGCAGGGAGACAGACCAGTAGGCAGATAGGCAGACCAGTAGGCAGGCAGGCAGACAGGCAAGCAGACAGACCAGTAGGCAGACAGGCAGACAGGCAAGCAGACAGACCAGTAGGCAGGCAGATAGGCAGACCAGTAGGCAGACAGATAGACAGACCAGTAGGCAGATAGGCAGACCAGTAGGCAGGCAGATAGACAGACCAGTAGGCAGGCAGGCAGGCAGACAGACCAGTAGGCAGGCAGGCGAACAGGCAGGCAGACAGACCAGTAGGCAGACCAGTAGGCAGGTAGGCAGGCAGACCAGTAGTCAGGCAGACCAGTAGGCAGGCAGACAGACAGACCAGTAGGCAGGCCAGTAGGCAGGCAGAGAGGCAGACAGACCAGTAGGCAGACAGGCAGACCAGTAGGCAGGCAGGCAGGCAGAGAGGCAGACAGACCAGTAGGCAGACAGGCAGACCAGTAGGCAGGCAGACAGACCAGTAGGCAGATAGGCAGACCAGTAGGCAGACAGGCAGACCAGTAGGCAGGCAGACAGACCAGTAGGCAGATAGGCAGACCAGTAGGCAGGCAGGCAGACAGGGAAGCAGACAGACCAGTAGGCAGGCAGGCAGGCAGACAGGCAGGCAGACAGACCAGTAGGCAGGCAGACAGACCAGCAGGCAGACAGCCAGACCATTAGGCAGACAGTCAGACAGACCAATAGGCAGACAGGCAGACCAGTAGGCAGACAGGCAGACAGACCAATAGGCAGACAGGCAGACCAGTAGGCAGGCAGGCAGGCAGACCAGTAGGCAGGCAGACAGACCAGTAGGCAGATAGGCAGACCAGTAGGCAGGCAGGCAGGCAGGCAGACCAGTAGACAGGTAGGCAGAAAGGCAAAGAACCAGTAACAGGCCGGTAAGCAGATACAGGTCCAGCCAACGCAAAGCACATAGTAAAAAAACCCAACAAGGTAACTAAGCATGTGCTACTTGTACTAAGTACAAAGCACAGTTAATTAGCAAGAAGCTAAACATATTTTTCCATATTTATTGGCAAATATTCTTTATTTATTTACTTTTCAAGTTATTTCCCTTTTTATTCCCTTATTTGTTTATTTATTCCACTTTATTTATTTAGTTTTTCTCTCAGTTATATTAAGGGAAGCTGGCAGTCAATCACATGACATTTTCTCAATCTTCTCATTGGCTGATCAAGGTCAAGTGTATTACATTGGCTGCGCACCATTTGGGCGTGTCAGAATCAAATCTGCATAAACAACATGTACTGAATAAAAATAGAGTCAAAAACAAAAGCAATAAGGTCATAAACATGTATTTACTTACCACTTTGTATGTCGTCATGCAGATAGCTTTGGTTTTCGATCCGATCCATTGTGGATGAACGGCACAGTCTGTGGTGACAGCAGCACTAACAAATGACAATTAAAAAACAACACAACACTAATATCTCTGAAAAAAGAGTTGTGGGCTCCTATTGACCCCCCACTTTCTTTGCCTTGCATATGTATCTGTTGGTACTCATCAGGCACACTACGCACACACATAGCAGCTTCAATATTTAGCCCAGAGTGTATTTTATTTGAAACTTTTAGAACAAGTATACACAGACAAGAGACAGCTACACCCAGGCCCCCACTGTGATACACCCACCGACATATGATAAAAACATTAAAAATCTTGCCAGAGTTTATGCATGGCCAAAAATGTTGTATTTTCTGTCAATGGCCCAAATCTCAACACATCAGAGTCAAATAAGGAGTATGTGATCTCCAAATAAAGACAGGAAACCATATCACTTAGCCACTTCTTTAAAAAAGAAAAGGAGGGAGAGTTCTGTTGTCTCAAAATAACCCTTTTAGCCAATATCATACACAGTCCTGATGTGGCAGTTTTAGAGAACTCACAAAATAACTTAAAGTACACAGTCTGGATTGATTTGTTTACCACTAATCATATAAAGTAAATTAAATATTTCATATTAGCATTTTTTTTTCTTTAGCAAGCAGAACCGATGAGTCAGGGTCCCCTCACCTAAATTACTAAACCCTAAATTATTTGTCACAAATGGCTGAAACTAATGGCAAGATCCTATTAAGTCTTCAAAATATTTCATCATTGTCTAGATGTTGACAGGGGGCTGCCTCGACACTTCACTTTGAAATGTGTTTTAGTGCTGCATATTAACTCATGTCTGAAATGCATCAAATAACCACAAACTAATTACCACACTGGGGCCTTTGGGTGCCCTTCTGGTTCTTGGGCCCGGGGGCAGTTATCCACTTAGGCATGTTGGTAAGCTAGTAACAGGGGCAGTGAATAAATATGTTGCTTTCGGAATAGTTAAATAAAGAGTTAATTTGCAAAACCAGATATCTCTATTTTCCTGAATCATTTTTTACTTTTTTGTGGGACATTCTGTGAAAATGGTGTTAGCTGCCCTGACAGAGCCTGTGTGTACTAAGGCTGAGTTCTTACTAAATCTACAGTAAAACATAGGGATGCAGGATGACTTTGGAGGGGAAGGGGGGTGTGGGGGGCAGTCTTATAACGGCAGTGTTTCCCACACATAGACTTTACGACTGGCTATGTTATTAACAAGCAAGCATGCAGCGCACCTGCGTGAAAAGCAGCCTGTTCTCATGCTTTTGCGTCACATATACACGCTTTGGAAAAGCCGTGTCTATAGTACGCCAAACGGCGATTTTGCGTGTATAGTTTACGCCCCCAGGTACGTGTGTATGAGACGCATCCCGGCAGCGTGTGTATGTGACGCCTCGGGTGACCGGATGCGCTTGCAGTGCTTCCGGTCGCTCACTAGCTAGGTAGCTAGCGATGTTTTTATTTAAGGAGTTGACAGCCTCCCCGAGGCAATTTCCCTAACCTCAACCATGACATTAGTTAGTGCCTAAACCTAAGTCAGTAAATATATGCATGTCGACCGGCTAACCCTACAGCTGTGCACATCGGCCGTGAGGCCGTTAGCCTCCTTTGTGCTGCAACGCTATTGTAAACTGCTGCGTATCATATACACGCAAAATCGCCGTTTTGCGTACTATAGACACGACTTTTCCAAAGCGTGTATATGTGACGCAAGAGATGAGATCGGGTTGGTGAAAGCAGATCGCGGGCGGAAATATCTGGGGGGGGAAAAATCAATCAATCAAACTGCCAATGCCAGCTCAGCATTGTGATGTCTATTGTACAGCCTTAATATTGCTCTTTTACAAATGTGTTACTGTAAAGTACTATTTTATCATTGACAACATCACTATCATCATCTTCCTGAAACCATCCACACTTTTTTCCTTGGACAGTTAAAACAATCGCCGCATTTCCCACGCTGCACTGAGCTTTCCAGGATGGGAACATAAACCACGATATTGTACCGTGTCAAGTCCTTATATGCAGAAGAAAAGTGTTCCAGCTGGTTGGCGAGCCTGGATTCACTTTGAAATCCTGGTCTTTACCTTCAGGCTGACTTCCATTGTGTTTTCACACGTTAGCACGTTCATCCCTGGTTTTCTGCCTCTCCATTTTTCGCTCTGTGGTTGAGTAGGAGGAGAAAGGAAAGGAGCCTGGGGCGGGCCACCTGTGCTGTTGTGTTGTTGGTTGTTTAAATCAGTAATCAGAGGAATTAACTTACTTATCTGGCTATGTGTGGGTCTGTGTGTGGGTCTGTGTGTGGGTCTGTGTGTGGGTCTGTGTGGGTCTGTGTGTGTGTGTGTGTATGAGAGAGAAAGAGTGAAGCCATGCATGGGAAAATGATGTGTGAAAGAAAGACTAGAATATGTATGAGCGTGAATGCCTGCACAGGACATTGTTGGGATCTCACATTTTATGGGAAACAAAGAAGTAGCCTGCATGTGACTTTTAAGGGGGATTCAAATCCTGTTTTCCTACTGTCCAAAGCCCAACAGGAGCACAGGAGCCCCCATGACGTCAATGAACCCACCAGCTTCTCCTTGCCTTTTCCACTGAAGCTGCTGTTGCTACATGAGGTTACCCTAATCCCATTTCAACACAGAACTTAGTTTCCCTAGGCGAAGGTTTTAACTCTTGACAAGAACACACTGTTTTCTTTAGTTTTTCCTTGTTTTGTTTGTGAACACATTTTCAGATCCTGAAGGAGACTGCTATGCACAACATAACGATCTCAGACCTGCAGATATGGAAAGATATCGATTCCACCGTTTTCTGTCACGCTCTGTCCGAACAAAGTCGACTCTGTTTCTTCTGCTGCCGTGAGGATCAGCACGCAGTTGAACCCGCCGACAGCACGGTGCGTCGCCTATTGGCAGGCCCCGAGCCGGAAACATCACCACCGGATTACATTAACGGGTTGATGCATTGCGATTTCAATAGCGATTTCAAGACAGAGGCTTGCGTCTGGGCAGAGATAGGTTCATAGCTCTGTGTAATCGTAACATGAGCTTTATTGTTGTGATTGCTATGGGAAATAATGTTTATTGCTGTGTTTTTGTGTCTAGTAACTTTCTTTATTGTATCAGGACCATGATGCTTGGCCTTTACTTGCTTTCTTTCTGACACTGTGTGTGAAGCAAATAACTGCACTTCATCAAGACAAAAGTCCAGCAACACGGCTGCTGAATGCGAGTTCGCTGCCGGTTCCTGTGAGATAAAGTGGTAATTATCTTGTTTTACCACAGTAATTAGGATTCTGTGTATCTTCCTTTGTCTTAGTCCCTGCCAGTGCATGCACAGCCAATAACTACATTTTACCAAGACCAAAGTCCATGGCCATGGCCGCTGAATGTTAGTTTCCTGCTGGCTACTGTGTGATAAAGTGGTTGTTACATTATATCTAGCCTCGGGCAGTCAGGATCCTACACACACACACTCACACCTTTGCCTGTGGTTATTTGTGTTGTGATGTAGTAACAGCTGCTTGTGAGGTCAGTGGTCAAATTAACCCTACACTGTCCACTCATTAATGTAAAATAATGATTAAATATTGACATTTATAGGTGGGTAAACATCTTTTTGAGACTATTTTCACATTTGGCCATTGGAATCTGTCTGCTTCCTCATAAGTGATGTTGATGATGAGTACATTAACATTTTTACCAGCTCAGATCTTCTCACCTGGAAATTCCGGCCTTGGAATAAATGATAAAAACAGAAGCATTTGCATTAATCTGTGCACAAGTTTGAAGGCAAACCGAGGGAGACCATGAATGAAAATGTTCATGCACGTAGGGGTTTCTGTCTTTACACTTATCTCTTCCATGACCACCTGTAGCATTGAATTGTTGCACACGAATTGGCCATCATAAAGTAGTAAACCGTGTCACTAACAAGCTACTTGTGTCACCTGACCTACCACTGACAACCTTTACATACTATACATATGCCAGGTCAGCTCTTAGAAACCTTCAGAGGCCTGAACCGGCTCCAGTAGTGCTGAGACCTCTCCTCACATCTTTGCAGGAAAAAAAAAGGTATATAAATGTTGAGCAGACCACTTTGTCTGGAGAGGGATCTTAAAAACACCTACAATAGAGTGGTGAAAGAGAAAGAAAAGGTTAAATTGTGTGTATAACCAGCCCGAAGCTGTACTGCACAATCTTGACTCAAACTTGCAACCTAGGGCATCTCTTTAGGCGTATTTTCACTGCATAGCCTAGCTGGCTACCATTACATGTACACAGGCATAAAACTTGAGTTATACTTATGCGTAGGGCCTACGGCACAGCTACGCACGTAGCCAGGCATTTCTACTTGGGCGTCGAGGTATCCGTGATTCTGCAATTACATCCCCAAACGCTATTAACGCTATTACAGCGTCCACTGTGTTGACTTTTGCCGGCCGAGCAGGCTAACTTCCGGTTTAGCCCTAAAAATTAAAATTTTATACCTGCGGCTGATATAGACTTTACAAATGTTATCAACTGAATGGATCACATTCTGATAGTAAAACGAGTCATTTTGCTCGAGTTGAGACGGTCAAATTTATTGATCCACTGTGTTACAGCCGCTGTTTTGGCCGCTAGTAAAAGTTACACAGCTGACAAATCACAGTGCTTACGGTTTGGTCGACTCAACATGTAGTTACATTTTTGAGGAGGTGCACATCAGGCCTCTGCGTAGCACCATAGCCTACGCCGTCACCCACGCCATCTATTCGACGATGGAATCAGAGGTAAACGCGTGTGTGTGTGTGTTTTAGAGAGAACAATGAGCTATTGTGTCAGTGGTGTTTGTTTGTGTTTGTCATTTGCCATTCCAGGCTGATAAAGTTAAAGAGAAGGATGTTGAGTGGCAATACAGTATACAAGGTTTTCAGTTACACTTCACTCACACAGAACCTTGTGTCCGCTGGCAGCCTCAGCATGCTTCATCATGAATCAGAATTGGCTACATGTCTTAATGTTAACAGCTGTGGGGCATAGAGGACAAAGAAAGATACTCCTGAGAGAAAGAGTTTTGATGATTGATTGCATGCCATAAAATTAGCTAAATACAAACTGGAGAAGTAGCAACATAATCATTCAGAAGTTAGTCTAGCCCCGCTAGCAGCTCTGTGAGGCTGCATTTGGGCACAGCTGTGCTTTAAGGTAAATGATAATGCCAGCATGCTAACAAAGACAATGTCATCATGCAGATGTTTAGCATGTATAACCTTTACCATGTTCACCATCTTAGTTTAGCTTGTTAGCATACTAACGTTGGCTAAGCCATGTTGCTTCAAACGGGCATTATATTTGTTTCTCTCTTTCAAGGTGTTTTCCCAATTTTGAAAAAAATATTACTTAAGTACCTTTGCACTTAACTTTACCTTGATCTCTCACTGTTACCTTAAAACTACTTCTCCTTTTCAAACAAAATGAAATACAACTCAAGAAACATGTAGCCCACTGCTCTGCTGAAATGATAAATAATTAAATGGAAGCTAAAGTGATTCAGTTATCTTTATTGTTCTTACAAGTGCTGTAGTCCATACTTGAATTTACACACCAGGCTGAGCCACAACCAGCACTTGCAACTGGTCACTGAGTGTTGAGAATGGAACATGTGGCTGTAGCATAGTGTTGTCCTTGCTGCACTGATTTCCCCTTAAAAGTTACACAAAAATGGCTGATGCAGAGAGACACTACAAAGACAACAGCAATGAATTTACCTTTAAAGAACAGCTTTCAACTCATTCATGTGTTGACAGACGCAGCAACCAATAGTGTATCAGGCTCCCCTCTAATCATATTGTTACCCAACTCTGACCTGCTTCAAACACTTTCATTAGATCTTTCTTTGATGGTGTGAGCAAGCTAAGAACCTGTGGGTGCTGCTTCTGTGGAGACACCCAAGGGTGACAAGACTTAATAGGAGTTGTCTGTTTTAATGAACATTCGCTCTGTCACACACATTGAATGAACAAGACCTCCCTTCAAGGTTTCAAGTAGAGTGACTGCAGAAGGTAACACAGGAGGCTTAGCCTCAAAGCTATACTACATATCACCAAATTACATGTCCTTCTACATTTGCTCTGTAAAGTATTAAAATAACAGGAGGCTATTTTGGGTCCTGCGATGGACTGGCGACCTGTCCAGGGTGTACCCCGCTTTTCGCCCGATGTCAGCCAGGATTGGCTCCAGTCCCGCTCAACCCTGTACGCAGGATAAGTGGTTGACGATGGATGGATGGATGGATGGAAGCTATTTTGTCCTTACATCAGTGCATTTCTTCTTCAAACTTTCCTTTCATAGAGATATAGATAAGGCACCTACATAATGACAGTTAACATGAAAGTATATGTTCTTGGTTAAACATACTCAGCAATTAACTCAGCAATCTCCATCTGCTGATGAAGGCCACATGATACAGTTGAAAGCTCTGGAGTAAGTAGACCCGGAGTTGAGATTGTTTGGACAACTGCTGTCAATGTAAGGAAGGAGCTTTCAACTTCATACAAGTTCACACCTGACCTGTTTGGTTAAGTAAAATGAACCGTGTTATGTTTGCCTGTTTACTTTGGTTCGTTTAGGGTGCTCTGAAAGCTGCCAATTAAACTCTAGTGTAGACCAAAGAACCAGACTATACCGATAGAAAAGGAGGGTCTCTCTATGTGCCACTCATTTGTGGTATGAAAGCAAAGCAAACCAATTACAGGATTTTACAATAGGAGATGGTTATTGACAGGTAGATACATGACAACACAGAGACATCCTTTATCTACCTGTTTTTCAATAACCGTGACATAAGGTCGATTTCCAGTCTAATAAAAACGTCATCATTTTCACAAGCATCACAAGCATTAAAGTGCCGCATGACCTGCTGTCGTTGACTGGAATTTAATTTCTCCACACAGATCCAGGTAATACAGGGAGACAGTCACCAACACTGTCCAGTAAATGAGTTACCTGTCAGTCTGTCATGTTTACAGCTGAAAATTTGTTTGTAAAAATCCAGTTTGAACATGAATGGTTCAGAACTCAAATGAAACAATGTATAATTTATAACATGAATATATGTCAAATCAAGCCTTCCCTTCATAACTAGCCTTAAGCTATTTCAATATCCAACCAGCCTTGTCATAAATGAGAACAAAATCCTAATGGCGGCAGGCACTGACCCTGTCTCGTACCTCTTAGGAGTCAATTTGTGCATGGACGCATGTTAGCCTTAAGGCCGATGAAAACATTGCGGCATAAGGCAAAGCTTTAACCGGCTTTGTGTTTGTCTCGTCTGTTTTGCAGGGATAGCAGTTGGCTGGTGTGGTAGTGGACCGGGACGAGGCTGTGCCGGTACTGGCAACGCATCCGAACCAATCTGTCACATATACGTTTGGACGGTTACCAGATTGTGTGTCAGCCTGCCAAAGGCGATGTGCTGCCTCTGATTACAGACAGGTGTCTTGGTCAGCGAGACAGACGGCTGAACACACAGATAGTGGAAACATTTTGATAGTGGCCACGGTCATGCTAATGGACAAACTAAGCCAGTATATCCCTAGGGGCTCTGCTGAAGGTCACATCCTCCCTTTCCTGATTCAAATATGAAAACAGGAATTATGAAAAATTAATGTGGCAACTCAAAATTAGAATAATTCCTTCAAGACATTGCTTCATGATTGGTCATTGTTTATTGCTTTTTTGGCTCCACATTTCTGTAGAATGAAATAGCCTTAAAATATATTTCAGAATATTTTTTTCTAATCAAGTTATAGTAACTGGCAGAGACAAACACTCATAAATAGCATGACATGATGGACAAAATAACCTATTAACAATTCATATCAAATGCCTTGTGTGAAATCAGGTTTGTTTGCAGCTTAAACCAATCCAAGTTTTAAAGCTTCATTTACCCACACATTTATGTTTTCCAATGACACTGGCCCATCTAAATCCATACCAAGCAGCAAATTGAGCTTGATAACAGCTCAATAGCTTATCAACTATAACTTTACTACATAAATATTTCAGCTTGGGATGATGTTAGCAACGTGTTTGTCATAGCCCTGTTACACACACACACACACACACACACACACACACACATACGCTACACATAGCAGAGCAAGTTGAACATGGCACAATTACCAACAGGAGCCACCCAGGCTAAAAACAAATAATACTTTACGGCTACTGTGTGGCAATCTGGAAAAATACATTCACTAAATTATGTGTAACACTAACAACCACAGTGAGTGAAGTCAAAAACCCCTGTGTTCCAAACCAAGCTGGCATTGTTCCTGCAAAACCATGATGTTTCATTAGATTACATCTGATCACTCGTGTTAAATCAGATTTTGGCTCAGGAGAGGCATATGCTGTGGTTTTTTGGCAAATCCTGAAAGTGTGTTATGCATTTCCCCTGTGAAATTGTCCATACAGTATATAACATTGATTCTGTAATCTTATGAATTTGGCCATTCACTCTGGATTGTATTAAAGAGGGATAATGATTCGGCCTATGGCAACCTGATTCACTGTTTAACGGCATCTAATACACTTTACAGCGTGAAGTACCTCAGCTTTGCAGATACATGGAGTACACGTGTTGTTGGCATGACAAATACTACAGCAACTTCTGCCTCTGCAGTTTGTGGCATAAGTCACATGATTTGGTATAGATTTCAATGTATGCAGTATCTCACAAAAGTGAGTACACCCCTGAAATTTTGTAAATATTTTATCTATGTTATATCATATATTTTCATGTGACAACACACAGAAATGACACTTTGCTACAATGTAAAGTAGTGAGTGTATAGCTTACATAACGAGTGTAAATTTGCTGTCCCCTCAAAATGATTCATCACACAGCCATTAATGTCTAGACCACTATTCTTCAATCTTTTAAAGTTTTATTTTTCTGAGAAAACTTTGTCTTCGTTTAAGTCATACCTTATGAATCGTGAACAATGTGTCATCATCAACAAAAATCATCTTTTTTAAAGTGTACAACAGGAATCCCACAGGGGTCGGTGCTAGACCTGATCCTCATTAGCCCATATATAAATGACCTTCATTTATGTGTGGGGGGCTGGTCTCCAAATGTATGCAGATGACACGTGTATACACTTATGGTAAATGCTGTGATAAGTAAATTAACCTGGAGGCAAAAGCCAGATGGCTCAAAAATTCATGTCTGACGCTTAATGTAAAAAAAACTATGTCTATTTGCTTTTCTTCAGGAAGATGGCCCAGTTTATCCAAATTAGATGTCAAGATATATAATCAATCAAGAACTATAAAAGCAATTTAATACATATTCAAATTAATTTGAGATTGCATTGATGCAGCCAAAATATTTGTTCACACAATGATTTTTTACACTTTAGTTACTTTGTTACCTTGTGGTTGCAGGCAGGTACAGGGGAAACTAAATTCTTGAAAGGTCTATAGAATCGTGCCCTAAAAATATTGAACAAAAGACCTATTAGATCACATCATTGTCACGTGCTGAGAGATCAGAACATGTTAAGTTTTGACAACTATATCGCCTTTGCAAACGCAAACCTCAATAGAAAAGATAATCAGTTATGTAGCTGTGTCTAGGAGTGTGGTGGTTGCGCTGACGCTTTAATGTTTTAATGTAAGTAGGTTTGATCTTTGTTTTATATTTGCAATTTTAAAAGCCCTTCGTGGGCTGGACATTAGAAATTGCAGTAACTATACCTGTATACTGTATACTGTATTGGACAATTGTTGTACAATTCCCTGTGTTTATAGCATCTGTTCTTATCAAATAAACATATAATTATAATTTAAAGTAGTGAATTGAATTTGAGGAATGCATCAAAAAAAACTTGCAATTCCTCTAACACCAATGCCTGGTGACTTAAGCCACTTTAGTCTTTTGACTTGGAATGACATCCTACGCCAGATGCCAAAATATTAACAAGACTAAAAGGCTACAGCCATGTAGTGGCTCTGTGAGGCTGTTCTAAGTGCTCACACTAGAACTAAATGCAAACATAATTACGCTAACAAGCTCCCAATAGATATGGTGATGTTTAGCAGGTTTACCATGTTTGCCATGTTAGTTTAGCCTGTTAGCATGCTAACATATGTACATCGAGTTGTATAACTCGATTTCTTCCCTCTCCCGTAGTCATGTGCTTTCTCGTCCTTCTCCTCTCTCCTGTCACTTCCTGCAGGTGTTCCTGTCTCTGGAGCTGTGGAGTCTGGATCTGTGGTTGGGAGTCTCCTGCTGCCCCTGTGTTCCTGCTCGACGCCCTCTGCTACAATTGCAACTGCTGTTACTAGTCCTATTGCTATTATTACTGTTATTATTATCATTAACGTTACTATAAATATCTGTACCATTTTTCATTCAGTCTATAGCAACATTACCTTTACTGTCTGTACCTCTATGTGTATACTGTGTAGGCTCCCTCCCTCTGCTCTTTCTGTCCTTCTCTCTCTCTCTCTTGCCCTCTCTCTCTCTCTCTCTCCTCCCCCTCACCCCCAACCGGTCGAGGCAGATGGCCGCCCACCCTGAGCCATGGTTCTGCTCGAGGTTTCTGCCTCTTAAAGGAAGTTTTTCCTTGCCTGTGTCGCCTAGTGCTGCTCTTGGTAGGAATTGTTGGGCTTCTGTAAATAACTTCAGAGAATGGTCTAGACCTGCTCTTTATGAAAAGCGCTGTGAGATAACTGTTGTTGTGATTTGGCGCGCTATATAAATAAAATTGAATTGAATTAGTTCTAAACACAAAGTAGGCTACAGATGAGGAGGCACGGCTATCTGTGCCACATTACATGGCAATCCATCCAATAGTGGCTGAGATATTTATATTTACTGGAAGTGTGGACCACAGTGGTTGACAGATTGACAGATCCCTGTCCCTATAGCCACAGTGCTAGAATTCAATTCAAAAACCTTTTATTAAACCCACAACACTGAAATTCAGAGTTGCAGCAGCAGCAGGGCATTGTGTAAAAGTGCAAGAAGACACTCTAAAAAAACAATAAATAAATAAGTAAAGAGAATAAATAGTAAACAGTTGTAAATCTGTCCTGTCAGTCCTGGTGTGTTTTTTCCATGAGTCTACTGGGAGCAGTACTGATTGTAAAGTCTGACAACAGTAGGAAAGAAAAACTTGCCGTACCTCTCCTTCATGCAGAATGGCTTGTAAATATGTTTTACGTGCTTATAAAAAATTTTTTCAACCAGAGAGAACTGTGGCAATGTTAAAACAAGTGGGCAACAGATAATAGTTGATCACTTTCTGACATTCAGGCTTCTCATTTTTAGTCAGCGCTGAGCAGTGCCTTTTCATGTATAGGGCAGTAATGTAATTTAATTTCTGAGGGAGCTTCAATAAAACTCTCTAAATGTATAATAAATGTTTTAAAAGCGGCAAGTAATGACTTCAATTTAACGCTTGTACTTGAATTTAGACTTGTTGGTTTTGACTTGAGACTTACAAAACAATGACTGTGTCCAAACTGTAGTTAGTGGGGCTACGAAAACAACAACTTATTCTAAAATGTGTTTAAACAACCATGACATTAATAAAACTGCATTTCCTTCAGGCTAGAATTAGATTTCCAGAAATATTCTTCTTGGCAAACTGCTGATTGGTGTATTTTTTTTCTGTGTTGCTCAGGTGTTTGTTGGGCGAAAACAGCAATTCAGAGCTCAAGTAGTCTTAGCCCAGGCACACAGGCCTCAGGTGGGGGACTCAAGTTGTGAGTTTCTCTCAGCATGGAGGCCTGACAGTGGGGATTACCACCGTCTCATCCCTGCTGAGAGCCGCCAGAGATGGATTCAATCAGTTCAGTCTCTGTCCCTGGGGAAAACGATAAGTAGGCAGACAAAGGACTCAACACACATGTACACACAGACACAGACATACACACCTAATTGAATCCCATTTGTCCCATCTTTGGACATCCATGAGGTATAATGACAGCTAGAAATCAGCGGTAAATTGCTCCAATGGTAGCCGCTCATTTACACCCTCATCTTCATTATTAGAGATGGGCGGGAGGCATGGATAATTGCTCATATCTAATGGCACACTAATTATCAGTGTGAAATCACCATGGGTTCTGGGAAGACCTAAAAATATCTGCTGGCAGGTGAAACAGCAGAAGCGGTTAACTTCAACAAAACTCTCTACCTTTGTAGAGAGTTTGTGTGTATACTCGTGTCTCTCACCTCCCTTGCTCCGATCGCAATAAACCCCCAGTTCCATTTCTCTGTGTCTCATTGTCATCCATTATGCATTAAAACACTAACGACAGAGCTTTAAGGTCTATCCCATAGTGCGTTTCTGTGAATTAAAACCTACAAACCTCAACCGTCTCTCCCCCCACTCGCCTGCTGAATGCAGGATGATGCTAATATGCTAAAATTGGATCATTCACTCCTCCATACAAGGGCTGCATTCAAAACTAGGACCTAAGTAGTACTGCTTTTACATTGCAAATCAAAGATCATTCAAGGCGAGTGGGCTTGTCATTAACAATAAGAACCCAATGAGCTCACGCTGAAAAAGAAAGAATTAAAATGAATATTAGTATTAATATTAAGAATGAATCCTGTCATCTGCCATTCATTCAGAATCAGATATAAATGTCCATTGCAAGCCTTCAGGCTCATTTATGACACAGAAAAACACCAGCTGAGCATCTTTTCATACAACTGTATATCTGGTTTTATGTCCACTTAAATCCTAAAACATTTTGTTTAGGAAGCTGAGCCAAAAATTGGAGACATATCACAGCCAATGTAAGGCAGAACCAAAAGCACAGAGCATATGCACTGAGAATCATAATTCTAGCTTAGTGTCAGCTCCTAGTGTCAGCTCTTTGGAAGCGTGTGTCCAGATGGGGAGAGCTGGGTACTCATTTAACGGTCAGTTTAGCTAATGCAATAATAGCTGCAGAGAGAGGCCATGTAATGACCACTTCACTGGGCTTATTCAAGTGAGCCAGGCCTTTCCAGCTTGGCCCTAATAAGAGATCTCAAGGCCATAGCAGACACTGGACAGCGTGCATTTCTTTAGACACCTCGACTCAGGACTTTGTGAGACATGAGATATGAGAAATAAAATGGAATGGGGAGAAGAGGGTATTATTTAAAAATGAGAAGGTCACACCTCTCTGAGCACGTCTGAGGCGGGATCAAGGCAATTGTTTTGTTTGACATGTGTTGTGCCTGTAATTATAAAGGGCTATTTACTAGAATGCAGTTGTGCTGTGCGTGCATGCCCAGTAGACACAGATGAACCCCTCTGTAATAACCACCAAAATACAAACACGTCTATGTCTATGAAACATGGATAGCCAGACTCAAAGATAAAACCTGGTAACTTACAGACTCACACAGTCTGCTGTCCTTCCTGCCGTTGGCAGCTGCACTACTTTTAGCCTGGATTATGTGTTTAACTTCTTGGTATTTGTTTAATATTATAGTTTGCTCTCCGTCTGTGAAATGTGCCACTCTGCTGCCAGGAGACTTGTCCATGTTTGCGATTGGTCATCTGCCACAAACAGAGCTTTTATGTGAATGCACTCATGGCTGGATTTGAAAAGGCTGGGTTAACCAGTGTCGTATTACCGCTTTGCGTGATCGTGGTTATTTAACCTATGCCATTTAGATTATTATTATATTTAGAGAATAGCAGTAAATGTACAGTGCTTTTATGTTTATTTGTCCAAAACAGCCCACGACAGCCATGGACCTCACATATAGAATGGGGTTGAAGAAGTCAGCGGTGGTCTAACAAAGATGAATAAGAATAGCAAGAAGAGGGTTGATGTGAGAGATGAAGTTCATCTGGAAAGACCCCCTTTCACACTTGAAATAGGAACAATGTTGACAGCAGCCAAGAGGTCTGTCAGTCCATCTGGGCTAAATTCCTCATTATTGTCCTGGTATTCTCTGTATGCCTGAACGACATTCCTAGGATAAACCCCCAATTTACCCCCAGGTGATGAAACATCAAACTCTTCCCATCCTCTATAATTATTAGAAACAGTATCACTGCTGTTTCTTATTGTGTTTAAGGTACTTATTCCACAGATTTGTCAGTTGTGTCTAAACAGAGAGACAGGCAGGAGAGAAGCCCCTCCCTGCAGATCATCACATGAAGATATGGTCCTTTAACTTCATTATTGCAGGAGAAGCTATGTTATGTTATAAATTCACATGGTTATTCGTAAATATAGATAGACAAGAAAAAAACCCACTTTCAGATTACCCAACAGTATACATAGAAGCACAATGTTGATGGAGATGCGGTGGTTCATGTTTGTATTTGTCATTTTAGTACTGGTTTATCATTTTAACCATTAGTAGGGTGACTGTTCTTGACCCCAGCTATAATTACATGCAATTCTGTAACACCTCTGAAATTAATCCAGTGCTGCTATAGGTCAGTTGGCTGTCAAATAAACACAGATAGCAGTCAATATTTTTTGTGAAAATCTACCTTGTGTTTAGAAACCTTTCAAGATGCCAGCCTTGACAACAAAGCTGCATTTTCTGCAAGGGATCCTCTGCAGTAAAGCTAATGTGTTTGCACACAAGGACTGTGGGAGTTGTTCCCCGTCTACAGGAAAAATCTGGTACGAAGACAAGACAGGAAGGTCAGTAT
Source organism: Lepomis macrochirus (assembly GCA_024633595.2). Classification (NCBI taxonomy): domain Eukaryota; kingdom Metazoa; phylum Chordata; class Actinopteri; order Centrarchiformes; family Centrarchidae; genus Lepomis; species Lepomis macrochirus. The sequence continues at coordinate 31,752,284 of JALXJV020000016.1, read as the reverse complement.
GGACAGAAGGTGATTGCAGTGACCAGTAACTCTCAACATACAGTACATATGGCATGTGAGTAAATGATTCATAACAAACTTAAAATGTAAAAATTCACCTTACACAAAAATGGTAAGGAAAATATGTAATACGCACAATATAAGGTAACAAACGGATCTGATACCTGCAGGATCCCTGATACCTGAGGTGACTACAGCCAGCGGCCTGCTTAATTTAACCCCCACCCCAAAAAGCAAAAAATTGCTTATATTATATACTATACTATACTCTTGATCAAATGTGCATTAGCAAAACAGACTCCACATTATGGTTTTTAGTGTGTTAGGAATAAAACAGAATTATGCCACGTCACGTCAGGTAATTGTTGCTGGGAGGCTTGGCCGCACTCCAACACATCAAACAAACATTGCAGACATCATCGCCATTCCCCACACACATTTAACCCCTGAAACCCCAATGTCCCAGCAAACCAAATTGTCCTGATTCAAATAAATTTCCTCCTTACTGAAAGAACAAAAAAGATGTAAGGTTAAAGCATGGCGAGACGACACATGTAAATACTGTCCACAGTCAATTTATGCAACCTCGCCACAGTCAGTTTAGCCGATGAGCTGATGCAGTAATCCAAAGAGGAACCAACATATAATCCACCGATAAAGTGTATTATTTCCTCGCTGACTTTGTCTGGTAATCCTGTAACACAGAGCCCACTGAACTCCACTTCACATGTTGCCATCAGCATCTCCGGGTTCCCCCTAAACGTCACTTCCCACTCCCACCTATTTAAAACATATCCAAGAAATGATACACAATATATATTAAACTGTGTTTACACCACAGGATATACAGTTTTTTTAGATCCAGAATATGTTAATATATTCATTCTCTTTAGCCCCAACAAAAGCTGAATTAAGTGACATCACATTACCCTCACAAATGGTACTGACCAGACTGTGCTCTACATGAAGTTTATCATTTTAACTGTGTATACCATACACACAAAGCATGTTCACCATCACATCAGCTGTACATGAAGGTAGTATAGGTAACTATTACAAAGAGAACAACTCTTACTGCCACAATTGTCTGTGGCAGTGGACTGGATTTCATATCAGTCGTCACAAGCACTATGTTCTCTACCCTCTAAAGATAGCAAAATAGTATTTTTCTGCACTTTCTTTTTTAAATAGTGGGTTAATGGTACTGTAGTTGGATGGCAGCTGCACTGTACTTGCAGGCCAGCTGAGGTGCAGGTTGACAGGTGGCTGAAAGAAATCAAGCAATAAATGGGCATCTGGTGTGCTTGAATTGGTGGACATGCAGCAGAGATGGGCCAACAGCACATCAACCAAATTACCACAAATAACATAAAAATATTTCTTAATAGATAATAATTCTTAGTATGTTTCAATAATGATAAATAGTAAATATCTAAATAAAATCATTTTGAAACAGAATCCTGTGAGTGAGAAAAAACAGACATACGAGAAATGAAATTCAAAAATGACCACAGCTACAAAAGTGTGTGTGTGTGTGTGTGTGCGGAGGGGAAATATAGGATTCGATGTGTGCCGCATTGTTTCATCTGCTTCATATTCACTTCCACTGTCATTATTCCGCTGGTACGTCACCCTTTTTTAATTACACTTCATGTAAAGCATTTAAGCAGGGGCCTGTTCTTTATCTTTTCCCTTTTCCTGTCTCTTTCAGCCTCTTTTCTTCTTCATCTGTGAAAGGTTGGGAGACACGCCACGCTCTCTCTCTCTCTAGGAGACACTCTGGAAACTGGAAATTTCAGCTTGCCGACCGTCTTGTCATTTGAAGCTAATTGCATGGTTTAGCCCAGCTCTGGCAATTACAGCTCCCCTCCTTTGTATGAGCGTGATAGCTTTCAGGGGTCTAGTGGTTAAAAAGATGGGGCTGCCGCTTTCCTCCCACTATCCAATTCAGTGTTTTACTTGCCCTGTGAATGCAGATGTCTTATAAAATAAGGAGAACAAGTAGCTCTAGGGAAGAGTTAGCTTGAAGGCTTCTGACACTTAACATAGAAAGCAAAGCAGTTTTCGTTGATGGGTTGATAGTCTTGATCCTATAAATGATTATAGCAGCTAGAGTGGCAGAAAGCTGGTGTTGTGTCAGGGCTACATACAAATAGGACATTTATCTAATCTAGTGTTATTTTATTCAAAAGGCCACGTAACGGTAAAGAGGGGACTGTTTGTTTTTCTCCTTTCACCTCATCTTCTCATATTATTGAATGGAAACATTTAGCATGTGAACACACTCCCAGTGACACACACACGTAACCATGTGAACATCAGCAAAGATGGAGCCTTTGGGGTCAGGGCTGTCTGGTGAAAAAGGTCAAGTGTCTGGTCTGTCTGTTTTCCAGACAGACGTGCGTGATGCTGAATACAAGGCTTACGGATGTGTGTGTGTGTGTGTGTGTGTGTGTGTTTGCTTTTAAAGTACTAATCATAGGAATGGCAGTACCTTTGGTCATGGTCCTTTTTGTGAAATTTGCTTGCACACACACACACCAGTACTTGCGTACAAATAGAGTAGCAGGGCTGAAGCGCCAAAGGCGTTTGCCAGGAGGCGCCTCAGATAATTTCACAATCTAAACAGAACCCAGGAACCGCTGACAGACCATGAGCATGCACACTAGAGCAAAGTCGGCAAACACAGGCAACTCCCTTGTGGCTGGAAACTGTTGGAAGCATTCTAAGGGCGCGTGGTTTGAAGCCTACTCAAACAAGACTAAAGCTAATGAGTCCTTCCTTGGATAAACCAGAGCCTGATTGGGGCTGTTGCTGAAGTAACCAGTGCCAAATGTAGAAGGATTACAAAGGAATGTACCAACGATGAGGGCTGATGTGGAGGAATCGTTTTAGGAACCGATCAGTCAAAGGTGGTAAAAATGTTTGGGGCACTTTGTGGCATGGCATCCACCTACTGTTTGATTCAGAGTTGTTATAGTAATGTAGTCAGAGTTGGCTCACAGGTACACAAACAAAAGCAGTGCTTTGCACACGCTGCACACATTTAGTACCAAGTCACAGATTATGCATTTATTCTGTTGCTTCCTGTCTGTTTATTTTCTCTTTTATTCTGGATGACAACATGGTTAGATTTATTACCACAAAAAAAAGTTTATATACAAATGTGTGTCTGTCAACTACTCACAGCCATATGTTGTTTTTTTTCCACTTCGTTATAACAATAAGCTTTTAAAGTTTCAACATTTAAGTTTTTCACACCATGTGAGGTACAGCCAACATTTTGTTTGTAATGGAAATAACAGGTGTGGTTGACTTCATGCCACGCTGCGCAGCGCTAACTTAACATGATGCATGCTGGACTTAAAATAAGGCATGCTGGTTAGAAATTTTGTCCGACTTTCACTTGGGCTGCAAAACGTCAACATGTCACATAACCTTAAAACCTTTCTGGAGCAAGGCGGCTGCAGCTTTCTGCATCCTGCAAATGGAGTTGCTTTTCTCTGGCTGCATCAGGTCAGAACCATAGGAACCACCTTTTGACTGATCCTGAAGCCTTTGCAAAGGCAATTGCTCCGTCTCTGATGATTACTGCGATCAAAGCTCACAGTAAGCTCACGCACTCTACGGGAGGTAGAATGTGTCTGACTATGTATTGTTTTATCATTATGGTCTAATCTACAGTCACATTCATTATTTCGTGCAGTGTGGGGCGATGCAGCTCAGAGAGAGATGAGGAGTCCTCAGATCACACTTAGCAAGGCAGCAGGGATGCTCTTAAGGTGTTGGTTTGGAAAAGTATATGTGCGTGTGCATGCATGTGTGTCTATATGATGTGGGTGTCAACAATAATGTGTGGAATTACTTATGAATTATTGCATGCTTAAATGTTTTAATGTGAACTGGAAGATTAGATTATGAGCTGAAAGAGATTGAAAATGAGATTTTTATTCTCATTACCAGTAACAGACATATCTGCCTGTAGTGAAACGCAGATTTAGTCGACAAGAAGCCATTTATACTCAGATTGCTTAAAATGGCCGTTGTACTTACTTAATCAATAAATAAGTCAAAAGCACCAATATTGTTACAAATATCAGTGATTCTGGCCATGGCTAACGTACTAACAGCTAATGTACTACTATTAACTTGAAGTCCATTAGCCAGGGCCAAACGACTAATGCACCACCATGTAAAGGAGAGCAGTGTGTCATGATGAAGTGAATGCATCATTAGCAGCCTATTTTAGAATACTAAAAAGTGTTTATATGCCCAGAATATGATCTAACATGCGACTGATCCAGCAGCACTGATACTAGCGAAACTAAGTATTGGTATTATCAATACTTTAGGTATCATTTTTCTCACGCTTACCTCATAAGCTAATTGCTTTCTGATGTGTGCTCTGCTGTCGAGGCTTTTATCACATAATGTGTCACTAATTCTCTTTCCAGTGTCTCTATATGCTATTGGCTGATACCGAGAGTAAGTGACTGGAACAGATTGGCACTTAAATGTTAACTCACACTTACTGTAGCTGAACTTCAGAGCAGCTTACTGTGCAGAAGGATCCTCAAACTACCTCTGACAACTTCATTCACTGGCAGTCCCAGAAGCCAGAAAGACTTAAATGTCAGCACTCAAGAATGAAATCCATGTGCCTCTTTACCTTTCTGTGCTGCTTTGACAAAGCCACAACTAACAGAAGAGACAGCTGCAAAAAAGCTGAAAAAAATTGTTTTTGCAAGCATTTATTAAAACAAGCAATTCCATTACTCCATCTTATAAAAAATGGAAAGGTAAAAAATAAAGAACCATACTAGTGACTGACTACTTACCGCAAGCAGGTTTCATGTCATATGGAAATGAATGAAAGCCAGTGGCTTCAGTCCACAAACAAAAGTTCAAAGGATGACAGATTTCCATTTGGGTAAAAGGCAGAAATAGGTTTTCAAAAAAGAGATGATGTTACAGCCGAACCTGGTTTCTGCTGATGAACACAAAAATCACACCCAGTATAGTTTTTAAGTCTTTGGGCGCAAACATTGGTTACAAGTAATCTGTAATAAGGATTCAGCAGAGTTACCTTTGTCCCCGAATGATTTTGAAGCTGCAAAGCTGGAAAGTTAAGGCCGTGAGAGTTGCTGTCTTTATAAAACCAACAGTAGTCCCTGTGATCTTGCTTATGCATTCATTGTGGGAGTTCTCTGGTGCTTTTTCAACACAATCAAAAAACACTACCCTCTGGCAGACTGGTAAGTTATGCATCAAACACTTGGTTGTAGGGAAATAATTGAGCCAGCAGGGATAAGCCAGCAGTGGTAATGGAGTGGAGTGTTGTTGGTCATGTAGTTGAAGATGCCGTGATGTTAAAGTAGTAACGCACACTGATACACACTGCCATGAATAAATGATAAGGATAAAGAGATTACCATTGCATTATCCATCAGTTCTCATCTCTCTAAACATAATTTGCTGTGGGGGGTTGGTGGTTTGCTAATGGGGTGCCAACCTAAATACAGATGTACAGTGTGCTTTCATGTTTGGTGGGAACACTATTACATAACCATCTTAAACCAAGTTTCATTTCATTGAGTTTCAGATGATCTATGCTGTTCAGCCAACTGAGTCAGCCCTCAGAAACTGCACTGCATTAAGTTTAGACAGGTGGGATGGATGACGACTGCTGGGACGCCTGACAAGCAGCAGGAGGGAAGCAACGAGATTCATTCTGCATCCTGCATTTTTGAATTAGTAAATTATGTCTAGTCACTATTACTATTACTATTAATTGATTCCGGTCGCAGTGTGTAGTGTTCTGTGTGTCTTTTTATCAAAGAAGATTGAGTAATGTGATCTTGAGGTGTTCAGTGTCAGGGATATGATGATGCACTTAGCTCATGAGATGAGACACGACATTGAGTTCACAAGAACGAGACAAGATTTGAACAATATTTTTTAATAATCTTCAATGTTTAGTTTTATAAGCATTTTAGCATGAAACACTTAATTCTGGTAAATTCTTCAGCACCTCTTCCTGGCCTGTGACAATTCAAATTATAAAAATATAACATATATATCAACATATCATATAATATCATTTATAAACTCCTGGACTTTAATAGCTCCTGTGTTTAAGCAGGTTTTGTGCTTTTAAGGTTCAAAACTTTCTGCACATTCAAAATCTATCCCACATATCTGTGTTCTCTGACATGGTGAGAAAAAAGTTGTAATATTTCAAGAATTAATGTAATGAATTTAATGAGGATTCATAATATTTAAGTCTGCCTGCCCTTTACTGTAGTGTGCATTACGTTATTGCTCTGGTGAGATGGTAGTATTCCCGTCTGACCAGCTGACAGTCACTAACCATTTGAGACTGTATGGATGAGACAAGGAGGTGGAAACTAATTGAAAACATTTCTGATCAGGCAGAAATCTCATCTCAAATCCACATGTAAACTTCAGTCCCAAACAGAGCAAGGTTGTGCTTCAGTTTTTAGATGTTTATTTTGCAAAACTTTACCAGCTACATTACCACTCTGTCACAAACTGTCTGCGACTTACAGACGACGTTCACTTGACTATTATCCTGGCGTACACCAGTATCACATCAGCTGGATGGAGATGATTCACGTATTTTGGACTGAACGTTTTTACGGGATTGCATAATCTGGACCTTTGACAACAACTAAGCGTAGACTCTGTGGATTAGGGTCTAGGTAAAGCAGCAGTGAACAGAGTGCAGATGTTGGTTTCGGATGTTTGATAGGCTACATCATTAACAAGCCGGCATGCAGCTCACCTGCCAGCTCACGTTGCAGCTGAACATTTTGATGTCTGTCAGCCATTGCCGATGGACAATGGCATCGTCTACCGGCCCAACCCTAATAACCAGTACCAGTGTTACATGCAGCCAGACGGTCTCTCTTCAGCTTTCATCTTTAAATAGTGAATTTGCCAGGATGTGATCTGATATTTGCCACTGAACCCTGGGACCATGCCTACAAGTCGGGACATGTTCACAGCAGATTGATGTAACAGTATGACAAACTCATCGCTTTCTGTGTGTGTGAGTTGGCATATAATGGAATTTAAAAGCATTATGAAGAGGAGTGGCCTACCTTTGAGCAGTTCCGCATCATCTCTACATCCTCCCTGAACTTCATTGTCATAGGTAGGTAGCTAAACAGGTGGCAGAGCTTTCGTTGCTGCCAACTGTGCTTTCGAACGGCCGACAAACAATACAGACTACTAAATGGTCTAGAGATGGTATATTAATTGTCTTTCGTCTCAGACTCTGGCTGCCTAAAGAAGAGATTGCGAGTTTATTGTGTTTGGGATTTTTGGTTAGCTGCAGCAAAGGTCATTTTTAGTGCTCAGCCTTGAAAACCCTGTCTCCCTGTCATAACACACCATTGCACTATCTGGAAATTATTACAATTGCAAAGGAAATCCATTAGCAGGATTGACTGTCTAAAGATATCTCAAAGACTTACAGTGATTCTTTATTAAATCTGCTGGACAGAAAAACCTCAGGCCATGGCACAATTGTTTTGGAATTTGGACGTGATCTGGATCAGGGATTTTCTTTTAAATTATAATTGCTGTTTTGTTTTAGGCAAACCTTTATGAACAGAGATGGAGACTTGATTCCAAATCCACTGGGTCTGTCTGCAGAGTCAGAAAAATCAATTAAAATACAAGGCGTCTATTGTGTTTTTAGATGTAACATCATTGTAATAGAATTGATGGAGGTTTGCACACACCCTCTAGTTCACCGTTCGAGACATTTTTATGGCTCAACAATTTTACAGAGGATTTCAAAGTGCATAGCTTTACCAACACTGCCTGTTTGCTGTGGTTCAACATGCCCACCTTGCCCATCCCACATCCCATCCAGTGTTTTAACTTGAATATGGTGTCCATCCTGGAGGCAAGACCCAATCATCAAATGCTTCCTCCTTGTGACCTGAATCAATGATTTTATTCCTCATCATTACTATTTCTCTTTCTTCAAACATCCTCACTCCCACGGGCCCCGGCCAACCCCTCTCTGTCTGGGGCAGACACCAGCCAGCAGGAATGACCTTCAGGCTGTCCAGCAATTTAAAATTCAGCTCCAGGTTTTGTGTTGAACAGCTGGATTCCTTTTTTAGACCCCCACGACCCATCATTATCTGCCTGGGATTGAGTGGAGATCACTCCTCATATCCTTTGGATCATCGTGGCCCCCTCCCCACCCCCCACCCCCAGAGATGCAACAGCCAACATCCTGTCATCCACTGTAAAATACTGATTGTGTGAGCCAAAGGGAAAGAAGTCAGGGATCCTTTGCAATCCATCTTTAGTATATTGCCTCATTGAGATTAGATAAATTTACTTTATTGTTCATTTTTTAATATGCTTTAGTGAATTGCTATAGCAGTGTCTCCCAAGTGTTTAGTTTGGCTACTGAGTCATATTCCTTCATAACAAAGCCATCTAAATATGTAGTTAATGAGGAGTTATCATTTGTTACATGGCTTAGCCAAGTGGTTGGACAGACTGTCCCTGAAGTAAAATTACATTTGTTTTACAACCTGAGTCATATTTTCATAGTTGTTTTTTTAAATTTGCCATAATAATATTTCACAGAGCAGGGCTAAAATATTCAGACAGGGTTATTCCAGAAATGGCTTTACAGTAGAGTTTACTAGGCAGACACATAAGCAATTAGACGAGTCCACAAGTTACCGTAACCAGTTCTGGAGACCATCAATCCAGAGAACAAAATAAAGGCAAAATGCAACGAGCCCAAAATCTATTGTGTGCTACGTATTTTATATCACAGGGTTGTGTAATGAGATGAAGTTGAAGTTTGCTTCATGCTTCTCACAAAAACAAACATTATATGAAAAGATTATATACAGTAGATGGATGGATGTAATAAAACTAAGACTATTTTACAGCCTGAGGAAAGAAGCTGCTCAGTGGTAGGCCAGCAGATTCTTGCTCTCTCTTGCTGGACAGCAGCAGGGTGAACAGGCTGTGACTGGAGTGGGAACTATCTTATCTTGTTTATTCTTCTTTATGATTCTCTTGTCGATGACAACCTGCGTTTGCTGCCCATTCATCAATAATAACTCTCTGTCGACATCAGTATTTGAGTCTTAGTTCAGTGGAGTGCTTGGCTTTACCACATTCAAATCCCTCAGTAAGTAGGGAGGAATTATTTATGTAAATGACTAAACAAGGGTCTGTACACAGTTTAACACACACATCCATAGGCACATACACCTGTATTAATGTGCATAGAAAAAAACAAACAAACATGCGCATAGTGTTACAACCTCCTCCCATTCTGCCTGCAGTGGTTAGACTGGTCTCTTCCTGCTGGAGCTTGCAGTCAGGGAGGGTTGTTAAGGTCATTTAGGGGGACCTGTGTAGGCGTCCACTAAGGTCGGAACTACCAGCCCAGTCTCATTGTCTCTCTCTCCTAGGATCCACACCTTCCAGATTTTAGGTCGGTTAAATTTTGCTGCTTGCAACACTTTCACATACACATTTCTCACACATCCAAAACTATCCACTCACTACTCATTCAATTACCTCCCACACGTCATGCTTAGGCTATTTATCTGGTGCGACTACAGGTGGGTTAGCACTACGGCTAACCACCTCGAATAACATGTGAAGTCAGAATAAGGGTGTTTTTTCTGCTCGTACTATTCTGCCGGTGTTGCATGAATGAAGCACTAATCATTTTGGCTACAAGACACAGAACTCTGCAACAAGCTGACCATCATATTAAGGCCTTGTAAAGTTGATATGGCTAACGCTGTTTTCGCACATGTCAGTATGTTGACCTGACAAATGGAAGTGCAATATTCACTCTCCTTTTCGCTCTGGTTTTGTTTTTCACCAACTCCTGAGAAATACAAGCTAGTTGCTATCTTTCAGTCAGTGTGCAAAACAATGAGCTGAAAGATGCTAAAAGAGCTGAGAGGAACAGCAGAGTTGGCTGATAACTCACCTATTCACATTACACATATACACATCTGAGCTTTTGATCATATATAATTATTAATTAGTGCAGCTTTAATGCCAAATAGCGGAAACCAGAGAGCCATGCTGAGAGAAGCATCATGACACCAAACCCTCTTAGAATTATGTGGAAGCATTTTGGATTCAACACCATAGAAATCAAGGGCAACACTGAGTTCACTGCTGACACTCAAGTGAGGCAGGGCAGGCACCATGAGTGTACATAACATCAACTTATGTCAGCGTTGTTAAGGAGTGGATTGTAACAGTTAAAGGATCAAAATAAATTACATTAAGATTTGTATTTCGTAATTAATTTGCTGTTTACTTGTAACTCATCTCTTTCAAACATGAATAAAAAGTAATCCCTATCCTTTATTAAAATGGCTTTGTCCTCCGTACTCTCCCATTCCAACAAGGATGAAGATAAATGTATTATTCTGGCATAATAGTGTTTACAGTATTAGAACAAGTGCTGGCTATATTTGTCATTTATTTTTGATGAGGCTCTGTTTCATTTTCAGTTTTCTCATTATACCAGGCAATGAGAGCCCCCAGGACAGTTCTGTTCTGTTCTGTGTTTAACACTTGTTTCAGTAAGAGAAAGAGATGCTGAGAAAATAGGGGAGAAAGGAGAGAAATAATTTGTCAGTTAGGAGATTCAACCCACAGCCTGTCATCAATATTAGAATCAACAGGTAAGCCCTCCACCCACTTAAATCTCAAAATGAAGGCTGGTGGGAGAGAGAAGCTGTAGAGGGAAAAAAGGGGAAATACAGAGTAAAAATGCAGAACAAAAAGGAGAGAATATGAAATGCGGGTGATGAGGAAGCTTTATTCGTGGCAGTGGTTTTGTCAAGCCCACCAGACTACACGTTTGGTCACACTGGAAAACAATGCAAGCAGCTATTTAAACACCTACAAAGTTAACCCACTTGGGTCATTCCATTTATGTGGGCCAGACATCCATCATCATATTTTGGTCTACCACACATTGTCTTTGACACGGGACCAGAGTTTACAGTCACAACTCACCTCACCGCTGTCACTTCAAAAGTTATGGCTGAGTGGGTTATACTTAGCACTGCGGACTAAATTGACTGTATGTGTGGTCATATCTCCATGGTTCTCCATGGATCACAAAGCCTCTGGAAGTGAGATTTTAATATTTAAAGATATTTAAGGGTCATTTGAGTTTAGTGCTTTAGATAAACTGGCTAAATTGGGCTGGAAGTTGTGGTTAACACCTGTGCTTACTGGTAACAGCAGGTTTAATAGTATAGGTCCCAGAATTCTGGAGGAAGCAAAGACTCCTTGGGCAGCTACTATTACAACAGAAGGGGAACCGGTGTATCCGTTCACAGTGCAGCCAAACAAACTGATATTGTTTTAATAAAGACGCGGTTCCATCAGATTTTTTGCTGCACAAGGCAGCGTGAAATCTAGTCCGAAACAGCGTTGTCATACTCATGCGCTTATTCTGCTTTTACATGATTTGATCCATAAATGGCACAATAAGAAATTCCTTAAAAGGAAGCTAATGTAGAGACCACTTACAGTACATGTTAGCAAAAGTCTCAGTTTTTTGGCAATAATACATGTTTCCAAATACTTAAACTGAGTTTGCCAAAACCCCAAGACGAGGAAATTACCAGTTTCACGTCAGTTTCAGTGCAGGTGCAGATTTTACATGGGGCCCCTTTATTCCCGCTTCAAGAATGAATTAGAGAATCACTGATATCATATTTGTAAGGATGACATTGCTAAAATTCCACAGCCATCAGAGGAAATCCAAAACTATCAAAAGAAAAAATACCTGCGTACACACATCCCCAAAACCACAAATATCCATGCTCACAGTATCATTCCTATCCTAGCTTTCTGTTGATCTAGCAGCCATACTTCAGAAAAGTGGATATTGCCTTATTAAGAGTAAATGCAGGAACACTTTGCCTTCAATAGTTTTCTAATCCAGTCTGCTGTTTTTGGCAGCTAGACTCTGGGTGTGCTTGTTTCATGTAAAAGTCTCTGGAGTCCCAGAAATCATGCATACTTACCGTGTTTCTCAGGTTTCTTTAGTTTCATTCCTCTTGTTCAGATTGTAGGCCCTCCACTCTTTTGCTTACTTTGACAGATTGCCTTTTCTCCATCTCTGTTTTCAGCTTGAGTATGTCTTTGTGCTCTAAATTCGGTGCAGTTGAATTTTTCCTACTCGGAACATTTTCCATACCAATTTAACTCTCTGCCTTTGAATGTGATGAGTTGTTGTTTCTGCTTGTTTCATACCCCGACATTTGTGTTTGACAGACTGCTGGAAAGTTTCCCCTTTCTGTGTCCCTATCTTTTCATGCAGACATTGTCTTCCTTGTAACTGAGAGTTTGTCCTTGGTTTAACTGATAGACTATAAGTCAGAATATTATATCTCGTTATTTGTAAAGAGATAGATTAAATGTGAAGCATAGAGTGAAATGAGAAGACTAGTATTAATCTCAAGGCTGTGCAACAGAGCTGGATTGAAGATGTGCATAGCTTTGCCTGGCATAATGATTAGAGGCAAACAACTAGCCTTGCTCTTTCTAACGCTGGCTTCAGACAGGAGGCGTAAGCGCCGCGATATTTCAGTTCTGTGGATGTTCACACAAGAAATGCATTTCTCTGCATTATGTGTAGTGAAAATAGTTTTCCAAATTGTTTTGCCACTCCAGTACAGTGGAAGCTGCTCACTGGGTGCTAACGCCAAAAAATGTCCCTCCTCTTCCCCTTCTGTGTGTTCAGACCCATGCAACATTCTCTGAGAGCATGCAGACCAGACTTCCTCTGGGTGAGCCAGCTGACTTTCTACTTCCATATTAAACAGATATGGCTCTTCCACACTGTTTACATATTGATGGACCTAAGGGAATTCTGAGGATACAAAGAGTAATTTAAGGGTGTTTGGGATGCTCATCATCATTTTACAGACATCTGTTCTGAAATGATTATGTATGGGAGAAGGTAAATAGAGGAGGAACATTCACACACGTTCATGGAACAGCCACCAGGGGCAATTCAGGGTTTCAGTATCTTGCCCGAGGAGACTTCGACATGCTGCCTGGAGGAGCCAGGGATTGAACTACTGACCGGGCAACCCGCTCTACCTTCAGCCCAGGGGTGATCTGTAATACCTAATGTGGCCACTAAAATTGCCTCACAGACAAAATAGCCAGTGTTGCTTCTACAGGGTAGTTTTTCTCAATGGGAGAGGTACCGCCCCCCAAGGGGCGTTCAGAGGTTGATGGAGGGCACTAGAAGCAATATTTTGGAAAGGGGCGCTGAGCAGCTTTTGGGGGAGGTCTGTTAGTTAAGCTTTAAAGTACTTGCAAAAAAACCTGTGGTCTGCCAGTTTAGTCCACTGCGACTGGACGAGACGGTGTATTTTTTTCTACGTCAGCTTCGTGCTGCCTTCACAGAGACGGGAAGTCAGAGTATCAACTGTAAAATTTCACCCACATGGCATTTACTGAGTAAACTCTGGAAAATTTACGCTCTCTTTCTCAGTATTACCGTGGAAAAGTGCTTATTTTTCCGAGCTACAGAGAATTTGAGCCAAAGCCCTGACTTGCTCTGCTGGTGATTGTAAGCGCCACTTTATCAGAGATGCTAAAGTTAATATGTGTTAACATTTGTCGTGAGATTTCTGCCTGATAACAGGTAGTTTCGTTTTCCCCCGGCATGAACACGTACTTGTCTTATCCGGTTCTGTGTCTGTCAGACGGTCGAGAGGGACACTTCCTGCAAATCAGAAACGTAATGTAGTATAGTGCATGTAGTAAAATATTATAAATTCTCTTGAAATAGACTAATGATGCTGGTCTTCTAATATTAGGACTTTTTTTTATTATTTATCTGAACGTGCAGAAAGTTTTATGTACTGAATGCATGTGACTGACTGCAAGAAAAGGAGGCAAAATCTGACAGAAAAGCTCCAAAATGAAACTTACCTCAGTGTGACACCGATGTTCCTTTAGGTGAAGCTGAAGCATGTTGTTTAATGGGCAACTTTCAAGCATGCTCTCCTATCTGCTCAACAACTCAATCTGGATCTTTTTGTGTGCGCTGTAAATCAGCGTTGTGTGTTTTCTTGTGCACTTCTGGGAAAGTCAATCAAACGGGTGGATGTTTATTCAGAAAGGCTTTCAGCCTATAATCAGTAGTAATATTTCAATTTATTTTACACAGTAGTAGGCCTCTTCATTTCAAACCGTTTCATCCTTCTGCCATGTGAGTCAACGTTTCTCATTTCTCCTCTTTATGTGCGTACGCATGGTTCAGAGTTTACTGACAGGACCGCACGTTTTCCCGTCAAGTTTGTTTTTTATAGATCACAACCTTTGCTTGGGAAGCGGCGTACGCACGTTTCCAGCCGTGTTTTATATGTACGCACCGTTTATAAATGAGACCCCAGGCCTGTACTTAACGTATTACAGAGATTGACAGGTAGTGAGATTGACAGTGGTTTTCTGATTTAACTTATCTAAAGTATGGTTTCCCAAATGGCGACCTATTCCATTAATTTGATGTCCACAGAAGGTTTTTTTTACTGTGCTTTATAGGAAAGTGAAAAACACGTCATGTCATTTTAATCTCTACAGTAAAAGTAGAGGTTTCTCTCATTACATGGCTCCAAACTGAAAAGTGTCAAAAAATACCTAACTATATCAATTAAATATTTCAGCTTCCAGTTGTGTTGTGTGTAATGCTAAGGGCTTCATTTTCTGCCTCTGACTGTGTTTTTTATAATGCATCTAAAATGGACAATGTGTACACATGAATGCATCTTTTTGTGGCTGACATGCAGCTCGCAGGATGTGGCAGGTCTACTCTATGCTAAAACCTTAAATGGGCAGTGTTTATTTATAAAGCATCAGTGGGCAGGTGGCTGTGGCAATTTCTCCTTCTCCGCCTCTGTTTCTCTGTCTGGGTTTCAGACCCAAAGAAAATCCCTGAATCCACTGGCGGGGAGGCATAGATGCCTTCATCAGTCATGGGTCGTTAGTTTGATCTTCCTCACTGTAATGAGGTCAGTGTCACCTCAGCCTTTCATAATTCTCTAATTACTCTGTGTCTAGAGGTGGACTCTCATTAGAATGAACCAGAGAGGGGAAGGTGTGTTTCACAGAGTGATGAATGTTTCCACTGGGATTACTGACTACAATAAGATGCTAGTGCTACAGCACTAAAACAATTCTTAAAGGGGCACTCATCACGAGGAGCAATGCCTCGGCTTGACCTTGGACAGAAAGATATGCTAAAATCTGAAGTTTGAAAGACAAGGGCGTTAACCACTTTGTGAGAGGCTAAACACTCCTAAGTAGAGAAATGTAGGATCAAGATTTTTTCATCCTGACTCATACTATAGGGACTAAAGGTCAGGCTTCTTCTGTTTCACTTATGATGGAAGTGCAACACTAAATCACTGGAGTGCTGTGTTGTGCTTTCTCTTGTCCTCTCTCATTGTGTTTTCTGCACTTATGTTTAATCTTGTATTCTATAACTGGCTTGTATGTGTCAGGACCAATTGAAGTCAATTTGCAGCGCACTTAAAGCAGGGAGATAAAGACAATTTGATTTGAGATACAGATAAAGTGATATGTGACACTGAAACATTTTATCGCGCGTGTGTGTGCGCGCACATTAGACACATCTTTCTTCTTTTTGCTTGTGTGTAAGTATGTGTGTCTAAGTACAGACAATAATATTTGTGTGAGAGAGAGGGGGGTGCCTATGAATTTTGTAGCCAGGTACTCAATAGTGTGTGGTCCCGTGCCCCAGACTAATAAGAATCAGGAGACCATCTCAGAAGCCAAATGCCATTTTTTTGCTGTCTCTCACATTCAATAAGGTCATACAGTCATGTCTGACAGATAGCTGGTTGTCATGGCACCATGGCCCAGTGTCTTACTTTTCACTTCATCATTACTCTTAGGATCCATTTAATGGAATTTCACTGTTGTGATGCATCACCAGTTTTGCAGTGTATTGATTCCAGGTGTCTTCTTCAGAAATATGTGATTGTAGTAATAAAACCTCTTTTACATTAGCTAAGGGAGAATTATGAATATTGTTATATTGTTTTTTTTACTGTTTACATATGTACAGTACAGTACATGTTCTCATTGAATTGTCCAACACATGATTACACTCCTGATGACAAACTGTGTACAGTACAGACTGTTTACATATTGATGGGACCTATTGACCTATTGACCTAAGGGATCGAATTCTGAGGATACAAAGAGTAATTTAAGGGTGTTTGGGATGCTCATCATCATTTTACAGACATCTGTTCTGAAACGATTATGTATGGGAGAAGGTAAACGGAGGAGGAACATTCACACACATTCATACACTGATGGAACAGCCACCAGGGGCAATTCAGGGTTTCAGTATATTACCCAAGTTTACCCAAACTGTACTCAGTTTGTCATCAGAAGGAGTGTAATCATGTGTTGGTCAATTCAATAAGAAAATATTTCAAATTAAATCAATATCAGTGAATTTCATATATCAAGCAAATATGCACGTAGAAATATTCCAATTTATTTGCAATTATTTATGGGGACAATTCACAAGAAGCGTTCTGCAAAAGTAGGATGTTAAAATACTATCCGCTCCGCAGCAATGGGCATCCCGGGTAAAGCACTCCTGTGGTTCGAATTATAGAATTTGGGGCGTTGCTACAATTATCTTCCTCCCACTGCCTCTCCACAGGGGTGCCCCAAGGATCAGTGCTAGGGCCCCTTCCCATCTCACTGGGGCCAACCATTCGCTCGCATGGCTTCGCTTACCACTGCTACGCAGACAATACGCAGCTCTACCTACCGTTCCCACCGATAACCTCAGCGTCTCGGCGCAGATCTCGGACTCTCTCAGACATATCCGCATGAATGAAGGCTTGCCACCTTCAACTAAACCTCTCTAAGATGGCTCTTGGTCATTCCAGCCAAGCAACCTATCCACCACAACATCAAACTACAAACTGACTCTTCAATCATCACTCCAACCAGGGTGGTGAGAAACTTGGGTGTCATGATTGATGACCAGCTGTCCTTTTGAGACCATGTTGCTGCCATCTCTCAGTCATGCAGCTTTGCTCTATACAACATAATGAAAATTAGGCCCTAACTCACTCAATACCCCACCCAGCTTCTGTTACAGGCCATGGTTATCTCTTGCATTGACTACTGCAATGCCCTCCTAGTAGGTCTACCAGCGTGTGCGGTTAAACCACTACAAATGGTTCAGAACATTTGGAATGGTTCAGTCCTGTTGTAAGGATGTTGTATGTTGTTCCTCAAATGTAAGTCGCTTTGGATAAAAGTGTCTGCCAAATGCGTAAATGTAAATGTAATGTACTATAATACTGTTTAATAGGGAATTCACAATTCACAATGAAAGCATTGTTGCAATTCATGACTTAATATAAAAAAACTTCTATTTTAAAATATATTGTCTGCCATGAAGCAGAAGGGAGTTACAAACTTAATTTAACTCTATAAGCTGTATTGTATCAATAAAAATCTAACAACCTACCTATTGTTAATTGTCCTCTATTATTGTCCTCCCATTCCTAAGTTAGTTTTGAGCACATTGACAATAAGGCTTTGTTTTCAGCAGTGTATAAAGCCCTTATATAATAAACCATTTCCTCAGTATCTGCAGGCAGAGGACATTTAGGGGAATCATGTTTTCTGACTGCTCTTTTGTGTCAAGCAGTCTTATTGTCGTTCAGAATGTTTCAAAGTAAAAGCTCATTTCAACTCCAACTACATCAGTAAACAAGCTTCTCATGCTTTTATTTTGTAGGCAAAACTACTAAAGAGGAAGTGATTATGTGAGTAACTCGTGCTGCCATGACTGAGATCTATTTCAGCACTGCTATCAAAGTATTTTTTATTTTTTAATTTTTGCTGCTATCACTTCACCATAATCTGGCAGCGGGCCCAATATTATTATCGCACTTTTGGCGAGGATAGATAATAACAGAGAGAACTGATGTGTTTCCCTTGTTGTATTAACATTATCTATTATGTGGTTTATGTGGCTACCATAGAGACCACTAGATGCCACTAAATCTTACACACTGACCCTTTAATAAGTAATTTCATTGGAAAAACACATGCAGCACCTTTAAGACATGCATTAAATGTGCTCACACATACACATGCAGTTATGCCAAGCAAAACATAATTGAAAAGCTAAATTGTATTACTACTGGTAATAACAAAAAATTAGCAACACCTTTGACTTGCTCTTTCCCTTCTTTTAAACATCTATTGCCAAAAAGCTCTCATTCATCAGGTTTGATGAAGCAAATACAAGAGAGGAAGGCGTGTACAGGACAACTCCCATAAAAACAAACCTAAAAACTCACTGACAAGACATCAGGCTGTAAAACACAACCAGTCACTCAGAAAATGCTAATGTAAAAAAACAGTCACATTTACATCTGCCAAAGGCAGTTTTTGCAGGAAACAAGTGAGTTAGTTGTTGTGACACTATTTTAGAAAAAAAACAAAAAAACATGAGAAAACTAAAATTCCTCTGCGGGTTATGTCGACATGCTTGGAATGACACCCACACTTACACACAGGATAGCATAACATCACAGAAAAATACACACATGTTCGGTGACAATCATTACACACATTCATGAGCATACTTCCACAACATTTATCATATTCAATTGCACAATTACCTTCAGCTGGGATTTACAGACACTTGTGCCAGCACTTTAAACCAGACACCTCCCATTCACTCTTACTGTATAGCTGGACATTTTCCTGGAAACGACGCCTCGCCCTCCACCCCTCCTCTCTCTTCTGTCTCCTTACCTACTGCTTTAATTTCAAACAGATTGTTCAGGTATGAAGAGAAAGCACAAAACTTTGCAAAAGCTCTGACACCTAGCTGAATGCTTGAAAAGACACATTTCACAACACTTCTTCTACAAAGCAGGTTGATTCCTGCATCATTAGACAGTTGGAAGACATTACCTGTGCAGAGTCAACCGGCTCAGATGACATGTTCCTCCTGCTCTTCCTCTCGCTGTTCACCTCATCTATATATACTCAATGAAAACACTTATGGCATTTTAATAGGGGTGAGGATTGAATTATACAAGATGTCAATCAAAGCTTCGTACCGAGGAATTCATTTGTCAGCACTTGAAGTTCAACCAACCTTGAGGTGGATTTGTCATTTGAGGCATCTTGGAATGTTTTTAATGGCTTGTTGCCAGGTATACTGGAAAAATCCAGGATGACCATTCTTGTTTTTTTTTTCTTTTCTTTTCCATCTTTGTAAATGGACAAAGGACATTGTTTTAGCTGTAAAGATGTAGGACGAGGATATATATTTACCTGAATTCTGGCTAACTGTACACCCACAGCCACTTGGAAAGAAAAAAAAACACATCTTAAAATGACAATTTAAGGACAATCCAAATCTTGGTAACTTTACTATACAGATAAGTTGGGTTGGTTATTCATCACATGGCACTGATAATGACCTGAATAATGCAAGTCCTAATGGTTTAGCTTAATTTAATATGACAAGCTGACAACAATGGGAAAACTCACTCAACGTCTCTATTAAGAAGTGCTTCAAGTTTCCTCTCTAGAGCTCTATCTTCAGCAGCCAGGTGGGACCAGAACAATAGCTTTCTTGATTTAGGACCTAAACTGAAAATGGGTGGATTGGCTGAGCAGCAAATGGATAATGAGGTTGTCATCATGGCATTCTGGACAAATTCCAATGGCAAAGTGCCATGTGCTGGTGGCCTGCTGGCCCAGCATGTCCACCCCTGCAACTAAAGAATCTCTGGTTTGATGTGTATCTTTAAAATCATGTGATGTAAAATGATCAGGTAGTTGTTTATGTTTGTGTGTCTGTGTGCTGTAAAAAGACTTTTAAAAATGTACAAAGAATTGTCAGCCCGCACATACTGACTGGTTTCACCACAGATTTTTAGTTTTGACAACCACGTAATCTAGACAGGCAGCTAGTCATCATTCTAAATCTCATGTACAGATTCTTCTCACCTCCTTGTGAACAACAATTAAAAGTATGCCATCAACTTTGGGGAAATAAGTCATAAAGCTCTCAACAAATAAAATAAACTACTAAAATACACTACTACTACTTACCAAAATCTAAATTAGGAGAAGGTAGATGCTGCAAAGTCTCAATATGCCTATGGATGGGCTGCCAAACCCATTTAAATTTGGAGGTTCTGACTCTCTTTAGCTTCCTAAAATAAAGAATGTCAGCTACCCATCTTGTATGTATAGAGGGAAGGCTTTTCCAGTAAAGTAATATAAGTCGCCTAGCCAACAGTTACAAAGGCAAAAAAGTTACACTGGTAGGCAGGCAGTAAAGTGTCTGGTGGGAGAACACCGAATCAAACAGCAAACGCAGAGGGCTCAGGAGGACTTACAACAACTTGCCAGAGTGCTGCAAATAACGATTTCCAGAAAGCTGCTTTGAGAAGGACAGGACCAGAACATGTGTAAGACAGTGGCAGGAGGTCGGTGACAACAAATACATGTTCAAATCTAGCCAGTCTGCATCCGGTCCAATGAACAATTTTGCATTGAATCACCTCATGTCTAGCACAGAACGAAGAACCATGAACTCTGGTCAGAACAACTCTCCAGGTTGGATCACATACAGTATTGGGGTAGTTACTCAAAAAAGTTACTTGTTTTCAAAGTAATGCCTTACTTAAAAGATTACTCACTGCTGAAAGTAACTAGTTACACTACTAGTTAGATTACTTTTGGATTACTGTGCAATATCACCTGTTATGGACAATAGCAATATAAATTACACTTTACATATATACTGTACATATATGATCAATAGAGCACAAATCATATAGAGGAGATAAACAGTATGTCTCTTTTAAGCTAATTAACACTACAAAGCTGACAACAAAGTTGTGAACATCAGCCCAACATAGGGCTGGACGATATGGCCAAAAATGTTATCACAATAAAAAGTTTCATATCTTTGGATATCGATAATTATCACGATAAGTATCAAATTGTTATATCTTTATATTTAGTTTAAAGGCTGATTTCTGCTCCTCAATGAAAGTTGAAGAAACCTGATGGTTAATTGTGATTTAAACTCTTCTTTATGGTCAGAACATGACAAACATTTGATTCCAAACAGTGTGAACACTTCACAAATCTGAGATAAAACATTTCAAAGCATTTATGATAAAATCTTTTTCAACAAATATGCACGAGTAAAATTAAGTAAAAACTTTTTTTCTGTCCTTTTTCTTCAACAAAATAAACATATTGGTAAAAAAATTCAGTCCTTCGTGTGTGATTCAAGTGAATCAAATCAATTATTGAACATTTGTCAGGTATCACTATCCTTTCGCAATACAATATGAAGTAGGACCTCCACCCTTCGAAAGGATTCTTTGGTAGCTCTGCCGTTTCTGCGTCCTCATGAGCTGGGGCTAAAGTCAAAAGTTAAGAAAGTGTTACACAAACAGAGAGGGACGTTTGATTTATTTTTCTCTCCTCCCCTTAAGTGGATAGTTTAAGAACTAGTTCGCAAGTAATGCAATGATTTTGTTATTAGTAAGTGTAATGTGATTACTGAAGTTATCAAGAGTAACACAGTAACAACAGTTACATTACTGCATTACAGTTACGCGTTACTTTGTAACAGTTACCTAGTTGATTCTACTACTCCGTTAAAATTAAGGTGTATCGATAGGAGTACCACTATCATGGACACCGGCTGACCTACAGTGGTTTTCACTTGGGTGATGCAGTAGTTTAGTCTAGGGTGTGAAAGTACACTGTGACATCACTGTTGATCCACACCCAACAGAAGTGAAAAAGCTTAGTGTTACCCAACCCTGTATGATTTCATCCCCAGACAGCATCTGTCCCACACTGGAATAGACTAACCTCTACTGCATTAGTTCCTGAGAAATGTTTAACTTGGTCTCATTATTCATGATGCCTAAATCAGAGCTTTAATCAGTCCAGTGATCAAAATGTGTATTCTCATCTCAAGAAACTGAACCTCTCGCCTGCGCTCATTTAAAGTAACTTTAACATCAGCTAAATACTGAAAATGTAAATGTCAGTCCCAAGATGGAGGCTGTGAACAGAGTTCAGGTTCAGACCAAAGGGGAAACTGATTGGAAGTCCTTCACAAATTGCCGGCTTGTTTGTAAGCTCTACCTATTCAATCATCAGCAATTTGCCACATGGCTCATTCAGTCCTGACGAAGAGGAACAACAGTTAAAGGTTGCAGCTGCGTTTGAAGAGAATGTGTTTGGTTCTCTCATGTTCTCTTTTGTTCCCCCACATTCGGACCCTATTTATCTCCAGTTCCCGCTTCTTTTACTCTTCATTCTATTTTCTTTCTCATGTTTCCTTTCTCTGCCCACTATTTGAAGTATACCATCTGGTTTCTGTCCCTTCCTTCTCCATGGTTTCCCTCTTTATCTGATGGAACATTTAAAATAATATATTTAGTTTTTATCAGTCTAACATGATGTGAGCCTCACTAATTTCTACTGTGGCACCCTATTGTGCAGCTGCAATGCATTCTGGTGAATTAAGGTTAAAGGCAACCAGATTGCTGGTTTTTTGACTCTTAAATGTTGAACAGAATGGCAGAAAGTAGTGACTTTTGCTCAAATTTGGCAACCAAATAAAATAGTTACTCTGTAATAGTGTGTTTTATTTGAAGTGAAAAGTGCCTTGCCTTGTAATTCTGCGAGGGTAAGAATCAGTTTTTTTTTCAGGGCCTGGTTGTAAACATAAACTGTGGAAGCTGGCATGGCTGGCAGGCTAACAATAGCATTCTACAAAATAATTTCATCAAACACTCAATCCCCTTTCTCTGACTGGCTGAATGTGGTAGAGCCTTGTGATTTCAGCATCAGAGTTCAATCATATTAAACTGTATTCAAGACCTGCCACAAACGTGTCCAAATAAGCTAATCTGATGGGACCACAGTTAAATTATTTTAGGGTACTTGGGTTGCGTTTAATTCAATTTGAACAAATCATGTGTCCGCTCTATTCCGTTCTAACTTGATTGCGACAGCACTAGTGTACGCTGCGAATATGAACATCAAAACCTAGCATGCATGATAGGCATTTATGACATTTTGCTGATGAGCTCCACAGTAGCTGCCTGAAATCAGAAGTAACCGTGACATGATTTGACTAAATGTTATTCACAAAAGCAGACCGCGACCCTCTACGCAGGATAAGCGGTTGACGATGGATGGATGGATGATTTCTGTTCCCAGAAATTAAATGTTCCCTTCCCCGGTTGTAGTGATCAGTAGTTTTAGGGCTTGTTTTCTCCAAGGGCAGAAGGGATAAATAAAAAAGGGATGCGAGCAGGGAAAAAAGGAAAGTAAGAAGAAGGAAGGACAGAAGCATAGAAGGAGGCAGGCCATATTGTAACATCTGGGAACCCATGTTGAAACAATGTACCACCCACACACCCCCACCCTCCAGACCATTAGGAGACTGATGAGTGAACAGTTAGCTGGATCAACTCAGCATGTCTGGTTCTCCGGCTAGCTCTTTAATCATTCCTTATCTCCGCCGACAATACCACATCGCAGTCTCTCTCCCTCCCTCTCTATTTTTGTCTTTCTCAGTTTCTCACATCCATCTCATCCCGCCCTCCTCTACCCCCTCCACCTGAATGTTGTTCATGGGTGATGCTCTGTTTTGTTTCGGGGCACAGAACAACACAGTTTGCGGTGCCATTGTGTGTTGTGTCTGCAAACAGAGGCATGCCAAAATACCAAGGAGTGATAAATGCTGGGTAAATATTGGAGCTGGCTCTTGATTGGGTGGGTCTGTGTCAAGAACTCAGAATGTTTGTACCCGAGCCAAACTCATAATCTGGGAGTTAGATGTTGTTTATATGCTTGGTTGTAGTCTTAACAGGACACATTGTAGATATTTTTTCTTTTAAAGATGTAAATTTGAACTAGAAGAGTGCACTCAGCATATTGCAGCTTTCCGCCAAGCCTGGCATCACCAAATGGCATTTGTAGTCACTTTGCAGTTATTACCTTTTTGCTTTTCACGTGTCATTTCACACCATTTTGTCTCTGACTGCATTTTATGCGCAATTTTCATAGAGAAAAAAGTCAGGTGATGTAGTATAAAAAGTGACAAAGTCTGCATAGGGACGGGGTCGGAGTGGGTGGATCGGTCAAACAAACACAGGACCATTCATTTTCTGCATGTATTTGATTATGACAGTTTGAGCCACATGGTTCACTTTTCACTGCCTGCCACTATGGCAGGCACATTTTTTTGTCTCCCAATCAGAAACCGTACTTGCCACTTTTGAAATGTATATGCTCAATGAAGGAATAACATTCAGGTCATTTCTGCATCAATGTAAATAATGTTGTCATTCAATGTTTAATATTATGTTTACACAAAAAAACATCACATGCCTGTTTGTATCATCCATGTCTTTCAGTACATGACAACTACATCACCATACTTAACCACTAACAACCAAGTATTAGAAGGTTCACCACATACAGTCAGTAGAAAACCCCCAGTTCAGCCACCAATGAATGAGTCCTTATCTCAACAAAACCCTCCTTCTGTCCGCCAGCAAACAAAATATACTGTTTGAGCTTCAATATAGAAGTTGGTCAACATCTCTTGCATCTAACAGACAATAAACAAACACCACAGTTACCTCCAGGCGTCCAGGCGGTGCGCTGCAGACAAGTTAACTCCTAGGAATTGCATTGAAGCCAATATGACATAGTGGCCAAACCATGGAATTTCGGAACTTCCAGGTCTGTCACGTGATGCACACTAGCCACAAAAGACATTTTCCTATAGACTAACATTGTGAAGGAAGCTGCTGTAAAATGGTGGTTACATGTTTTTGTGCATCACAACTGTTAAAATGACTCAGCGAACATTTAGAAAATCTAGAAGAGTACGCTACCTTTACTGGGTCTTTATGTTGTTTGTTTTCCCTGTCTGCCAAAGAGGCTCATGGCCTGACAATTTTACCTGCCACTGCCAACAATTTACCTGTATTTGGAAGATGCTAATTTTAGACCCTGGTTGGAACACTCCCAAGGCTTGCATGAGCATGAAACTACCCCAGTTGAATGTAAAATCACATAAAAACAGTTGGCGAGAAGTCAACTATCCAATAAGCATCCAATAGTTGTTTTTCCCTTAACATGTTACAGTAGGATAAATATGCAACATCCAGTAAAGTTAGCAACAATAAATATGCAACATCTGGTTAGACTTAAAATAAATAAAATGCTAGCGTTGCAAAACATCACCATTTTGAAACGGCATGTTGTTAAAGTTGCAAATTGTTGCAATTTGGTTAGGTTTAGGCCAAAAAATTACTTGGTGAGGTTTGAGTTAAAATAACTATGTACATCACTTGTGTTCCTTACAGAATTAACATAATGTAAATTAAACTTAACTTAAATATTTGATGTTGACTTTTTATTACAAACGGGACAAGAACATCGCTCTCTTAGTTCAAAGACCGGGTTCTGGCCCTCCATCCTCCCCAGCCACCTCCTTACTCAGTCTTTTCTGTTAAATATCATATCTGCCTTTACCGTCAAAAACTGACACTACAGGGCTTCCACCACTGTGTTGAACTATGACGCTATGGGGAGCCCCAGTGCGTGACTGAGGCCAATGAGTCTTGACCATGCATCCATAAGGGGAGTGAGAACGGGTTGGGTTGCAGTGATGAAAGCGTATCATGTACTCTGACACTATGAAACCAAACATTAGACGTACACATCCTATGATACTGAGTGAGAACAGAAAGTTTAGCAAATGGCAGCTGGCCTGCTAGCTCAACAACAGTATTCATCACATGCTAACAAAATACAAGAAAATGCCTTAATCGCCTGCTACGAGGTAGCTCAGCTCATTGCACGACATGGGAAACCTCTCTCAGATGGCGATAAAACAGTGCCTCATTAAAGTCAGAGGAATAATGTGCCCAGAAAAGATGCAAGAATTCAACAACGTGAGCATGTCCAGAAACATAATTGTGTGGGAAATCGAAGACTTGTCAGTAAATGCTCCGTGCTTGTATAGCGCCTTTCTAGTCTTTTCGACCACTCAAAGCAGTTTTACACTACTTCTGCATTCACCGTTCGCACACTGAGCCTAAGTGCTCAAACAGAAAATAACATTCATACACTGGCGGAACAGCCACCAGAGGCAATTTGGGGTTCAGTGTTTTGCCCAAGGACACTTCAACACGCAGCCTGAGGGAGCCGGGGATTGAACCGCCAACCGTTTAGCGGCCAACCAGCTCTACCTCCTAGGCCACAGCCGCCTTGCGGCTAACTTAGACCATCAAGTGTCAGATAACGCTTGTACTTTTGAGTTTTACTTAATTGCATGTGATGACACCACAGATGCCACAGTCATCGCACAGCAGTTTGTTTTTTTTAATCTTACTGATCATCTTAACACACTGAACAAGAGCCTATAAGGCAAAGACCTACTTGTACTGCAACTTTTAGAATTAACTGCCAACCCTTTTTGAAACAAAAAAATAAACAATTAATGGAAACAATTAATGGAAGGCTGTAATAGGCTATTTTTTTTCTTTAAGCATATTCAGTTATCAAGTATAATTTACCTATGTTTGAGTGATATTGCTAAGTGTAGTACACTTGAGGTGAGGCAAAACTTTACTTTACCTCTAGTGACTGACCCGTCCGTTGAATATTTTCAGTATGTGGCCCTCAGTGAAAAATGTTTAGACACCCCTGATTTAAATAAATTTAAATTTAAATACTTGAAGCAAATATGACCACGTGATGAACCTTAAATGTTGTTAAATTAGCAGGTGCCTCCTGTATTTCTAGATATCATAAAAAACATTATGATACAGGAATTCATATTGGCAAAACACTCCCACACACACAACTCTATAAAACAACTTCCAAGGTGTGTGTAGGCATATTTACTAACTTTGGACAGAGCTGGACTGTCAGGCTTTGCTGCGTTTTTCAGGCAGGAACGGGTTTTAGGACCCAAAAGCAGTGCACAGAGGCAAAACAGGAACAAAACTTACAGCAGTGTCCAACATTCAACAAAGGCAGTCCACAAACAGAGCTAATCCAAAGCAGGAAATACTCCAAAAGGCAACAGGGATCAGGAACAGACAGGTAACAGGCAGACACACTGTGAGATGACATACAACAAACCAGCAAGAGCTGAACAGAAGACACACAAGACAAGAATCAAACTACAGTGGACAGACAATACACACAAACTAAACAAAACAGAGCCCAGACTAACACTTAGCTGACAATGCAAAACTAATACCAGCAGAGACAAGAACTAAACAAGACATTAAACCAACAGAAACGAAACTAAAGCACAGAACACACCAAGCAGACAAAATAACAGGTCAAAAGTAAGTAACACAGAACAGGCAGAGAAATAACCTAAACACTACACCATAACAGAAAAACCCAAGAAGACAGACAGTAACAGATGAGGATCGTGACACAGACTAGTTGCTCCCCCTCGTTTCCCTCTACATGCTATGCCAGGCACGTCCTGACTTCAGCTCCTTATTGAGACTAATATCAATCTTCTTATCTTACCCTCTAAGCATTTCCCAAATGTTCAGCTTTCCCTTTAATACTGCTTATTCTACAGGAAGAAACACAATGTACACATCACAGCTAAATTAAAAGAGAGTCTGAATGCCCACTGAATGTAAATGTAATTTAATCAGTTTATTAGGTTGTCACTTTTTGTGTGTGTTTTTCCATCCCCGCCAGCTCTTTCTGATTAATGTGAAGTTCATGAATTCATTGCAGAAATGCTCATAACACTCCATTGTCAACCTTCATCTCTAATTACAATAAGCCAGGAGAGCGTTTGATGCAGACATTTCTGGAAGAAATATCAATACAAGCAAAATCCTCTTGAATCTCAATACTTCATAACTGCACAGCATCCAGATAACATTGATTTATCTAATTTGCTACACACAGTCTGCTACCCCCTTTTCATGGCATACTTTTGTATGGGATTGGCTTTGAACAGGTTTCATGGAATCAATCTCTCCATTTCACTTTCTCCCTCTCTCTCACTTTCTGTCGGTGTCTCTTTCCCTTGGGAGCAATGTCATGAGTTTAATTGCTGCCAGGTGACGAGGAGCTAGGAAAAACAGAATTAACCTTGTCAGCCTAGAGCCATCCCTCTCTCACCTCCTCTTCCTCTCCTCTATCCGATACATCAATTAAAGTTAAGCCACCGTGGCCCTTGGTTCCAACAGGCTCAGAGTCAGGTACACAAAGAAAGGGAAGAGGGGGATGTGAGAGGTACAGTAGTGGGAACAAGTGGGTTTTACAGAGAGGAAAAAAAGAGAAACCGACAAACTGACAGGGTGGATGAGAGGGGAAGACAGAAAAACAAGACAATGAGCCAGGGAGAGATCGACAGACTGACTTGGCAGATAGACTGAAGGAGGGATAAAGTGGGATTCAGCCGTTGCGGGATTAAGAAGAGAGGATGATGACACAAAAGCAGACACAGCGACAAGGAGAGAAAGAGGTACAAAGAACAGGGGACAGAGATGGAAAGATGCGTGTGTGTAAGTGAGAATGGGGGGAAAAGGGAGAAAAAAGTAGAACACGTGAGACAGAGAAGGAGAATTTGCAAAGTATAGAATGAAAAGGGGAGAGAGACCCAAAGGACAGAGTATACTCACTCTGATTCCAGACAGGGGCCCCTGTTGCAAGTCACCCCTTCTCTTGTACCATAGCAGCAGGTAAAAGCAGCACATGCCGCATATGAATCAGAACTTAATTTCATAAAAAAGCCATTTTAGGGGAAGCAGCAATGAAATCTGATGTGTCAGACTCAATGGTACTTACTAATAATTCCTCTATTTTTCATGTCCCTAACAGTGACTCATGTTTTATTGCGCAAACATTTACGAAATTTCCTTAAAACTAGTGTTTTAATTTAATTTTATTGCCGTCATAAAACAGGCTAAGTGGACTCTCTAGTTGTTGTGTAGTTACCAAAACAACAGTCGGGAGTGAATCTATTCTTTAAAGCAACTGTAGATGAGGAATAAATGAAATGAAAGACATCAGTATTTTTTAGTGGCTGTATGTTAAAATAAAGGCTGCAAAGCCCATTCGAGGCTGAATTGTACAGCTACGGGTTAGTAAGTTGATCATGAGAACAATATGTTTCTGCATGGTGAGTGCTGACCTTTAGTGTCCTTTGGGCTCTGCGTAGACACCTGACTGTTCATTATAAAAGTTTATGAGCAACAACCCAGTGACAAATTCTATGTAATTCCCAGCTTTCTTGATTCACAATGTGAATGCAGAATGACCACATGTGAAAATATGGATTTGCAGTTTTGAGATTAAACTCTTCCATAGAACAGTATGTCTTCATAAGCAGAATAACAAAGCTAACTGTTAGTGTTCTGTCTTCACAGTAGTGTCTTTGTGTGATCCTCTAGACCCATGACGCCAGGCCTGTGCACCTTGACAGAACAATAATGGAGCTCCAAACCCCACACACAGTCTTTCTCTTTCTCACACACACAAACACACACACACACACACACACACGCACACACACGCCTACAAAGGACCTCAGAGCTTTTAGTGCCTCTCGGTTACAACCCTCTCACCATCTCCAATAGCATTCTTATCACCTGCCCTTTCGCTTCTATCCCTCTCTTTCTGGCATATACACACAAAGTAGGCCTTCACTCCACAGGTGTGCATTTGGGGTGCAGGTCACATTTCAAATGTTCACGGTCAGATACTTTCAACAATGATTATACTAATGCACATGGCCAACTAAAAATGTGCAAAAAAACAGTGACTGAGGAACCAGTCAAGGACAGTCACAAAACCAGTTACCAACTTACGAGCACTGACTAAAATCTCTTCTCTAAATAATATTACTGGTAACAACTGACCTACATCATAGACAACCATTTCACATTCTTTTGAAGTAATCACATTTAGCCTCAGCTCTGTTTTGTGTTCAGTGCTTACAAAATATTACTAATATATAGTATGCTAGCTTGCTAACTTGCAAAACTAAATCAGGGACAATGCTACAATTAAATCTCACCAGACATGCAAGGGTATGGCTCGATGCATTAGTTCAGAAGAGAGCTAATCAAATAAAGAGACTGGTATGTTATCTTACCATCGCTTTACTCCCAATTACCCCCTCTTCCGTTTCCTGTCCCTCCTCCCAGCCTTTCCCTTTTTCCATTATGACTTAATTTGTTTCCAGTTCTCCCCCTGAGTCACTCTCTAATTCTGGGAAAATCTTTGAACAATAA
Organism: Lepomis macrochirus; assembly: GCA_024633595.2. Taxonomy (NCBI): domain Eukaryota; kingdom Metazoa; phylum Chordata; class Actinopteri; order Centrarchiformes; family Centrarchidae; genus Lepomis; species Lepomis macrochirus. The sequence goes on along the minus strand of JALXJV020000016.1, from coordinate 31,721,838 downwards.
TAGCAGTTTGTTGATGTTGGTCGATTGTTTGGTCACTTGGTACGCTGCTTTGCTCCTGACTGACACATTACAACAAACAAACAATGTTCCCCGCAGGATAAATTGAAACAACTTTATTGTTACTTGGATTTGATCAGTTACCACTAGCAACTAACATTTCCTCCATCTCAGTAATCGCACATGTTCAGGACTAACTTGCAAATGTTGGTATGCTAACATGCTAAACTGAGATGGTAATAATGGCAAACATTACCTGCTAAACATGTTGTCATCGTTTGTCATCGTTTTTCTTATTTTGCTCTGTAAATCCCATTCCCTGCGCTCTATTTCAATAGGGAAAATAAAAAATAATAATTTTTAAAAATGACTGACAGACATTTAAAAGTCATTTTTGACTGCAAAGCTGAGTTTCTGTACAATGCACCATGTACAGAAACTCCACAAACACCTGTTGAGACATGAGACAACGTCATAGATTATAGTTTTTATGCGTCTGGCCTGTCAATTTGCTTGGTTAAAACAGCTCAACCGTCCAACGTACTTTAATTAGCGTAATGTGCTTACAGCTGCATACATTAGACCAATTAGCTTGATAAAATAAAATGCAAATAAGGACAACTGATCAAGCATTTACTATCACAGCCATATGTGCAAACAGCAGGGGGTGGCTAGGTGTTCTAGTTCAGAGAAAGATAGTACGCCTGGATAACTTATTATCACATCTCTCCCAATTACCCCCTCTTCCCTTTCCTGTCCCTCCTCCCGGTCTGTCTCTTTTTCCGTTATGACTTAATTTGCTTCCAATTGTCCCCCTCAGCCACTCTAACTCTGGGAAAATATTTGAGCAATACTAACGCTTGCTTCCTTGATGTTCAGTGTGTAGTATCGGCATGCGCTGGGAAGGGTGTCAAGCACAGGGGGGGCACTGAGGTCATGATTTAGTCAGCGCAACCAAACCCCTTCCCCCCTCCTGCGCTGCCCTGTTCACCCTCGCTCTGTAGCACTTAACTAACTTTCACAGGCTGATAAAAAATAATTGCTACCCCAAGGGTGGGGGACTCCAAATACATTAGCACCACAAAGAGAAGAGCTTGGATCACATTACGCAGAGCACTGACACCATAGTCTGCAGTCTGGAAAAAAGAAAAATGATCAGGTCGAACACCAGAGAGACAGACTGATAGAAAGCAGCATGCTGGTGTGCATGCGCTCAACTGAGCGCAACAGCGTGAACCGTGCCACAAGATAGTGTCGGAAAAGGGGCCCAGAGAAAGGAATGTGCTCGTTTTTTTTATTTGTGCCTGATCCTCTTGTATTTCTGTCTGTGTGTCAAAGGACCTCATCTGCTGCCATGCTCCATTGCAGACCAATAACAGAGGGCAGGAGGGTGGGGGTGTGCTCTTGGGGACAGCAGAGGAAGCAGAGAGCAGAGCAGGGAGTCAGGCAAGCATGACTCAGTCGAAGGAAAGGTCTCCTTGTGAAAGAAGAGAAGTGAAGGAGATGGAGGGACGTGGGGCCCATCCTCTCTCCTCATATGTGTGTTGTGCTCTACTTAGCAACTGAACTCATTTGACACACCTGTTGAACTTTACATTTGTTTTTGTTTTTGCCGAAATGCCTTCCTCAGACTTCCCAAGGTCTCAGGAACAATCCACACAAGTACTGTTTTTTGGAGTGCTTCTGAAGAGTTTTTGATTTCTGTCAGTGTCCCATCTTTTGTCAAAAATTCCATTTTAACAAATACCAACAAACAATCCACACAAATTCAGAAATAAATGCACAAATCTATACACAACCCCCAGGTGTGTGCCATGCTCAGCATAGTGTAATCTTCACAAGCAGCCATTTAAACTAATTAACTTTGACACTGTCTATTCATTGTGAACTTCAGTGTAAATCTATAGTAAGCTATCAAGGATGTATGTATGGGCTGATTTTTGTATCAGTACAGAATGAATTTGAATAATTTAGACCTGAATTTGAATTGCTCAACTTGAATTTGAATTTATTAGTTTGAAACTGAATTCCAGTAAACTTGAAACTGAATGTGATATTATGTATGTGAACTGAAACCGTATTTGAGCCTCACTAAAAATTCAAATCTTTGTGTACCTTCACTTTCAGTTCTCTCAATTCAAATTCATTTCTCTTAATTCAATTTCAATCCACATGATTCAGTTTTAAAGTCACAGGCAGGTCAAGGTCCTGAGGAAGAGCAATCGAGGGCAGATGCACAGAGCGCTTTTTCGTCCAAATAGTCCCAAATAGCTTTTTGATAGGTTGCTACCTTCAAAAATAAAAGTCTTTTGGAGCTAGATCAAATGAATGATGTGTATTTCATATTACTGGATAATATTTACATAAGTATTATTCTGTTTGAAATAAACTAACTGTTTGATAGTAGTTTCAGTTTTGTGCAGGCCATATGGCCTGTCCCATATGGATGCCTGTCCCAAATAAAGACAGGATCAATTCAGTGATTTTAGCAAATAAAAGCTCGGGCTAAGCTTTGCGGTATTAGTTAGCAACTGTTTTTATTTCAGTAATGCATAAATCACAGAATTAGCGTCTGTTCCACACACTGAGCAGTGTTGGAGTAACATTATTTCCTACTGAAAGACAGTCTAGAGGAATTGTGTGAATGTTAATGAATTATGTTGAATGTTGTATGAATTAAATTAAATAAACACAGCAGTAGGTGTGGTAAGTTGCTTTAGTGGGATTCTACTCCAAAGCTAACTAGCGCTAGCTAGCTAGTTAGCTACATCCGTGATAAAGGTGTTGACAGCCCCCCAGAGCCCCCTACCCTTACCACAACCATCAGAATTGTTAGTACCTAAACCTAAGTTACTGAATTTATCACATTAAAATCCAAAAAGAAACGTCTCTTCATTAGCTTAAAAGGACTAGTTTGCATCACTAACTAGCTTTACTAACCTTAGCTCCTCCAGTCACCGCCATCCTTTCTTTTCCCAAAAGACTTTTTCAGACTGAAAACTGAAAAATAATTTGATTAGTCTGTACAGGACAGAGCTGCAGGCTCTGCAGGTTAGTAACTGTTTGTAACTGGTAGGTTTCTAAGTTTGTAACTGATGTTCTCAACATTGGACAAGTAGGCAGTAGTAAAATACAGCTTCCAGTTACTTTCTATAAAATGAGCTAATGTTAAGTTACATTGCAGCTCTGCAGCTGCTGTAGAAGCTTTCCTGCTCAGCTACGCACTCTGAAGGGGAGAGGAGATGTTAGCTAGCTTAACGCTAATTGGCTTCACTTTTCCAGCAGGTGGGAAAAAGCAGACTTTTCTTGGTCTCGAGAAACTAACACTCTGTAACAGAACTGTACATTTACAGCCAGAATATTTTCCTCCGCTCGCGTTCACCGTTACTTTCTGCCGCTTGGACAATCAAACACTCACTCCTGAATGCATATACAACAGTATATCAACAGTATATCTCCGGGATGTTATGAATTGGCTAACTGAGCAAGAGTATGGAACTTTAAATATATTATCTCAGTAGTGTAGTGGAGTCTACTTGAAAATAATTTTTGTACACTAAACTTCTGTTACCCAGCCTGGACAGGAAATTTGATGTGGATTCAACAAATGAACGCTTCAGTAGAGCTTCTGATGTTTCGCATGTCATGTTAATCTAGGGTTACATTGACACTGTGTGAAGTATGTTTTTTTTTTTTTTTGCTGTATTACTTGCATTTTCATATTTGAGTAATCACCTTATGTTCTTGCAATTCTTACACCTTCTGTGTTGTTAGGCTTAATAAAAACAACTACATTGGCAACATTTTAACCTTTTTTTCCTTCCTTATAGCTACACTTAATCTAAGTTTGCCCTGAGCAACATTTGTGGCAGTTTTTGCCACAAATGTAAAGGTCACTGTGCACTACATTGCAATTTTGATGAAGTCAGTTCAATCAATCAACTGACCAGTCATTTTTTAATAGAAAGGAAATACTGCAGTGTGAATGTTATTGAGCTCAGCAAGACTCAAGCCAAAAACATTTCACCTTTAGCTAAAGCATGCTGTGCTGTTAAACGGTTATTACCAGTCTCATAGCAACAGCCGGAGCCTTGACTATTGCCTCTCCGAAACATCTGCTGATCGCTGCTGGCTAGGAAAGAGAGAGGTGCTCTGCCGACTGAAAGGCCCACGGAGGCAGGGAAAATCAAATAACTTAGCCTTGGAGCTGCTTACACAGTAACACACAGGAGGACAAGCAGCACTGTTGTCTTACTTATTTCCCACTCTAACTTTTTATTGTTTTATTTCTTTACTTATCTTCATATAAAGTTTGGGTGCACAGGTGGCTAATGTAAACTCAGAGCAATTCTCTAAGATGTCTATCTCTTTCTCACTGTTTTAAACTTTCTTGTCAATGCCAAGTGTAAATCTACTTTTACAGTTTTAATTCATTTCTGAGTTTCCTGCCAAAAACCAAGGGATAAAAACACTGAACGTACAGTAAAGTAGATTTCTTTCAATTATTTAATCTGTTTGTACAAGTACGGCCGATCAATACTTCGAGTCATCAAGCTACTCATTTGGTATTGATTCCTTTAAAGAAATATCAATAATAAACTTGTAAAAATACAAAAAAATGCTTGGCTGCATCACTCTGAAATGTTTTTAGTAATTTTCCATAATGTTTGTGGCAATAAACAGCCCTGACATATTTAGCCAATCAGTGTCACTTGACTGTGGGAACCTGTGTGACATGAGAACTGGGTACGCACTGCACACGGTTGCCCACTTTGGCTTTCAAACTTGTTATGGTGCCACCTTCCACCTGTAGATAAAAATACAGCAAGGTGCACTATTTGTAACAAGAAAGTGCCTCAAAAAGTAGAAGTTCATGCCCTGTTTAAGAAGATTAAGAAATCTTTAAGTGCAAATGTGGCCATGTTTTCTATTGGTGGTACTTTCATTTATTTTATTGACATTTATGTTATTTATTTCATTTTCAAAATATTGGTTTATTTATTACACTCATGCACAAACATTTTTATGTAATTGCACTCAAATCCTTGCGTTTGTGAAAAATTTGTTGTTAATAGCTGGCATGTGTCATGAGATTGGCCTTTAATTGTAATGATCTGTTTTTTCTCTAAAAATGACCATTATTATCAAATACCCATTCAGGAAATGATCAGCATCTCTATCGTTTAAATTTTAACAACAAGTATCTGTGTCATGTTGAATTTAAAAAGTCACTCATGCCTTTTTTTGACATCATGGGTGGCCTCCAGATAAGGACTTGAGTTACTGCAAGAAAAAATTAAAGATCTAAAAAATAAGCAGCCAGCAATACACTTCCATTTAGTTTTACTTGCACCGCTTTTAACAAAATGACTGTATTTTTCTCTCACATCTCCAAGACAGGCTGCAATTTTATAAAGTAGGGGGTCTGAGGTGTGCTTTCTAAAAATGGGCATGAAGGTTGTAGTTGAAGTTGGCATTTGGAGTAAATAACAATGGCTCGGTCCTGCTCACTTATTTTTATCTTCCCATTGCTGCCTCTGTCCTTTGTGAGCCCAACGATCCCATTACAATCTACTGAATGTGGGGAATGAAAGTAGCTCCACATAATGAACCACTGTGTGTCCACTTAATTTTTTAAAAGGATTACTGGATTTGTCCCCCCTCTCGTGTCACTTGTCCTTTTAAGCATCCAGCTGACACGCAAGATTCAGGCCCTACATTGGTGTCACTGCAACCAAATATGAACTGCATAAGATAAGTGGTATTTTCTAAAATGCTTCAATTTAGTTGATCTATACATATAAACATGTTTTGCATGTTTTCAACCAATTTCACCCCACTCCCAGAGGTAACACTAAAATGAATTGGTCATGTTTGGGCTGACATTAGCACTGTGTGACAAAACGCAGCTTTGTCAGTCCTGTAAGAGTTGAACATGACTCAGCTTTTCCACAGCGCAACATCTTCCAAGGTGGCGCTGTGGTTAGCACTGTCGCCTCACAGCAAAAAGGTTGGCTGGTCGTCCTGGCATTTCTGAGTGGAGTTCTGCCCGTGTCTGCATGGGTTTTCTCTGAGTGCTCCGTCTTCCTCCACCATCCAGAGACATGCGGTCTAGGTTGATTGGTGTGAGTGTGCCTGGTTGTTTGCGATGGACTGGCGACCTGTCCAGGGTGTACCCCACCTTTCGCCCGATGTCAGCTGGGATTGGCTTGTGTTGGATCATCCAGCACAATGCATAGGACAGTCAAATACTGGCGGGTGTACATGATGAGTGCTGATGATTGAATTGTAACATGAATGAGGTAATTGTACTCTTTAGCTTGCAGCTTAAAGACAGAGGACAAAATGATCTCATCACCATGATGACCAGTGGACAAGTCACCCAGTAAGGTTCAGTTAAGAATACACAACATGTATCTACAACTTCTTAGTTACCAGAAGGTGCATTTCTTCTCTTTCGTAGAGGTTAGCTGCCAAGCTAACAGGTTCCTTTCCACATAGGCCTAATTGATGTCATAACATTACATTCATGAACCCCCTGCTAAGATGGCAAACATATACATCTTGATAAGCCTTCAAACCCATGGATATCATAAACTGGACTTCCTGGATTATATTTAATTGTCTTACCTGTATCTGAAGCAGTGCACCCTCACAGTGTAGCACCTTGCATTTTTTTCTGTATTTTCTGTTTTCCATTGTCACTGACCAAATCAGAAACGATCACAATGTGATTACTCTGTTTAGGCCACCAAACTTCTTGCAACTTATTGAACTTACGACTGAACTGATGACCTTCACAATCTGCCCTGAACAGTGATGCATTCACTTACTGAAATACATACTGAAGGTCCTTTGAACAGCAATGTGGTCACTTACTAAGTACATCCTAAAGTGCGTTTGAACGGTGATGTGACTGCTTACCTTAGTCACTGAGATTCTCTTAACTGAACATGATTTGAATCAGAAACGGCTGCAGCAACGGTGGTGCAAACTTTGTACTCCCCAACATTTTGTTTTTATCTGTTAGACCTTTTTTTTCAGAATGAGCTTTAGTCTTTGGTCTTATTGATGAGACCAGCTGCAGATGGAAAGAAAGTGTTATTATGGCATGAGGGGAGTGTGTAAATCAGTTTGTGTCCAGGGTGAGAGCGGTCAGCCACAATCTGTCGCCTCGATCCTTGATCCCTGAAAGTGATTTGTGAATTCCACCTCTGCTAATAAGGATACAAAAATGTTTGTTTTTTCGTTTTTGTTGTTTTCAGATTTTCTTCATACCCATGTTGGAACCACTTGACTCCTCTTCTAAAAGTAAGGTGATTTAAAAAGGGAGTGAACTTATGAGACATTTGAAATAAAAAAGCAGAGGCTAGTCTATGTCCAGCACTGATAGAAATGCTTATCCACAACTTTGCCCTGAATTTGAATTAGTTCATTGGGAAATTTGCAGTTCTGACTCAAGTGAAATATATTAATTCTACCCATCCATTGATTCTTTTTATCACCCTGTAAGCTGCTGTTATAGCTACATTCCTTTTCACTAATCCTTAATGGCTTTTTAGATTTTCCCATTGAACTGTCCTGGCTGTAATTGTTTTCCATGTTCACTTGTTCAGACTTTGAATTAACTGTGTATTGTGTTGCGCTCGACGGACCAGACCCGGGCGGCAGAGGCTGGCTCTGGGGACGTGGAACGTCACCTCTCTGTGGGGGAAGGAGCCGGAACTTGTGCGGGAGATGGAGCGCTACCAATTAGATCTGGTGGGGCTGACCTCCACGCACAGTCTTGGCTCTGGAACCGTGCTCCTTGATAGGGGATGGACTCTGTTCTTTTCTGGAGTTGCTCAAGGTGTGAGGCGGCAGGCGGGTGTGGGGATACTCACAAGTCCCCGGCTGAGCCGCTCACGCTGGAGTTTACTCCGTGAACGAGAGGGTCAGCCTCCCTAGCCTGGTAGCGGGGAAAACTCTGACTGTTGTTTGTGCATATGCTCCAAACAGCAGTTCAGAGTATTCGGCCTTCTTGGAGACCCTGAATGGAGTCCTGGATGGGGCTCCAGTAGGGGACTCCATAGTTCTGCTGGGTGACTTCAACGCACATGTGGGCAACTGACGGAGTTACCTGGAAAGGCGTGATTGGGAGGAACGGCCCCCCTGATCTGAACCTGAGTGGGGGTTTGTTGTTGGACTTCTGTGCTAGTCATGGATTGTCTATAACAAACACCATGTTCGAGCATAAGGATGCTCATAAGTGTACATGGTACCAGAGCACCCTAGGCCGAAAATCAATGATCGATTTTGTAATCGTTTCATCTGATTTGAGGCCGCATGTTTCGGACACTCGGGTGAAGAGAGGGCGGAGCTGTCAACTGATCACCATCTGGTTGTGAGTTGGGTCAGGGGTGGGGAAGACTCTGGACAGACCTGGTAAGCCCAAACGGGTAGTGCTGGGTGAACTGGGAACGTCTGGTGGAAGCCCCTGTCCGTGAGATCTTCAACTCAAACCTCCGGGCGGAGCTTTTCTGGCATCCCTGTGGAGGTTGGGGACATTGAACATGAGTGGGCAATGTTCAAAGCCTCTATTGCTGAAGCTGCAGCGGAAAGCTGTGGTCTCAAGGTCTTAGGTGCCTCAAGGGGCGGTAACCCTCGAACACCGTGGTGGACACCGGTGGTCAGGGAAGCCGTCCGACTGAAGAAGGAGGCCTTCCGGGATTTGTTGTCTCGGAGGACTCCGGAGGCGGTTGCAAAGGTACCGACAGGCCCGAAGGACTGCAGCCACTGCGGTGGCAGAAGCAAAGCAGCGGGTGTGGGAGAAGTTCGGAGAAGACATGGAGAAGGACTTTCGGTCGGCACCAAAGTGTTTCTGGAGAACTGTCCGCCATCTCAGGAGGGGGAAACGGGGAACCGTCCAAGCTGTGTACAGTAAGGATGGGACCCTGTTGACCTCAACTGGGGAGGTAATTGGGCGGTGGAGGGAACACTTTGAGGAACTCCTAAATCCGACTGACACGCCCTCTCTAGTAGAGGCAGAGCTGGAGGCTGATGGGGGTTTCTTGTCAATTTCCCTGGAGGAGGTCACTGAGGTAGTCAAACAACTCCACAGTGGCAAAGCCCCGGGGATTGATGAGATCCGCCCAGAGATGCTAAAAGCTTTGGGTGTGGAGGGGCTGTCATGGATGACACGTCTCTTCAACATTAGCGTGGAAGTCGGGTACAGTGCCCAAGGAGTGGCGGACTGGGGTGGTGGTTCCCCTGTTCAAAAAGGGGACCAGAGAGTGTGTGCCAATTACAGGGGTATCACACTTCTCAGCCTCCCGGTAAAGTCCACGCCAGGGTGCTGGAGCGGAGGGTTCGGCCCGATTGTCGAACCACAGATCGAAGAGGAACAATGCGGTTTTCGGTCCTGGTGCGTGGAACAACTGACCAGCTCTTTACTCTCACAAGGATCCTGGAGTGGGCTTGGGAGTATGCCCATCCAGTCTACATGTGTTTTGTGGATCTGGAGAAGGCATACGACCGGGTCCCTCGGGAGATACTGTGGGAGGTGCTGCGGGAGTATGGGGTGAGGGGGCCCTTCTTAGGGCTATCCAATCCTTGTACATCCAAAGCGAGAGCTGTGTCCAGTACTTCGGCAGTAAGTCGGACTCGTTCCAGGTGGGGTTGGCCTTCGCCAGGGCTGCGCTTTGTCACCAATCCTGTTTGTGATATTCATGGACAGGATATCGAGGCGTAGCCGTGGCGAGGAGGGCTGCGGTTCGGTGGGCTTGGGATCTCGTCACTGCTTTTGCGGATGATGTGGTCCTGATGGCATCATCGGTCCAGTAGCCTTCAGCTCTCCCAGGATCGGTTCGCAGCAGAGTGCTGGCGGCTGGGATGAGGATTAGCACCTCTAAATCTGTGGCCATGGTTCTCAGCAGGAAACCGATGGAGTGCCAACTCCAGGTAGGGAATGAGTCCTTGCCCCAAGTGAAGGAGTTCAAGTACCTCGGGGTCTTGTTCACGAGTGAGGGGAGATTGGAGCAGGAGATTGACCGGAGAATCGGAGCAGCGGGGGCGGTATTGCACTCGCTTTACCGTACCGTTGTAGCGAAAGAGAGCTGAGCCGCAAGGCAAAGCTCTCGATCTACCGGTCAATTTTCGTTCCTACCCTCACCTATGGTCATGAAAGCTGGGTCATGACCGAAAGAACGAGATCAGCTGGTACAAGCGGCGAAATGGGTTTCCTCAGGCGGGTGGCTGGTGTCTCCCTTAGAGATAGGGTGAGAAGTTCGACCATTCGCGAGGAGCTCAGAGTAGAGCCGCTGCTCGCTGCGTTGAAAGGAGCCAGTTGAGGTGGTTTGGGCATCTGGTAAGGATGCCTCCTGGACGCCTCCCTAGGGAGGTGTTCCAGGCACGTCCAGCTGGGAGGAGGCCTCGGGGAAGACCCAGGACAAGGTGGAGAGATTATATCTCCGCGCTGGCCTGGGAACGCCTCGGGATCCCCCAGTCAGAGCTGGCTAATGTGGCTCGGGAAAGGGAAGTTTGGGGTCCCCTGCTGGAGCTGCTGCCCCCGCGACCCGACCCCGGATAAGCGGCTGAAGATGGATGGATGGATGGATGTGTTGCGCTCTAGCCTCTGTCCAAAACAGCTTACCCAAATGTAGTGTTGACCCAAGCAAGCGCTTAATTACCTGTTTAGATTAATCACCTCTCAGCCATTGCTGACATCACTGGCTCGCTCTCTGCAGGGTGGAGACAGAGAGGGGGCGTGCAGAGAGCTGAGCCCAGGATGAAGCATAACTCTTCTCCTTGCCTGGAAAAGCGTTGTTTTATATAGAGAAGGGCAGTGAGGGAAGTGGGGTGGGTCAAGGGGGAGGTGGACAGGTTAACATCATACTAACTGGAGAGGTCAGCACTGCACCCCCCCCCCACCAGTAATTCCTCTGTTCCCTCTTTCACTAGAATTCCCACCTCGCCCCTCTTTTCCTTACTTGAGACTTGCCCGCTTTGAGAAAACTCACATGTTTAATTTACAGAAAAATAATGAAGCACCCCAGGTTTTGAAGTGGCCCCAAGGACATGTTAGAAATTCCCTCTCACGGCAAAGAAACTGACAGGGCCCCTCTCATCGATCTCTTCCGTTTAAGCTAGAGATATTAAAGGTTCGTCTATTCTCTTCAAAGCTGATTATGTGGATTCATTGTTGCCCCTAATGTAAGGCAAACTCCTCTAACCACTTCTTGAAATGCACTTTTATCATAAAAACAAAAGAATTGTGTTACCACAAATGTCTGGTTCTTTTTGTATTATTCTTTGTCTCCCCATCTTCATGCTGGCTTCATTGATTTCTCTCTTTTTTAAAAAAAAAATCCTTTCATCTTTAAATGGTAAGACCGGCACTAGTCTAGATATTTCTTACTGTCAACAAATCCTATTAAAAAACCAAAACCAACAATGTGTTTGTCCATGTCTCAGTTCTTTTGGACCACACAATGCTATCTGTGGTTTGATTTTGAAAGCAATCTCAGTAATTTCTTAAAGCTGCAGGCCACTGCAGTTTAGTAGCTAACATTATTTAAAAGTCAGTAAGTAATGCAGTTGGTGGGGACTTTTTTTCAGTAGTGACTTAATACACGTTTGTAAGTATTTTCAGCAGCAGGACGGTGCATGTTGAAGTCAGAATAAACTACAGTGTGTTTGTTCATGGTTATGAAGGAACATGTCACTCAGTGCAGCAGTGTGGGTCATTGATGTTTATTGAAACAATGCAGCTCTAGCACAGAGACAGAAGAGATATCAAGCTTTGGAGAAAAAAAAATCATAATTCAGTTGATGCAGTAGTCATCCAAAGTATTTAATGTTTTTATTTGTTAGTTACAAATGGACATGGTATGGAAATATTATTCATTATGATTATTAGCTGCAGGATTTTTATTACTTCCATTTCTAACTTTAAAAAGAAAGAAAAGGGGACTCACTCATGTCTTTTGAGATTTTATCCCCTCTACCCCACACAATCACTGTACATGTGCATATCTAGTAATATCAATGACATGAACTATATGTAGTTTTTATGTAGTCTTGAGTCAGTCGCTTGGAAAAGTTGCTATTCTGCATTCTGTGTGATGAAATCGGGTCGGATTTTCTGCATGTGCTCCCGAGCCTCTTGCCTACAGTATGGAATACACTCACACCAAAAGATGACCAGCTCCCTGCACAACAACACAAACTGAGTGTAAGGAATAAAAAAGCCAATTTTAACCATGGAGAGACCCACACTTTTCATCCTGTGGGCCAGGTTAGCTAACATTACTGCAAAGCCTGCAAAATATATTGTGATTTTGTGCTTTTGCGGACTCAAGTTAGACAAAGTTAGCTTGCCAGCTAACGCCAGTTCATGATTGCCACATTACTTCACCAGCTAACGCTGGCACCGGTATTACGTCATAGTGTTGATTTTAGGCAGGGGCCTCACTTCACTATAGGTTAAACATTCAATTTAGATGTATTGCCATTTACCGGTGTACTCACGTACACAGCATCTTCATCTCAGTCACTGTAACTCACACAATATACAAAAATGCAGCTTAACAGTGCAGGACAACACCTAGGGGACACATTCACTTACTGCGGTCTAACTGTGGCAACAATCTCATTTATAATATTCAGTCTCGCTCCCTAACTGTTTAGTTATCATCCAGTACATTTTGGCTATGCTGTCTCACACAACGCTGACATATCATGTCAGCTACATGAAGTCAATGTAACGTTACCATGAACTGACCATGGATTAGTTTAACGATAAAAAAATATTCCTGTAACATGGCAGTGGGACTTTATCTGAGTGTCCACCATTATGTGTGACGCCCTCTCCTGTGAGATCCCTGTTTTGGTTTTGAGCAACGGCGACTGCTCGCTCATGAGTTTGAGCACGTGGTGAAGCACACGCTTGGGAACTAGCGGTCGCTGAAACCTCACCGCTAGAGGGGACTGAAAACTACACACGGCCTGTTAAAGTCAAATCAGGAAATCCTTTAAAAGTGTTCTTGGTACAATTCCAAGGCCAAGCTTCCACAACATACGCCTTGTAGCCAACATTTATGGTTTAATAAATCTGGCAGGTCATGGTGGACATAATGTATATCAGAGTTCATATGTAGCCATCTCAAACAGAAAATCCAGCTTCCTAATTTCCCCAAGCTTTTGAATATTTCTCATCATGTTTTGTCTCTGTCTTGTCATCATCATCTTCTCTTCTTAGTGACAGTTTACACCAGGGATAGATGTTTCATACATTGTAAAGTAGTATGTAAAACGTAAAATGTTTCACTATGGGGACAGTCTTCATTTCTTGGATTTGTCTCCTTTGGCCTCTCCTCCTTCTCACTGTCTCTATCCTCTCTCCGAAGGTTAGAGGAACCTTTCCAGCTTCCCATCTGCCAGCACCTCTCAGGAGAGCTCACTAGGCCACATTCATGGACGCTTCTTCTGAATCTTCAGGGATACACACACCTTGTCCTTAAAGCATGTTCACTCCCTCGCACATACCCCTCTCACCCCCCCACCCTCCCCCGCCTTGTGTCGACTCTCATCATGTCATCTTCTTGCCCACCCCATTGCCTGCCCTCCTGGCCTCCTCTCTGCTCATCTAACTCCGTTACCGTTCCTCTCTACCCCTCCCTCTCACCCCTCTAATCCTCTACTTAGTATTACTAGAAATGTAATACAAATAGAACCGAGGACAGGGCAAATCATTTTCAATATCAAGTACACAACACACAATTGCTTACTCTAATTATAATATAGAACCCTATACCCGCTTCGTAATCAACTGCAGCTGGCTGTAGATTTTGGGCCTTGACTGGTACCAAACTTGCTGCTTCCCCATCCTCCATATTTACACACTGTAACTATCACCCCGCTGTGAGTCTCATTACATTGCCACTGCCAACTAATAAGACACAAGGGGTGTCTTTTAATGGCCTGGGCCTCTCACCTGCCATCGAATGTGGAGAGCGAGATGGCAGCATTTGAAGGAACCACAGATATAATAAAACGTAATGAAGAGAACATGATGAAGCATCATCTCAGGAGTGCCTGTCTATTAAACCTGTTTATTATGATGCTAATGAGAGGTGTGTTTTTTATTGTGGCGATGCAGGGTTTACCAGATTACTGGGCCTGTAGGTTTTATGAACAACTACAAATAGTCTCCCCACAAATCAGTTTTTACACTGTTTTGGGACTGCTGCTGTGTTTAATAGAGAACAACAGAGACAAGGAAAAGGAAAGAGAATAACAGGAGTGAGTTGGGGAAATATGCATGTACACACATACGTATGTATGGAGGGGGCAGAGAATTCTGAAGCAAAATGTGAAATCCAAAGTGCATACAAGCTAATTTTGAACACATGCTTTTTTAAAATTGAATGTCCATCCCAGTTGACACATGGTTTGGAGACATAAAAAAGTCAGCATATGATTACATTAATCTGATGGTTTACTATTAGTGGTTATATTTAAGATTTAATATTTGCATAATTTATAATGGAGTACCAAATACAGCTACAGAGGTTATTGGTATACTGTCAAATTCAAGCAAGTTAACAACCTTTAAACCTTTATTGTGCTATGTGCTAAACTAGATGTTTATATAGTATAGTATATTATAGTATATGCAGAAACCTAATTGACCTTAAAATTCAATAGCTCATTGTTGGTCTTCCCATCTGTATAGTTTGCACAGATATGGTTAAAAATTTATAAAGTCATGAGTTGACATAATATTTTTGCCCTTTTACATACAAGAGATACATAAGGTCTGCGTGAAATAATAATAAATACCATATTTTTATTATTAATATATACTGTGTACTAATGTACTGTATATATTTTAGTATTCCTACCCTGTATGTGGCACTCAGTCCCACGCTATTGGTTCCTACTCAAGATGTCAATCTCAGTTTTTAAGGCTCAGTAATTTCCTAACACAGCTGGTAATTGTAGTTTTCAACAAACTACACTCAAAAAGGGAGGAAACAGTGCATTTGTTTGATAATCTGCAGCCTGACAGTTACGTGGGGTTGACTCAAGACTACGTGTTAATCATGTGTTTTGGGCTTTAATTGGATTTGTTGACAATAAGAAAAATGAAGAATACTCCTAGGCTGATCCTTACATTTTAAATGGTTCATTAAAAAAGTCAACAAAAGGTTACTAGAAAACATTTGGAAACTGAATTTATGTGAATCTCTCCAGTAAAATAATCAGATGACACACAATGTGAACATTCTGTTCCCCTGTCCCTTTGCAATAAGGGAGACCAAGCGTAGAGCACAATAATCATTGTTTATATAATAGTGCACTGGATCACAATGGAATATTAGGCACATACTGATTTCTTATTCCCTTTGATTCTCCTGGTGTTTGACTGTCTCTGCTTACTGTGGAGGCTATTGCAGCTGCGTGAGATGTGATGATATATTGGATGTCATGGTATGACCGAAGGATGTGTGGACGACCGCTTCTGTCCTCTTTTTTTGTTACACTCGCTCTCTCTATGGGCAATCAGATGCCACATTAAAGTGATTGACCGACGTATCTCTCACCTCTTAAGACATCTAGTCTCACACAGGTGTAAATTATTGAATCTACAACTAAATAAATGCATCAGAAGTGGATACCGGAATAAGTGTTAATGAATTGTTCCTGCCACACTGAAGCATATATTATTCAGAGGCTACAGAAAAACTCAACCAATCAAAAGTCAAAGCACAAGATGAGAACCTGCTATTACTCTCAAATGTACTGATTACAAGCTGAGGGTAATGCTACTTAATTAATCTACAGACCAATACTGAACCATTCCAAAACAGTTCTGACAAGATCTGTGACACAAGCCTGTGGACCTGATATGAAACAAGTACATATGTTAACCTCAACTCCCAAAATATATCACAGTAACGTCTGATAACCAAGCTTCGGAGTTTCTTATGAGTGCAGCTAACATGTGGAACACTTATTAGAAAACTGAATTCGCAGAACGCGCCCTTTCTCCCAAAAAAAAAGGAAAAGGTTTAGTTTATTCCAAATAACAAAGACTCGTATCCTTCAGAAGACATTATCATCTCTACTCACACATTCTTCATCAGTGGCAAAGACGCATTTTCTATTTGTGTTTTAGCAATCACACAGTGCGTAGACTCCCCCTCTCCCTAAAACTGGCAGTCGATTTGATTTAACTCCGTAAGATAACCATGGTGACAATGAGTTAGCAGTGTTGTGGAAACAAGCACTCGAAAGTCATTCAGACACATCAACGTTGACATTGAGCTGCTTGGGGAAGTCAAAGTCAATGAGAAGCATTTATGCAGAAGGATATAGTGGTGAAGCAGCAATGGAGTCAGGATAAGTGAAAGAAACAGGTAGGAGGAAACAAAGACGTGAGAAGCACAGAGTGTGCGAGAGAGGTAAGACAGCAGACATAAAGCATTTGAGACGAGACGAAGAAAGAGAAAGAGACAGAAAGGATGGAGACGGGGGAACAAACCGGGAGGGGTGGGGGAGGGTTTCATTTTTGAGACAATGAAAAATTCATAGCACCTTCACCGGCTGCCAGCCTGAATCAAAGGAGGATATGCATCGCTGACGGGCCTTGCAGGAATAAAATCAATTTATCTCTGATTTCACGAGGGGGGTTAAAAATATCCCCATCACTTATTTATTTCTGTGTCGTCCCTTGACACCCCGAGAGTGAGGTGACAGCCACCCTGCGGGGAGCCATACTGTTTCTCCACCCCTGCAAGTTGGCTTGAACATGACACGGGCATGCATGCACTGCAGTTCACTGAGAAATAAGCAAAGTTGCCACATGCTCTCAGAGCACAAACTTTGCGTCTGTATAGTACAACAGGTCTGTAGATAATATGCAACACACGCATGCATGAGGTTAGTATGTATGCAACACGTTTCAAAATGTAGTATTTTGTCATAATCTGTTTTTTATATGCCCAGTCATGTGGGCATGGACTGATATCAGTGTTTTAGAACCGGCTACCTAACCACAGCTACATAAAACCAATGCTTAACCTCCAGAGAATTCAGATTTTTTTTTGTCCATATAAAATACAAACAGATAGAGAGAGAACGTAGTATATGTTATAATCAGTAGAAAAGTGTGTTGAAGAAATAGTTGCACATTTTGGGTAATATGCATACGCGCTATCTTGCAGAGTTAAGCCTAGATCACACTACACTTTTTTAAGCCCTATTTGTCAGTCAGGCTGTGATCGCGGGCAAATCAGTGATCAATTGGTGCTCAATGAGAGCAGGGAGCTACTTTTTTTACTGCAAAATACTTTTTACTCACCTCCAGCTCTCTCTGTAGCACAGACAATCCCTGCTACCCGCGTCTTCTTTCACACATATTCTTTTCTTTGTCTTCATAATTTTTATGGCCCGAGCATGCAACATGCGAGGCCCCGACTGGAACTGAAGGAATTATTTTTCTGCGAAGTAGTCTCATTTTGGGGGGCCTAAACATGCTCAACTAAACACGCACTTTGCACATAATTTAGGTGGGGTGAAAAAATTTTGTATATTACGTCTCGCACATGGGTGTGGCAAAATTTTTCGGTAGCGCCCCCCTACAGAACAGCCACTGACCAAAGATTCACCTACGTGTACAAAATTTCTGTGGTACATGTATTGTTTCCAGACGTACAAAAAATACTCTTGGAGTGATACCCCACACCCAACAGGAAGACAGGCATTTTGGATTTAATGGTCATTTTTGGCGATTCACACACTTATTTACACACCCCCTAGAGAATTAATCAGATTGACTTCAAAATTTCACTGTGCATTCAAAATCCATTGCAAATTAGAAGTTGTACAAACAGTGAGTTTTCATCCATGAGCGTGCCCGTGGCATGGCGTTGGAAATATACGATTTGCCAAGATACAGGAAGTTGTTATAACTTCAATATACATGCTCACATCTGTACCAAATTTGATATGTATAATAATGGTCCTGTCCTGAACACATCCACATGCCACTCAAAGTCACAGCACCACCTGCTAGCGTTTTACACTAAGATGGACTACTTGTAACAGGTTGGCCATATCAACTTCAAAACTGTCCCAGAATACCCTTAACACATTGATGAGGCCATGTTGTAAAACTAGTGAGTTTTTGGTTACTGATGTGTCCATGGCAGAGGGTGATTTTTAATTAACTCCTCTTAGATAATTACTCCCACTGACTTCAGATATTTGCTGTGCAGTCTAATCCCACTGATGCTTAAACGTTGTACAAATGGTGCGTTTTCGTGTAACGGCGTGCCCGTGGCGTGGTGTCCAGTATTGATGATTCGCCATGAAAGAAGGAAGTTGTTGTAACTTCAGTGTATATGCTCACATGTGCAACAAACCTTACATGGTTGAGTCACGCCCTGAACAAGTCTACAAGCCAATATTCACTCATAGTCATAGCGCCACCAGCTGGCAACAGGAAATGACTACTTCTCTGCTATGATGGAGCACTTCTTGCAGGTTTGCTATATCTACTGAAAACTATCTTGCCCCGAACACATCTACATGCCAATATTCAGTTATAGTCATAGCGCCAAATGCTCTGTAGAGCCACAAAGGGGACGCAGGAAGTGACGTTTAACACCTTTGTGCATCTGAATCTGTCCAAAGGTAACAAAATCCTACCACCACCTCTAACGCTCAGTTGTTACCATGTTTTATCACATTTGTTGAAATAGTACAAAAAACAAAGTGTAAATACCATCAAATTGTGATTTTACAGGCTGCTGGTGCCAGACTACTTCTTCGGTCTGGGACAGTAACTTCCTGAAGTCTTTGTTGGAGACTCCACAAAATTAATGGGCCCAGTCAAGAAATGCTCCAGAAAACAACACCCCATAAGGGTATTTAGCAAAATGTAGAATTATTACCATTTAAAATTTCTGATATTTTGAAATGTTCATCTTTCGTTATCATATGATTTCATTGATTTTCTACATGAGATTGTTATGCAGTATTGAGTGATTCACAGTTTCCACTCTGCCAAGGATAAGATTATGGGTCAAAACTTTAGATTTATTCATCCATTAATTCATTTCTTGGCATGAAATTTTCGTTGTGAAAATTGCTGTTTTAAATAAGCTAATATTTTTTAACAAAGTTTTTAAAAATCTAAATAGATTAAACCTTGCAGTGGATGTTACAGCATTTTGCAAGTACACACTAATATGCATTTGTCATACATCCATGGCCACACAGGGACACATTCAACCCATTAGGTCTCCTGTTCCATCACTGTTAAGTAAGTGCAAAGTAATGGGCTTGCGCTTCCACCACATGCTGTATATCCACCACATGTTAGCTCATTAGAGAAAGTGAGTCCCTCCATCGAGGGCATCAGATAACTGAGGGGATACTTCATCTGCTACATGGACACACAGGGACATTGGAGAGTGGTTGAGGTGAGCATACACACACACACACACACACACACACACACACACACACATTGCTGGCATGAATTTGAGCATACAGAAAATGACAACAGGTTACCATGCTGGCACAATACACAGTGGTTAACTTCATTCACAAAGAAGGAACTGGCAATGGCTTGTTTACAGTGACACATTCATTCAGCAGGCTTAATTGTTAAATGCATGTGTCTCTACTTTGAAGTTAATATGTAACCTAAGCGAAGTAGCTACCTTGGACAATAACTTGGGCAGTAGCAGATGAAGCATCAAAATCTAACTCATCTGACAGTGTGCACCCAGACTGTTGTTCAGCTACTATTTTCGAGGCTGCTGAGGTGAAGGATGTCAAATAATTCACCCATTTAAATTGTTTACTCAACCAATGTACAAAACAGTTTAAACTTTTAACTAAACTTTTTTTTCTGGATGAATATGGACATATGCAGCAACGGAAAATAAGTTAATAACCATAACGCTGAAGTATCGTGTTGCTAAATGAAATAGAATACTTAATGTTACCTGACAATGTGGAGTTCTCTGAGCCAACAGTATTCATTTTATTTCTGCAAAATTAAATGTCCATAGACATTCCTGTAAGGCCATTATAAAGCAGTTTAAAAACCCGAAAATCAAATTATTAGGTAGATATTCATAGATCTATACAACCTGGGTCTGGTGCCAGATGAAATGTTGTCTTCCATACAGCAGCTTCTGGTCAGACAGGCACACACAGTGAGTGTGTTTTTGTACTCACCTGCCTAAAGAAAATTCTAAGTTTATAACCAGTCGTCTATGTGACCCCTATAACCAGTCCACTCCGTGACCACTATAACCAGTCCACTATGTGACCACTATAGCCAGTCCAATATGTGACCACTATAGCCAGTCCAATATGTGACCACTATAGCCTGTCCACTATGTGACCACTATAACCAGTCCACTCTGTGACCACTATAGCCAGTCCACTATGTGACCACTATAACCAGTCCACTCCGTGACCACTATGTGACCACTATAACCAGTCCACTCTGTGACCACTATAACCAGTCCACTCTGTGACCACTATAACCAGTCCACTCTGTGACCACTATAACCAGTCCAATATGTGACCACTATAACCAGTCTACTCCGTGACCACTATAGCCTGTCCACTATGTGACCACTATAACCAGTCCACTCCGTGACCACTATAGCCTGTCCACTATGTGACCACTATAACCAGTCCACTATGTGACCAGTCCACTATGTGACCACTATAACCAGTCCACTCCGTGACCACTATAACCAGTCCACTCTGTGACCACTATAACCAGTCCACTATGTGACCAGTCCACTATGTGACCACTATAACCAGTCCACTCCGTGACCACTATAACCAGTCCACTATGTGACCACTATAACCAGTCCACTCCGTGACCACTATAGCCTGTCCACTATGTGACCACTATAACCAGTCCACTCCGTGACCACTATAGCCTGTCCACTATGTGACCACTATAACCAGTCCACTATGTGACCACTATAACCAGTCCACTCCGTGACCACTATAGCCTGTCCACTATGTGACCACTATAACCAGTCCACTCTGTGACCACTATAACCAGTCCACTCTGTGACCACTATAACCAGTCCACTCCGTGACCACTATAACCAGTCCACTCCGTGACCACTATAGCCTGTCCACTATGTGACCACTATAACCAGTCCACTATGTGACCACTATAACCAGTCCACTATGTGACCACTATAGCCTGTCCACTATGTGACCACTATAACCAGTCCACTATGTGACCACTATAACCAGTCCACTCCGTGACCACTATAACCAGTCCACTATGTGACCACTATAACCAGTCCACTCTGTGACCACTATAACCAGTCCACTATGTGACCACTATAACCAGTCCACTCCGTGACCACTATAGCCTGTCCACTATGTGACCACTATAACCAGTCCACTATGTGACCACTATAACCAGTCCACTCCGTGACCACTATAGCCTGTCCACTATGTGACCACTATAACCAGTCCACTCCGTGACCACTATAGCCTGTCCACTATGTGACCACTATAACCAGTCCACTATGTGACCACTATCACCAGTCCACTCCGTGACCACTATAGCCTGTCCACTATGTGACCACTATAACCAGTCCACTATGTGACCACTATAACCAGTCCACTCCGTGACCACTGTAACAAGTCCACTATAGCCCCTTTTCCACCAAAGCATTTTGAGAGCCAGTTCGGAGCCGGTGCCTACTCGTGAACCAGTTCTTTGTGTTTCGACAGCCAAAGAACCAGTTCTCGGCCAGGAAAACTGGTTCCAAAGCGGCACCAACTCTTTGCTGGACTAGAACCGTTCTTTTACCACGTACCAGTGACGCAATGACGTCGTTCGCTGGGCTCTCTAGTCAGTGGAAAAACAAACAGGTTCTGAGAAGGTTCGCAAGTTGAACCAACTTTGAACCAGCACGAGTTCCGAACCAGTTCTTTTTTGGTGGAAAAGAGGTATTTGTGACCAGTCCACTATGTGACCACTATAACCAGTCCATTATGTAACCACTATAACCAGTCCACTCCGTGACCACTATAACCAGTCCACTATGTGAACATAGAAGTCACCTGGAGAATCCAGCTTGAGCATATAATGTCTTAGCCAGACCCAGCATGCACCTCTTTGTCGTTTGCTCGTGCATCAAGTGATTAATTAAGGTTGATGCAACCTTTTAATAATGCTAATCTTAACCCATAATGATGTAATTGCTTATTACATTGTATTTTCATTCCCCCTCAGTGCAGACTGTCACCACTCTGGAGATGAAGGTACTCAATATGAATATGGAAACTATTTTGTCTCAAAGCACAAGTCTATAAGTGGTTTGAAAGAGAATTTGGGAAATACTTAACATACCACTTCTGTCTGATTTACACAGTCTGGATGTGAAAGTGCTGTATGTAGAACCAAACCGGAATTACTTGCTAGCTTAAGCTTTAATTTATCAAACTCCATGATTTTTTGCTTTGTAATAAAAAGAAATGTATAATTTAAAAGTTTGAAAAGTTTGAAATATCGCAGTGAGTAATGCAACGGTCAGCAGCAGCAGACACAGTGACCTGTTAGATAAAGAGCTGCAGGCGACACGCTGCACACCTCTACCTTCTCAACCAGGTAACCAACTCCTTTCACTTTCGCTGTTCACAGACTCATGGTGTGTGTGCAGCATAAAGTCAGATCATGACTGCTCACATATGGAAAATACCAGTAACTGCCAGACAATGCTTTGTTTAGCTGCCCCAGACGTCTGTGCCCTGTGGTATGAAAAGGCATCTCCTATTACCACCAATAACTACAGGTGTCTCATGCACAATAACGGGCAGCTGCATAATAGCGTCAAAACCGGTTGAATAAATGCCAATCAGTCACATTTACAATTAGGCTACAGATTTTAACCATCACTCCTCAGTGAACTCCTTGGCAGCAGTCTGAGAGCATTTTCTAGTTAAGTAGGCCTGTGTAGATTTATCATTATGAATACAGGCCTACCATGTTTTGTAGGAGTCTGTTAAAAAGGCTATAACGTTCATTTTGCGAAGGTTTAAAATTTTAAACAGTAATATGGCAATTATTTTTGAAATACCAACACCACAGTGTCTGCTTAGAACAAATGTAGCTGAGGACCCCTGATGTAGAGGTCAGTTAAAAAAACAGCCTACTTCCATTGGTGGTTAAAAATACGTTGCTGTAAAAAGAACAGTTCATGAGAAAGCTGGTGCAGTGAAAATCAGATCAAATGTGGACACTCATATACATGTAGTCTCCACAATGGACCTTGAAGGGGCTGGCAGGGTATGACAGTGTTGGTTGGCATCAGCAACTTGCTGGTAACTAGTTATTTATTATATTAACACTTATGATATCCCATTAAAATGACCACCTGTTTGAATGTAAGTAGTACATGTACAGTCCAGTGTTTCCCGTTTCCTAGTCCAGTGCGGCCGCCAGAGTCTAATCTGTTCCGCCACAGTTTCTTAATGGAGCGAAAACATTCTCAAACTCATTATAACCCAAAATGTCATTGTTTTTACTTGCTAGCTTAAGCTTTAATTTATCAAACTCAATGGTTTTTTGCTTTGTAATCATAAGAAATGCATAATTTAGGTTCAGTGTGTAATATGTTTTTCACCATTTATTTGGCAAAGTATCTGTCAAACACACTAAACTGAAAGTACAATATGGCTTTGTTCCCTTATCAAATTGCAAAAGACTTAATCAAGTAAGTACATGTATAAAAAAAGATATTAAATCAATAAAGTTTTTTAGGAGGTTAAAAAAGTAACTTTTAAGTAAATTTTAAATGAGCTACTCTTTACTTGAGTAGGTTTTTATACAGGTAACTTGTACTTAAGTAAAAGTTCATCAAAGTAACCATACTTTTACTTAAGTAGAATATTTTTGTACTCTTTCCACCTCTCTATAGGACCAAGCTAGCAAAACATACGGACAGTTTAGCAGCCAAACATCATCTGATGTAAATGGATCTTACTGCTTTCAGCAGTTCGTGATTGGTCCTTTGTCAACAAGCCGTTCAGACTGCAATTCAAACAAGAGGATTTCATAATAATGGAGATTTCTTTTTTACTTTCAGTTTTTCCCCCCAAAGTCTGACAACAGCACAGAACAGGAACGACTATCCGGAACACTTTGTGACAGGATCACAAAGTAACGTGGAGTGCTGATGTATCAAATGGGGCTACTTTCTACGTCAGTTAGCTATTGTGACTAAAATCTGCTCTCTTAGGTCAGACTCATTCTAGATGATGGTTTTCACACTTCTGCCTCTTCATGTCAAATGGACGAACCCATTCTCACCTGGGCTTGGTGTTTGTTTGGTTTAAATAAAAAGAAAAGTGTTGGTTTTGCATACAGTATTCATGCAATGCTGCGTGACTCAGTAGACTATCAGAGGTGGCATTTTCTCACCTCGGTCGCCATGCTAATGCACAAGCTGCTAAGGCTTTGTTGGGCGCGGGCTCGGGTAGGGATCCAGTGATGCTTTCTCACAGCCTGTGACCAAGTGTGATTTTAAGGCTTAGTGTCTAGACCCATGACTCCCTCATCCAAGAGAGCTTTTGGCAATTGGATGTAAGAGGCTCTGAGAGTCACACAAGATAGGCTTAACACTCCATTATTTATTATAACTGGCTTTAAATAAGAAATGTTTTAATCATTGAGAGACAGCACAAACATCCTGATGTCATTGCTTCCTGGGTCTGGTGCTTCAATATTCAATATTACTGATAGCATCATATTAATGTAATCCCAAACTGTACACCAAATTAAGTCTTGCAGTTATAGGTTTGTATGCAGCACCTATATTTGTATGCGGCAGATCTATTTTATACAGTGGATTAGATAAAGCAATACAGTATCTCTTGCTTCCTGATCGGCATTAAAAGAGTGAATTTTTTAGACAAAGCTATACACCAAAATGCTTCAACCTAAAGAAACTACATGTTTAATTGATGAGTTTGGGTAGGAGCGGCTCCAAAATTCAATGAAATTAATATACAAAGAAAAATTGCCAACTTTTTTCTTCTGGTTTCCAAGGCTTCTGCTTTGAAAGATGAACCTGTTTTGCTAGGATTTTGGCAGGGCATGACGATTATTAAATTCATTTAATCTATTAAAGCTGTTCTGCATTACCTAAATTAATTTTTTAATGGGGAGCAGACCGGCAGAGTAAAGACACACCAGGGAACATGTACAGCACTAAAAGCAAACGGACATAAACAGAACCAGACAAGGGTATCTGACTGGTTACTCCTCCAAAGGGGCTCTTGCATGGTGTGGTTTTAATATCCTAAAGCTCAGCGCTATGACAGCCTATTCAATAAAGCTAGACAAGGTCTTGACTTAAAATGCAGCTAGATACTGTGAGCAAAAAAGGGGATGTTGGGATATGAAACAGGAAGAGTAAAGGTAGAGCACCTGTAATTTATTTTCTTCCAGCACTCTGTTACTCATGTTTTGAAGAAGTACTATATGAATAAAGGTAACTACTTTTTGAAACATGATTTTTTAAAATTGCTTGCTTGCTTACTTTCCATACACCAAACCCTCAGTCAATTATTAGCCATATTACGGTGTTTTATCCTGTTATATTGATGGGTTTGTGTTGTACATCATTCATTGAACTGTGTATGGAATCACAGTAACTCATATTGGGTGAGAAATTTCAGGCAGACATGAAAATATTTACAGTTAGTTAAGAGTTAATATGTGTGATGGTGTAAAGTTGGTTGATTTTTGTGCATGCATGTGTGACACCAACACTTCTGTCTTCCAGATAGCTGTCAGCACTGGGTATCTTCATTCCTCTGAGTCATAAACTGTAGGACAGCTTCTTGGCTTTGGCTTCCGTTAAATGTCCTCTTTAAATACATCTCCATGTCTCTCCCTACTTCTTCTCTCTGGCGCTCCTCTCACAGTGTTTATTTCTAATACTTCATGGATCTTTGATGCTTTTTGAAGTCAGCAGGAAGTATTTGCATCTGTTACATCACCATTTTTTTTCCTGGCAGCATATTACACATATTTATTTAAGCAATTCATTCACCCCTGCGACGTGCTTGTAATGTTAACTGTGACCGTGGTATCTGAGCCTTCCTTGTTTGTCTCGTCTGTTTTTAATTTGTGTGGTCTGAAACAGCTGACCAGTGACGCTGTGGTTGAGGCACAAATGCAATCAAAGGCAATGGAGGCTTTGATCCATGGCTGTCAGGTTGCATTAACATGTTGTCCTACGCTTCCTGGTTTGCAGTCTACAAATATGTTTACACTTGGCAACAAACAGTGTTTTTAAGACTCACTTCATCACACAATCATCTAAATGGTACATAGTGACACTGAAGAGCACAAGCCCAACATGAGAGACATGACAGATACCTTGAAAACATACATATTTATTGTATTTTAAGTCTTATAGAGATTAGACCTGGCCAGAACAGCACAGAGAACAGATGCCAGATTTATATACAATATGTATGCAAAAAAACATGTATTTCCCACCCATAAACTGGCATTCATAAAGTGTGTGTACAGCTCACATATACTTCAATTCAATTCAATTTTATTTATATAGGACTATATATTTTGGACAGGGACAAAAAAATCAGCCCTGGCATTTTTGGCCGAGGTGGCCCACAAAAAACCGGTCGGACACCCCTCACCAATACACCATCGTTCCATTAGGGGGGTCAGATTAGGGGTGTGATGAAACTGAGACGTGACATTTCACAAGACTGTTGTCCATGACTACAAGACATGATTATATTTTAATAGACCTGCCTACTTTAGAAAATATATTTATAATTGTAATATTGAATAACGTGGTCTGGGGGTCATCCCCCAGAAGATTTTGAGCACTTAAAATCTTAATCTTAATCTTAATAAACACTTAATTTCCTGCACTCTGGAGACATTTTCTGAACCAATTTGTGGCGGAAATGTCTTCATTTTTATAAAGGGTAGCACAAAATACAGGTGGCAGGTGACAGTTCACAATGTAAAAAAAATACAATAAAATATAATGCAGTAATCAGTAGCTTATTATTATTTTTTGCTTCACAAATGAATTTGAAATATTCAAATGTGGCATCATATAGACCTGGAAATGGTTGCACGAGCTGTTCAAACTTCTCATGACATAAATGGATATGTCTCCATGTATGCATATGTAATAATGCAAAGTCATATCTACATTAAGGATTGGAAGTGAAAGGGGAGCTTCACCAGGTATACTACTGCATATTTGAAAAAAGTTCAATTCAGTTTTATCTAATTGCATTTTTTACATGAGTCCATACTATACTGTAGTATTATTTTAGACCCAACAATACCAACCATGAGCAAGCACTTGGCGACACAGGCAAGGTATTACTCCCTTTTAGCAGGTAGAACATGTCTTGATCTGGGTCATCTGGGTAGTTGGTGGGGACGTGTTGCTGAGGTACCAGTAAGACTTGAATCACAATAGATAAAGTCCACTTGAGTCATAAATCCACGGGTTCGAGGGCCAATAAGATTCAAACCACTGCACAGCCATTTGTAATGCACACATAGTTCTGCAGTTTATCTTGCGATCAACACATCAAAAGGTAAATACTATTGCTGTGATCAGTTTTCAGAGTTGTAAAATCCATTGTAAAGTAAACCCTTAACAGACTGCCAGCTCCAGCTATATATTTTATATATTTTACATTTACATTTATCTGACGCTTTTATCCAAAGCGACTTACAATTGCTCTGGAGGAACTAGGGGTTAAGTGTCTTGCTCAGAGACACATTGGAAGATGGGTAAGTGGGAGATTGAAACCGGGTCTCTCACACCAAAGGAATGTGTCTTATCCATTCTGCTATCACTAGCCCCATACAGCCATTAATTCTGAGATTTGTTCAAGGGTAGAGTTAAAATTTAACTATCTGACTGTCTGAGTGGTTTTCTTGCACATTGTCAGATTTTTAATTTAGGTGTAACATTGGTTAGATTGCTAACACACAAAACATTTAGGGATACATCTGTTTCTTTATATAAATATATATCTATATATAAAATTTATATACCTGTGTAGATGTCAGTGTTGTATTTTGCATGAACCATTAAATAGCCTGACTGTCCGGCTTCACTGCCTGTGTGTCATTGACAAATGTGGATTTCATTCTTCAACCCAGAGCATAAAATCATAGTATCTGCTTTGTTATGGCTGGGTACACGTGGCCCTGCATCCAGATAATCTGTGAAAAGCAACAAACACCCAAGTCACTGGAAATGTTTCATGGATATCTGTTGCTGCTGTTATTTGAGACAATGAGATTGTCACGCCTGGGAGTGGGTAGGAGAAACATAACATGACATTGCCATGGCTATGTAAAGGCCTCTATTTCCTGATGTTTGATATTGGGGATCATGCTGATTGAATTATTTTCCATTCAGTTGAATATGCTAGCTGAAATCCTGAGACCAAGCAGGTTGTGAGGTTTTCTCTTACAGCTCCTTATTTTACTCACCTATGACCTCTAATGCACACTATGGCAATTTGCAGTAGAGGGGGAAGTAGATTGGATGAGTCAGCGAGTCTAAGCTGGTGTAATGACCGAAAATAGCCCTGGGTAGTTGGTTCGGGCGTATTGTTCAGGTATCGATTAGACTTGAATCACAATAGATGTTCAGTTGAGTCATAGATCCATGGGTTTGAGGGCCAATCAGATTCAATCCTCTGCACAGCCATTTGTAATACACACAGAAAAGATTTCACTACTCGGGAAAGTTATCAGAGCAGCAATTATTTTATCTTTTGTCACAATAACTGCAAAGCAAACAGTAAAAATAGTGTTAACATTATAAAGCAATCTACCAGTAATTTGTGCTCGCACTTATTTGATTGCTCAACATAACGCCTTGCCGCATGAAGTTGCTGTCTGACAGAATTTGACCGAGGTTCAACTTTTTGTCAAAAAACCCTGTGTTTGTTTTTGCTGGAGCATTCTGTGTTAGGGGCTGCTTTTTTCACACGGGAAAGTCAGTCTGAATGTGACCTAAGGCCATGGTAAAGAGCATTTCCCTTCATGTTAACAAATTGCTAACTCAAGATCGACAGGCAGGTTAATGCAGGTTTGCATGCACTGTATTGGACTGTTGTGGTGAAGAGGTACCCAGTCGTGATGGCAAAGTGCTTGATTTGCAAGTAGGTCTGTGTTTCCAACCTCACCTATGGTCAGTGACGGAAGGAATAAAGATACAAGCAACCAAAATTAGTTTCTTGGCACACCCTTGTGCGGTGGTTCAGGCATTGGATTACAGTGCCTGTGGAGGTATTCCAGGAAAGCACAACTGGGAGGAGACTCCAGAGCAGAACTATAATCCAAAGGGGGATAGTACATCCCATTTGGCCTGAGAACGCTTTGGGATCTCCAAGAGGGCGCTGAAGGAAGTAGCTACTACGAAGAAGCACTGCGAACCAGACCTGGACAGAGGACTGCTAATAGATGGACATACTGTATGTGACTGAAGTTCATATTATGTATAAATAATAACATAAATATAATATAATAAATATAATATTATTTTGATCCATAAATAAATCAAACTTAATACATCTTCCACATAATGAGGCAGAATATTACTGAGTGTATTGCCAATGTCCATTAAAGAAATCGTCTCATTTTTAAGATGTCTGTGAAGGAACTCAGTCATCGAGGTCATAGTTATCCAACCAAAGGTTCAAATCAAGAGTCTACACCACCACCTATCCCCCACTTATAATGTTGCAGTTTCATCACTTCCCAGGAAACGTAACCTGCTGGCCTCAGGTGACGATGCCAACGGCGTTGGTCGTTCAGACTACCCAGGCCACGGGTAGTTTCTAACCACCATAATGACTGTCGTTGAAACAGCCAGGAGCACTAGCGAACCAGTGGTATCTGTGATCTGGGCAAGCAAGCCCACAGAGGTTGAATGAGTTTCTCTACTAGTCATGTCAGCACTGAAGAAGTCTCTTGGATGAGGGCCAAAACGTCTTCTAGTATCTTCAACCAAGTCCATTTGCCCTTGATTTGAACCTTCGTTGGATACTCTCATTTTTTAATATAACTTCATTGCTTATTAAAGTATGTACAGTATGTGTTTGCATGAATGGATGCATAATGTGGCTGCTGATTACTCAAGCTGTTGAGAACAGCAGTTAATGCAATAATGCAGCTGTAAACACAGCACAGTCCCCTTTTTCTACCCACTTACATGATGGGATGATGTGATGTGTGACACGGCTTGTAGAGTGACTGCTAAACTTCAGGCAGTGAAGCCACTCAGCTTCCTCCTGCTTGATCTGCCGTTTGACCTTGCGGTTTGATTAAATGGCTGATTAAAAACAGGGAGGGAGGAAACACCCACAGACATGGCCTAGCACATACTGAGGCTCACACACAGCACGGCATAGCACACACACATACAAACAGACAGCCACACATGCCCAAGTGTGCAGGCAGATATAAACACACATACATGCAATGGTGCAGCTAGAAGCGCACACTCACCTCTCACGTCCACTTTCTGGATGTCCTTCCTGTCTTCTTAAATCATCAGGGTTTTATTTCAGCTTACTATAGTGACTGTTGCTTTGTGCTGCACAGGAAAACAATGGCGCCACACTCCAGACTATGTATGCTGAAGTTTGGAAACTTTCTCAAGCATAATCCTACCCTCTCGTAAATTATGATGATTGGGTAAATTATACACAAACAGATCTAATAAGTACAACAGAGAGGAGGGGATTTTAGGCGTTTTTTTTTTTTCTCGTAATTGTGAGTGCCAATACACAGTCACATATGTTTAGATTGGACATCTCCAAATGGAAAGTACTTAATCGTCAAAGGATTTCCCTCCCTTCCAAGAAACAAAGCTAAACAATATTGGACCAAAAACTTATGAATGTTGGCTCTCAAAATCCCCAAAACCTTTATTTATACAGAGAGTACAACCTGATTAACAGGCTGTTATATCCTTACATTTCTGCTCTATCTTAAATGGTACTCCACAATTTAAAATCAAACTACTATAATTCTGTAGACTAACTTATGGAAGAAAAAAATTACAAGTGATGCAGCATAACCAGATATATCGTCCTTTGTAGCCCACATAGTCTTATTCTTTGTCAAAACCTGGCATCTCCATTACCCACAATACAACTCAACTGCCAAACGTTCAGTTGGAAATTTGACGAGTTATGCTAGTACCAGGTAGAGATGATGGGCAGGCTACAGAGGTACTGTGAGCTCCACACTCCCAGATTTTTTTCATTTTCAAATTTAGTCTTCAGCCCCAAAAGACGCTGACTCAAGTGACATCACTGCCCAACACCTGTAAACACGCTGTGATGTCAGCAGAGTGACCGTCTGAAAAATCCAGATTCATATTCATTGTCCTCAGTGGAGGAAATTTGTTTTGACAGTTTGTACAAAGAGCACCTTCAATATAAACTCTACACACAAACTACACCTTGTACACACATATATATAGAAAATATACAATAACATATCTACACATAACACATATCTGCACTCCTTATTTTGTGCAAAGTGTCCAGATATTCCATTGTCTTATACTATATATATAAGTTATGCCTGTCTTTGTGTTGCCCTGTAGTGTTTCCTTGCTAAGGCATGGCAGAAGGATACTACGCGGTGGTTGCATGTGGGTTTGTTGCAAGGACACGTACACAACTACCAGGAAGAAAATACCCACTTGATTTAGCTACCCTCATATTAACTTCAGCCACCATGTGGACTGTGTGCCCTTCTTTTACAATGTAGTTGTAGGAAGTGATCACCTCATGGCCATGGACAAGAGGAATGATTACATACATGCATGCATACATACATATACATACAGTATATATATATATATATATATATATATATATATATATATATATATATATATATATATATATATATATATATCCTTTGATGCAGATTTCATAAATACTGTTAATGTTATTTTACTGTGCTTGTGGCACCGTGCTTATTTCTTTAAAGCATGCAGTCTCTGCATGAAAGCACTCCGCAGGTGTACACGTGTGCCCGGGTTATCTCACCAAATTTGCATTTCATCTCGCAGCTCCGCCAGATGCTGGGCTTGGAACGCGACACACACGTACAGTAAATCAGAAAAAACCCCAGGCACACTGACATCACCTTACAATGGGCAGGTAATATCTTGAGCAGGGGAGAACTGAATTAATTCCACACTGTAGTAAGAGGAGCGGGTTTGTAATCCACAGTGATAACAAAGAAGTCATTTAAAAAGACACACAAAATGATTGGAAAAACCTGTTCTCATACAATTGTAATGTGCAATGGTAGAAATACAGCTAAATCATGGCAATATCACAATACCTGCAAATATGCAAGCGGGGGAACAGCATGCTTACTGTTCTCATATTAAACTTTGTGTGTGTGTGTTTGTGGACGAGAGCATGAGAAAGAACACATCAAAAGAGAAAGAAATTAATCTTAATCAGTGAGCTGTTAACCTGTCTCCATCTGACTCCTTTATTTGGCATGCCACATCCTCATCTGAACTTCAGTCAGAATTACAGTTCAGTCAGTCTTATGACTGAACCCCGTCACCACTCTGGATCTGCTATGAGTTTCTTGGTCTGAAGTGCAGGAGCTACCAATCACACAGTCCGGTAACAAGTCCGGCAACAAAGCTGGCTTTTGGTTCTGGTTCCCAGCTGGTAGAATTGCCACTTTTGTTCCAGATGCTCCAACAAACCTTTGATCTCTACTCACTCTTTGTATTAGCAAAGAGCAATATAGAGAACAATAACAGAGCAGGCTTGATACTTTTAATCCGGTATTGACCATCACATCCCCTCCAGCAGTCGCTAATTATTATCAATTTCTTAATGGAGATTTATTTCAGCAAGTTTATGGTTGTTTCACCCAACCCGATCTCATGTGTCATATAGACACGCTTTGGAAAAGCCGTACGGTAAACTGCAATTTTGCGAATATGCTGCAGTTTGCAGTAGCATTGCAACACAAAGGTGGCTAACCCATACTTACTAGCGCATTGGCTGGTAGGGTTAGCCGGTCAACACGCATATATTTACTGACTTAGATTTAGGCACTAACTAATGCCATGGTTGAGGTTAGGGAAGTTGCCTCGGGGGTGGGGGGTGGGAGGCTGTCAACTCCTTAAACAAAAACATCGCTAGCTAGCTAGCTAATTAGCCTGGTCACCACGGGGTGTCACACACACACGTAACTGAGGGCGTCCACTATACACGCAAAATCGCAGTTTCGCGTACAATAGACACGGCTTTTCCAAAGCGTGTATATGTTACGCCTGAGCATGTGAACAGGCTGGGTTCACACTCACAGCCGTTTTTTCAAAAAAAAACTTTCACTACCCCGAAAACAAGGCAGTGTCTCCTGACTTCCGACGTTTTAACTAATATCATATCCATAACAGCAGCAAGGATTATTTTTTACAAAAACATAAAGTTTCTCAACAGCACCGGCTGAAATAAAAATAAAGCAAGTTTCTCCCAACTTTTGAACTACTGTTTTTCTGCACATGTATTCATAAGAGCAGCATTCAGTATTTTTACAAATCATAAAACGTTATGTAAGGCCACTCCAGTCCTAGCATCGCTGGCAGCAGCTGCCAGAGTTTCTTTCTGAGTTTCACATTGCTGCGCTGCTTTAGCTGATGCTTCAATAAATCAGTTGTAGAATTGTTCGCAGTCAAAAGCTTTTTGCTGGTCGCACAACGTTTACAACAGACAACAATGTTCTTTGCGTCTTAGACTGTTACACAATAATGACAGTAAATTAGCTACTGAACGCCTCCTTCCCTCGTTCTCCATTCTTCCTTTACCTTTTTGGCTTACAGCTGACTTGAAAAACTTGCCGCTGACCTGCCGCCCAGTCGTACTTTTACGGCAAGCATGGTGCGTTCAGGCACGCAGTAACGCAGCGTTACTTGGTTTAGCGATAGTAATAACATTACTGTTATGGAAATAGTAATGTCGTACACTACTAGTTACTGGGAGAAGTAATAATCTTACAGTAACGCGTTACTGGGTATGATCATATCAACTGAAATGGTGATGATATGTCAAAGCAGTGGTTGCAACTTTTTTTCCCAATTTCCCCAAGTGGACAAAAAATCTTTTTTTTGCAGGCTTAAGTAACATTTCATATCGTCTGCTATGTATCTAATTGTCTGGTTGGAGCTGAAAGTAATGAACATTAATTAGGCTGCCACTCAGTGCTGCAGTGTTTCTGCTTTCTCAGCCAACAAAATGTGATTTGAGGTCTTTGCCTTTTACTTATTAGTTAATTATTAGTTAGTATAAATTCTGTGCTCTTAAACATTAAAAGCTGAACCTAATTAGATTTCCTGAGGAACTGGAAAGGATTGTGATTCACTGGATTTGGATTTAATAAAAAAACGTATCAAACCCTGCCCTACCTCATGATGAGCAACTCGTAGTCCTTTTTCACAGCAGACATTTTGGCATGTCAGGAAAAGAACAGTGGTTGCTAATAACATTAACGATGGCTCAGTTCTATTCAAGTGTCCCAGAAGCCATGACAGTGAGCCAGAATGAACAATAGCAGCATCCTGAAACTAAAGCAGCTCAACTCAGCCATCTTTCCTTTTATTATGCACAGCTCATATAATTTCAGTCTTCTACCGCAAAAGTAAGTGTTTGTTATTCTTTAAACTTGAGACAGATGGTGAGTCACCAATAACCGTACAGTGTTGTGTGCTGCTGTGAATTTTCTCTGCAATAAATGAACCTGGGGGGACAACTAAAGCTGCATCCCGTTCTACTGTATCATATTGCAGATTACAGAGTTTTAACCAGGTAGTCTGTGACCAGTTTCATTTTTGAAGCAGTCTCCTCAGTTCCTTTGGCTCGTGCAGTTCCATAGCCTCACTCCTCTACAGCCTCCTACACCATCCATTTAGAGTCAGCCGCAAGACATATTGAGACCTAACTCTGACCATGTGTGCATGACTGTGGCAGCTACAGTATTCCAGATGCGGGGGGGGCGGAGGTGGGGTGGGGGGGATGCTAGCTCGATCCCCTCCCAGTTCTCCTCTCTGTCTATCTCCTTGCCTAGGTTTTACCGGAAACTGAAACCCTGGAGGCGGACACCAGTCAACAGCCCACCTAGGGCCTGGGACAAGTGGGACCTTCATCATTGGCCACCGCCATTGTTGGAATATCAGAGGAAGAGGTGAGAGAGGGCAGAACTGATGGGAAAGCCATGTGTGGAATATCTGACCATCTGTGGACTTGAAGGCCTCAAAAGGTTTATGAAAGGGAAACCTCACTAAAATGTGCCTTTGCGAGTATTGCACGTGTGTGTGTGTGTGTGTGTGTGTGTTAACACTTGTACACTTGTGGGGACATAAAGCTGTTTACACAGTCACATTGTGACGACTTGTGTTCCTTTTTCGGACAAAATGCAAGTCCCTATAACATAAATTGTTAGATTTCTGGGTGAAGATTTGGGTTAAGGTTAGAGTCAATGTAATGTCCTCTCAAGAGATGGAAACATGATGTGTGTGTGTGTGTGTGTGTGTGTTGTGTGTGTGTGTGTTTGAACCAGTAGGTGCTAATTGCCAATAAGCATGTTTTAGCTAGTGGTGGTCTAACTCCAGGCTTTTCTTTCAGCCACTCTCATTGTGGTGCAGATTCATTACAGAACCCAGCGCTGTTCATTCTGCAGTAAGCAGGTAGCTGGTAATTAGAGTTAAGGAGGGACTAATAAATGTCACATTGTGTTCTACTTCCAGGTTTTCTTGACTATCTGAGTCATTTTGCAAAGGGAGAGTATGACTACCCGATACAGACACATGAAAAAATATACTGATGTTCACTGTCTTCAACACTTTTTACAGAATCTTTTTTTTTTGTACTCAATAAAAGTTGGTTGCACTTTACCAAGCAGCTCACGTTTGTTGGCAAGTATAAGACCATCCTCAAGTCCCCATGACATTTTTACATCAACAGAGAACAACATCTATATTTAAAAATGTCCTTTAGAACACTGGTCGTGGCCTGGTGTCTGGGATTATAAGCTTTCTGGCTGTGTCCCAGTGTGTTTTTAAAAAAGCTGTGCATGATGAATAAATCTTAATTGCTTTACTGCTTAAAAACAACATGCCTTTTTCTAAACTTTATTTTATATGGTTTTGGGGAAAATGATGTAAAAGCAGCTGTTCTGAATACAAACAACCGTCTCAACAAGTTTTAATCAGTTTTTTTGTTGAATGCACTCCACCGAAAAGTCCATTCTCAGAGGCTCTGATGACATCTTGATGCATGGTGGTGCTCCTCTTGCATCACCGTGCATCACAAGGGCAGCACTGCCTAGTACTGATGAATCTCAGTAGAGCTTTTGACACTATTTCATTTAGTCCTTATAATGATTGCACCTCAGTTCAATCAAGGACCGCACAGCCAGTAATTTCCTGCAGCTCTTTGCAGAATTAACTGAGGTGTTTCGTTTCGTTGTGTCCCGAAGGTGATGAAATGTGTTGGGGTCTGTTTCATCTTTCATCTTCAACTTCAGAAAACCTAGATGTTAAATTCGACCAGGCCTTGACTCTTGACCACCCTGTCACTCCTGTTCTTACTGGTGTAAAATATAAACATCTTATTGTCTCTCAGTGTTTATTCCTCTCATCTTAGAGTTCTGTAACTCTCGTTTTAGTGAGTAATCTCTGGAGCATCTGCAGGATTTTCCAGTGGCCGATGCAAGTCATTTTAAAGGGTCCCCCATCACACCCATACCATTGCCCCACTAGAGTCACGATTCAATTCAGATCGCTGCACAGGGTCACTCTTATATTACTGTGGTAGAGGTGGCATGTGCAAAGTTAACATGATTTATAGCTAGAATGGCATCAATAATGAGAAACAGACCCGAATTGAAAAATACCTGAAATTAAGTACAAGTTAGGAGAAATAAGTATATAGATAATTTTACTCGTTTAGCTGACGCCTTTATCCAAAGCAACTTACAATTGCTCTACATGTCAGAGGTTGCACGCCTCTGGAGCAACTAGGGGTTTAAACCCACCTTGAAATGGTTCTACACAAATACAAGTTATTTACAGTACATCTCTTCACACAGCAGAATACAGTGCACTATTCCTGAATATTTTTGAAAAGTCAGTTTTTGTTACATGGATGAATTGACTTATGTGCACACAGACTCTCAGACACAGACTGTTCATGTGTAATCTCCTAATTTGGTTATTTATATGCAACAAAGTTGCGTACTGCAACTTTAATTCAAATTTTGGCTGTCCCATGTGACCCACGCAGACTGAATCCCATGGGGAATGTGTGTCTGATTAGATCTCAACAATGTGATGTGTAATGTCACTGTGTGCCTTCTCTCTCAGCTGATGAGATCTGGTCACCACGGCTCGTCATTCAATTCACCTTGACACGCACACCAACCAGGTTAATTGAGCATCCCCCCACCCGTGCCCGTCCAATTACATGTTCACTTTGGAGACGGAATAAATACATCTAGAGTGTGTGTGTGCAGAGTGTGTGTGTCTGTGCGTGTGTGTGAGAGAGAGAGACAAATGATATGTGTTGAACGGTGCCCTTGCTGATGTTGGCATGGCAAATACCAGGGGTGGATGTAGGGTCAGTTGGGATCTGGGGATATTTGAATGAGTCAGGTTTTGATTGATAAATAAGTCAAATATCAATAGGAATTTTTGCATTATTGTGTCATATTTGCAGTAGCAGTAGCACTTCAAAGACACAGGTAACTGTCCTTTAAAGAGTTCATATTCTGCTTTTGGGCTTTTTCCTTTTCTTTTATTGTATATATATATATATATATATATATATATATATATATATATATATATATATATATATATATATATATATATATATATATACCTTTTAGTGCATGTAATAGTTTTGCAAAGTGAAAAACCAAGACGTCTCTGCTTCTGATTGGCTAGTAGTCCTTACCTAGGTACTGCGCATGTGTATGTCCCAACAAAGCTTTATCTTTACTCCATAGCTAAAACGGAACGTAGAACACAGAGTGAAGAGAGGAGCTGCAGCAGTGTGCAGTATGACAAGAATATGGTGTTTTTTTGAAAATTAAACCGTGTAAACCTGTTCTGGTACAACCTCTAAATAAAATTATAAACCTGGAAAGGAGCATAATATGACCTTTTTAACATACACTCAGTTGCCAGTTTATTAGGCACACATAACTAATGCAATCCAATACAACAGGCCTGCAGTAAATGGTACTTTCATGATGTTCAGTTATTGTTGAAACTATAAGACAGGTGTGGCTTCAACTCTATGGTAATTTCGGAATATGGAGATTGTGGTGCTGTTGAACTGTATTTCTTTAAATAATAAATATAACATTATTTGAAAATGAATATTACCTGTTTAAAAAAGGAAGCACAACACATTTAGTCCCACAACACTGGTGAGGATGCGTGACAAACAATAGACCATTAAAGTAAGTAAATGAAAGCCACACTGTCACGATAAACGGGCAGATGTCATTGATCTAGTCCTACACAGCTGTTCCTTAGTGGCACTTGTTGATGGTGCCAAGAAGAGGCTCAACCAGGATACTGGTAATCTGTAAATCTGATGGAACGAGATCTGTCGGAGGGGGGACCTTTGAAAGACGGGTTTGGAGATCTCCGAGCACGATCACAGGAAACACGATCCCTTTCAGAGTGAATGAGTTAACCATACCTTGGGAACAGTTCGATTCGCTCACCCGATGTTGTGTGTGGGATTGATTTACCACATCAGAATAGATCATAAGACTAAAGCATCCTGACAGGGGGAAAAAAGTTCAGGCTGACAAACACACTAACATACACAGTGTACACATACAAACATGCATGCCTTCTCCCGGACAAACAGTTAGCATCTACCCTCTACATGCACATGCTGTCACATATGTGGAACAGAAAGAGGCTCAAATCTTGGATGCTGTTTTGGTTCAAGACAGAGTTTTGATTTAGGAGGATTTCTGGCAAATGCAAAGATGGAAGTGGATGCAAACAAAAGCCAGTTCATCCCTGCAAAATTAAAAAAGGTTTTAACTTGGGTGAAGAATCTAAGGGTATATGAGGCCACTTCATAGACAGGCAGAAGTGAGAAGAAAACAGAAAGAATGGAGGGAAATGACAGTGAGTTTTTGGTCAGTTCTGAGATCAGTTAGTCCCGTATTTTGTGTACAGAGACTCTCACCGCTTTTATCTTAATCAACACGCAAACTGTGACTCAAAGCATCATTTCTAGGCTTCAAGCTTAATTTATTCCCTTTCACGCACTTATCTACAGTTATTGTGTTTTGGGCTAGGAATGCTGCCAAAACACAGGCAGTCTATGCATGACTGTACCTGAAGTCATCCTGTACACAAAGAGAGAACTGCTTTCACTGAAAAGTTTTTGTACAGTTGTATTTTCAGGCAGCAGGACAGTGTGTGTGGGATTTAGTGTTGCAGTCAAGGCCGCCCAATCCGAGACCAAGTCAAGACCAAGACCAGAGTTTATAGAGACCGAGACAGGACCAAGACTTTTATGGACTGAGACCAAACTGAGACCTGAGTCAAGACCAAGACCAGTTCGCCACATTACATGACTCACAATAAAATGTGGAACAAGATCACAGGTACTTCTCAAATTCATCTGAAAGATCCACATTCCCATTAAAACACCCACATACAAACACTAAGAGCAGAAATCAACATGAGCATCTTTGTTCAGCACTCCCTTTCCATACTTACCATAGCGGGGAAGGGGGGCAGTTGTTAACGGTAAGCAAACATTTTTAACACTTTAACCGCCAGGGTTCGTTGTATACCTATAACCGCCATAGCAGGTAAAATTTACCCAATATAAAAAACGCAGGATTTTGTGCTACATGTTGTGCACACTTTCCGAAACATTTGCATCCTTGCCTGTCCTTGTACCTTGGCATTTCCTATAAACACCATCCCCATATTTCAGACATTTACAGAATGTTTATTCTATGTTATTCATTGTCTTCACCATGCAGATCGATGGCCTGCGCTGCGCATCTGCTAAGGGCACATTCACACGCGGTGGCTCTTTTGATGTCATCCACTCGCCGCTGTTTTAGATGTTATAGCCTAGTTATATTCTAAACACAGCTTGAATTTAAATGCAGCATACAATTTACAAAAAACACTGACTGTTGTAGTGTTTTATAGGCCGTAATAATTATAGCCTCATAATGTTGGCTAGTTCTTACTGCTCTGCTTGTTTTTTCTGACTCCACTGGGCATCCAGAGAGTAACATAGCTACAAAAGTTTGAAAGTCCAAATAAAAGTAGGCTATTTATTCGAAAAAAAACAATTATTATCAATTCCAAAACTCATAGATTTTTACCCAACGGAAAAATGTATAATGATCAGTTTTACTAAAAAAATACACAGCACTGGAAAAGTTATAGCCGGTCAAAAAACACAGACGCACGCTGTCTTGAAGGGACCGCAGAACACAGCTCTATCACAGGGAAAACTAGGCTACTGCAGCATCAGTTTTGATGAGCATGTAGCAACGCAAACCCTATGAGCAGCGGCTTTTATGCAGATTTACTTCATTCAAGTGGATCGCTGTCAGATAATGACCCATCACATGCAGAATCAACCCAGGACACATCGCTCAGCCCCCACCTTCAGATTCCCACTCACTGCGCTGAGCAAGTGTAATGCCTGTAGTTGGAAAGGCGTTGCGGATAGCAACATAGAATGTTTATCTAAGCGCGTGACATGAACAGCGCTAAAATGACTGTATTCTCTATAGGGGTAAATTTTACCCGCTGGTGCTTAAATGCCCATTTTTTAAAAATCTGGCTTTACATTGACATTTTTTAACGACAGGGGGCGCTACATTAGCCACTTTTAAGACAAGTCAGAGACTGGGGTACTTAAATGTTGAAACAAAGATACATACAATCAAAAAACAGCCACGGGTAAATTTGACCCATTGGTGGTTCAAGTGTTAATTAGGGTTATTGGTTGCATTTGAAGCAATAAGTTTTACATCCAATGCAAGGATGGAAACAAATAAATCAGACAATGCAAAAGCAATTTATTGATATTCTCAAAGTTATGGTCTTGACTGGTCTTGAAATAAAATCCCAAGTCCTCAATGTTGGAGACCGAGACAAGACTGAGAACAAATGGGGTTGAGTATGAGACGAGACCATCAAAAAGTGGTCTTAAATCCGGCCTTGTGTATAACAACGCTAGTGGGATAGACTCAAAAGAAACTACAATGTATAAGTGGTGACATGAGTAACATGTGAGGCTCATTGATTTGTTTTTAATAGTTTTGGGACAACAATGGAGCTCTGTGGCTCAGAGGAAGATTTCCTACTTACCCTAGTCTATCACCTTAATGACACAGGGCACACTCACACCTAACCAAACACAATCACACATTCCATGTTTCCAATATAGCACAGAACATTTGTCAGCAAAATGTGCAGGAAGACACCGTACACTGACGGTAAGGTAAGTTCAGTGCACATTATCAAAGGAGTAAAAAGAGGAGCCTTTGACTCTGCATTTGGTATAAGTCATTCATAAGGTCAGCGTGTGAGCTTGTGTGTGTGTTCTCATTACACCGTATGTGAAAGTAGACCCTGCATGAAAGGATGAAATGCAAGACAATCTAATGAAGCAAGTCTAACGAAGCTATGCTAACCTCTATCTGTTTATCAAAGGGAGGCAGGACGTTTCATAACAGAGGCTAGGTTAACATGTCAGATATGAGCACATGCCAAATTGATCGAAAACAGCAAGTTTCTTATATGCAATAATTGGCCTCCTGATAGTAAACACTTGGGAAGTGTGTAACCAAATGCCCATGCTATCCATGCCACAATGCATAAATCATGTTTTGTCAACACATTGCAGGGAGAAGAGGTCAGGGGTTATGCTAACTAATAGGCAGATGGGAAGCAAACAACTGTATGTGATGCGAAGGAAAGGCAAATATAAGGAAGTGTGTGAATGTGGGGAGGAAAAGTGAGAATAATTGCAAGCTCAGGCCAAAAGTGCTGCGTCGGTTCATTAAGGCATATAGATTTGGGTGCTCCTGTGTCTGTTTGGCTTTAAACGCTGTCATCTTCTAATGGAGATTATCTCTTTTTCTCTGTTTCTCTCGTCTGGCATGTAGGCTGTTGGTTTTTGCGCTTGCCTCAGCAGAAACCAGAGCACGAAGAGAGAAAAGACAGAGTGACTGACAGGGGGGAAAGACGCTATCTGCTCCTTGGAGGGTTAGCAAGAGTTATGTTAAGTGGACTGAGAAGAGCCCTGATACATAAACATCGCGTGTTATTATCCTGAGATTATAAAGTTATTAGCAGTGCTTGCATTGCATCAACTATATAAACACTTGACATACTAAGATCTTATCAGTTCATTTTCTGCATGATAGCAAAAGCAAAACCTAATTTGTAATTTCATGTTTCATGCAATGAATCTATTTTCCCCTTGTGTTTCCTGGCAACACATTCATTAAGTTGAAAAGGGCTGAAATCCACATAGGTCAAAAGGTATTTCCCTAATGAGGTACATTGGTTTATATTTGGTGGAGGTATGTGTGAGTATGTTGTGTACCAATGAACGGTAATGTCGCCTTTGTCTTTGATGACTTCTACCATTGCGGCTGCTCATTAAAATGACAAATGTGCAACACAAACAATTGATTATCACTGCTTTATTGTTTGTGTGTAATGTCCCTGTCGGTGGAGAGAATCAGTTTGTTACGAGAGCTTGTGTCTCCGCACCACAGCTATAGTAATTGAAGAGGATAAACTGTCAGCATGTGGACTGAACACAATGCGATGATAGAAATAGTGTCCCTTGCTGAAGCTGCTACACACACACACAACACACACACACACACACACACGTACCTAACAGAAACACAAAGAGAGCGAGCGCTGTGGGAGGTTTTATGAGAGGCAAACTTACTTTAGAGCATTTTCTCCCCAAGCTGGTGCAATGTGTGTGATTGCTCCATTTGTCTTATTTACTGTACATCAGCCTTATTCACTCTGCCCACTAAACAGTCCTACAGTGAGTAAATGTGCCCATAATTCACAGCTAGTGCTGCTTTCAGAGACCTGGGATATTCTCTCATAGCACCTTTTCCTTGCTCTTATGTGATGAGAGATAGAGAGAGGGAAAAAAAGACAAGAATGAAAAAAAGGGAGAGGAAAAAAAGGGGCAGAAGAGAGACATATAAACAGGAACGCAGTGTGTTTCAAACACAAATGTCACAAAAGATTCGCAAAATTGTCGCATCAAAGATGTTTACAGTACATCTATCTTTCATAAAAGTTCCCCCGGTTATTTCAACAAACTTTGTCACCGCAGAAGGACTAGATGATGATAAGCCACTTTGAATAAATTTTGAAGATGTAATCTCCCATTTAAGAAGAGCCGGTCTGATAGGCGTCAGTGAAAAGAGGAGAGACTAGCCGTGACCCACGTGTCAGGGCTAGTCTCTCCTCTTTTCACTGACAGATGTATTTGCCACAATGTTGTCATGCAGTAATAGAAAGTAACAGAAGAAGGCGATTTCAGTAAGCCTTGGACATCTTCAACAAATCCACTCTGCAGTCCATCCATCTACAGAGACCGAGACCGTGGCAACAGCTGTTCTACCTTTTTATCATATTAAACTGCTTTCTGTGTGATAGGCTGCATGTGCGCCAGCGCCATCACCTTGTGCACCTTTGTGGTTTGCAAGCATCTATTTCTGAGAGCGTGATCTCACTTCACTGTCACTGGGTCGACATTTCCACGCTGCCATCTGAGTGTGACTATGGGTCAGGGGCAAACAATAAGCTGAGCGACCATTGTTGCTACTGCATGTTGCAATGTTGTTTTTGCCGTGTGTTACGTCACTTGTTGGAAGTGGCTGAACCTGTCCCACCGCAGGCAAAAACAGAGGTGTTACAGCCAGTGAGGAAGGACCCAAGCACAGACTCAGACAAAGGTATTTAAGGTAAACAGGTTTATTGTAAAGATGGTGAAGAGAGATGAGCTGAGGAGATGGAGAATGGAGCAGGTGGGGAGACCAGAGAGCGGTGATCCTGGAGGCACAAGGAGACATTGCTTTTGTTAGCCAGTATAGCAGCAGGGCAGGGATGGCAAAGGAGAAAAGGTACATGTAAATATTATTTCACACTTGCTTTGGCAATGTAAACGCCTGCTTGCTGTGCCAATAGTGCCATTGAACTGAACTGAACTGAGGAGGAAGATGAAAAGAACAAGGGACAAAAAAGAAGATGCTTAACGAGAGAGGTAGAAAGACAGCCACGGCACAAAAGAGAGGTGTACAAGTAGAAAGTGTTTCTTTCTCTAGCTCATACCTCATTTCCCCCCCTCATCTCTTTCCCGTCCGTTCTCTTTTCTCACTTGTCTCTCTCTGGCTCTGTTCTCACTCTCTCCTTTCTTTCACTTCAAAGAGAGGCTGGAATTACAGGCTGGAACAGACGGCCTTACAGCTCATTCATAATGAATGGAGGCCCAGTTTAATGACTCTGTCCACTCAGAGACACCCCTCGCCGCCCTGCTCCTCCTCCTCTACCCCTTTGCCCAGGC
This sequence comes from Lepomis macrochirus, assembly GCA_024633595.2. NCBI lineage: Eukaryota > Metazoa > Chordata > Actinopteri > Centrarchiformes > Centrarchidae > Lepomis > Lepomis macrochirus. Next base: position 31,677,108 of record JALXJV020000016.1, on the reverse strand, counting down.
TCGGGCCTCTGAATTTGGGCTAATGATGTCACCTTTGGCTCCCAGAGGAACACAGATAAGCCCTGTTCCTCTGTTTGCTTTAATTATACATATGATAAATGCCTTCATCCAGCTGATAGATAATTAGGATGGGATGCCATTAGTTGTCTGCTGCCTCAGCTCATAAAAGGGAACCAGAGTGATATAGTGAAAGGGAGAGTGACAAGAAAGAAAAAGCCACTGGGTGGCTGGCTGTAGACGACATTAAGGAAGAGAGAAATGGAACGAGGGAAGGAATCTGTCGGTCTCCACTGAACACAACAGATTGACAGATGAGGGTGTGAAAAAAAAAAGAAATAAAGTAGAGGTGGAGAGACCAAATACATCACTTTAATGACCGAGTGCAGCCTTCTCTGTTCTTTAGAGGACAATCGGCACAGTGACCGGCCTGCTGTTAGCGGTAGCTTCCCGTGACAGATGAGCCATCAGGATGAAAGTGATGACAGGAGTGTAAGCACTAATTTTGCCCCAGCAGACAACAGTACAGTTTGGTGCTGACTGTGGCAGTCAATCTGTAGGATTTTTATGACTTCTGTGAAAAATTGGCTTTGCACTTGCTCTACATGACAAATGAAAAATTCAATAGGGTAATGAAATGCTCAGTTGATTGTCTCTCTGTTGCAGGGTTTGTGAATTCTTTGGTGAGAATATGTATCATTACTTTATTTTCAATTTTTGCATCTTGACCTCCTAACCCTTGATTTGAGTAGATTTTTTTTCCACCCAACTACAGTTAGAAGTTATTTCCTTATATTGTGAGCCTCTGGTTTTAAATAAAAGATAATAAATTTCCAAACTGAAAAAAGACGTCTGTGTATGGGAATATAAATTGTTATGATAGTACAACTATATACTATTATATATGGAAACAGTATTTAACATTTAGCATTCAGGAGGCCTCATAGAGCTGTGAAGTAAGTGTGTATGCTGCTCCACAAATATGACGCAAGTTAGCCTTATTTTGCTAATGTTAGCATGTTTCCCAAAACACTATATTTGTTAGCTGTTATTTGTAAAATACAACAAATGCTTGATATAGCACACTGGTTTCAATTCAGCAAGAAACAAATAATTTACCACCAAATTATCATCCATTGTCCAAATATGTATACAGGTACCTGGATAAATTAAATGAAACACAAGTTTTGGGGTGTTACTGATTTATCTCCATTTGCATGCATCCACTGCTGTGAACAGGCACCTATAATGACTTCATTTGGGTCCTGCTGGGGCCCAGGTGCTGCTAAATGAGATTACACAGCTGGTTATTGCGGAGGTCTCGGTGAAGAGGCTCGGCCTGTAAAGGAGACCACATCAGAGGAACGCTAATTGACTGATTGGACTCCTTAATAGTGTCTCCATCATCAAACACACTGTATCACTTAGAGCACACAACAGAAGTGGTGGCATAGAAGCTCTTTCATACTTCTGTCTTGGCTGAAGTGTTTCATAGAAATTCTCCCCTCTACCCTCATGTATTGGTTGTGCGATTGTACTTTTTTATTAAAGCTGTTCTAGGACATTAGAGTATTTGCACCATATATATATATATATATATATATATATATATATAGCTCGTTGAAGGTAGATGGATTTAGGTCTCAAATGCAGGACACGTGACTCAGCAGGTAACTTTACTAGTTTATTAACAACAGCAAGTGTATAAATGTACTTCTGCCTGGACCGGTTGGCGGTGACAGAGGGGAAGGATGGGGTTGGTGAGCTGCCTACACAATATACACACAGAGGTACAGACAGTAAATGTAATGTTGCTATATACTGAATGAATGATGGTACAGTTATAGTAATGTTTATGAAAATAATCAGAATGTTAATGATAATAATCATAATAACAATAGGACTAGTAATAATTATTGTAATAATAATAATAGGACTAGATACAATAATTGTAGCAGATGGTGTCGAGCAGGAACACGGGGGTAGCAGGTGACTCGCAACCACAGATCCAGACTCCACAGCTCCAGAGCCAGGAACACCTGCAGGAAGTGAGAGGAGAGAGGAGAGGGACGAGAAAGCACACGACTACAGGAAAGGGAAGAAGTCGAGTTAGTAACATGCATTAATGGGATGAGGTTGCATACAGAGGGGGAGGAAGAGGAAAGAGGAGCTCAGTGCATCATGGGAAATCCCCCAGCAGTCTAGGCCTATAGCAGCATAACTAAGGGATGGTTCAGGACTCACCTGAGCCAGCCCTAACTATAAGCTTTATCAAAAAGGAAAGTCTTAAGCCTGCTCTTAAATGTAGAGACGGTGTCTGCCTCCCGAACCCAAACTGGAACCTGGTTCCACAGGAGAGGAGCCTGATAGCTGAACGCTCTGGCTCCCATTCTACTTTTGGAGACTCAACTACAAGTACTTACTACAAGTAACCCTGCATTCTGGGAGCGCAGTGCTTGGTAGTATGGTACTATGGGCTAAACCTTAACCTTGGAACAGAGACTACTGTATATAGAACAAAACAGGCCAAGCAAAGAACAAGCAATGCAAACCTACAGATGAGACGGACAGAGCAGACGGTCAGTATGTTTGGGGTTAAGTTAATGTCTTGGTCATGTCAGTAAGCCTGCGCTTTTACAGGTTTGGGTGTAACATTTTTTTTCAATTGTTTGTTTCAATAAAATAATTGTTAATTCTCCCAGTCTTCGAATTCCTAAAACTGTGTTGTATAGCGCCCCCTCTTGTTAAAAAATCCAGAGCCAGATTTTTAAAAATGACCATTTATACCTGACAGCGAGTAAAATATACCTCTATAGAGAAGGTCACTTTCCTGCTAATTTCACCCATGTAGAGAAACAATCTATGTTGCTTTTGGTGCTGCCTTTTCTTTGCTACAAATCCGGCTTTGGGCTTGCTCAGTACAATGACTTTTACCGTTTTTACCTTGAGAGTTTGATGGTGGGGAGGTTTCAGGACTAAACGATGTGTCCTGGATTGAGTCTGCATCCGACAGCCATGCACTTGCACAAGGTAAAAATGCAACAATGATGCCTGTGCATTCTGTTTCATTAGCCAATACAACAAGGCTACATACATCATCATCATCCGCACTAATGCCACAGTTGTTTTTTTCAAATCGCCTGTAGCCCTACTTATGGTTTCTAATTATTGCAACAGGTATAAAACATAGTCCAGTAAGCCTGATATTATCAAAAATTTATGAAACAGACTTAGTCTAATGAAGTCTTTCCCTCTGACACAGCTGTGTTTTGCGGCCCCTTCAAGAAGCAGTGTTTTTTTGACCTGTGGAGATATCTACATGGTGTATACATTTTGTTAAATGTTACGCGGCACGTAAATTTGGACTATGTTTAGAATATAACTACAACATCTGCAACAGCGCAGAGTGGATGGCATCAAAAGAGATGGCAGATGCAGCAGAGTGCAGGAGAATGACCTGCATGGTGAGGGCACAATGCATCAGAACAAAACATTCTGCAAATGCCTGAGGCCAACGTGCTGAATGTCTGGCAAAGTGAGTATGAGCAACGTGTAGCAGAAATAATCACAAAATCAATACATTCTAATAGCGGGTCAATTTTACCCACATTAAATGGTGGTTTTAGGTATACAGCTAGTGTTAAGGACTTGCTCTCTCTCTCTCTGACCTTCTCAATGTAATTTCAACCCACTACTAAGAATCAAAAGATTCAGACTCATGTTAAATCATCAACATTTTAATCTGGTTAACTCAGTTATCCACATACAAAGAACAGGACCCAGAACTGAATAACTGTGCTGTTTTTCTTTTACCACCAGGAATGTATTATCTTTTAATATATACCATGGGTTTTTACCTGATGCAGCTTTGAAACTGAAATTTGAAACTTTGACCAACATGGCATTTCCCTCTACACAGCCACAGAAAAGTCCTTCCAGATATCAATCTCGTGGCCAAACAAATCAACAGCAGTACCAGCAATGACACACAGCTGCACAACAAAACCAAACAATCAGTCTCTATTTTGGTCTGCGGGTGCAGCCGACTCCGAGATTGATTTTGGGCAACATGTGAGATGGTTACATACAACCTCTTCCTCTCAACCTCGGCTGATGATAGACGTGGTCGTCAGGTGGGCCCCCCTGACCCTCCGAGAGCCATATTCTTTTGAACACAGAGCCTGATTGCCCCCGAGAACACGCGCGCGCACTGTGGCCTTCGGGGAAATGAGAGTGAGAGGCAGATCACTCCGTCTTGTCTTCTGCCGGGGACTGGTGGGCTCCTTCCCAAAATCCCACCTGGGTCATTCACCGTGTTGATCAGGGGCAAAAAATGGCGATATGTGAGTGTTGTGTGTGTGTGTGTGTGTGTGTGTGTATAAAGTTCAATTGGACGCCCCTAATGTGATGTCCGCAATATATCATATATTACTGCATATCTGATCAAAATATCAGATATTATTTGTTGACAAATTTTATGACATTTTTTATTTGAGTCACAAATTGATGACTTATTTGAACAATAGAAAAATACATTTCCGCACTTCTCTCTACCAATGAACATACGTAAAGCACTTTGTAACATTAAACTGCGTACAAACGGCTCTCTGATTTAAATCGAAAAGATGTTGATTAAATCCTGATTTTGGATGAAAACATGCAGGTTGTTGAGAAGTCGTTATGATCTGTTGGTGTCATAAGGAAGAGTTACCTATACTTGAATGAGTGATCAAATGTACAACAAAATAAAAGTTTGTATACTAAAAAAGATTGAATTTGAGATATTATGAGCAATACAAGCACACTCAGCTAACTCAGCTGTCAGAGTCTGACAGTTAAAAGAACAATAGCATATAATTATAATTAGCCAGTGTTGGGCAAGTTACTCAGAAACTGTAATAAAGTACTCATTACTCCTTAAAAAAGTAATATCATTACTTAACTTATTAATGGGTATTAAAAGTAACTAATTACATTACTTGTTATGTTAAAATAGTAACAGCTAGCTACTATCTCACGGTATAATACAGTATTTTTTGTTTTGTTGCCCGAGTCCGCACATAACCCATCTAAGCACAGCCATGTTGTTTCATCCATCCATCTCATTTAGCACACGGTTAGCATTTTTGTTTAGTATTACAGTGTAGTGATTTTATTCAACATAGAGGGAAGGATGATGAAGAGATGAAGAGCTGAAGACGATTTTCACCCGGATTCTGACCCTGCAGCACTGAAGTGGACGAAGCAGATCCCCACCTGCTGCTTTCTTCCTTGCCAACTAAGCCTACACACCGTTATCCATCCTGCTCTTGTGGCTTGCTTAACAAGGTAATTTCAATCTTATCATAGTCAGCATTACCCTGTTTTGACATGTTGTGTTGATTTTATCATTTGTAAAGTACATTAGCATAACAAAGTAAAACCTTCTGCTTAACATTAGCCTTGTGTTAACACAAAGCAAAGTTTCAGAAAAGTAAGCTGTACACATTTATTAGCTACATGCTAAAACATAGAGTAATTCTATGTAAAGGTTACATAAATAAAAAATAAATAAAAATTCACCAGACAGGTATATAGAGCGTCATTAGGTTGCTATGTCAGAGATTTAGAAAACATGCTAACTTGAAACACTGACTTCTAGCCAGTAGTTCCTCTTTTGAAATTTTCAGTCTGGAGAGGAACATCTATTTGTGTTTTGGCCTGTATGATCCCACCCACTAAACATTTAGCCTGTACCACTTTGGCACCCCAGGTTTATGATTTGCAAAAAAAGCATATGCAAATGTACAGCTGAGCAACCTGCAATGTAGGCGACATCTTTTGCAATATTAAATGTAAATGTGCTCGTTCGTGTAGGGTTAGTGTCCTCAACCTGGCAACGTGCATGATTTCCAAAGTGTGGCTGAGGATGCGGTGGTGGGAGACAATGCTCTCCTAAATTTTCAATTTGGACTGATCATTCACTTATAATTATGAGACACAGAGGTCATAACCACGTGAAAATATTAGACTATTTATTTGGTCAATGTGAGGGGATTACATATTGAGTGCAAAAAATTCCCTGTTATTTCATCTTTAGGCACTTCATTGGTATCAACCCCCAAGAGGGGAACAAGGCCAGCCAGGGGAAGGTGGTGTCCAAGAAGACCAGGAAGCTGGTCCAGAAAAAGGCAGCAACTGAGAATCCCCATGTGGCCACCCTTATAAAAAACTCCTGGACTTTGAGTGAGGCTTTATGTAGTCTACAACACATTTCCACACAGGACTTATAGCTAAGTCCAGCTGTTTGAGTTCAGTAGTGATAGTTCCAGGTTTATTTCTATTTCTGTCTCATTCGCTTTCTATTGCACGTCATGATCATAACTCATGGATACTAAAAGCAGGGTACAGTTTTACGTATGGCATGAAAATTATTATGGATTGTATTTAAAAGAATTACATTACTTAAAGTCTGTTAGCTGCTGAAGGGTGTATGAAGCTGTGGCTTTAAAACATAATGTTACATGGCCATCTCTTGTCATAGTTCAAGAAAAAATAGACTGAATACAGATTAGAAAGGACCAGGCTGGTAAACCAAGAACCGCTTCAGAAATTGCCTTTGACTGTTTTGTTTTGTTTTTTTGATACCACGTTGACTTTAGTAAATGCCAAATGTTGTACGGCCAAATCTCGTCCGAGCCATTTCTATGCTAGCAATTTAGAGGTATTTTATTTTGAAATGTAAAATATTCAAATCATTAGTTTACAGAAATGTTATACTGTAAAATTAAATTCTACAGTACTTTTACAGTACTTTGTACAGTAATAACCTGTTTATGGAGATTACAGGAGAACACTAAAATAACAGTATAACTGCAACCAAACAAACAGTATTATACTGTAATGCTTATATTCTATACAGCACATTACTGTAATGTTTTTTTACAGTAATAAACTGTTATTGATTACAGTAGTTACACTGTAGAATAACAGTTTCATGCTGGCAACTGTAGCTGCCTGTATTTTACTGTAATTTAACGACAAAATTTGTTACAGTGAGCTGTTTTTCTGCACATGCCTTTATAAGAGCAGTATTCAGTGTTTATACAAAACACAAAATGTTGCTTAATGCTAGGGGTTGACCAATAATCGGCTTGGCTGATTACCAGCGCCGATATTCAGCCTTTTTCCAATAATCTGCATTGGTTATTTTAAAATCAGACAGCAGATATAATTAATGAACAAGAGAATGCCCTCCTTTGGCTCTGATGCAGTCAGGTATCTCTCTGTCTGTACTCACCACTCTGTGGGCTTTAGCGATGTCCCGCCCACAGCACTAGCTGAACGGTTACAAGCCATGAGTACCACCCTATCAATACTGAACATAGTGTGGCAGCCAATGGAAAGAACAGGGCATCATGCTGCAGCCTCTCCCCTTTCAGCAGAGCTCCGCATACACACATGGAGCGAAGTGAGCGGAGATCAGTATTGATTAGTTGACCGTAAATACGCCAGCAATAGTAGTAGACGGCTGTTACTGCATCAGTACAATAAGCAGGAACATGTATTTTATCTGCTCTGTTTCATCCACTGCAGCTGTGTTTTGGTTTTACACAAGCACATGTGCTAGCTTGGCTAATAGCTAGTTTGTTATAAACAAGTGAAAACGGAAGCCTGTTTGGCTTAGATGCTACGTACCTTAAAAATTTAGCAAATGCTTCTAAAATCAGCTGCTTGTTGAGAAAAAACAGCTCCTCTCTACCAGGAGCAGCAGGGGACTGATGTCTCTGCTCTTCATTCTAAACTTCACTCAGTATTTTGTCAGGAATATAGTTTATTTTACATCTTCCATCTGTTTCCAGAGTGATACTGATTTTATATAGTGACTGCTGCTGTAAGCTTTACTTTTGTTTCTGCTCTGAAAACAGTTAGTTGTAATATAATATTAAATTTCATTACTGTTCTGAAATTATTCTTTTTTAAAAAATCTGTTTTAAAAATGCAATTATTTAGTAATGAAACCAATAATAGTATAGATAAAGAACATAACCAATAAATAGTATCAACAAATGTGTCAATAAAATCCTAACAATATAAAATAAAGACAATATAAATGGCAGCAGGTAAAGAAAAGTCCATCTCTGGGATGGATCTTTCATTTAACTTACCATTTATAAAGATTAAACATGACAGTCAACTTTGATCTTATTATTTTCAGCAATGTTTTGTGTTGGAGTTTGTGTTGTTCTAAATTTTGACACCATATTAGAAATTTTATTTTATTATTTTTTAAAATTATATCGGTTCCCAATTGGTCATTGGTCTAATCGGTTACTAATAATCAGCATCGGCCCATTCGGCATCTTAGACTGTGACACATAATAGCAATACTTACAGCTGTCAAAAGAAAGTCTCTCTCCCTCGTTCTCCAGTCTTCTTTTGGAGTTTTACTGTTTTTAAAAATTGTAGCATCACAGGGAGCATTTCAGAATGAGAGCGTTTTGCCTCACTGATTTTGCTGACATGTTTAGATTTTGTTGATTTGGTAATCAGTGTTTGCATTTTGTTCTTCTACTATGCTTAAGTAGGTTATGTAGTTAAATTGTTTCTTTCTTTTCTGTTTTAACTGTGTTGAGATATATACGATCGGGGGTCTGCACAGGGTATTTTATTGTTCAATTGGCTGCATATTCTCTCCAAGAGAGAATATGCAGCGGAGACACACTTCTGGTGTGAGTACAAGCATTGACTAAAATGGCTGCGATCTCCGGCAGTCGCGACGCAGACGCACTCAGTGGAGAGTCCGGGATCATGGAAACTTGTTATAAATGACTTTGTAGCAGGTGGGCTCCCGATGAAACTGTGCTGAGACGCCCCCTAGCAAAACTAGCAAAAAAAATTAGCAAACTTCTTTAATTTTATGTATCTCTTCTTTCATTAAATACAATTTAAATAGAGTCATTGTTTTCTTCTCTCCACTGTTGGATGTGAAGGGGGAGATTATGCTTGAAAGCAATGATCTGAGGTTGAGATGAGATATGTATGTTTATCACACGTTTGCCTGAATGACTAAATTGACTTACTGAGGTTGAACAGAACGTATCCTGTACAAATTTATGAAATAATCAGAGAATTGTGATTCCTTAAAATGAATCTTGGACTAAACTAGATATGGAATAGGTTTTAATCTTCTAATAACACATTTCAAACATGCCATTTTTCCTTATTTGCATTCTTTTAAATAATTACTTTAAATTTCTCTTAACTAAACATCAAAATATGTTTATCATTGCCTTCTGAAAAGGCCCATGATGTCGAGACATGCAAAATTCATGTAACTGGTACAAAAAAATATGAATTGTATTTGAGTATTGAGTATTTTTATTATTCAATAATTCAGGTATTGTTTTCACATGTCGCCGCTATGGTTAAGATGTGATTAGATTCAGCAAGTTATTATCGCCACTCCCTGCTCTGCTGAGCTCTATGCTGCCTTTTAGGGAGTGACAAGGTCAGAGTCTAGTGAACATGGTATAGGTTAGGATTAGATTTAGGCACAATAACTATGGTCAAAAGAAGCAAATGGTCTGTAAATCAGCGGTTGGTTATGAGTAGGGAATGATTTTGGTCATTTTTTTGAAACAAAAACATCAGCATCGGAACAAACGACCTGCTGTTATTTTTCTCATGAGAAAACTGTGGAGCTATTAGAAAGCAATAAATTACAAAGAAAACATGTCAAGACCATAATGAATTGTTTTCTCTTTTTACTTTTTGGCTGTAACTCAGGTGTTCTGGGGCACATTAAAGAACAGCAACAACACATTTTCTGTGAAAGCCCATCTGTAATGCCACTCACGAAGCAGAAAGTATTCAAAAGAGTATAAGCAACACATGAAAAGCAAAAGTGTATACAGTAATAAATACTCAGCCTTGTGAATTACATCCCATTGATGTGTGACTTCTCTTTCTGCATCTTACGGGAGTGTGAAGGCAAGCAGATATTTAACCCTGAGGTGGTAAATGTTGGCATTGTGTCAAACGGAAGTAAAGAGAAGAAAAGGCTGCCTGTTGAATTATTGAATGCACGGGGGACATTTCAAGAACAAAAAAGCCCCCCCTAGATAAATGCCACCTAGACCTGCTTCCCTTGAGAGGATGTTTATCAGCCACAACAGTGCACCTGGATGCACACAAGCACGTACAGATACACACAGACTTTGGAGCACACAGATATTCATACCCGCTGTTTGTTGTAGATGAAAGCTACTTCAGTAATGGATGTTGATGGTGGGTGCCTGAGTTCAAGTCCTGACTCCTCCTGTTGTTCAAGGCAAAGGAAGGATAATCAACTTAATTCTTCCACAGTGTAGACACGTAAATGTCCTAGTGCAAAGTTTGCATAATCGTCCAAGACTCTTTGTGGATGTTTATCCATTGAAAAAGGACAATATGGTCACTGCTGGAAACTTACAAAGCTATGTTGTCGTGTTCAGCTAAATATGGCAATAATTAGGTTTCATTTAAAAAGAGTGGAGGGAATGACAAAGTGCCCTCTATGGTGTCACAACGTGCAAGAAAATGTGATAAAGTGTCCAGTCGATAAAAATGTGATGCAGTGCTGCATGCAGCTGGTGCCCTCTTTATGTTTTCTGCCCTGGCCCCTCAGCCTGCGACCACCACTGCGTGTGGTGTTGGGTGAGCTAAGATGACAAAGAAAAAGGGCCAAAGGGCCAAAACAATTATTTTAAGACAGTATTTAATGCAGAACTTTTCAGTTTAGGTATATTGGGAAATGCTGAAGAGGATTAGGGCCACATGTGAATTTTTTATTGAGTTGTGAGATTAAAGTCAGAATTCTGAGATTAAAGTCAGAATTCTGAAATTAAAGTCAGAATTCTGAGACTAAAGTCAGAATTCTGAGATTAAAGTTCTGACTTTTTTTCTCAGAATGTTTCATATTGTCTTTTTTTTAATGGGACAGAATATGTCCTTGTGTCCCATGTAAATGTCATCACTGCTGTCAGCTGTGCATCCTCTAGTACAGGAGGAACAGAGGGTACCGCTGAGGCTGACTGGAACGTTTGCAGGTGTAGTTATACATTATTACATTATACTGTACATTAAGTATTAAATGAAAAGTCAGGAATCATCAAAATTGTTAAAATTCATCTAAGTACATATTACATCGTCCGTTCATAAACATATATGGCAACATTTACAGCCATGAAGTGGCGAATAAAACAAGGCTATATGATAAAATGTAAAATATACAGTTTCCAAGAAATCATAGATGCAGTGTAACAATAATTGCTGGATGCCTTCATGTCTGACATCTGGAGGTTTCCCACAGGAAGCCTGTTATTGAATGTGGTACCAATGGACCAGTCCAGCTGTTCAATATCAATCTCCAACTAGTGATTATCAAACTATCTTCAGGCTGTTGTCTGACCTAGACATGCTCCTGTAATTAATTAAGATTCCCTGACGCTTAATAAGCATGCTCTACCAAGTGAGCTCACTGCACCCCCATGTACAAGGTTCAGTCCTTATCGCAGCAGCCCAGGTCCGAGTCCAGCCCGCGGCCCTTTGCTGCGTGTCCCTCCTCTCTCCCTCATTTCATGTTTCTCTTTGCAGACCTATCTGAAATAAAAATATCTTTTAAAAAAAACTTTTATATTTCATAAAAACATTAGCTACACTGGCACAATAAAAAGCCAACAGCTATGTCCAATGAATATTTACACACCACAGACTACAGATTGATGGACTGTACTTTTTTTTAAAGATCAGTCACAATTCACCAACATTGTGTCAAAGGTATAAAGGCGGTAGACTGCACAAATTTTGTAATGTAGGGTTTTTATTTTATTACCTCGGTCTCATTTAAAATGGAATTAAGCCCATTGTCATTACTTCTTTACATGAAGTCTGAATAAATGCTAATAAATAATTGGTTAGTTTTCCTATTCTTGCTGTGCAGAGAAAAGAAAATGACGTATGTATGGTAAATTGTGATTTCACCCATTTTCACAAGCAAAGAGCCTGAGAAAGAGAAACAAAGACATTTTCTTCTGTCCGGAAATATGATTGCTAGGGTTGCTGAAACACTTGAGTGCTGTGCACAGTAGGAGGGGAGGACAGAGGGTAAACACAGAGAAGGGCCAGAGTTGCTTCTCATTTTCTCCCCTTCTTTCATCCTTCTTCCTACAAATCCCCGCACCCGTCTCCATGCCTTGTTTTGGCTAATCTTCACAGACTATAGTGGTGACGAGGAACTGGTGGGGGTTCAATGAAGAGACCCCAGAATGGCCCTGTGGCAAGAGTGCACCCCCCGTGGTCTTCACTTCACCTTCCTTGAACGATGGATCCGCCACTCGCTTCCTGGCTGCTTCCAAAATACGTCCCCCTGCGAGCTTCCTGTGCATAATTGTCCCCAGCTGTAACGTTGGGGATAAATAGGGCCGTGGAGACAACACATTTGTAATTTTAGGGTGAGAGTGAAAAGGAGGAAAATTGGTAGCAGGCCACAGAAATTAGCATTCTTTTGGCTTTAGAAGGCATTAAACATTAAATAGCTGCAAAGTCCCCTAAGTATTGGGGTCTTGGGAGAGAGGGTGGTGAGGAGGGGGTCGAGATCAGAGCTTCAGAGGGGTTTTGTTTGGGCCACAGATGGTTGGTTTCATTAGTCTATGTACCTCCTGCAGTGCATAGCCCAGGAGATGAGTGCAACTGTCTATTATTGATGCTTGTTTGGAAGGTTTTGCTATGCTACACTGGCTTTCACTTATCAGCTTTTATGTGTCTATTACACTGCAGCTTGCCCGTGAAAGGCTTGCACACAATGGTGAAGGAAAAGCACATGTATAACAACCTAAACACACAAAAGAAGACTACTGGTATTTGGGCCTTCAAACATAGGCGTGTCACCTCACACTGTGCCGATATGTTGTACTGCTTTATTACATTATATAATATATTTCTATATTTTTACAGACAGACGCTAAGTATTGTTTCTTAACCATACTACATCTTAATAAGGTGTACACTGTTTACATTTACGTCACATTAATGTCAATTCTCCATGTAATTTTGTCTTTAATTTCCATTTTTTCTGTTTTTACTTTGGTTTGGACCTATATACCTTATCATTTATTTTTAAATTATCTGTACTTATTTCTGTCAGTGCTACGGCAATGAACCAAATTCCCCCTCCAGGGTTTATCTTTATTTTTATCTCTATCTATTTATTATCTATTATTATTATATTTTTAAGGTATTAGATGCACATTAGATGGAAATTTTACCTAATTTCTCAAGTCCTGGGCTTTTTATGCACCTACTGATTAAGCACCATCTCATCTTAGCTTAAAGAGCTCTTAGTAGGAATGTGACTAGGATTGAAAGACAGGGGGGGCCTAGCCACCAGGATATGCGTAACATGCGCTTGCAAAATGTTTGTCGCATATTTTGTTACTGTATTAGAACTACACTTTATTTATTAACAACCAGTAAAGAAGCCAAGATGTTAACAGGTAAAAAGCGACAGACATATTCTCTTCTTTCATTTCTCCTCTGTTTAACAAAAGTTACTGTAATGTTAGCTTTTAGCCAATGTGCCAATCTTCTGCTTCTCTCTCTTACATTTCTTCGAATATCTATCTGGTCAGTGAATTGAAGGATATACAGGTACGATAGCATTAACAGGGACACTATGATTCTGCCATATTTATCAATATTCTTGCTTCTCTTTGTTAAGCAGCTACATGTCTGTACTATAAAAAAATATATAAATCTAATTAGCATTTTTCTTATTTTTCTCATTTGTGTGGGCTTGGGACCATTTCAGTGTATCTTCAGCAGCCCTAAAATGGCCCTAAAGATATCCATGGCTCATAGTGCCTTATTATACCACTAGAACTCTGCGCTCCCAGAATTCAGGAATACTTATGGTTCTTAAAGTCTCCAAAAGTAAAATGGAGGGAGGGAGCGAGAGACTTCAGCTAGGCTTAAGACTTTCCTCTTTGATAAAGCTTATAGTTAGGGCTGGGTCAGGTGAGCCCAAACCATCCTTTAGTTATGCTGCTACAAGCTTAGACTGCCCGGGGACATCCCATAATGCAGTGAGCTCCTCTCTCCTCCTGTCCCTCTCCATCTGTATGCATTCTTGTTCCATTAATGCATGTTACTAACTTTCCTATCCCATAGTTTTGTTTTTCTCCTCCCTCACCTCTTTCCTTCTGTTACTGTTGGTCACTTTTGGGTCTGGATCTGTAGTTGCAGGCTTCTTGCTGCCCACTGCTACAAACATTATTATTATTAATCCTATCATTATTATTATTATTATTATTATTATTATATAATAATAATAATAATAATAATAATAATAATAATAATAATAATAATTATTCATTTTCATTTATGTCTGTACCATTACTATTGTTTTACATCTCTATGTGGATATTGCACGGGCCAAATATTGGCCCTATTCAAATAAAATTTAAGTGGATTGAATTTGATGAATTTACTGATTTAAGTGGAACCAGTGAAAATAGTAATTTTTCCCAAGTAAAGGACCTGTGTGCTCCATAACTGGTTGTCCGTGTCAGGTAATGAATTCGCCTGTGACAGAGAAGTTCCTCTCTGGAAATTGAAATAACATTTTTACAGTCAGTCCAGTTAGTTTTGTTTATTCACTGCAGGTATCTTGTGGTGAAAGTGAAAAATGAAACCTGGCTTCAGATTCTGCAACCTGCTCAGCGTGGTCCCACCTTTCATCTGCCGTTCATCACCATTGTGCAAGGCTGCTTACGAAAACAAGATGTGATAGACTGCCTGTCATTTCTGCGCTCAGTTGATGCTCTTTAATTAATTACGCTCTGCAAAGAGAAGTCAGAGAAAAGAATCCTGAGAAACAAACTTTTTGTTGGTTAGCTAGCCGGCTCTCATCATTGTGTCTCTCCTTTGAAGTGGCAGCTGGTTTGAAAGCAAGTGACCCAAGGTTTTCTTCCTGCTTTCTTTTTTTTTCCCTCCCTGCGCCCCTCTCAGTGCTGACATACTCATCAAGGAGGGCTAAAATCAAATTACCAGCCTATTAGTCAATCTCATGTGGATCCTTTAGCTCATTATGGTTCTCCCAAAGCTTACCTTCAGCAAACGCCTTGAACAGATCTTATTGCACGTTGCTTTTATTTCACACTGTCAGCAAATGATCACTGAGTGCATCCTAACTTGATTTGCCTCTCTGTATTTACACTTCCCATCACAAAGTGCTCTGACCTAGAAGGCCCCCGATTTCTCGCAAGCATTTCTAATGTAATAAGTCCTTTGTTAGAAATAGCCTTAGTTGAAAGGAGTCTTGATACATGTGTGTGTTACAGTCCCTTCAAGAGAGTTGTGCCTCCTCATTATGCGTTTTTTAACATCCGGAGAGCAGCTTATAAATTCAACCGCAGTGTATTGTTTAGCAGAAGTGATCGTTATACATTTATTTGCTGGGTAAAAATCTATTTTGAATTTTGGAATTAATTAGAATGGTTTCTTTTCAATAAATATTTTACTTGGACTTTTGTACATGTAATTGTTTGGATACACGTCAGTCCAAAACAAACAAGCAGGAAAAATCTCTTTGATTTTCTTATTCTACATTGTTATTTTTATCATTACTATGACGTGTGCCTATAAAACAGTTCAAAAGTCAATAGGTTTTCTAAATTGGATGCTGCATTTAAATTCCAACTGTGTTAGAATATAACTACAACAACCACAGCTCTGTGTGGAGGCCACCGCGTGTGGACATAGCAGAGAGCAGGAGAGTGACATGCATGGTGAGCCTTTTAGGTGTTTAAGAGACCAGGAACAGACTGGGATAAAAAAAAATAAAGGTCAAACAAGAGAAATTGAGTTGCGATGTGAGAACTGGACAGCAGATATTTAGATTTATCTGCTAAATGACTGGCTAAAAATAGCCAATGATAGCTAACGCTCTGTTCAGATCAAACTTGTAAAGTTTGTTATAACATATCTGTCTCTAACAAAACTATTAGGCATCTAATACTGACCAGAGTATTTATACACAAATAAATGTGCAAGTATCAGCACGTATCTCCCACTATGTACCTAGTCCTAATTTCAAAGACAGCAAACATTAAAAGACAAGACTTACTTACACAGTCCACGTTTTGGTTGTGCTGAATATTGGATGGATCTGAAAATTGGAAAATTTTATGTTGTGTGTGTTGTGTTCTTTTTCCCCCTGCATTTTCTGGCAAATTTTACCCAATAAAAAAAGGGGAAAAAAAACAAAGATATGCGATAGCTCTCTTTTAATGAAGGAGACAATGTAATTTTTGACAACATAGGCAGTTTTATTTTCAGTACAGGTGAATGTCTTTGCATATTCCAAATCAAGGAACATAGAGATTGCTTACACATAATACTTACTCGCAGTCTTCTGCAAATGAAATCCAAAAGTCTGACAGCGTGAGTGTGTCCACACGGTGCGCCAGTCATTGAACATGCTCATGTTTTTGGTGAACTAATCGTGTTTTTTTGTGAATGTGAATTCATGTAATTTCCGGCTTAGCTTTTATACGCGCACCACTAAGAGGTAAATATAGCTGGCGTTCAGAACCGCCTATTACATACTACCAGCAAACGCAGTATGCAGTTCGTACTGTATACCACTGTGCCACCTTGATTTATTTCGCAGTATGCTAAGCCAGGCTGAGCCACTTTCTGGTTTTCGAAACACAACAATAGGAGGATTTGTAAGTACAACTTAAAACTTCATTTTTTAATCTTATGTTAAGAGAACATGGCAGCAGCTGATCTGTAGCAGATGTTTGCTTTGGTATATTGGTGCATTAATAAGAATTATTGTCATGTTTAAACTGAGTGCAGTGTCAGGAAACTGAATAGTGAACCCAACTGCAGACATAGGAAGGGAGTTTGCTGTTCAAGGGGTTTATTCAAACGAAACAAGTCTAAAAAGGTGCCATACCAGCAACGACACAAAGGCCAAACAATGCACATGATCCAAACAAAGGTAAACCCAAACAGGACAGACACACTCCAAAAACACAGAACCAAGACACGGAGAACAGGGTAATCCAAAACACAAGGAGATCCAAAAGGGGAATAATCCAGGGATGAGGATACAAGCTTGGACAGAAAACTCACACTAGACGATGAGGACTCTACACAGACAGAACTGAACTGAGGGCTTAAATGTACAGGCAAATGAGCAGGGAGTGAGTACACAGGTGAATGACATGAGAGAACTAATTAGGCACAGCAGACAGACCGTGAAACAGGGCAGCGTGAAACAGGACGGCGAGACAAACCATGAAACCAAAGCGGAACAGAACAGAATGACGAATAAACCAAAATAACCAAAAACACAAGATCCATAAACAAAAGTACAAAAACCAGGTGGAGATAATAAACTGAATATCGAATAAACAAGACTAAAATAAACTAACAGAACAAGAACAAAGCTAGATGAGAACATCGGACACTGATGATAACATAGCATGAGACAATACTCAAAGATGGAAAAGACATAAATAACTAAGAACAAGAAAAAAAAAAGAAAAATACAACATAACCAAAAACTAAACTTACAACAATTATATCAAATAAAAGCAAATAAAAAGCACTAAATCGTTAGTGTAATGTTACCACAACTGTAACATTACACTAAATTTAGTGTCTATTTAGAATAATGGTAATGAAGCCACAAGAGTTCCCTTTCAAACTTCTGTTGTTTATTTTTTATCAAAGTGCTTCTGATGCTTTGTGCAGACTGCACGACTTTCAGCGTTAGCCGATTGCCGTGCCGTTCACACTACACAACTTGCCGTCACAATGTAAAGACTTTTTACTTTGAACTATTTCATTCATCGAGATCTGAAGTGAGATGTAAATGTTCCCTTAATCTTTTTGAGCAGTGTACTCCCTTATCCCTAGATAATAAGCAGACTTTATTTTCTTGTGGCTATTAAAGTTTAACCTATGACTATACCAAGATGAAATTATTTTTGGCTTGGGAGTCAAGACAGTTATCACTGTTTTGTCTGTATTTAGCAGACGAAGACATAACCAGGACATCCAATCACTCATTTGTTTCATGCAACATGGTTGTGTGGAAGGGACCTCAGGAACACAAGAGATCACATGTGGCTTTCATACAATGGTTCTGTAATCTCTTGGTGGCAAAGCTAGGTCAATTGTGATAGTGTCTGCTAGAGTTTTGTAGTCGGTCTATGAATATTGTCTAGTCAAGTGGTTTTGCTGCGTTCACGTTGTCTTTGGAGACAATTCCTCAATTTCCTCTGTAACACCCATTTGGGAAGTCTGTCTGTGTTTAATGCCAAACAGAAAAAGAATTTTACTTGGTTCTGTTGGCTCAGTTCACCTTATTCCTCTCAAGTTTATTCACAGTGAACAAAGACAAGGTGGAGCCAAACAAGGGTAGCAGCTTAAATCCAAGAAGTATGAGCTGAAGCTTTCCACATACACAGACAGCCATTTATGTCACTAGCAGACCATTTTCTGCACACCTTTGGCAGTGTTACAGAGACTAACAGAGGAAGGCTCTGTGTTATGGCTGCTAATGAGGTGTTAGCCAAGACTCTACCTTGTTGAAACCTTGTTGGTGAGTGGTTCCCTTTGAGTGAAATGAGTACAAAAGCACATTTGGTCCTGGGCTTTTAATGCTTTAATACATAACATACGAGTCATTATTACAAGGATTTCTTCTTTTGAAGAGGGTTTCTTGATGGTTTGCTGAGAAGAGACAAACAATATGTTTTTTACTCAGTAATATAAATGGTCTTTCTTGCATTGATCAGGCGCTCATAGAATATTTTACAACTTCACAGAAAATGAACAATAAAACTGTGCACTTGGGTTGGATGCGTTACAAACGAGGTACTGCTGCTATAAAACAAACTAGCTGTCTATGTTGATGAGTTAATTTTTGTAAGAAGACTGTATTGAAAGATTTTTTGATGACCAACTACTTTTCACCATGAAAACAAGACATAAAAAAATAAATATTAACTTCTGAAAACGAGAACTGGGACGAAATGCATTACATTTCTGATCAGCGAAGAAAAACTAAAAGATAATCTAAAAGTCAGAGGAAAGGAGAAATTAACTAGTTAATATAAACCTGCAATGCATCTGCAAAATTACACATTCTAGCTCCTGACAGTAACTGTGTCCTCTGCCACACCAACATATATCTTTCAAAGGTGGATTTTGCTGCTTGACCTGTTGCACTGCCATTAATAAGAAGTGTCTGCATTTAATAATGTTCAGTCTCTGTCAGTAATTTGTCCAGCTGAGGAGAGTCCATCTGTCGTATTACTGCAGAAGGGAGTGACATGTGTGACCATGTGTGTGAACAACTAAATCAGATACAGAATTAGGTTTATTGGCAGGTACATTTTACATATGAGGAATTTGCCTTGGTATAAATTGAACATAACTGAACATGAACATAAATATAAATATATAAAAAGTATGGAGATCAAAAATGTACAAATATACAAAATTACAATAATAATATAATACAATGCTGACAAGTTGCACAAAAAGCGCAGTTGAGCGTTGTTATAAAGTGTGAGTGTGTGTGTGTGTGTGTGTGTGTATGGCGGGCATGAGAGTCAGTGACAGTGGGGACCCGGTCCTTGTTGGAGAAGCCCGCTGCAATCAGAAAGAAGCTGTTTCTGTGGTGAGAGGTTTTGATCCTGATGGACCGCAGCCTTCTGTCAGAGGGCTATACAAATACAAATCAGGTAAGCCCCCACTGGTCAGAGGTGACACTTCCAGAAATCAAGTAACTAAACAGAATGAAGAAAAGTGGCAAAGCAATTGGAGGAAGAGAGGAGTGTCTGGAACAGTTTGTTTCCAAGGTGGGAGGGGTCAGGTCCTGTACGCCTCAGTCCTGGAGGTGTACAGGTCCTGAAGAGATAGAGGTGACAACCAATCTGCAGACCAAATGATATGCTGCAGGCTGCCTAAACAGGTTTCAACCAACCTCCAGTGGACAAGAACATCACCTGTAACAGTGGACCTCAAAATGTTTAAAAGAAATATAAATTTAAAATGCAGGACAAAAATGAGACTAAAATCTCAATCATGAAAACTAGAATGTCTTCAATTTCCACAAAAAAATCTAAATCTAAATCAGGTACCAAAGTCAGCAATGCTGTGGTTGTAGGTTTTTGACACTTTACCCCCTTATGGGGCACATAATGCTGTTTGTCATCAGTAAACACTTAGTAGTCACACTAATTAATGCTCAGTACACAAAGCACATGCTGGCATTTATTAATGCTTTGCATTTTGAGTCACAGCAGAGCCGCTGATGTACCTCACAGCCAGGGTTTAGTAGGCTTTGTGATTTATAGTCAACTCATATTCTGATGTCTGTCTTTTTTTTTTGGACTCAAATACAAACTAATACGAAAACGAGGCTTTAGTACGTACTCTGCTGAAACGAGTATCTGATTAGCGGAAGGTCAGAAAAGCTGGATCTGGTGGTGGTGGTGTGTGTATGTGTGCGTGTGTGTGTGTTACCTAGCAGCCTTATGGGCCCCTGTGTGAAATAGTACAGAAAAAGTGCAAAAAAAGTGTAAGTGTAACTAACTAAAAGTTCACCATTAAAGGGTATACACTAAACAAAATTATAAACTCAACACTTTTGTTGAGCTGAACTCAAAACTCTAAGACTTTCTCTCTGTACACAAAAGGCCTATTTCTCTCAAATACTGTTCACAAATCTGTCAAAATCTGTGTCAGTGAGCACTTCTCCTTTGCTGAGATAATCCATCCACCTCACAGGTGTGGCATATCAAGATGCTGATCAGTCAGCATGGGTATTTCATAAGTGTACCTTAGGCTGGTCACAATAAAAGGCCACTTGAAAATGTGCAGTTCCATCACGCAGCACAATGTCACAGATGTCACAAGTTTTAAGGGGGTGTGCAATTGACATGCTGACTGCACCAGAGCTGTTGCCCGTGAATTGAATGTTCATTTCCTTATCATAAGCCGTCTCCAAAGGCGTTTCAGAGATTTTGGTAGTACATTCAACCGGCCTCACAACCACAGACCACGTGTAACCACACTAGCCCAGGACCTCCACATCTAGCATCTTCACCTCCAAGATCATCTGAGACCAGCCACTCAGACAGCTGCTGCAACCATCGCTGTGCATAACCAAAGAATTTCTGCATGAACTGTCAGACACCATGTCAGGGAAGCTCATCTGCATGCTCGTCGTCCTCATCAGGGTCTCGACCTGACTGCAACTTGGCACAGCCATTGAAGAGGAGTGGGCAAACATTTACCAGTCAACAACCTGATTAACTCTATGCGAAGGAGATGTGTTGAGCTTTGTGAGGCAAATGGTGGTCACACCAGATACTGACTGGTTTCCAGACCCCCCACGAACCTCCTTAATACAGTGAAACTGCACATTTTCAAGTGGCCTTTTATTGTGGCCAGCCTAAGGCACACCTGTGTAATACCAATGCTGTCTGATCAGCATCTTGATATGCCACACCTGTGAGGTGGATGGATTATCACGGCAAAGGAGAAGTGCTCACTGACACAGATTTTGACAGATTTGTGAACAATGTTTGAGAGAAATAGGCCTTTTGTGTACAGAGAGAAAGTCTTAGATCTTTGAGTTCAGCTCATGATGAATGGGGGCAAAAACAGAAGTGTTGTATTTATAATTTTGTTCAGTGTATATTGCTTGTTTTTGATATTGTTAACAGATCCCATGAAAAACACATCAAAGTGCTCAAAAGAGTTTGACTTCTCTACTCTGTCTCGATGCCCATTGGTTCCAGCTGAAGACTCAAGTCTTTAAATGAGAGTCACAAATCTACAGTTCTGTTTTTTTAAAAAGGCTCAGTAATTTACTGCATTTGTTGGTGGCAACCTTTGAGTTCATACAACACTGTGCCAGGCCTACTCATAACCAGGGAAAATAACCATTTCAACGAGGCCTTGATATGACCTCAAAGTGCACCCTCACTCAACCACATACGTGCTCCGGATGATTATAAATTACTGACCAGCACAGGTAATTTTAAAATCAATTCAACTCCCCTAGAGAAATAAAGCCAGTCTAAATGGAGCTTAAGTGGAGCTTTGAGCTTAGATTGTTTTGTTACACAAACTGTCCACAGAGGTCAGACATGATTTTGGTTTATCATAGCTTGTAACGTCTAATGTTTGATGGCTACTGAGCCTCTCTACTGGAGCATTTGGAGTTTAGGGCCTACAATAGCAAATTTAGCATTGACTACAAGATGTAACAACACCTCTGTAGTTGGTAGTTGTTCCTTGTTTTGGGTATGGAAACGTCAACATGTGTTGAGAAATTGTATTCCTAATGAGTACACCATTCTCCACTCCTGTTATTATGTAAGATCATGATTATAGTTCAGATTAATCCAAAGAGTGGCAAAGATTCATTGTTTCCTGTCAGTGTTAATAGAAGGAAGTCATTGATATTCAGGTAGAAAATGCCTCCCACAATTCTCCAGTCCCCAATGAAGTAGTTATGAATTCAGAGTCAGAGGAACAATAATCATAATTGCATCTGATTGTTTGTCTGAGTTGCTTATTTGTATGACTTTGACCAAATGTCATTATCTGCTGCGGCACAAATTCACTGAAGGCATACTCAAGAAGAACAAAATCTGTCTGTGCAGAAACAATTATCTTCTTTCCTCAGGAGATGAGGTCATAATAACTGTCAAGACCAAACAATTTCACGTTGCTGGTGATCAACATGGCCATGCCTCCATGTCCTCTCCCTATATTAGCATAAATGAGGCTATAATGGAAGGTATTATCATACAGGAAAATCCTCCACAAAACAACTGTATTAATATTTCTGTCATTTGGTGATGTGTTTTTTTTTCTATTAAGTGGACAAATGCAGACAATGTGAAACATACTGAGACATTTCCATTGGAGGTTAAACACACATCAACCTGTCATAAACCTGACTTATGTTGTCAGTGACTCAAACTAATGGAGTAAATTGCCTATTTCTTGACTCACAAATTTGTACACAGGGAGCAAATTGGGAGAAAGCCATTGCATAAGAGTCTGAGGTTTATCTCTAGGCTGTGTTCAGGGGGGTTAATTACATTTTTAGCGCTGTGTGATGTGTTATTTTGAGGGGACAGCAAATTTACACTGTTACACTAATTGTACAGTCACTACTTTACATTGTAGCAAAGTGTCATTTCTTCATTGTTCATGGGTTTGTGTGTTCATTGTCACATGAAAAGATACAAATATTTACAAAAATGTGAGGGGTGTGCTCACTTTCTGTAGATAGATAGATAGATAGATAGATAGATAGATAGATAGATAGATAGATAGATAGATAGATAGATAGATAGATCACACGTGTTGTTGTGCTGTTCAAGGCACAGGGAATAATCCATAACTCCTATGAGTCCCACAGGATGTTCCTCCTACTGTTGGTCCTTCGTCCTCATAAGTAAAGTTAACTACCACGCACGTTATGATGTTTTTGGAACCTAATCAAGTACTAGCTGTAGACCATTGACTCTCATGAAGTTGGAGAGGTTACATATGATCATCATCAGACATGTTCTGACTAGAGTCAAATTTACTTGAAGGTAAATTGATTTGAATTTAAGGTGCTGAGAACTGCATAGGACAAGCAGTGTAGGGGACGTGGCCTACCAGAGCAACTGACAATGTGAAGGACTGACCACTTCTCAATGTAGCAGGAACAGCCATAAAGAACTGGTAGTCAGAGCTACCGAGCCATGAGCAGCTGCTGACAGACTCTCTGTGTCTGTACTGGAAACACAGTCAGACAAACTTTTCAGTGGTTCAGATGGGTCAGCTGTTGTGCCCACTGACAGCTATCTACCACAGTTTAATAATGTATTTATTTGTTTATTTGGATCCCCATTAGTGACTACCAAGGCAGCAACTACTCTTTCTGGGGTCCGCTTTACATAATGTAAAATAATTGTGTAATTCACAATTCAGGGTCAGATGTGACAAAAAATAGAAATACAATTTAAAAAAATCAAGCAAACTACAAAAACCAAAAAGAAAAATGTATTGTTGAATGAATCAACAACAATAAAAGTACTAATAACAAAATAACAGTGGCAACAACTTTTAACTTTTAAAATTAAAAAGCTTGGGATATGGCACAGTATAACATCAACATATGTTCATGCATAAAGAATGTCAATTTGATGATAATCTATATGAGAAACAAAGAAAAACTATAAGTGGTTTACACAAAAGAAATCTAAAATATCATTGGTGTTAAAATAATACAAAGTGGATTTAACTGAGCCATTTCTTAAAACTGTCAGCGAGGTTACTTGTCTTATTGATAATATAAGTTTGTTCCACACCTTTGGTGCATAATAACAGAATGCTGCTTCACCATGTTTTTGTAGTTAAATTTTTAGGACACTGAACAAGCCACTACTAGGCGACCTAAGGGAATAGTTTTGGAACACACTTAGAGATAAGCAGTCACAGAGATAAGAAAGTGCTAAACCAATAAGGGACTTTCTTACAATGTTTTATTCAATCCTCATCGGAGGCAGTGCAATGCGACTAGAACTGGTGTAGTGTGTTCTATTTTCCTTTTTGTTAAAAATCTGCCCACTGCATTTTTTACAAGTTGTCGCCATGCAGTAGGTTTTTCACGTAAAGAATGCATTGCAATAGTATAGGTGGGAGAAAACAACAAAATTTTTGGCATCTTCCAGTAAGAGGTAAGGTCAAGATCTTGGAATATTTTGTAAATGAAAAAATGAAAAAAAAATAAATCCAAAACTCCACCTGCTGTATAATTCATCCATCCAAAGAATGTTTGCAATTACTCAACTAAACTAAACTAAATACTTCTTCAATTCTTCTTTTGGTATTTTTATATTGTGCTATAATCCATAGTTGAAGCTAGCAAGAGACTCAGACAGGAAATAAAACAAAAGCATGATCAAAATATAAGCAGCAGAGGAAATGTATCCAGACTTTTAGTCCCCAACATGGGTTAAGCTCCAAAAAAAACGGTTCCTACACTCCCCACAGTGCATTTTAATAGACACTACCTGCCAGGTAAATGCCTGCTCAGCTTGTAATGCAGCCTTTTGTTTAAAACAAACATGTCTTGTTTAACATGCTGATTGTGCTGCTGGCTGTGCAAAAAATTGCCCCATGGGGATAATAAAGGTTTACCTAACCTGACCCATGACATCACTATGAAAAATGCAGGGTTATTGACAAAAAGCCACAGAAGTCATAAAAGAAAAGTGGAGTTCCCCTTCAACACTTTTGACTTTCGTAAATTATGTAGCATTCTTGATTTGACTGTCAAGGAAGAGAGGAGACTTCTTCCTCCAACTGTATATCACTGTCATATTCTCCACATTTAAACATACCTACAGCTTACAGAAGGTTATCTCTGTTTTCAGGGTGGTTACAAAAAAACACTACATGACATCAAGAACAACCAAAGTAAATTACCACAATCAATCAAAGAAAATTGTCCTGAGAAGCACTGAACAGCTCAGAATGAAGATGTATCGCTGTGTAGGAGCATCTTAGTGTGGAATTTTCCTTTAAGGGAGACAGAAATACAGTTGTCACATTGGGACTTAAACAGGCTCCTTCCACATTTCCTGCTCAGCCCCAGAGGGAAAGCCCTCACATAGGCCTGTGGAAACTGCAATGACTTGTTAACTCAGTTGGGGGTACGAGAAGAAGATTCTCTGCTACAGGCCTTCAACTGACTCAACATCTCACAGCTACATAAGATAATACGTAGTAACCCAAATAAACTATCCATCAAGCCAGTTGTCATCCTGTGGCAGAATGCTGTACATTTGTGGCTGTAATAAGTTTGTTTTTTATGCTTTGAGGGTCCTGGGGTTTTTAACTAAACCCTTTGTGTGCGTATAAAGCAGCAATCTTGCCAAAGGGCAACAGAGCTTAGGTGAAAGTCCTCCAAATCAGGAAGAACAGCTGAGCTGATGTGTAATGCTCAGTCTGACTATCATGTATGTTATATGAAATAATTTCAAAATAAATACAAATTATATGTATATTATTATTTTTGTATGCAAAACGCATTTTGAGCTTAAATAGCTCAAAATACACTGAACAGGTTTTTTTGTTTTTCACAATGGAAATTGTGACTAGGCTGTTAACTAGCAGTTGTGTGCAAATGCAGGTATACAGTGTATACCCACCTCTGGGCAGTGGGATTTAATGTATACCTACCAAAAAATAACCATCCTTACATATCAGTGTCCATGCTGCAGCCAGTCATGTTACAATCTTTAATGTATTTGTGGTGTTTACAGCATAAAGGAGACTTTTGGTCCTGGACTCCCAGACAACATTAGTACTGCTCTAAAACAAGCACAGTGTTAAGGATAAACTATCATTCTGCAACATGCAAGCTTTGTGGCGGGGTGTGAAATGAATGAGCATAATTTAAACACTAGTAGATTTGTAAACTTAACACTGTTACCTTTATAGGTGTGGAGATTTCAACATTAAGTTTCTTTGACAAGGAAGGCTGTTTTCGTGTGTGAAAATGTCGATTTTTCACTCGGAGAAGAGGGTTGGGCGCATGCATGGGTTTGTGTGCACATCCTACATAGAACCCACAGTATACCAATATACCAGGATACAGCTACACCACTGGTGTGAGTTCCTGTGGAAAACAGACTTGTAATGATTCATTAGCTTAATGAGCTGCACATTTTTAGACTGATATTGAAGCTGAACATGAGCCATGTCCAAAGACAAACTTTAGGTTTATGTTCAGCTGGAGACACATACTGCCAACACACACAAATAGACAACACACCATTATAGTGTTAAACAACAATGCGGACACATGCAGAGTTAAAGGAACACATACTGGTCTGTGCTCAGTGATCACTACACCAAAGCATTTAGTGACAAATTATATGACATCATCAGCAAATTCTAGTAACAGTTAGTACTTACTGTATCAGAGGAATGTCCTAGTAATTTACCTAAAAACTTAATGCTATACTTAGTAAGCTAGGTTAGCTAGACTTATTTTTAAGGTTTAGCTAAACTGTGGACTTTCCAATATCATGCATTACAATCAATAAATACAAACAAGTATTTTTCAGTCATATCTGTATTTATTTCCCTGACAGTTTCTGAGCTAGGTTGTTTCTTAGCTCCTTTGATGTTTAACTTCAGTCACACATTACAACAGCCTAAATGCACGTGTATTATAAACAACAGTAAAAGTTAGATACTGCTATCAGTAATGCAGGTGTTTTATATCTAATAAATGTTTCACATAAACACATTTGTTTAATTTAGTGGAAATATGTGTGTTTTAAATCCATTGTGTTTGCTCCACCATATCTCTTATTTCACACACAATAGCGGCTCAATTGCTTTCCTTTGGGTGAGATGTGACAGAGAAGGCTCATTTGGCATGATGTGCTGTGACAAGTCGCATCTTTATCATGTGAAAGTGGTTGGGATTACCTTGCAGATGCTTCATAATGAAGCTACAGACTGCTGTACCATTCATCTATGTCTGGGCCAATAGGGGTTCTCTTTCACAATAAACATTCACAGAGATCATTTTGGCATTAAGAATGGGATTATTTGACTAAATATGCATTTATTGTTTTCCATCCAGTCTCTAATTGTGTTGAAGACAAAGAAGCGTGGCAGAATGATTATGCTGTTTATGTAAGACAGTTTTGTCCTTGTACTATGTGTACCATTAAGTTCTGCAACACAACAACCCAAAGATCTAAGTGATTGATTGTTCTGGGAATCTAAACATAATGTACATGTGCATTTCCACTGAGCCGGACCACTTACTGACTTGTGCAGGTAACAGATAGAGATGCTCAAACTATGCTCAGAGTTTCGTTATTTACCCACTGAAAGGTGCCTGTAAATATAAAGTATATTGTCATTACTGCTGTGGGAATATCTGAATAAGCAAGCCTGAGTTAAATGTTTTTATCGTACATATTTATGTAAACCTTGATTTAGAACTTTGAATATCTAAAGGAGATCTTAAGAAGGCTTCCAAAATGATCTATAAATTATTATTTATTATTAATATTAAAGTTTATCCTTTGGACATGTAATTGAATGTTTGGTCTATTTTTCAGGCAGTTTTTGGCCTGCAATTGAAAGTATTTAGACACCAGGGCATGAAATCTTTCCTTTCGGAGCCCTATGAAGATGTCTGTTGGACAACACTGAACATGAATAAACTGTCTGTAACTTTTGAGGTGTGTCCTTGTTCAAACTATCATAAAATTAGGTGACAGCAAAACCTTTCACATTGATGCTTGTTTGCTAATTTTATTTGCCAGTGATTACGCCAGTATGTTCCCCAGAAGTCCTTTGTAGAGGACGGCATTCTTTCTTTTAGTCACATTAGTTGTATTTTCTCTAAAACTGATAGCGAGAAATCTCCTAAGGATCAGTTTGCAGTGTTCACAGGCCACTTGAGCTCAGCCCCCATAATTAAAAAACAACACATTTTCAACAAATCTCAGCTTAGTCAGTGATTTATACTAAAGCTTCCCTGATATAGTCAGTGTTTTGGTGGAGTTTATAAGTAAATTACTTAATTGGCTGTAATTAAGGAAGTGAAATGCACAGGGAATATTTTTTGTGTGTATGCATCAATGGACTTACATATATCGATAATAAATGTGCAGCATGTCTGTACGTGCATGCATTTACACTCTTTCAGTCCCTTGCAAAGCTTCAGCTTGTAGGTTCATGAAGGAATCCATGTAGTACTTGATTTGTGGTTGCTAAAATGAAAAATGTGTTGAAGAAAAGCTCCTCATACCTCTCAGCCCCTTCAACTATATGCACAGATTGCTTTCAGCGGTCCACACTAAATGGATACAACAAATCGCCATAAAACTTTTGAGAATACATATCCTGCCTTCTCCCCCCAGAGCATTGCAGAGGAAAAGCACGGATTCAAATTAATGTCCAAGCTATAAAAGGATCTATTTGTTTTTGTCTCAGAGCAATCAGTTCTTCCTGTACTCACACGATTCCAACAAGACAAACCTCCGGATGAAACAGTAAAAAGCTCAAAGCACATATCTCATTACAGCCTTTTGTTTGTTGCTTTGACTCTGCACGTTACTGCAAATGGATTATTGCTTTTTTTTTCTCTTTACAATCCTTCATTGCCATTCCTTTTGTGCATGACAAACTATGTGAATTATTTGGATTTCATGGGAGTTGCTTAAATAGCTAAAGAGAAAATCTGAAATGGAACTACAGTGCAACCTGAGGTGCCATGACAGGGCCAATACCACCTAATAAAGCTTATGAATAAGTCACACTGTAATGCATGATAGAACAGCACAAGACGACGCCACAATAACAGAGATTTTATTGTTTTGCACTTAATTTGTAGAATAAATACAGACTGAGAGTTATGGAAAAGAAGAAGTTTTCCATCAGTAACTCCACCTCAGCAATAAACTGTAACCTCAATTGGTTTCTTTAATTGACAGATAAGAGACAAGACAAGACAAGACAGTTTGGATTGGTGGACTTTTTACTCTAGTTTTACTCTACTCTAGTGCTCAACACCGGAGCCCCCCAGGGCTGTGTGATCAGCCCCCTCCTGTTCACTCTGTACACTGCACGACTACATCCCTCAACATGGAGAGAACTCTGTTGGTGGACGACACCACCACCATCGGCCGGATGTCAAAAAATGATGAGGTTTCACATTGTGAGGAAATTAATTAATAATTAATAACAATAATTAATAATCTTGCAGAGTGCTGTACAGAGAACAACATGCTCAGCGTCAGCAAAACTAAGGAGCTGATTGTTGGAAACAGGAGATAAAGACACACACTCATGTCTACATCAGTGGTGCTGAGGTGGAGCAGGTGAACACTTTCAGGTTCCTGGGATTCAGCATCACAGAGCACCTGACCTGGTCATCTCACATCTCCACGCTGGTGAAGAAAGCTCAAAAATGCCTGCATTTCTTGAGGAAGCTTAAGGAGACCAAATTCCCAAGCAAAGTTCTTGTCAGCTTTTACAGAGGAGCAACAAAGAGCAGAAGATCATTCTCCTGAGTATCAGTGATATGGGTGAGGTGAGGTGCCTACAGAGCCAGATAATAAAGGACAGTACCCCCCCCCCCAGCCACGGCCTGTTCACCCTGCTGCCTTCTGGGAAGAGATGTAGAGTTTCAGCTGCACCACCAGACCGCAGAGCAGCTTTTCCCCCAAGACTTCAAACTTTTAAACTCAAATACATCCTCAGCACTGCTCCATCAAATTTAATTTATTTCTGATTACTACTTTTATAATTGCTTTTATATGTATATCGTCTTCTACGTAGCAGAAAGGAGTTACAAACTCAATTTCACTCTAAAACCTGTTGTATTGTAACAAATAAATCTACCTTGTATCTTGTAATATATCTAAAATATTTTTCTCACAATGCTGATTTGATGCCGACGTTCTCAATAAACTTGGCTTTATAAGATGTTCAATACTGAATCATACACCATTAAAAGGCAGCGTCTTGTCCTTTGTGACTCTGCATCAGATAAATGACCACATGAGCAAATTAATTGGTGCTACTGCCACTAGTTGGAGTTATTTAATAGTGGAACCTTTCACTCTTTGATGAAGGTAATGGGCCTATGTTGATCATGAACATTTGGTGGAAGGTTTCTGTTGTACTTGTGAGTAAATCCAGTTATTACCACAAATAGAAGCACATTCAATTCGCACCTCACATTGGCTAATGTTCGACTGGAGTGCCCAGGGACTACAAGCTGGCTAAACTGGCACATTTACAGAAATGTTTATTAATGTACACTGTCTCTGTAACCTTAAACTGTACAAATAAAAATGGTACCCAGGGCACTCTGTCAAACGTGTGAAACCGACATGTCCATATAAAAGTTTCCAGGTCGTTATCTTAAAGCTCTGTATCTGCAAGTAACCAGGTTACTGTAAGTCTGTGTATACATGCAGCAGGTTAGTAATTATATTTTTCCCAGAACTTATTTTGTAAGCATGCTAGACTTAGAGGCTACCTTGTGTTAGTTTCCATTTTAGTCTGACTTACAAAGACACATCGCTCTGCATAATTGTCTGTCCTTTTGTACAGCCACTACGCTGTTACTCTCACTGTCTGCAGTCTTTTGTCTTGCACATTTGTGACTGTAAAGCACCAATCGGCAACCCGGTTATGTGCCTACATGGCAGAGAAATTGACGATCAGGAGAAATGTACCTTGGGAAATCAGGTTTCTCTAATCTCCTACATATGTATAATGGAAAGCAGGTTTGTTGTGACATGACGTTTATTAAATAAGCTTACTGCAGAAAGCAAGCTGTAACCCTGTTACTGATACTGTTAACTCACTGACAGAGACACATGAACAATAGGAAAACAGGCCAAATCTCTTCTTCTTTTGTCTCAATCTTCAGTCTCTTTTCAGAAGACAAAAAAACAACACAGCCAGCATCTGTGCGGAGCACAAACAACCCAGTTACTCACAAATGAGTTCTTCTAGTTTACACATGTTTCGGTGGTTGTCAAACAACTGAACTGAAGTGATTTAATGGCGGCTCATAAATACTACCTGTTAACCAGATTGTCATAAATATAAATACAGGCGAGTGACAATAGCTGTGTTCAGCTGTTAACACAAACACAGTAGCCCTGTTTACAATGAATGATCACAGGGAAAGTTGGAGGCAACAAAAGGTTGACGTCTTAACTTCACTGCCAAACACCCACCAATTGTGACTGGGCAAATTTACATTAGTATTTTGAAAGGTTCTGTTTTTTCCTTCACTTACCCAAGCCTGCCTTATGCCTTTAAATGTTTACACTCTGGAAACCATGCGCATTAAAATTCCCGGCTTATTATGGACAGGGGGCGGAAACAGACCGGGTAAGGTACCAAACAAAGCAGCCAGCACTGTTACCTAAAGACGTAAAAGCTCCTAACTGTAAATAAACTGCTCTAAATGAGCTTGGTGTGAACATGTTCACACCAAGTTACAGTTGAAGCTGTATTGATCTTGTTGCAGCTTTAAGAACCTAAGCGTTCTAAAAAGGGCAAACAAATGGTTGCCCATTTACACATCCAGCAGACCGCAGCATTATTATTCATTTGTAGTCATGTTTGTGTCCACCTGATGAATGAGTCCAACATTAACTCTCCTTTTAGTTCTGTTTTGCCCTCTACCAGCCAAAATCTCTTTATTTCTAAATGCTGAACAATGTTCATTTATGCTGAAAAATGAAGTTGATAAAAGCAATAAGACTAAACCTAAACAATAAAGATAAATGATGCTAAAAAACTGTTGGGAGCTGGGACGAACTGCAGAGTTACCTCCACAGGGCAAAGCTGCTTTGAAAATTGATCGGACTCTCTTTGCCGTTTCTGTGTCTGTGACTTCATCCGCTCTCTCTCTCTCTCTGGCGTCTGGTGGAATCACAAGCATCGTGTAGATTGGCCACGATCAGCTCCGGTACCCACGTTGCAAAGAAGCCATGCCTTGTGGAATCCTGCTGTTAGCGCAGTAGTTCACTGTGGGTTGGTGTCTACAAGTGACACCTTTCACAGTAATTTGTTAACGGATTAGTGCAGCTTTAAACAACACACTGTATCTGGTTCCAAAATGGTCATTAGTCACAGCAGATGACTGGCACATGTAGTAATAACACTCTGCAAAGTGTACATAAGAG
Organism: Lepomis macrochirus; assembly: GCA_024633595.2. Classification (NCBI taxonomy): domain Eukaryota; kingdom Metazoa; phylum Chordata; class Actinopteri; order Centrarchiformes; family Centrarchidae; genus Lepomis; species Lepomis macrochirus. Next base: position 31,644,307 of record JALXJV020000016.1, on the reverse strand, counting down.
TCCTTTTTTATTGAGATTGTTTATACATATGAAAATGTTTGACATAATACGACAACACAGTCTCAAACTCTTCAGTAACATTTCCTGTGCTCACATCCCCAAAACAGATCCAACCTTATCTCTCCAGAGCTTTCCACCCCGTCTCTCTCCCGTAATTGTAAATTCACTTTTTGGGGGGGAAATCACTGAATTGTTTATAGAGACAAAATAATCCATATAATCAATCTTTAACAATGTGGGAACAGCTCTGATTTTGTCTCTGAGACAGCAAATGTAAACTCGCTCTGTGAAAAAACGGGAGCCTAGATGTTGGCTATGGATAAAGGCAAGCTGCCAAATGCAGCAGCACAGACAATCACACTGACTGTGGCAGGGAGCGTTGACAGATGAATGAAAATCAGAATGCTTCTGTCTGCATGGGAATGATCATAGTTGACTTTTCCTTGATGACTTGTGCAGTTCAAAAGTGTATTATTCCACCGTGTCTGACCTAACCACATACCGCGAAAGAAACATTGATATGTAGTTTTCCTCACAAAAGAATAAAGACGGGCTCAGGCAAAGGGAAAACAAACACCAATTTAGGAGATGATTATTTGTATTGTTCTTTATATTATAATACACATGTGTTCTTCATTAAACGAGCTTCATTGTATCCGTCTATTTACCTCTGAGAAATGAGGGGGCGGATTTGGAGACAGAGAGATTCAGTGAAGATAAAAGGAATAGGGAAAAACGGGAGAATGCAAACTAAAAAAGTGGTATTAATGCTATTCTCCTTCTCCAGCTTTGCTTATTTGGCCTATTTTCCAGGATGTGTTGACTGAGAAGTGACATTTAAATTGGATGGCAAAAAGGTACGCTCCCCTCCCCCCTGAGCCGCGCATCCACACATCCATGCTTGTGAGTGTGCATGAAAACAAAACACTGACACACACATTGCCCCCACACACACACACATACACACACACTCCCAGCACATCCCAACACACACACCATAGCCACAGCAAAACATGCTCACCAAGAGGGCTGACATAATTGTATTAATTGTTAACATAATGATGCATTTATGTTTAATGCCTACCTTCTGGTAATTACCAAGGAGGTACCTTAAGGCTGAAACTTGGGCCTCCTTCTCTCTCTCTATCTCCCCTCCACTCTCTCATGAATATCATTCCCTTTGTTATTACTCTGGCTGTAGCAGCTTCAAAGACTTTCATCATTTTGTCTCTTGTAGACAGTTTCTCTCTCTCTCACGTACACCACAGAAATGTATCATTAAGTCATCAAAGCTTAATTTGTCTGGTCTAGCTCTATGGCATCCTATGAAGTCCTTTTGACACAAGGAATACTAAATATATGCCTTCGATTAAACTTTGAAAAGACAAAGAGGAGCAGGAATCTTCCTTAAAGCTTATATTTGCAATGAGTGGGATCTTGCAGGTTTTAATAAAGGCTTAAAGCGGGGAACATAATACGCTCATGTGGATGAAACAGAGTGGAAATTCAAAGCACATATCTCATTACTCGTATTTGCGTTGTTTCAAAGAGAAAAATGAGAAATCTCTATCAGTCTCACATCTGTGTAGAAAGTGTGGAGCTGTGTTTAGCTTAGCTTAGCAACGACATTGGAAACAGCTAGCCAGACTCTGTCCAAAGTGAAAAAAATATTAAATCTTAAATTAAAATGTAGAGATGGTACTAAATATTTACATGTGACTGTCGTGTAGCTAACTAAGGTTAGAGAGGTCATACCTGACCTCTCTATACTGAAGATAAAGTAAGAGAGACTATGGTCGATATATACAGTATGACCAGATATTTGATCAAGATGCTGTTTAATCAACAACTTTTTTCTTAACCAGGAATCATTTCAATGGCAGACTTAGACATTGAAAAAGGGTTCTCCAGGCATCTTCCAGCAGTACGCAGCACAAGGTGCTTTTCAGGCCGAGGAGAGCAACATTTTATTATCACATTTCAGAAAAAAAAATGTATTGATGGATATATGTATCAGTAAGTTAGTAGAACCAGCTATTTACACAAACGTAAGAATAGCTGCTGCAGCCATCACCCCTACAGCACAATACAAACATGTTCCCCCAAAGAGTTTGATTACTTCTTTATGATTTAAAAAAAATAAAGAATGTTTAGAGTTTATTACATTACAAATTTAACATTACATTTCACCTGCTGCTATTTGTTAGTTCTGTGGTCTCCCGCATTCTTTAATGTATTTTATATTTATGTAACTTCTCTATATGTTTTTGAATGTACACAATTACTGCTGTAAATACTAATTATTATTATTTACAGCATGAGAGGATGATGTTTGTTTTTTGTTTGTGTCTGGCTAGTGAGGACATAGTAGCTGAAATTCAAGAGAGTAGGAATGTTTGGTTAAATACATATCCAAATCCAAATATATTACCAAGAGAACCGCCACAACTCTGTTTAATTGGGCTGTTTTCCTCATCAAAGCATTCCCATACAGAGCTATGGCAGATTGTTTATAGATCCAGACGTCTCGCCACATATTGACTTGATTCCCTTTTTTCCTGCGAGCCGTCATAGAGGCAACAATAAGGGCTAGCCGCAGCATGTTACACATTATTACTGTTATTGATGACTCATCGATCTAGCAGGCAGGCCACAGTAATCAAGAACAATGTCTCCAGGGACTGCAAGGATCAAGGCCTAAATCATGACTCCCCTGGCAGAGAGGCTGCTACAAGAGATAAGAGAGAGGAATGTGTCTGTGTGTGTGTGTGTGTGTGTATGTAGGAGTGTTGGTGGGTGTGTTTGTTACCATGCCTCTGTTTGTCTTGGAATGGTTTTGTAATTAGATTAGAACATTCGCTGCTCTGTGTTTGTGTGTGGAAACTGGCCCTGTGTGTTCATGTGTACAGTTTTGTGTCTAAGGATGTTGCAAAAAGTCATCACTGCCCAGAGTCTGTGATGTATTGCATGTTTCATCAGTGCATTATCGTTCTGCTAAACCAAGAAAAATCAATTATTTCAAGGGCAGACAGAACGTTTGTGTCAGCATTAGGCTGCTGCATTCAGATGACGTGCGTGTGGACAGCAGCATATTGCATTTGATAGATTTTCAAACGTTATTGATTTGTGATGGAGGCTTCTTTATGGATGAATCTACTATTCATGTAGTGCTGCCAGCTTATAATGGAAGAATAGTTGAAAGATGAAGACAGGTCAAGTCCAGGACCTTCCCTTGTATTGAACGCCTGCATTGTGTTTGTGTGTTTGTGTGTGTGCTCGCATGTGTTGTATGTGAATAGGGTAAATGGTAATCTTCCTAGACGAGGGCAAGGTTATTGCATTTCTCTCTGCGCCATCAAAAGTTTGTCACCCAGCGGCCACAGTGTGTCTGTCTGTGTGAGTCTGAGTTGCTCAAGTCAAGCCTCAGGTTATTAATGTCTTCAGCGATGACGGTACTTCCTGTGTTCAATCTTTGGTCCATAGAACAAAGGCCCTGGTGAAAACAAACACTACACCTCTGTTTATTATCTGGAAACAGCATCTAACTCCATGCAGAAGAGGTGAGGGTGATGGATGTCAACATGGCCAGCATTAAGTGCTGCCCACAAGATGAACACAGCAACTGTGCTCCAAACAGCAATAATGTGGTGTACAAACCTGTAGTTAAGAGTCAAAATGTGGACAAACACAGAGGAGAACCAGAAAAATGTATGTACTGTGTGACTAACTGTACTGTTTAAAGGCTAGAGCTGATGATCTCATGAAAAAACACCAACAATAAAATGATTCTACTAACATTGTGTGTGTGTCCAAACGCTGAGATGTCTTCATCTGTGCTATAGAGCTCCATTGTTTTCCAAAATCTATTAAACACTGTTACACTAGGAGATATTCGCTCATTACTGTTGTTTATTTAGTCGATTCATTTCGTCAAGTGATTGAGTTTAAAACAATAAAGTTTTAAGTATTTAAATCATGTGCATTATAATTTGCACCTGCTCCAACCTGCTGTCCTTTCAACTGGAACAGTATAGCAGACGTTTCTCTTTGCATTATGTGTATGCGGGCACACACGCGTGCGAACACACACACACACACACACACACACACACACACACACACACACACACACACACACACACACACTTCTTTACCAACACATCAACTCCTTTCAGATGGACCCCTGAACCCCTACAGTTAAACACCTTTCAGTACATCAAATTTAACTGACATTTTATCTTATCTTATTGGTGATTGTTGTTTGTTTTGTTTTTTTTTTGCTTCCTTCTTTGTTCAATCCTTTACTATATTCCAGAGTTCTCATAAAACTCTAAAGCTATTGCTACAATTTACTCTTTCAGATGCCACTGAACTCACTTGTCCAGCGGGCATTTTCCCTTTTTTTTTTTTTACAGCGTTTAAGTTTGGCTCCCAGGTATTCATCAAGCATTGCAATTTAGCAACCAACAATCTCCCAGCACGTTCCTCAGGGGGGGAAAAAGCATTTCTTAGTCTGTTTTCTCTTTTCTGGGGATTTGTGATGACAATATGAAAAACAGAATAAACGTCAGCCTTATCCTGTAACTGTACACTCCAGTAAAAAGCAACATCGCTCCTGTTAACATCCCCAATTCTTCCTGCTTTGCATCCGGCAGCCACAACAGCTTACAATGCACCCACTAAATTAACCTTCCTGCTAGCCAATCGATGCCATGTCACTGTTAATCTTCATTGCACATATGTGACCTTTTACAAACTTCACTGCCCTTGGTCCCAGGTGATTAATACCAGTCGGGGTAATTGGATGTTAATTGGAGAGACTATTGACCGAAGCCCTGAGAAAATAGTAAGCGAGCAATTTGATGATCCATCCCATATTGATAAGCAGGCATGAAGGAAGAGGGAGACAATCGCCATTTGACCGTATGCATTCATCATCATTATTACGTAAAGGCAGAGGGTCCTGTCCTCCTTGGTGAATGTCCTTGTATGATACTTCTTGGGAATAAAATCCATTTGTTTTTTCATCAAATGGCAAGCTTGCACACAGTTATTTTTAGATTGTATGCACGTGGCATCAACTTATCAAGGAAAAAGTTCTATAAGATTATGTTTTTATCATCTTAAGTAAAGATTTGCTATATATTTTAAAAAATGTTTCAGTTGGGTTAAGTCTCTGTTGTAAAGAAGATCTCCAGTTACAGCACTTCATTGCGGTAGAATCACCTGTATTTTTTAAGATTCTACACACATTCTCTATTTCATAAGAGTGTGCTGTGCTGACCTTTGAGGAGACGGCGAGCAGAAGAGGACAAAATAGAGAAAGCAATGGTAGTATTAGCTTTGTTTAACCTTTTATTATTTGACCTCCTCTGTCGAAGTAAATCATCATTTGAATAAGCAGAGTGAACTTGTCCCATTAGCATTCAAGCTAAGCTAACGATCTAAAAAGTTTGCTAACTCACTGTTAGCAGTATTGTTATCATTAAGTTATATGTGATGCTGAATAATGCCAGGAGGAAGTAAACAGAACATCAGAGATAAATAAGAGAACTAGAGCTCCTGGAACTGTTGTGACGGACTAGGGCTACTTAATTGGAGTGAATACAAGCTAGCATTGAGCAGATTTTGAAATTCTACCAACTGACTATGAGTAGTCACTAAGTCACCGAGCTTCTGGCCCCACCTATTTCATGCCTTTTACTATTTTCAAAATTTATGTATGAAAAATTAAAGAACATCAAAAACGGGAAAACACAAAAGACAAATATGAAAATACATGAAAATACTTAGCAAGCCTCTCCTTTTGTGCTTGACGAATAAACTGTTGATGAATATGGATGTATACAGATGAACAAAACCAAATATTCTTTTTGTGCTTTTATTTTAATTTGCACTTTATTGTTCTACTGCTGAATTGTCTCCTACATACTTCTTTTACTTCCCTAGATCAGGAGTCTCTTTAACTTGGTTTCTATAGGTACTATACAAATGACAGGTCATTATATTTTTATTACTTCCCAACAATCTAACGTCTTGATAGTTGGCAATATCAGTGGGTCATTTACAGGCTCCCACATTTGAGTTTATTATCTACAATTGTTGATCTCTTATAAACCTGTGACATCAATATAGAACTGTAATGAAATGCTCATTGATACATTAATGGATAAGGAGTATAACAATGAGGCCTGGACAGAAAATGTAAAAGAGTGTTTATAATCCTTTATGTGGGTATTAAATCCAGTATTCATCAGCAGCATTGTCATGTTCAAAAACAGCTTTAGTCTGGGACATAAAAATGACTTCCATTATGGGGGCATGAAATTGTTGGATCTCCATTTAACAGCTATCACTATCCCAAAGACTTTGTAATGTCCAACCTTGCCCTGAGCTGTTGTGGAGATATTTAATAGATGGCTCGGTGAGAAAAAAAATCACGCTCACTCACATTTTCAAAGTAAAGAGAAATACATTTGAGGACTGTAGATGTCTTCACTGACATGAGTTTGTGCGTAGAGCCAAAACCATGAGGTCGTTGGTCACCTGTCTCACAAGTCAGTCTTTGTCTTTATAGTGGGAAACGATATAGCTACAGAAGCAATAAAAAAAGCCCCACTGGTGTTTTTGATGGAGGGCGGCCATCTTGTGATCGGAGAAACAGGAAATTCAGGGTGACACGGTTGAAGTAGCACACCTGTGACTCTAGCACCACCTGCCTCACCATTGCAGGCAAAATGTGTCCATTCTGCTTTATCCTCACACACAAGATATGTGAACTAAAGCAGGGTCTAGTTTCTAATGTCACTCAATTAAATACCAGCAGTATGACCTGTGAGGCTAATTATAACATGAACCCATAACTCACAGCCATGACATGCTTTTATACAAGCTGCTCATTGGACATGACTGCTAGAAGTTAAGAGAATTTTTTACTTTGTTATTGCTTATTTACAAAAAGTCATAAGATAACTGACAATTATTCAGCAACATAAGTAATTTGTTTCATAAGTTTTGATTATTCAGACCACCTTTATCAGAGGTACCTTAAAACATCTACCACCGCACAGGTATGTGAAATCTTCTGAAATTTAAGAATAAGGCTGTCTTAAGTTGTCAAAACAGCTGGGAATTGTAGGTTTTAGTAAATGTTGCTCATACTGGAGGAAAAAAGTAGATTTGTTTGGGACTATTTTTAGCAGTGGATAAATACACATTTGGGGATCTTGTGAATATTAAGCAGCAGATGGTGTATGCGGGATTGAGTGAAAATAAACTTTGTGTTCATGGTAATGGAAGAATATGTCACCCAGTGTAACTGTGGATCGTTAGTTCCACACTGACATGGTAAAGGTAATAATACAAATATAAATAAAAATTAAAAATTATAAATATAATAATTGCAGATCCACTCCACAACAGAAACGCCTGTAGAAAGCGACAGAAGGAGAGAGGAGAGGGACGAGAAAGCATAAAACTAGGGAAAATAGAAGTCAAGTTAGTATCGTGCATTAATGGGATAAGAATGCATACAGATGGAGAGGAGAGGAGGCGAGAGGAGCTCAGCGCAAGTTTAGGCCTACAGCAGCATAACTAATGGATGGTTCAGGACTCACCTGAGCTAGCTCTGACTTTAAGCTTTATCAAAGAGGAAAGTCTTAAGCCTACCCTTAAAGAGGCGGTATTAGACTCATTTTCAGGTTTAAAATCTTATTTAGGGGCTGTACCAGAACAGGTTTACATGATTTCATTTTCAAAAAACACATATTGTTGTTATACTGCACTTTGCTCCAGCTCCTCTTTTCACCCTGTGTGTTGAACGCTCTGTTTTAGCTATGGAGTGATACATCTTGCCTCTACATTATCTTTGTTGAAGTTGCACATGCGCAGTTCCTAGTTAAGGACTACAAGCCAATCAGAAACAGAGAAGGGCGGGACAGTAAGAAGCTGGTAAACACAGCTTCGGTTCAGCTGTATCTGTTCCCCTTACCAGCTTAGCAACATGGACTGGAGCAAGAGTTTCAGAGTGGTGAGTTATTAGGATTCACAGGGTTTCCTACGCGCTTCGACCCTCAGTCATTCTTGCGCTTTTAATCCAAAAGCCTACTCACCACTGTTGTCTCTCTCTCCTTTGGATTACCGTCAACCGTTAGATCCCAGTTGGCGAGTTGAAACTCGGCCCTGGAAAAGGATCTATTGCCGTGGCCACGGTCTTTCCCGGTTTCTAACTCGCCCACTGGAAACCTCAGGTGTCTTGGTATCCGGCTCGAAGGACCAAGTAAATGTCAGGTTTAGACACCTAAAGTATCAAACAAGGAAGAAAGGCAAGAGAGTTAATAGCTTTTCTTTTTGCTCGCGAGGAGAACGGACAGAGATGTACTCAGTTACATACTCCAACCGCTCCGAGGCATCTCTTCCGTTTCCTCTCTTTTTATTATGTTCAGGGAGGTCCCTAGTTACATGCACATTGCTGCTATATGGGGGAAAGGGGATAAAGCAGCAACATGAACTGTGACATCGTTAGATTAACATATGTTACTGTACAGAATTATTCAGGAACTATACTGTATATGTTAATCACAGCCGCATATCAGTAGCTGTTTTGGTTCCTGCTTCTTCGGATGTCTGCTCTGTGACTTCTGTCTGACACCCATCCACTGCAGGCTTCCTGTGAACACTTCTCTGTAACAAACTCAAAGACTCATATTAAAACAAAATGCTTTATATTTCCATATATGTATTTCCATGTACTGAGTAAATATGAGATAACTTATATACATAAAGATTCCAACAATCTGTAACAAAAGTATCTTTCATCCATAAAATTTTAACTGAGCTCTGTCTCTACATCACACTAACAACTTTATGTCCACTGACTGCCTGGATGATAGCTGGTGTTTGGAAGGGAGAGGAGAGGTGTGTGCTGCAGCTCACTGTTTTTCCACCGGTGTTTTTGAGGGCGTGTCGGACTAGCTGCTTGGCGAGCGTTACATGACACACATTTTGCTTTCATCCCTGTGACGTCACAGTGTTTTTCAGGCAGTTCAGAGCAGATTTTTGCGTGGGAGATAGGAACTTTCTTTGGGGTGGACGTTGGGCTTTATCACTTTGCACACTTATTGCATGCACAAAAAACAAGTATAACTCAGTAAAGCAGAGGGAAAAAGGCAAAAAGCATAATACCACCTTTTTAAATGTGGAGATGGTCTGCTTCCAAAATCCAAACTGATTCCACTGGAGACATTCAAAATTATTCAAATTTTGCAGACTCTCGGAACCAAAAGTAATCCTGAATTCTGGGAGCGCAGTGCTCTGGTGAGGTAGTACGGTACTATGAGCTCTTTAAGAAAAAGATGTTGCCTGTCATTTAAGAGCTTTGTAGATGAGCAGAAGGATTTTAAATTCTATTCTGGATTTTACAGGAAGCCAAGGCAGAGAAACTAAAACAGTAGAAAAAAAGATCTATTTTTCCAGTTCCTGTCAGAACACGTGCTGCAGCATTCTGGATAAACTGCAGAGACTTAAGGGACTTATTGGTACAGCCTGATAATAAGGAACATGAAAATAAGACAACTTTGGTTAAGTTAACATAAGGCATATTCCTTTTCTTTTGGCAAAGGCTAGCCACCATACAAACACATTCAATATCAATCTCCCCCGTCCAACTGACAATAGTGAGTCAACACTAAGCGGCAAACTTCAGACTGAGACTGAGGCCTAAAATTTCAATTTATCGAGTGGCCACTAGAGGCTAGCTCCAAAAGGGAGTCAATCTGCATTGACCACCATTTTAAAATGCCCAACTTTACAGCACAATAAAACATGTTTACAGCCTGGTACAACAGATGGATTTAGTATATATACCTAATTTTGCCCTTCATGACAACTGTGAGTGGGGTGAATTTTTTATAACTCTTTTATCACTCAAGTTACATTAAGCCTTAAAGTTCTGCGTTATTAGGGACATGGCTGCTTTGATTGACAGGTGGCTGCTGCGGCTGTCACTGCTAGCCGACCGCCTGCCGTCTGTTAGCCTAGCTAATACAGTCAGTCACATACACATACAGTCAGCAGCTCTGCCTGTCTGTGCCTCATTTCTTCATGCAGATACCGGACAAATAATGGCATGCTGTGCGATTTATTGAATAGAAAGAGAACCTCCACGAAGCCTGTGTTCCAGTTGGTGAGTGAAATTCTAGTATTTTATTTGTGTTACATATGTGAATATGTAACACATAAAATAAATATAATATTGTGGCTCAGGGGATAGAGCGGGTTGCCTGTTAATCGAAAGATCAGCGGTTCAATACCCGGCTCCTCCAGGCTGCATATCGAAGTGTCCTTGGGCAAGATACCCTGAATTGCCTGGTGGCTGTTCCAGTGTATGAATATGTGTGAATGTTAGTTTCTGTTTGAGCACTTAGGCTCAGTGTATGAATGGCTTTGAGTGGTCGAAAAGACTAGAAAGGCGCTATATAAATACGGAGCATTTACAATAATTAGCAGGTATGGGTACCTAATGTTAACTTGTTAGCTTAGCTAACATTACCTAACCAACTGATTAGCCAGCTTCAAGTTTTGGTAACAATGCTAAAATCACTGGAGTCTGCTATCTGCAGTTTTTAAAGAATCATGCAAAGAAGTCAAAATGTATTAGAGAAGTGTTTGAATTTAGGATGATAATACTTTGGAACAACATTAATGGCCCTCCTAAAGTCAGTTAGCTGACGTTATGCAAACGTTGTGTCAACTCTTTCAGGTATGTTTAAGTTTTGCTTTTGTTGTCTGTTTCCTAACTAGTTTTTCTGCAGCCTAAATAAACATACAATTGACTCCAGTTGATGGAAAACTGAAGCATGTCTGGATATTGTGACAATAACTTCAAAGGTCAGCACACATAGGTGTCATCTTGCTAGTGTGGTAATTTGTAGTGAATACAAATATGTGGATATATATCATCAAATCATAATTTATATGTTCCCAATATTTCCAAATACTAATAATAATAATAAGTGGGAATCACTGATTTAACTAATCCAACAGTATAACATAAAAATGTAACATTGACAGAGACCATTGTGGCTCACAATTTTTACTTGTACACTTTAATACATTGCATACAAGATTTTTACTTGTAAAATATTGACAAACTGTGGTAAAATGTTATCTTTACAAAAGTAAATTATATGAATACTTCTAACCTATCTTTTTCAACAACACCCTGCCCTATTTGTTGTTGCTGTTGTTGAGTGAAGAAAGTTTACTTGCAAGCAAAATTCGGTACAATGGAAGTCAGTAGAATGGCAAACGTATCTAAAGCACAAAGCTGAGAAGGGTGTGTGGAACTAAGACAGACAAGACAAACTGCCAATGACAAAGAGGGAGAGAGATTAAACATACTAGAGGCGAGGAGATAATGAGGCAAAAGTGAGATGAATCAGGGCGGGGCAGGTAATCACACATGCGGCAAACAAAGGGTCATGAAACACAGCATCTGAAATGACTAAACCAAACAAAGGGGTGAGAATTAATAAGACAAAGTATTTAACTGAGAAAGAACTAAAAACATAAGTTATCAGAGAATGGATGTGGCACTTTCTCACTTATACATTCAGCAAGGAAAACAACCTGAGAATGTGTGTTTGATGGATGTAAACAAAGACAGCTATTATGTCCCAATTGCCAGGTGCTGCATGTGGCATGCCACAGTAATTCAATGTATCCTGCAGCTCTAGAAGTAACCTGCTCAGTGGGGAGAAAGAAAGAGAACCTCTTATGGGACTGCATGCTGACCGACAAGGACTCTGTGCTCCAAACATGCATGGAGCAGGAGGGCAGATTGAGTTTTTGGCAGGGTTTCAGTCCAGGAAACAGAGGGAGATAATGAAAGAGGGGCGGAAAATAAGCAGCATGGGGCAACCTGCTGCGTCAAGCTAGAACTAGAAGATGATGTGAGGAAAGGAGCGCATCTGTAGCGCCGTCATGTGTGGAGGGGAGGTTGAGGGCAGTCATCGTGTATCAGCTGGCAAGCTCAAGGTTGTGCCATTAAACAACAACAACAACAAAAAAGTGTAAAAAGAAAACCCTAATAAATAAGTTGTTTAAGCTCTGAAAAATAAGTACAAATACACAGTATACATAGCATTAGCAATTTACAGAGCATGGGTGTGTGAGATAACAGAAAAAGTTAAAACAAAGAACCCAGGTTATCCAACACTAATGAATGTGTTAGATCTTTAATGTTGTCTAGGTACATTATTCTCACATAACTGCTGTGTTGTAGGATTAATAGAAATATGTGTTCATTATGTAATAATCAGCTTATGTTTCTGACTGTCAAGTGGAACTAATTAGGCTTGTTGGATGGATATGAAATACAGAATTTTGAAAATATGTCCTCCTACCAACACATGTATTCAGCAGGGTAAGCATCAAAGAAAGCACACAACAGTTAGTGCACATGGTGAAAAGGTTGCGCCGCCAAAATGCAGCTACATATTTGGTCAAAACTGAATGAAGATGAGAATCTACTTTTTTGACAGTAAGCCTAGTTCACACTACACGATTTTTAGCCGGACGGACAGCTCGGCAACCTTCAGGCTGTGATCGGGGGTAAATCAGCGGTCGATCGCCAGTCGTTATGCGTGAACAACTCAATGACGCATCAAAACGGCTCCTTGACACATCACTGCCACATCGCCGACGCCAGCCAGATATCTAGCATGCCAATTATCTGGAGGGGTCAGCCGACTTGACATCCAGCCAATGAGAGCAGGCAGCTACTTTTTCACTGGAAAACACTTTTTACTCACCCTCAGCTCCCTCTGTAGCTCAAACGATCCCTGCTACCTGCGTGTGCTAATCCACCTTTAATCCACCAGGTTCGCGTCATTTCACGTGTGTTTTCTTGACAAAATGTGGTTTGGAGACAAGCGTCGTGTGACAGAGTCGCTGTCAGCTCGTGTAGTGTGTGACCCCTGTCACCGATCAGTCACGTAGTGTGAACACCACAAGGACTTCAAGACTCCCGTCACAAGTTGGGTAGTGTGAATGAAACGGCCATCGGCCAACGCTGAAAATCGTGTAGTCTGCACAGGCCTTTAGTTTTGCCATAAACAATGTATGCCATAGAAATGTGTCATTTTCTTGAAACAGCACGACCAATCCACCAAACACGTAACCTCACTCTGCACTCTTCAATCTTTAATGGAAAAATATAGAAAACAGCTTATCTAGTGCTGCTAGCCTAGCTTAGCAGACTAACATTTTATTGCCATATTTATACATATAAGATTGCAGATTTATTTAGACACCAGCAAATATTATTACCAATGGTCCTGCAGACACATAGCAGAAATGTACATTTAGTCACTATGAGGTATAAATAATTTAAGTATTCAATTCAATTCAATTCAAACAACTTTATTTCTTAAGTGTTCTTAAGTGTGTATAAATATCTCTGTAGCACTGACACACTTCTATGCATTCATAGACGGCTATTTATTGTGTGTTTATAACTAAAATTGCTTAGAAACTTGTTTTCATAAAAACAATGGTATATAGGAGTAACTGTCATATGTAGAGAGGTCACCTAGCCGGTCAAAGTGGTAATGTCATGAGTCTGTAAATAAAGGGAGAGAAGGCCGAGATAGACCAGCACAGGGTGCAAAGGGTACTCTATCCACTTCCCTGTGATTGTGTATAGTTGTATAATACTTACAGAACAGATGGTTGGTCAGTTTGTTGATAATACCACTGACTTTTATAAGCCCATAAGTGTTTACATTGACAGCTACTGAAATTGTTTAGCCTTTGCCTGAACCAAATGATTTTTCATTTCTACAGTGATGACATTCAGCTAAGAAGAAATGACTCTTTTGACCTCTTTCACATGGTCTTTTATTCTGTCAAGCTTAACTTGTCAATTGATGGCACCGTTGTGATAAAGAAACAACAAAGAAAAATATCCTGGCAGGAACTCTAAGGGGGGAATATAATTGCTGCTGTAGTGTGCTGAAAAGGCTATTCAAATGCCATTCTGCACACAGTGATTGGCTTCCCTCTCCTCCTCCCATTTGCCCTCTCTCAATGCTTTCCCTGTCATTCAAAACACGAGGAGGCCTTTTCACAAGCTTGGAATAGTTTGCATGGCAGAATAACAAGCTAATTAGAGCTCCTCCAGTGATGGATGGTTGTTAGAGGGTACGAGATGTGGGCACGAGGGCAGCACGGCACCCTGATAGCGTCACAACCATCTGCCCCACTTTGACGGCTTAATTGGAAGAGCGATGGGGGATATTTGGGATCCAGCCTAATGGCAGGGCTGACCCTGTATGGACAGCTAATGCCATTTTGCCCCTTTTTGTAGCCCATATGTTTGGCACTCACCCCCCCTTTGTTTTGTTTCTCAAGTTGGGATGGGATTGTTGAGGTCAATAGGGGTCAATAACTTGCCTCAAGCGGCCATCTAAGTGTCAAATTCAGAATGAAGAATGAGGAGGTTGAAAGTTGTAGCTTTTAAATTTACCACTTAGACCCAGTCTGGCTAATCTCAAGTACTTGTAATGCTTGAGTGAATTTAGTCAACCATACCTTCCCCCTAATGCTAATGCCTTTGGATCCAACTGTGTCTTAATGTGTAATAGTGATCTTGATATATTACTTAATGGTTTTGCTGATGCATTTTGTTGGACATGCAATTGCTGCATGGATAATATTTGACTGGAAAGTTTTTCCACATTCTTGTAGCACACAAAAGCCACAGGAAGGTCGTTGAGGTTATTGGTGGTCGTGCAAATCACAGAACTTTGACACCGGTGACCAGGATTTGTGTCTGGCCTGTGGTTAGGGTTAGGCTACTAAACACTGTGTTTAAGGATTCACTGTGGATTCATTCTGGTTAAACACAGACAGAGTAAAGTGTCTCATGATACCTTTAACCTTTTCAATATTAAACCAAGACGAATTATATTTCCCTAACCTAAACCTACTGTACATTCATTGATATTTTTGGGAGACTTTATGGCAGCAAAATAAGAAAACAATCAAAATCACTTTAGAAAGTTGATATAGCTTATGTGTTGGCAAAATATTGCTAGCTTACAGATCTATGACACACAGAGCAACATTAGCATTTCTTTGGAGTCATGTTTGTGTCTACCTGAGGTAAATATCTAGTTCTTTAGCTCTAACTATGAACGTCTGTAACTGTGCCCACTGTTAGGTGGTAGTGTACAGTGGGCTAACTAACTTCTGTATTTTTCAACCTGGACGGGGCGCAATTATTACACTGCAGCCCTTGTTTAATACTCGACAAATTTCAAAAAATCTTGTCCTAATTAGTCACATACACACAAAACATAGACACAAAATAGGGGCCAGGTTGAAAAAATACCGATGTTACCCTTTAATGAAATCCTTTTTTGCTAACACAAAAAAACGCTCCCTGCTGCGTTGGGACACTGAATCAAAACAGTACATCTGCCGAGCTGACAGACGCTATAAAAGCTTGTTAGAGCTAAGAGGAACTACAGAATCGGGTGACAATTATTTGTGGGCAAGCCTTTTCTCATTGCACATACCCAACTGACTCATTGGTAATATGAAAGTGATATTAATAATTTGGGCAACATTATGTTTTCGTTGCTGATATTGTTTGGGGGAAAAACAAACATTGTCAGTGAATGTTTTGCAATTTTCTGTGAACGTTTCCTTACTCATTAAAAGCTTTTTTTCATGGATTAAAAAAGTATTGTGGACATTAGGTTTCTTTCAATACAATTAATTAATTAATTTAGAAAAGTATTTAGAAAGTATTAGCATGTGTGGGATCCCAATTTAGAAGTATATAAAGATCATTTTTAGGGATCAGGGTTGTAGAATCCGACACTGCATGTGTGAAATGTAAAAGAATAAAGTGACCTATATGGTGATAAATGAGGCTTCATCCTCCTTTACATCACTTCTATCTAACTAATGCAAGTTCTACACTTTTTGCACAAGTTTATTTATTTTTTCCAGGATAGATCTAATTTTGCTGAGCCATATGTCTTCCCTGCCATCATCCCTCACTAAGACCTCTTAAAAGCTATTTGTCTGGCCCCCTCTTCCTTTGCCCATTTAGAGTATACAGGCTTGCCCTGAGAGGTGAGATGCTGATGAGGCGAATATATTATTAAAAACGCATTAGACACTGCAAGAGAGATAATTCGTCCTGCAGTGAGTTCTGCATCAGATATAGGGTTACAACTGCTGGATCTATCACTGTGGCGCAGGAGCCGATGAGTCTTGGGTGCACTGAGTTTGTACAGGCTTGCAGACAAATGTCTGACCCCGGTTATGACCTGTTTTACCTTCTTTGTCAATTTTATCCATCCAAACAGCTTTCATGGCGCTGTGGCTGAATGGCATGAGTTTAATGTGAAGCTGGATGACGAGTTGGGGAAGTGAACTCCACGCTCGTGAATTTTTACTCTCTTAATGTATTACCGCCTCTCTGGCGTTTTATTCATTTGGACGTCCGTGCTAGTTATGCAGCAAGGCTTGGGCTCAAATATCATTGGCTGTGGAAACATTCCTGAACCTCATGTGTATCCCCCCTCCCATTCTTCCAGTGAAAGGGGAAAAAAATCTTTGAAAAGAAGCAGATGTCAAATATCAGGTTTGGCTGAGATTGTACAACACATAACAAATTACTACGGATCACTATACTATCATTTTCAAAAGCCGCCGGATCAATGGCACTGTAACGTTAGATGCTGCTAATTCTCGACATCACTTCCTGATTGCATCAGCGCTCCCTAAAGCTTTATTGCACAAACAAAAAGGTCAACACATATATTCTGCTCGTGGAACTGAATGATCCAGTCACCCCCTCAGAGTGCCCTTGACCACTCAGAGAGGGGGGGAAAGAAAGGGAAAAAAGGAAAAGAGTGACCTGGCGAGCACAGGCTATTTCTGTCAGGTACTGTGAGCCTTATTCACAATGTCACATTTAAAGAGGAGAGGGAGTCTGGCCCAGCCTGGTTCTCATTAGTGAGTGTTTGGCTTCAGGTTAGAGCCGGGCCCAGGCCTATTGTCACACTGGATCAGATGGCAAGTATAAACACCTTTAATCAAAGTAGGGTGTCTGCTCAGAGCTGCTCGCAAATGCAAAGTGGCAGTCCAGCCCGGCCTTACAGTAACCATAGACCTTCTGTAACATTCCCTCCTAATGTAGCCGTCATACTCGCTTGTTCCGAGATCTGCTGAGCAACCAACACCACAAGAGCAGCTTCTGAAAGCATCTGTATGTTTTCCCTTCCTGTAATCCAAAAGTTGTTAGTTTTCCTCATTAAGCTCGAGGTCAGTTTAAACAGGACAGACCACCCATGGAGATCAAATTGCCTCCGCCATCCTCCAACCATCCCTCCTCCACCTACTGACTTCTGAATTCATCACCAGACGTTTGCCACACATCTCGCATGTAACTAAGCTGCCAAGTCTTGGAGATGAAACGGGGGAGTGAAACATTCGGTCCTTTGTCACGAGGACGTTATCATGGGAAGTTCTGTTAAAATACATGGACAAAAAAAGAAGATGGAAAAGGACTTGATGTAGAGGATGAAAGGCATTGTGGGGGATTGGAACAGATTAGTGCAGGAAAGCAGTTATTTAGAGTGCACTGTGGTAGTTTGGGGGTGATAAGTGAACAGAGGGCTGCGGGGGCGTGGTGTGTCTGCAAGTGGATTGATGACATGGTGAATTGGGCCTGCTACAGCAGCTCGGGGAGACAGAACCCTGCCATTATCTGGAAATGAGTTACACGTCCTCCCTGTCACACACCCCTGACTGAATGATAAGAGCTGTCCAAACGCACCTCCGGGGGACATATGCACACACAAGTAGATATAAATATGAGATATTTTGTGGAGGTAGTTGTAAAGGTGAATTATTATGTTTTCACCAACATTTGTTCTAAATAACATATTTCAGAAAAAAGTGGGCCTAGCTCAGAAGCTTGTATTAATTTTTTCCAGACTCCTCTCAGGAGATGTTGACGTTTGGGTAAGACTGTTAGGGTAAGCGCTAACCAAACTGAAGGGGGGAGCCATATAGCCATGTCTGTTTATCATGATTGTTTGTGTTAATAACATGCTTTGGCGATGTTGTAATGCCATGGTAAATTAGTATTTTTTTTATATTTGGAATAGGTTATGTAGGTATTACATTTACTCTGCCTAAATAATGGACTATTGTCTTGGATATGTGGACATTTCTTTGTATTTTTGTAACTATTTCTGATCATGAGCCTTGGGCGAGCTCAGCAGTAGGCGTACACCATGAGCACGCGTCAACAGTGTTTAAATACACTAATATTTTGCCAGTTTCCTTGATCACTTCATGCATCAAATTACAAAAAGGAAATCTGGGGAAATCGTGTTGCATTCCAACTCGATGAACTTTAAATTTGCACTTTTGACCAATAGCATACTGTCTTTACAGTGCTGACCTTTTGAGGGTGCGTAAAGAGAGCCCTTGGGAGCTTTTGTAGCTTATTAGCTGTTTAGAACCATCCACTTTTATTTAAATTCTGTGACCTGGCTGGCCCCAGAACAAAATGGAGAAAACTCTAAAGTCAGATGAGAGAAATTAGCTTGTTATTAAGATGTTAAGTTATACACGAGTAGCTCAATAGTTTCTACTGTAAAATGTGCTCATTAGTATACTGACATACAACATAGTGGGTCAACATAAGCTATAAAATACAAACAGTTGTACCTTTGTTTTGAATGTTCCCACTGGACAGTTAGGGTTGACACTGATGCTTTGATTTATTTCTTGCAACATTAAATGCCTTGTTTCCAGTAGAAAAATAAGTGTTTTCATT
Organism: Lepomis macrochirus; assembly: GCA_024633595.2. Taxonomy (NCBI): domain Eukaryota; kingdom Metazoa; phylum Chordata; class Actinopteri; order Centrarchiformes; family Centrarchidae; genus Lepomis; species Lepomis macrochirus. The sequence goes on along the minus strand of JALXJV020000016.1, from coordinate 31,625,439 downwards.
TTGGCCATTTTGCTATTGTAATTTTCATACTTCCAAGTCAAACATTTTGACTTGGAAGTTATGTCAAGACTTGGGACTTGACTTGGGCTTTAAAATACTTCAAAAACAGCTCTGCTGATTACAGCATTGTAATTCTGTAGGAGAGATCTGCAACGGATTCACATTATTGTGATTTTCACTAAAAAAACAAGATGTCATTGTGTGTGTATGCCAGCTGCCTCTCTGTTTCCCTCTGCCTCCAGTTTCTTTGTGTACATCATTGATATTGCTCATCTCCCATTACAGACATGAGATGCTTTTGGTTTTGGCTACAATTTAAACAGACATGCTTGTAAACTGCTATAGTGTCTAGTGGCACATATTGGGACTGCTCACACTTGACAACCTGTTGTGACAGGCACAAGTACAGATTCTGTGTCAAGGGGTTTTGTCTTAGTTGTCAACAATGTGTCTGGTACAAGTAATCAAAAATCAAGAAGGCATGTAGTCTGCACTTGGATTTACTTTTCACTGTGCCATAAGGATGTAACGCTACTACTACAATGTAAACAGGTTATTTAAGATATTTGAATAAATCACCAATGCTGGTGTTTTTTCTGGACAGTGTTGTAAAATGGGCTAGACCCTAATCTCCTTGCTCATTTTTAACAGTGTCATAACTATTATCACGATATTCATGCATTGTACCAATAGATGTAATCTGGCTTCCTCCTTCAGTTCTTCAAAACATGCAGACCAAATAACTAAGAAAGAAACTTAAGAGTTCGGGCACAGATGGGTGCACAAATTAATTGAGCCTACACAGTTGATTTGCTTTATGTGTATATCACTTTTCAATACAGGTAACAAAATGCATTAGAACAATTTGGATTTTGCCCAGGCTTCATTACGTGGATTCCTCATCAAATTTTGATATTTTTATGGCTAGCTACGTTCGTTGTAAAGGTGTTGACAGCACCCCTCTTTAGCAAAGAGCAGCTAGCCCACTCTCACTCTGCCACTATTTCCTAGTACCACAAACTTCACCCACACAGCCGTTGCCTTCTTCTCCTTTGGATTAGGCATCTAGACGTTACAGTGGCACATTGCTGCCATTCTGTTTGTTATTGATGCTGTTCTTGTCAGTTATTTATATTTTTATTTTATCAAATACTGTACAAATAGTCCATTAGTTTCTTAATTTTAGTCCAGTTATCCAGGTTGAGTCATGTGCAGTGTAACTTTGTCGTGAGTAATTGCTGGGTAAATGAGGGAGTAAGCGACAGGTGTGAAGAGCAGTGTGAACTGGTGGACAGGTAAAGAATGGTGGATCAAAACTTTCATTAATTCCCTGTAGACTTCACCTAAAGTTAATCATAACTCACTATCTGACTAACCTCAACCCTGACCCTAAAAACCATGTCTTAACCTTAAATTGTTATGGTTGAATGATGCAGGTGAGAAGCCATAAGGTGAACCACTTTTATCAATGTTGAAGACATCATTTTTATTTAACCTTTATTTAACCAGGGGGAAAGAGCCACTGAGATAAAATCTCTTTTCCAAGGGCGCCCTGGCCAAGAAAGACAGCCATGGTAGCCAGACAGCACCAACATAAAACGACACAATACAAACGAAACATCTACCCTAGTGTTGTGGTCAAGACCGCCCAAACCGAGACCAAGTCAAAACCAAGACCAGTTCCCCACATGACACACAATAAAATGTGTTACGAGATTACAGGTACTTCTCAAGTTGATCTGAAAGATCAACATTCTCATTAAATTACCCACATACAAACTCTAAGAGCCGAAATAAACTTAACTATCTTTATTCAACTCTCCTTTTCCATGCTTACCATCGCGGGGAGTCGTTAACGGTAACAACACATTTTTAATTAGGGTTATTGGTTGCATTTGAATCAATAAGTTTTACATCTAATCAAAGTTTGGATGTCAAATAAATTAGACAATGCAAAAGTAATTTATTGATATTCCCAAAGTTATGGCCTTGACTGGTCTTGAAAAAAAATCAGTAGTTCTCAGTGTCCGAGACAAGACCTAATACTAATGCGGTGGAGTCAGAGACGAGACCAAGATCATCAAAAAGTGGTCTTAAGACCGGTCTCAAGACCAAGACCGGTCTCGAGTGATACAACACTAATCTACCCTTTTACCTATACGTATGCAACAGTAACAGCCCACTATCAAAACTAGTACATTAAAACTTCATGTACATAAAATACAGTATTGAAATCCCTGCTCATTTAAAACATTTACACTCATCTTTAGAAACCTCTGTAATCATGGGAACTTTTAAAAGCAGCAACCTGCTGGACCGAGTATGTAGTACTAGCTAAGGGGACTACTGATGTAATGTGGTAGTTTGCATACAAGTGCCTTATAGATAAAAATACACAAATGTAGCTGTCTCTGCGCAGCTAATGATGGCCAATCCCCAATCTGCATGGTATGCAGAATCAGGTTTGATAGACCACATTCATATACAGCAGGTCCCCATAATCAAGTACTGACAAAAGGTAGTCTGAACAATTTTTTTGTGCTTCAAAGGGGAAACAAGGCTTGTTTCGAAAATAAAAAGACAACTTTGGGCCTTTTGGTATATCAGTATGTATAACTGTGGTATATATTGTTTTATTTTGTTACCAAATTTTATTTAATTATCTGTTCTAATTAATTATCGGTTCTGTGCTTGTAGCATGAAGCACCTACAAACTTTCTTTTAGTTATAGAACATTGTGTTGTATGATGATAAATAAATTACTTCGTGCCTTGTATAAGCTAATAGCTAGTGTTTGTAGCCTCACAACCTCTTGGCTTGTTGAACCTCACGGGTTGTATTAAACATGATAACAACCCAAAGCAAAGTATTGCTAAAAAAAAAGAAGTGTTTTCTCTTTTCTTTCCCCTGACAGATATTGACTTCATTCTTCCATCACTGCAGTGGAGTTTGCATATCACTTTAGACTGCTTTCATGATCAATAAAGCAACGCTCTGGAGTCATTTGGAGTCAGAATTTCCACTTCAATTATTTACATAATGATAAATTATATATAAATCAGACATCACCTTCGTTAATGCATGGCTAATGGTATCATTTGCATTTTCTTTTGGATAAATGGGATTTAAAGAGTTTGGCATACAACCCTAAACCAAACCCTAAGATACAATAGGGTATAATCGAAGTCTTCACTACACTGAGGACCATAATGTGGCTGTTTTTGTTCTATGGGATGTTTTTGAGGGGGATCTGCAGGGTGGCAGTCATGGATCGTTCTTTGGGTAAGTGTTCGGAGAGCCGCCCTTTGGTGACCATTGTTATGTAGCTCCTATCTTAAGCTCTGTATCCTGGCATTGAGAGAGTGGCTGTTTCTCCAGACACGCACATGCCATTCTCTGTTTCTACTGCCACAACAAACACCACTGTTTGCTTTACCATGGTATATATAGAGGCAGGAAGTTTTTTTAGCCTGCTTATTATCAATAGAAAGTGGAATGACTGGAGCAAAATGAGTTACCTTCTGCTGAACCACCCTGATTGCTGGCCGATATTTACCTCCAGCCCATGAGCACATTGCTGAGATGCTGTTTCGCTGTTTAGTTGCAATAAAATGTGTCAGTCATTTTCACAGCTACTTTATAACCACATCTACCACAACTTCCGACATTTGAGTTGCATAAGAAGTTTCCATGCTGCTCAGAAATCTGCTCATTCTTTGCTTTGGGTTGACATGCCACTGGTCAGCTCAGTATCTGGCCAATGTGCTTGCCAATGTGTTTGAGCAGATATTGCCCTAGTCTGTATTTGTCTGATGGCTTTGGGTTTGTATTCAAGAGGAGAACACCTACTACTGATATGTGTCAGGCCGGAGAAACAGGACATTATGCAAGATACGTGCCTAACCCCTGAAATAGTTACACTGGTGAGGAAATTATACCTGACTCACACACATTTAACCTCTCATGGTTTGTGACTCATCAGTCCTCAATCCAATACTCCATTTGCACTGACACAGACAGCAACAAGGACATTTTGTTTTATCAGCAAGTCTTTCTTCTAATTGCCTCCCAAACCCTGTGGAGCAAATTAAAAAAGTTTGGCGCATTTTGCTTACTTGCGTTTCACTTTGTTCCACAGCAGGACATGCTCTGATCACTTTAGTAGACTTTTGAGTCACTTTGGGAAGCGGAAGGAGCTATAAACACATCTGACAAGTTGTGTTAGTAAAATATATCCTATTAACACATCCAGAAGACATAGAATAATATTAACATTCACCTGCAGTGTCCTTTTAGCTTTAATTTGGTCTCTACCAACTCCTGAGAAATAAAAATGTTCTCTAACTGCTTAATGCTCCATTAGATTCTCTAGTATGTGAACATTTCTAGGATTATTGGAACTTAAGTAAAACAAGAGGATTCAATTTCCTTGAATTATCAGTATGTTCAGAGTATTTCTTGGCATTTTGGATAAAAAATATAAGTAAAGGTAAAGTAACAGTAAAGCAGTTCATAAGGAGGAAGGAAAAAGGCCACATTGTAAAGAGAATCTGAATTTTAACAGTAAAAAACAAACAAAAAAACACATGGCATCTGTTGAAAAGAAGACTAATAATAAGATACAAGATGAAAAACAATCTATCATACAAGGATTCATAATAATAGTCAAATAAAATAAATTACAAGTATAAATGAGCATCTAGAGCATAGGACTCATCTGTAAATACATAGATACATAAGAGATAAAATACAAAAACAAATACTGTCAATATGATGATGTGATATTAGAAACTCCCTAATGTCTGGTGCATACTAGAGGATTGTCAAATCTGTGGGATACCACAGACATAACAACAGAATGAAATTAATTTTTTACATTTCAATCTTAAGAATGCACAAACCACACACTTCACTCAAGGCACAGTTCAGTTCATTTACTATAAGTAGAAAACTTGCACTCAGGGCAGTACAAAAACAAACTTTAAAAAAATACAAAAATTGTGAGAGGACAGTATACAGTACACTAAAAACATAAAACAATCTCTAAAGGACCTCACTCTTGGAGCTTATAGTAAAAGATTTCAGAGTGGCGGTTCCTGGGAGAAAGACTGTCATTGTCAGCTGGTTGCACTTGTGTGTGCTATATTTGGCACAGAAAAACAAAAGAAGATAATAAAACAGCCTCTTCTAGAGGCTGAGACGAGGGAATCAGCATGGTTTGTACATTTTATAGTGTGAGCAAGTGACGCTTCCCAGTCAGCTCGCTCTCATTGGCAGTTGCGGGTTTCTGATTGGAGGCGAACTGATTCTACATCATAAGTCAGGGTGACTCCGAGACCTTGAGGTTATGTCTTGTAAACCCTCACATTACAGGATCATTTGGGTCGATAATCTGTTCCGACCCTCCTCAGCTCAGGAACCCACCCTGCAATTGTTGGGAGGGGCAAATCAGACCCCAAATTGGCCCAATTATCCTCTAGTGTGCAGTCTGCATTATTAATGAGTATGTATTGTGACAGCCATCCATTGCTTCCCAGTCCTCTGTGCTATTATTTCTCTTATGGAGTAAAAGAATCAGCTGTATTAGATGATGAAGCCAACACATTGCACAACGCATCCCACTTATCCATGCACATGAAGGGACTGATTCACATCATTTTATGCTTTTTCAGCATAGAAACGAAAATGTTTCTCTGCTGCCTTAAAATGTGAGTTAATTCAACTTAGGTTGTATAATTAAGTCGAAGTTGTCTCGTGAGATGTGAAAACACGTGGAGTTAAGTTCACTAAAATAAACTTAAAGGTGGAGTAGGCGATTCGAATCCAATGCACGTCTTTTCGTCAGATTCAGTGAATATGTCCTCAGGGTCCACTAGCTGTCCATCCTGTGTGTGCACTGAAAATAAATCTGGTGTTTGCACTGAGCCCTGGCTCTGTAAATGGGAAATAAACAAAGTGGGCTGAGCCACACAACACTATTCAAGCAGTTCAAGACGTGATCTGTAACTACAGTATGCTAACCCACAAGCTTGCTAACGTTAGTTACGTTACTTGCTGTGTAGTTGTTCACTCTATATCAGATTTTTTTATGGAATTAGATTTATCCAGGAGCGCATATCCCCATCTTTAAGTGCAATTAACAGATTCAGTTTGACAAAACTAACTGCTAAGAAACTCAGGTCAGCTTCCACAGTTTTACATGAAGTATGTATAACATTAGCGTAACATATATATCTGATATGTAGAAACTAAATTTAATGACTTAAATGAAATCTCAGCAGCTTATTCATTCAAGTCAAAAGACTTCAAGTCAGTTATAAGTTCTAAAGTGGTATGAAAATAAAAAAAAAATTAACTTGACATTTTATATGCTTACATTAAGTTCCTCCTGTATGTACAGTGCACAGTACAGCATGTAACATTGTCACATTGTTAATTTTCTACTTTGTAGAATACATCATGAGAGAAGTTACATTGTGGCCTTGACCTTAGCTTGAGCAGGAATTTGACACTGTTTAGATCGAATTAAAACTCTACTCTTTTTATAGTTAATGTTCTTATTAAGTTTTGATTATGTTTTTTTTTTGGCTAAAGCTATACCTCTACAAAATGTCTCTGACGGGAAAGCTCTAAATACTTAGACTTTTTGCATAGGAAATATCTGCAGTTTAGCCAAAATAATTTAAAGTATCTTTGTAATCTAACAGGATTTCCAACCTGTGAGCCTGTAATAAAGATATAATGCTGGTTCTACTATACGCATTTTATTATCAAATCAAAATCTCTGCACTATCCAGTGGATTCCTTTCCTTTTCTTTAGTTTCCTTACATTTCATAGCCTGGTCCGGTGTTTCCTAGGCTAAAGGAAAAAGGGCCGAAAGCACTAAGTCAAATTTTCTTTAACTTTTAGTGATTTCAACCAGCCAGTAATGGTTTCTACTTAGACATCAGGTCAATTCACTCACTAAGGAACCAAAAAAACAATTTTTCAATGTGCGCCTTATCTTTTTCACTTGGCAGTGAAGTGTCAGTCTATTGTTAGCCAGAGGGGAATAAAATGATGACCTGCAATTTTACTTCAGAACTCTGCATCAGAGAAATATCTAACTCTGTGTCTCCATCCTCTCTTACTAAGATAATTAGTCAGTGTGTGGGGGGGTGATTTCATTCATGGATTACTCTTTGTGGTCATTAATGACACCTGTTGAAAAGAACGGGGTTACCTGCTGTCATGGCAAAATCTTCAACCTGGCTTTCTCCATCTGGCCTTTTAACCCCCACCCCACCACCCCCCGCCTCAACCTGATGTGTGGTGAGAATTCTGGCGCAAAATGGCTGCCGTGCATTAAGTAGGTGGGTGCCACACACACACACACACACACACACACACTTCTCTCTAAAGCGCTTTCTATGAGAAGTTTCTATGATAAAGCGCTATATAAATGTAATGCATCACTATTACTCTCCGGTGGGTGGGAGGTGGGGGGTGTTTGGTCAGAGGAAGGAACCAGCTGTGAATGACAGGAAGGGGCTCTATACGCTGGCAGGACGGACCATGGGAAAGCTCCCTACACCCAACACACTCACACACCGAAACAATACATGTGGGTGCTTCACAGCGGCGGAGCCCCTCCCAGAGAGGCTGAGCGCTGCTAGATCCACACTACCCACACGCACGCAGGGAGCAGGACAGGAGACGGGCAGCAGCTGAGCCTCTAGTCCTGTTCACTCCCATGCTCTCCCTCTCTGTCTCTCTCAATGCGTGTGTGCGTGTGTGCGTGTGTCATATTTCTCTCTGTCTAAGAGAAAGTTGCCCTCACTCTATTTTTCTCCGATTATGACTCAAGAGCGCCCCCATGGGAGTAACACGAATATTCCACAAAGTCAAGGGACGTGTATTCATCCTCACTGAACACATGAACACCACATAAATACACAGAGAAAAAAATCATTTTGATCTCAACATGATGTGCTCATTAATAGTTAATTAATCATATTCACAGATCAAAACAACGTTTTAAAAGGCATAATTATCCCCTTTGTGCCTCAGTTTGTCACTGCTTGTTAACGTTCATGGTGACTTCTAATGCCGCTTGTATATTAAGAGCAAATAACTTGTGGGGCTTTTATCTAAAAGTGAGATAGGCTATACTGTCACAAGAGGCCGATTTTTAAACAAGTTGCCAAATTCAAACAAAGAGAATCATTTGTTAACTAAAAACTTATTTTTGATTACTCTAACGCTTCAATCACACATGGAAGAATTTTAGGGCTTTGAGGGAAAGTGTCCCCGTGAAGGAATCAGCAAAGTAACAATGAGAACTGACGCTGACAAAGTCCACTTGTATGATTGGGATTAGATATGTTTTAGCTGGTCAGCTGGTAGACAAACAGATCAATGAGAAAGTGCTTCTGTGCATGAATGAGACCGCTGACCACAACTGGATTAACTGACGTTGGGGCCCTGGGGTGAAAATGAGCTGTGAGCTATTAACACCACCACCACCATCTTTCTGTGCATTGTTTCTGTACAAGGGCGTAGAATTTGTCAGGGACGGCAGGGACATGTCCCTACTAATATCCAGCAACTACTGGATTGTCCCCGGCCTCTAAAATATAACCACTGTTGTCCGTTGTTCTTTAATACTAATCCCCCACCCATGTGCCTCAGTGGTTTGGTCCACTGCCTATCTTTCTCACTTTATTTCCAAAAAGCGACTAGCTGGGTGGGAGATGTTTTTATTGTCACGATCTGGCTCTGGGACGTGACAGATATGGAGACACGCCGTATTAAAAGTCTAACAAATTTCATTTATTTATAACAAAGGACAAACCAGTACATTTAAATAAAACGCAAAAAACAAAGCATGTCGTGTGAAAATCAGTAAAGTCGGTAGTGAGAGGTGTGAATGAGTGAAAGCTTGGTGTATGTGGAGGTGTTGAGGTCTAGAAATAAAACAACAGAGAACTCGAAACGGCCTCAGCCACATCCGTGGACGGGGACGCCTCTGCGATGACGGGGAAAGAAGAGGACGAGACACCGCACTGCAGCCAGGCTTAAGTAATCGGCGCAGACTGGGGCCCTCAGGTGTTCACGATTTACCTAATGAATGGAAGCAGAGCAATGTTACACAGGACAGCCCTGCGGGGGGTCGTCACACCACCAACCCTGACATGGATTATCCATCCTTGTTTATGTATCCTGTGAAGTTCACATTACTAGTACACATTGTATCACGTCATGTACACGTTTGTTAAGGAACAAGCACCATGTAAGCACAATATCATCTTAAATAACGAAGGCATTAAAGGGAAACTACAGTTATTGCAGCTCTGGTTTTATTTCTGCAGCTCTGCGCATGTGGGATATGATAATATTTTACTTACATAACAGAGGGCAACAACAATGTTAAAAATAAGTTAGATGTTGCAAACATGAGCACTCCCACAGGTCGTAAACGAGTTCAAGGTTTGGCCACATTAGTGACCACTTTATTTGGAGGTAAAGCTGAAGAGAGAGAAAAGTGAGCATATATATATGATGCTACTAAAAATCTATAATTGCTCTGGCAAACAGCGAGTGTGTAACTACAGCAAACAAAACGAACAGCACTGTAAACTGTCACCCAAACAAATGCGACTAACGTGGACATTTATTGACAACCTGTGGGACCATTCTGCCCACTCGTGTTTGTTGGACTTATTTTCAGCAGTGTAGCAGCATTCACAGGTCTCAGCATGGCCTTTGGTGAGTACAGTGTTCTCATAACTGATTGATGACTGAGTGGAAACAATAATTTTCCTTTAATGAAGATTTAATGAAGGGTCCTCAACATTAATGCAGGGCCCAGTCAAGGACCTTGTCATTTCAATTACAGTTGAAATAGAAATGTAGTGGAGAACATTCGCCGCTGTGAAGCTGAAGTTGGGGCTCCAGAGGGCCTGGGGATTCGGAGCGGTTGATAATCAAGCCTTGCACCTCACACCTATCAGCTACATTCTGAAAAATGGGCCTGTACTTAACATAATGCAGAGCATGTATATTTAAAAAAGGCAAAGTTACAAACATTTGAGGCTTCGACATCCTGAATAAAATCTACATGCTGTCACATTATGCTGATTTTGTATATAGTGTACCAGTTGGCGAGCACGTAGCATGATATTTTATATTCATAACATAATTATTCCCTGCTCTCTAATTCCAATTTATTGAAATCACAAGTGAATGTAATTTGTTGTGGGAATAGTGAGGTAACTCTACAATGGCTGCACTGCCCGGCTCGCACATATCAAACAGGCACATGCACGTAATCAGCATCCTGAGGATACACGTGTGTATGGAAAACCACACTCACACACACACAGACGGGAAATTAACATGCATCTGCTGTAAATGAGTGCCCGCCTCACACAGTGCATATTCACACCCACCTACAGACTTCTGACATGCACAGATGTACACATGTGCAGACACGTAGTAAATACACGCCATAAGCACACATGTATAGCATATTCACTTCCTATGATTCACCTACACACACACACACACACACACACACACACACACACACACACACACACACACACACACACACCCACATTCCCTCCCACTGGTAGATGCACTCATTCACATGAATGCTAACGCACATACGCACTCCCACCTACCCAAACAGACTCTCACACTTCCCACATACACAGTCGCACTCTTTTACTACCCACACTATCACACACACTAACACACCCTGAGAACAAGCAGGGAGACGTAATCCTCCCATAACCAGTTCAGTTAGCATTAGCGTCAAAGCATAACCCTCTGCAGCCTTACTCAGCAGAAGGAAAGGCTGCATATTTTCCTCTCCATCGCTGCCTTGTACTGTAAAGGGGGCTTTGTTGGCTTGTGTTTCCTCCTCCCTGGACAGTATCAAATAGACCCCCTCCCCTTCCCCTCCTCCTCCTCCTCATTCCGACCTAAGCCTGTCCACTTGGTGCCGCGACAAGGTCCAGACATGGAGCAGAGGCTGTCGGCCCGACTGCCTGCCCATCATTCCCCGCAGGGTGTAAATCAGCGAAGGCCGGCCTGGTTCTGCAGTGTGCCGCGGCGACGACAGATTTATGAGAGGGCAACCTCCTTGTGAACCTAGCCTGAGCTTCACGTCCAAGCCCTGCTTTTAAGCTGAAAGGAGAGACTGACATACTGCATTTAGTTTTCCTTAAAAGAATTTAAAAAAAGAAAAACTTTTTTCGAGCAACATTGAGATGGATGAGGGACTTTATATTCTTACTAGTTTTGAAAACTTTTTGGGCTAAAAGCTCTTTGCTTACTTGCCAATGAACACATTCGGAGGTCTGTTGTTTCATAACAGCCAGCTATTGTACATCTAATCATTTGGCAGGCAGTCAGGGTATTTTAGCTGATTTCACTTTGATTTGATATTAGATTTTTGCAGCATCATGAAGTGGCAACACTGTGCTAAAGACTTTCATTATTGGTAACCACAGGTGGTCCTGCTGGGTAGAGTTTTGGCAGAAGTTGTAAATTACTTGTATTATGGATTTTAAAAAATTAACTGTATATTGTTAAAGCTGCATTAGATGATTTGGGATTTTGTTAACAAACAGAGCACTTCTGTGAGGTAGCTTCAACAATCAAGTAATAAATAACAAATTTTTCACTTTTGGACTTTAGGACTTTAGTGCAACAATAAAAGTGCCAACGTGTTTGAAAAGCACATCTATATATACATATATATCCATTTATATCCGAGTCCTTATCGGGAGGTAACGTCCGATTCCGATCGAGTCTGAAACAATGTGATCGGGCCCGATTTCCGATCTCGTGATCGAATCTGGACATCCCTAAAAGCAACATAAGCATTTATTTGAAGTTGTGTTTCTCTCCATCTGGAAAATAAAAAAAATATATTGTAGTTCTGCTTTGGTCTCCACCAACTCCTGAGTAAAACATTGCTTTAGCTGGGATTTGCTCCACGGCTTTCACCAGATAGTTGTCATCTTTCTTTGTCTGCTGCTGAGCAGGTGGTGTACACTGGGTTTATCTGAACATTTTCAATGAAAACAGCTGCCTGCTGCATCTGGAAATGAAACCGCTGAGACTAAAAACTAAAACAGTAATTGTGCAGGCTGCAAAACAAATAACAAAAATGCTCCATAGAGCTCAGGGAAACTGCAGCTTCTGGTCAGCATCCTCTAAGAGTTTGCCATGAGTGACCCCTTTCACATTACATAGAGTCATTTGATTCTATGTTTACACAAAATGATTAATTAGTGCAGCTATAATGTCAAATGAAAAGTAGCCTTTGGTAACTTTAATACGCATCAAACAATGGAAATTATGTTTGACAACAGAAAGTTGTAATTCTGCAGTACTTAAAACCCTTTTGTTTTTTTTACTCACTGGTTAATCTTTAATTTAAATCAGACTTCTGATAAAGAGTTTCACTGATATGGCATTATGCAGATTACTGTAACTATACTTACAACAGATTAGCTGGGCATTGTGGGGGGATGATTTTATCATTGAGTCTTCTGACAGCAGGATGAGTGTCACAATTTGCTGTCCAAACGTAAAATGTGACACTGCTGCCCCAGCCATATGTCATTAATTAGACACATTCTACCTATAGAGCAGATGTAATTCTCTGACCAAGTTTAAAAGGAGAATACCCAGAGAATTATTTTCAAATGAATTATCTGTAGATAATGGGGATTATAGGGAGTGTTAGAGACAGAATAATAAAACAATAACAAACTTTCCAGAGACTGCAAAGAAAATAATTAGCCTAATCCCCATGCTTGTTCACAGTGCATCACTTGCCTCCACAGCTATAGCAGCAAAGGACACCCTGAGCCTACAGAAGGGCCTAGTTCATGTTCCTTTTGACTCCTCCAGAAGGGCCCCGTCTAAGCATTACTGAGTGTACTTGCATGGGAAGAAGCACACACATATACGTGGGGTAAGAGGACACTTAGCCTTTTACATGCACTCGGCCACATTAGTATGCTAAAACATGCACTTTCTATTTGTTTCCGTCGTCTCCTGTCTGTCTGGCTCGGCATGATCGTCACCACCAGACTCATCAACCACAAACAGAGCACAAATCAACAAGCTGACACGGTGTCTTTGTGCAAAAAACTCATGATTAAAGCGCTACAGCTCTAAATGAGGAAGGAACACTGGTATGTAAGGTCTTGGTTACCTGGCTTGACCCTAAATGCTTGCACATCTTGCACACTAGATAAGATAAGCCCTGCAACATTAACCCAAATCCCAGCCCCTGTGTGTGTGTGTGAAAGATATAGTAGGAGAACATGACATGTTAACCGGGAATGTGCTCTGCCAAAGGAAAATAGGCAGTCACGTCATGCAGGGGGAATTACATTAGTGATAAAATAGGCTATAAAAACCAGTGACATGTAAATGGTGTTCTTGCACATGTAGGATGGAAATTTGCACAAAATCCTATATCGCTTTCTTTCTCTTTTTTTTGGCCTCTTTCTCTTTGTATTTCGCAACATGCCCCTCTGGCTCTTTCAGTTTTTCCCTTCCTGTTTTTACCTACCATTAAACCTTGAACCACTACTTGCAACTATACTCCCACCCTGCTGTTTCATTCATTGCAAGCACCAGAAAAGGTTTTTCTCTCTTACACACCCTGCTGTTTGTATCCAGCCGGCCAGCACTCCTGTCCAAACCACAGGTAAAAGGTCATAGACCCCATATGGACCAATCAGAGTGGAGCCCTACTGAGACAACAGGTCAAGAGCACGAGGGTGAAGCAAAATGCAGGATATTATATTCAGGTCTTATGAGTAAAGGTTGGAATTATTACATCAAACTGCGACAACAACACATATACAAAAACAGATTTTTTTTTTTTTTTAATTCTCTTATAATTCACCCCAGATGTCTCTCAATTAGGCATGCCGTTTTATTGACTCATTTGTTAAGATTAAGTGGTGCCCCCTACAGAAAGACGCATTTTCAGATGGAGTATCAACTTATTACACATGCTGCTTAAATTGATCCCAATCTCACAGGGTACTAAACAGTAGGTAGAAGGTTGCATGCTCATTGCCGGTGAGCTAAATTGCCCCCTTACATCAGGAATAAAGTCAACAACCTTGCTGTGCAATTATGTTGTCCAAAGGAGCATGCCTGCAGAACTAATGTCATTCTATAAGGGATGGTATTGTAAAAAAAAAAAAAAGTGCTCCAAAATGAAATGAGCCACCATCTGCAGAGACCTTTGCCTCTCACCAAGTCAGGTGCTATAATTGAAGCATGTTGATTTAAAATGAGATTAGTAAAAGGCTAAATGTGCTATATTGTTTTTTTACAGTGGGAAATTAAACATAATGTGTTTTAAGGTTAAAGTTGGTTTTATCCTTTTTAGTCCATTTACAACATCCCTACCCTGTCTGTGCCTCAAGTCCAAGTCCAAACTAAAGATGCAAATCTTTAAAAATGGGTTACAAATACGTAGTTTCTTTTATGAAGACAATGTCATTTCCTTCAGCAGCTTGGCACTTTTTAATAAAAGCAACTCAAACAGCAGTAAATTTTGCTGTTTGCCGCTGCTGAAACTTTTGGGGACTATTTTCAGCAGCAGATTAACAGACATTCGGTTTTCTTGTAAATGTCAGTGATGTATGTGGGATTGACTAAAAATATGGTGATGGTAAAGAAGGAACATGTCGCTTTGTTTTAAACCAAATGTCACAGCGAAGTGAAGACATTATTGCTAGCCCATGCTTCTTCAAGGGTTCAGTTTAAGTAGGGTGATGTGTTTAGGGTTAGTGTTAGGATTCAGTGTTTTGGAAGTTACCCTAACGGACTCCTCGCCGTTAGCTTGACATTGAGCCAAATGCGCAGCACATATCACTCAAGGCACTTTAATTCTAGCAGGGCAGCTAATTTAGAGCCTGTTGGCAGTGATATTTTCATCTACAGCAGTGCTCCCCTGTATCCTCCAGCACTTTTGGCCCTTAATTTTAATCAAACAGGAAATCATTTTACATTCCAGGATCATTCTTCTACCAAGGTATAATGTTTTTATCCTTTTTTGAAGGGTGTTTGACAGACAGCATATCCTCTATAGTGCCCCTCAGCAATATTACGTGCTTCTGCCCTTTATCCCAGCTGTAATCTAATGGTGCACTAAAACTGAATGTGAAGTACATTTTACCTTGGCAATTTGACCTCTGGATTGTTTTGCAGTTCAGTTTATTCCTCACATAGAGCCAATTGATGGGATAAGTCCAAAGGGTTAACTAAAACAACTTGAGCAAACCTGCGTCTTCTATACATAGTTTTCAGTCACGTAATGATGCGTGGTGACTTGTACGGCAAAACAACGGATCAACATAGAGGCTCACACCGCAGCTCCCCCATAGAAAGCAGTCAGATTTTATTTGGATCACCTTTTAATTTAAGATAAAGAAAGATATGAACACAAACTGCAGGTGTTGGGCATATCTGATCCATCTGCTCCTGCATTTCTACTATTAAAAACCGCAAGGTCCCTACTGCCGCTCAACTGTGGTAATATTTACTACCTTCTGGGGAATCCCTCACCTAACACAGCCCAGGCTTGTCTCCTCGATTAAAGAGGTGGTATTATGCTTTTTGGCTTTTTCCCTCTCCTTTATTGAGTTATATATCTTTTTTGTGCATGTAACAGGCTGTGCTCTGAACTGCTTGAAAACAGCTTGTTTGTAGTCCAACCCTTCACTTCCTTGACTTGTGACATCACAATGAAAATGCGCCATAAAGCTTGCCTGGTGGTTGGGTCAGGCACGCGCTCAAACCAAGCTAATCTGAGCGGAGGCCCTTTGGCTCGACTCGCCTTTGTTTGGGTTTCCATTGTAGAAATGTTGGAACTGTACCTGCTTCCAGGTACTTTTGTTCGTATCACCTCACCTCCGTCGAGGTTCAAAGCGAGCTGAGGGAAACTAAAATGTAACGTGAAAACACGACAGACTGCTGATTAGTCAGAGAGAATATTCACTATTCACTGCATCATCATTGCACCAGACAGAGGGCAGCAACAGGAAGTTTATTTTACAGTTTTCGTATGGAATTTCATCACTAAATCCACTTCGGAAAAATCAGCCGTGTAGATTTCCAATATTGACAGTTTTACGAAAAGTGATGGCGGAACAAAAGTGTGATGAATATTTTCAGAGTTGAGGAGCTCCACAAGTAGCGGCGGGGGAAGGCTGCGGCGACCCGCGGGAGTAGCGTGTGAGGCCAGCCAGCCGCCCGCTCACAGAGCCCTCTGCTCCCGCCGTCACACAGACGCTGCAGCAACAACGGCAGAGGAAAACACAGCTGGAAGGTTTTCATACCGCTTATCTGTCTTTACAGTAATATTGAAATGTTTTAACCGTAGACTGTATATATTTTAAGAGCTGTGTGGATTGCTGGTGTGTGTCGCATTGAACATTACGCATTGTGTGTGGCGTCGCTATCTCTGGGTACTATCTGCAATGGAAAACACAGCAGGGCCGAGTAGAGTCTCTTGATTTGCGCTATGGAAGCATTTTTCAGCAAAGCAGCATAGATCGTCAGAACACCGGCAACAGTTCAACGTTCAGTCCTGATGGTAAGATGTGGAACAATGATGTTGTGGACTGGTAATAACTTAGACCATCTGCTAGGTTACAGTCGCAGTCTGAAGGCTTTGATTTGGATCACAGTATCTTGTTTCTTACGACCCACCCTTCTCTGATTCTGATTGGCTAGTAGTCCTTACCTGGGAACTGCGCATGTGCAACTCCAACAAAGATTTTGTACAAGTAAGATGCATCACTCTGTAGCTCAAAAGCGGAGCGTACAACAGAGCGGTGAAAAGAGGAGCTGCAGTAATGTGCAGTATGAGAAAAATATGGTGTTTTCTGAAAATGAAACCATGTAAACCTGTTCTGGTACAACCCCTAATTAAGATTTTGAACCTGAAAATGAGCATAATACCAAATCTTTAAATCTGAAAGTAACCATCCAGAATTTTGGCAAAGCAAAACAACTAAAACAACTCAAAGTAACAGTGTATCACATGCATATTGGTTGGAAATTAACATCTTTTTGTCCTCCGAGGGAGCTGTTTTCATTGGAGTGTGACATCACGTGAAAACTATGAATTAACATATTTACTTTGCAGTCAAAATAAACCCATTTAAAGAACAATGCAGGCAATATTCTGTATGCATCTCAATGTCAACAAATCCCATGAAAAGACCAAACCAACAATCAAATGATCTAACTAACAATAGTGTTTGGATCTAATATGTCTTATTCCTCTGTGCCAGTGAACTCTATTGTTTGCAGAAACTATTAAAACACATCACTGGCTGACATGTTTCTTCATCACCATGAACACACACACTGTAGTTTACTTTGACTCAGACCACCAAATATAGTAGTCTGCTGCTAATAATAGTTGATGCACCATTTTCTCTTATTTGGGTAATGTTTGCGAAATAACTAGTGCTCAGCTGTTTGAGGGAAATAATGTAGCTGTTTAAAAAATAAATGTGATAAATGTTTGCCCCGTTTATATAAATTGATATTTTTAGCAGTAGCTTGGGTTTGAGAGACACAGTCAGGTAAGAAAGCCAGAAAGTGTTAAGAGATGGACTAACACACTGTTGGTTTTGGTCTTTTGGTGTTGGGTTTGGTGAAAATAAAAACCCACCAACCTGCCAAATGTGGGATGTTTTACCCACCTTAAGCAGCGGCAGTGATGACAAAGCAACCTTTTTTAATAGCAGGAGAATCCACACAACAGGCGCGTCTTACTTCCTCCTGCAGTGCGCCGTACTATTGCATTTGTCGAACAAGAACAGGCCTATAAAAGTTGAATCTGTCACAGGGCAGCCACAGTCCCTCAGACCTGTAGACCGTCAGCCTCCTGCCTGCTTTTAACCTGATGGTATGATATCACACACGACTGGTCGCATGGACACACGTCAACACAAGCGTTCAGTCAGTGCGTGAGTGTGCGTTGCCGAGCACAGTGGAGGAAAAAATGCACAAAAGAACAAGAGAAAGAGAAAAGGGAGAGCTGAGACAGAGAAAAGCCAGGAGGAAAGTGCCGGTAAATGCTGCTAAATTACAGATATCATCATGATTAAGGGACATGGTGTTTCTACTAGCAGGGCTGTCCTTATGTCACATCATCACATCACAACTACCTTTCCAGAGTTGATTCTATGTTTTAATAAAAGTAATCATGCCATGTAGGAAAGCAGAAGATGCATTTATGGGAATAATCTGGAAAATGCATATTTATGCAAGACTGCATATTTGTTTCAGGTGGACGTATCTCCAGTTACTCAGAGCGACCAGAGCTTCATGATGATGAACATAAATCCAGTCAGAGCTCTGAGGAAATGCAGATGCAAAACAAACATTCCTAAAGTGCACAAAAGTGATATAAGCCTAAATATAATTTTATCCTGTAGCCTTAATAGTAGATTTTTTCTAAACAAAATAATTTGTTGTTCTTTGCTCTTTGTTTCTAATGCAGATCCTTTTCTACTCTGTATTACAGTATTCCCTGCTGTTAAAAATATTTTAACAGTGTTTCTCATTTTTTTTAGTTTACGTTTTATCTTTTGAATTTATCTTCTACACCCATGCAGCACTTTTATTAGATACAATAAGAAGCAACCCCTCCATGTGTTTAACTTCATAGACTACTTTTTTTTTTTTAAAAAGGAGCTTTAAACACAACCTTAGCAATGCAATAATGACATTAGTACATTTTAGCATGCACAATTTAAGCAGGCCAAAGTTAACTTCTCATATAAAATTTTCCAAACAACAAAAATGTGGCTAGTGAAAGTGCTGTGTGGCTAGTAACTTTGGAAAACCACTAGCCACATTGGCTAGTCAGCAAAAAAAGTTAAGGCGTGCATGTGAAGCATCTGACTTTTTCATTCTCAAGATACTCATTAAGATAAGTTGGTTCCATCAGAATTTTGGCAAGAAAAACTTTGCTGTCATCCTCGAAAGTCACACAAAATCTGCATAGACTAAATCTGCCCAAGTTGTGTCAGCAGGCCTTTCTCACAGCAGACCTGTCATGGAAGGAGCAGCACAGGTGATGCTAATAACAGTGACATTGGCTTTGTTCTTTTCAAGTGTCTCAGTGTCTGAGCTTGAGTGTAGTGAGACAGTGAGTCAGGATGAACAATACCAGCACCCAGAAAAATGAAGTGGCATGATGGAATTCATTTGGTATTGGATCTGACTTTAAGTAATAATTGGACTGTCTCGCAAAAATATGACTTATCTGTTTGAGCAGGAAAGTCCATTCTTGACCTTTCAGAATAGTATTTGTGACAAAGTCATCTAAACTCAAATATCCACTCACTAGCAGTCTGACTTTTTAACCACATCTCACAGCTTTTATTCTTTAGTCTTTAATGAAAACGGCGAGATGTAGTTCAAAGCTCCAAAAACTAGCGGACCTTTGAGCCTAGATTATTTTGTGAAATAACACTAATGTGTGTTTTAACCATGTTCTGTAGTTTGTGTGTGTTTGCAGGTGTGTAAATCTGTTTACCAAACCACCTGAGATCGTCTTGAGACCTGATCCCCTCAGATGTGTTAGAGCTGATCACACCCCTCACAGTCAGACAGCAGACAAAGCAGGAGCCCGCATACTGTGATCTGTGCCAGTTTGTATCCTTGATGTTATTTGAGGAATACAGTGGCACAAGGTGGAGGATGAATAATACATTGTGTTTTGAATGTTCCTCCTCACTCAGTATCAGGGCATAACCTGAGTGCAGCAAGTCTCCACCCCTGATATTCAGTTTCAAGTTGTGTTCAAGGTTGGCTTTTATCCCCTACTGTGTCACTTCAACCTCTCTGAGAGATGTTCCTGTAAAAAAGGAAAGCGTTTATTTAGCACAGTGTGTGGTGTTGTTTATTGTTTCATAATGATCCAGAGAAAAAGTCCAATTTAAATACATTCAAACACTAAGAGTGCGTTTGTGCGTGGTCGAGGCTTTTTCCCTGTGCACTTGAATTTTTCCTGCTGACAGAAATATGTGACAGTTCTTCCCAGGGGTCCGGATGAAAGGAGAACTGAGGCGATTGGAGGATGAGGCGATGAAGTCATGCTCTGATTTTGAATGCGGGTGTTTATTTTTTTTCCTTGGGTTCACAGGCTGGCATTGGCCCAGACCAATGTCTAAAACAAAAGGGAGGAAGCATAGCACTAAAGGAGTGCTATGAGTGTACCATCCATTAGAGTGATCACAACTTACATGGTATCTCTTGTTGCGTTTTGTTTAATCACTCATATCAGGGAGCCTCTGTGTCTGCAGTGAAAGAGAAACCAAAAAGGACATATTTGTTAATTTAATAATAACGTGATAATAGTGGTCTGTAGCAGAATAATCCTACTGACGTTGGTGATCGTTTCACTTTTCTTCAACCACCATAATATTGATTTTTATTTCATCCATTGTTGTTTTTTATTTAAAAGAGACTGCTTTTCCAGTCCTATATTGTAGTTCTGTGACTCCTGCATGGCAGCTTTGCATGATTGCATGAATTGCAGTGAAATCTGGCACACCAGCTCATGGTCCCCAGAAGATGAATTTTCGTAACTCTGTACTTCGTGACTTTTCGTGTAGCACCATCACGTAAATATTTAATTTTGTCCAATACTTAGGTTCATTGCCAAATACCTGCAAACAAATGACAGTCTCATTAGCCTCACGAGCAAATGTTAGCATGCAAACATACTGCTAACTAAACAGGTTGACAGTTATGCTGCGTTCCATTTACCTCGGAAGTCGGAGGTCGGAGCTGGGAATGACGTCACACCCGAGTTGACGGCGTTCCAGGTAACAAGTCGGAAAACCTCGGTTGGTTTGTTTACAACTAGCCAGGTTAGCTATTGATACGCCGATTAAAAAAACGCATTGTGCTGTATTTACTCACACTAAACACTGTAGCACACGTCCACAGACAGCTGTTGGATGGCACTTTGTGTACGAACATTTATGAGTCAGAAGTGCTAATAAACAGTATAAACTACAGCTTTCAGTAACTGTTGATACCCCGACAGCCATCACAAAGTCGAGGTAGTGCGGTTGTACCAACTTTCTGAGTCAGAAATCCGACTTCAGGGGGCGTTCCATGCGACATGGGACTTCCCATGTCGCATGGAACGCACCATAAAGCTACACATTGCAAGCCTTCATGTTCAGTTCTGGTTGATTGGCCAAATCTGATTTTTTTGATTGACCAGTGTGGACTGACCACACCCTGAAAGTGACCCACATGTGCAAAAGAATAATACATCACTTTGCAGCATGCTGTTATGCAGGAGTAAACATGGCATGAAGTGGAAAGTGAGGAGAGGCAGGATGGAGAGCAACAGGAGGGTAAGGAATTAGCAGACACAGTGACACAACGTTTGGGGTATTTTTGAGCACAGCTGGAGCCCACCTCCTCACCCACATTGTGTTGCATTGTGTGCACTGCATGGTCACACTAAGTCAAAGATGTGGAGCTGTATATATTGCTTTAAAATGTTCTTAGACACAATTATAAATGACTTTGAAGCAGAAGATACTAGTGGTATTGCGGCATTAGGGATAGAAGATGAAACAACTGACATCTGTTCTGTGCAGTTTTTCAAATATCTTTTATCATTTGAAGGCCCTTCAGGGTCTAACTGGCTTATGTCTCAGGCCTGTGAGGTCTTTCTTGCTCTGATGAAGAACAAACCTAGAGATGTAGATAAAAGTTCACTGCATATGTCATCCTGTGTGTGGATATCCTGGTAGCGGTGGGCACTGAATTGCCCCTCCAAAGGTTAAAACTCGCATAATGCCTTCCTTTAACACCTCTGATCTAACACAGCCGCCATAGATGACACTTTTCTTGTCTCGTCTTCTATCCTCCCTGCCGCCTTACTCATCCGTAAATAATTTCTATCCCGTCTCACCTAAGGAGATGCGTACGGCTTACTCACACATATTTCTCCTTGCTGCCAAATGTAACCCTAAGGTGGCTTTATTTCATCTGGAGAGCATTAGAAAGATGCTTTATTGTAAATAATAGCACAGTTTGTGTTTGTAAGCAGTACATATCTGATAGTTTCGTCTGATTTTATTGATGTTTAATAATGCCATAAATCACTGCTGATGCATCTGTTTGACATTGAGAACACAGCTGAGGTTAACGGGAGTCTCAGTGCCAAAATAAAACTCTGGTAGTGCACAGGAGAGGGAAATGAAGGGATACTGTAAGGGTACTTATGGGACTCATCACTCTAATTACATTTTGCATGCTGACTGGATGTTCTACAGCTACATTCCCAAGTGACCCCCAATTTTTCCAGCTTTTAGTTTATGCATATCTAGCTTATGCTTAATTAACGTTAACTCCTTGTATAACCTCAGAGCGTTCAACGAAACTTGGGTTTATTACAGCGTGGTCTTACTTTCTTAGTGGTAGCCATCATTGCTGTCTATAATAATAATCTGAGAACCTGACAAAATTGCAAAAAAGTATGGAGCCCGCTGGGGGTCTCAGGGTTAAAAAAAAAAAATATTGACTTATATCTGTGCAAACAGATCAATACACTGACAATCCAGATGCATTCATGTAATAAGACCTCCGATAAGGACATCTGCTTTTCAGAATGAAATGGTGGTGAAAATATTATTTGGATACTTTGTGAGAATTTATGAGAACTGGATAACATGTCTTACATTCTGTGTGCTGCACCCAGGTTGTTCATCCACCACTGTGTTGTGTAGAAAATTACAGTCCTGTCAATGCGGTATTTTATGTGAAGATACAGCACAGGCCAGTGGAGATGTTTTGAGAGAAAGCATTAACAGTCAAAAGCACTTTGGAACTACACCCATGCTAGCAGCTCTGTGAGTCTGCACCGCGGCCCAGCAGCGCTCCACGCTGCTTCAAATGCATCAGCATGTTTCCAGTGATGAAGACCCTAACGTGATGATTTTAACAGGTATAATGTTTACCATGTTCATCATGACTCTACACGTTGATCTGGAAAGCTTGCCCCATTGTTTTGCTCAAGACCAAATTCATAATCAACTGGAATGATCTTTTCACAGATCATCAGCACAACTTTTGAGGGACAGTTTCCTAGCATGTTGTTGACATTCACATACCTCGCAGCAACGTCTCCACAGCTGTTTTTAGCGCTGTGTGCACACTGGGAATTGAACCTAGAAGGCTGGCAGCGTTCCACAGGGATTGTGATAGTCACACAGTTATATGATGTTTCAGCAGCCAAGGTTGTCATCACACAAAACAGTAGGTTCCTTTTGACCCAGATATGCTGTTCGCAGCTTGACAGATAGGAACAGCATGTATGTATGACTCTAGGGCATGTTTTGTGAATATGATGTGATACATTCAGCCTAGAGCCACAGTTATATTATCAATCCAAGTTGTTCTGTGGCTGGTTTGTCTAGGGCCACCTCTGTATGCTCATCAAGTATCCCTAACATGCATCAATAGCTTTTTTTATTTTGGTGCTGATACCATAATAATTCCTTGTTCTACTTCATTATACCACCAGATTCTCACAGTATTTATTGGAGCATGGCGTACTCGTTTGACACAGGGTTATGAACAAATATATACATGTGATTTCATTTATATGATAATATAATATGGACTGCTGAGGCCAGAAAGTGTAATTAGCACAATCGAAGTATGCACATTTCTTTCCTCACCTTTGATTTTCTGGCTCAGTGGAGGCTAGAAAGTCATGACACACACCAACTACATGCTTATTAGCGGCACATGTGAGTTGCCAACTTGAGATCTTCATTGACATTGCACATTTCATACCATTATGGCAAGGATAATCACACTAGGAATATCAGAGGTAATGACTATGTTTCATTGCACATTATGTTCTACTTATTGTCTGTAAAACTAATATGGGACAGTATTGTTATTTTCCTGCACCTACACAGTGTTCATATAGTTTTTTTTTAATGTCTGGAGATGACAAAAATTATTAGCAAGCAGTTCCCTTCACCATAAAGTGTCATTAGTCAATAATTACAGAGTGGTAATTACATTTGAGAGGAAAGCCAGGGTTTATTCACAGCAGGAGCACCTCTGAAGAGACCTCCTGCTGTCATTTTCCGGTGTGCACAAATACAACCAGACTGGAACACAGCAATGAGAACAAACAATAGACCTACACCTACACGGTGTACACCATTACGGATTTACTCATACAAATGCACCCCTATTACAAACATAATCGCAAACACAAATATATCATGTACATGCACACGTCCTCTCTGGGGTGTGTTTTAATTTATTTATACACACTGCTCCCCTCACACTAAATATCCCTGAAGAAACAAACCATCATGCTGCTGCAGTGGTGGCTCAGGTTAATGGTTAGCTTTACAAGAGGTTACAGTAATTTCCTTGAAGTCCAAAAGAGATCCTCAGTGTAAAGTTCTAATCTTGTGCATACTATATTGAGTGTTATGAAGCTCAGCAAGCTCAGTTTTTACATGTAACACTGATGACAGACACTTTGTTCCTGTGCTGTGCATTATAATCAGATTTAAACATACGTAAGCACACACGCACACCTCACGCCTCACCTAACTGACCAAACCACAACACTGACCCGAACACAATCCCTCACCCCCCCACGCCCTCTGCATTCTCATTTATCTGCGGGTATCGCTCAGTCTATCACCACCTTCCACCCAACTAAACCCTGTAGGCTGGACCCTCTCACGCACCGTGTTAAACACACACGTGTTATCCTCATCAGGCTGTGTGTTATAAACCGGAGTAATCTCACATCTCTGGCTGCTCTTGCACCTTTTCAATTTCCTGGTAACCTAATCCTTTCTGTTTCTCCATACCTCATCATAGCCTGGGAGAAAGAAAAAGGGGAGGGGTGGAGCGCAGGGAGAGAATGGATAATAAATTGTTCCTTTTGATATAAGTTGGATTAGGGAAATGGCATACCCATGTGTATGCTGATGGGGCCGAGTTGTGCGTGAGGCTGTAATCCATCATAAAGGCAAGAAGTCAGTGGTGGATTGGTGCTTAAATCAACATTGCACAGTACCGTTACTGTAGTTTACTTTCCCTTCTGTTTACATATTTTGCAGTTTTTTTCTTTGTAGCTCTGCATATAATCCCAATAGCATTTCATTGTCCTGCATGGGATTATTGCTGCTGTGTGGATTAGATTAGACACAGGCATAGATGTTGTACCATTGTGTATGTCTGATAATTATTTGTTTTGGCAGCCTTTGAAATGTATGGTATGGGTGGAGATGGTGTGAGAGACCCAGGTTCAATTCCCCACAGTAACACATCACCATTGTGTCCATGAGCAAGGCAATTAACCCCTAGTTGCTCCAGAGGTGTGCAACCTCTGACGTATACAGCAGCTGTAAACCGCTTTGGATAAAAGTGTCAGCTAAATGGATAAATGTAAATGTATTTTAGGATAATGCATGTGTGAGTGTATAGGTTTCATTTCATGAACAAAAAATTATGAAAATTATTTTATGATGACTTTTTTTCACAACCAAGACAAAAGCTAAATAAACTAAAACCAAATGGAAAGGTCTATCAGTTTTTGTCAATGAAGAAAAAGTAAATCCAGGCTGCAAACTACTGGGGAGTCAGGGGGAGCTTAGCTCCCCTAAATAAGACATCAGTTCCCATAAAAGCATGATTTGTGATATTTGCATGCTTTATCATCACGCATTCATGCATAAAATCAGGAGCGTCAGACCTCATCCAGCCGGAGGGAACGATCACTAACCGTCCGCAGTGGGCCGGTCGCTCACGATCTCCTGTCCCTTGGCCTGTACGCCCCACTCCCTCTCTGATACAGGTTGTGTCGCTAGTATGACCGACGCACTGTGAACCGTTCGTGATCGTTCCCTCTGGCTGGATGAATATTACTCATGATCCTTGCACTACTGCAGCTGGGGGCTTTCTAAATTCAGGGTTAAAAACAATATTGACTGAAATCACGTAGAAAATAAAGGTCAGGTGGCAAACACAGCCGCAGCTGTTGTGTGAAGCGTAATTGTAGCAAAATGGCTACATATGATAATAACAATAATGATTCAGCAGTAAGAATCACAGTCTCTACCTGTCCAGGGGAAAAAAGCAAGCTTCTGCGAAAGCTATGTTATAGTTTGCATACTGAGTAAATCATAATGTACTATAATATAAACAAATACATATTACTGTTTGCCAGAATTTGTAAAACAACATCCTCCAAGCCATACTACGTCACTTTTAAAGAAGAAATAACAACACTACAACAAGCGTTAGTTGGTCCATGTCAGGGGTTGGCAACCTTTTCTGTGATGAGTGTCAATATACAAAGATGAAGACATCCAGTGTGCCAGCAGCGTTTGTACATGTTATTTATTTTTAATTTATGTACTGATTAGTCAGACTAATTGAAGTTTGACCTTGTTAATATTAATAATAGTAGATATAAATATGTCTGTCAAGTGATTAAAAAAACAATCTAATTAATTTGTTAGTTTTTAGTTTTGTAATTAATTAATCAAATGAATCAATATAAATCATGTATTGATATTTGCCATTATAAGCATTTAAAATATTTCAGATAGACTTTGTTAGATGAGTGCATTGAAGATAATAAACAAACTTATTTGTCTAAACATCTTCATTTCTCATGCATTCATAACCTTTTTTCCACTATTCATATGCAGCAACAATAACTCAACAATTTTGAAGACCCAAGAAACTTTAGGATGACACCTGCCCTGCTTGGTTTGTATAAGCAAGTCACCACTGCACAGACCAGGAGCAGGTCGAACCTGAGCTGGAACACTGAAGTCAAAGTATTGTTAACTGCCAACATGTTTGTCAGAAGACTAAGATAGTTACAAATGCCTCTTGTGCCAACTCCTTTGATCAGGCCGTTGAGGAAGCAGGTTAGAGCAAAAACAAGGATGAGTCCAAGTTCTGAGGCGTTCGTAGTTTGGCCCAGTCCCGCAGACACAAACAGGGTTCCGCAGCAGCTGACCTGCCGGTCAGCTAAACCCCCAACCGCAGATCATTAAGTAGCCAACTACAATTAATCCTGCATTACAATTTCAAAGTGATATTTTTTTTATAATTTATATTTTCACAAACCTAATAATGTCAACATTAATTCATCATGGTGGTCGATCATGTGTTTTTTCACTAACTTAATGGAATATTGTAGCAACATATGTCAATATTGTAGGATTGAATTTGCTTTCTCATGTGCCACTTAAAATGTCTCTGCATGCCCACGCTGGCACGTAGGTTGCCGACCTCTGGTCTATGTGATCTTAGGGTGACTAATGTTAGCAAACTTTGGATAGATATGTGTGTCTTGAGTCAGTTTGCTAACTCGATGGTGACTCTTCTCTGTGTGTGCTGTTATACTTTATCATAGCATTTATCATTATGCCACAACTGACACTTGTTTAGCAAAGGTTTTCAACAGCTTGACCTGTTGCACTGGTAAGCAGCATCTTGCATTTCAGTAACATTATGTGACATTATGACAGTAATTATGACAGAAAAATAAACTGTATTTACGGTGGAGAGCCAGTCTAGAATTACAGTAAAGTGTGCCTTTTTCATTAACTACAAGAACGAGACCTCTAGCCTCTCTAACTCTCAGAATCATAGAAGACATAAAAATCTAAACTGATATTCAGTGACGCAGATTACACTAAAACTAACATACATAGTCTGAGACTAGATCTAAATCAAGTCTGGTTATGTTCAGGTGCGCAAGTTTATCTGTGCATGTGTATGAACATGCTTACATGCTCATACACATGCACACAGGAATAACAGCAGGAGTGGCCTGAGGTCTTTGCCCCTATTTATTCCCCATGAGCCCACCAGCCTGTTCTCTCACTGACATTGTATTGATTTGTTTTTTAAAATGGTGACACAGGTCAGAAAACAACCAAAACAATAGTGTAAAGTGATAACTGGTATTGGTATGTTTGCATTTGAGGGTGGAGCGGACAATGAACAGACATGTTGACATAGCCTGGTACAAGGCAAATTTCTGAATTTTGTGTTCTATTAGAAATGACAGTAAGCCTTTAAATTCAGAAATGTTCCCTACATCAATTCAATCATTGTAACAGAACTTAAAAGAAACATATAAAGTTCACTTTTATAGGGCTTTCATTGAAATTGAAGCTGGAGATTTTTTATGATATGCCTTTATGGTGTATGTCTATTTTGGTAACCTTTGTCATTGGAGATATCACAATCCTGGTTTGTAGTTAGTCATAGCTCTCTTTTACAGTATATCACATATTCCGATGGAAAGCAAGATGTTTCCAGTTGGAGGCAATTACACAGTATGAAAGCTTTAAGCCATGGCTGCCAGTCTAGTTTAGATTCTATTACAGTGCAGCATAGGATATATTGTAAATGATTTTAAGGATGCCCTGTCTGCCCTAAAGAAAGCTTTTGGAAAGGCAATCCCTGTCCCTCTCACTTATAACTCTCCCTGAATAACCACTTCAAAACGCTCGTGAAACAGCTAGCACGGACAGATCTGGGTTCTATTGAAAACACATTGGCTCTTAATCTGTGCCCTCTCATAATATCAAGGGATCCCGCATCAGTTTCAAGGTCAAACACCAATAAAATCAAAGACGGCAATTTGTCAAAAGTCTGCAGTGATTCCATGCATAGGCCCTGACATCATCTGCAGTCCGTCCCAGACACAAGCGTCTATTCGGACTGAAGAATGCCTGTTGAAGCTCAGCTGTAATGTTCGTCATGGCAGATGTAAATCATATATTTTCCCATTACAGATCAGCTTCTGATGTCGCTGCAGCTGCACGTCCGCATGATTCCTTATCTGTCATCTTTGGAAGGTGAATGGTAGACGAATGCGTATCATGGGAACCTGTCATTCGAAGAGGGGAACATCCCTGAATAATGATTTGTTTAAAGGGGGTTAGTGGGTGAGGCAGGCAGGCAGGCAGGCATCTGTTGTCAATGAGCATTCACAAGCACCCAACGCACGCACAGAATCCTCATTAACAAAGTGATGATTTCATGGCAAAGATTGTACTGAGGAGGAGTTCTTTTGGCTGCACTGTCCCTCCAGGTGGCTTTCTCTGGCTTCCCGGGGCTTGAGCTGAATTCCCGGGCCTGCTGCCTGAAAGCCTTTGTGTGCTCTATCAGGTACAAACCGGGAGCTCTCCTTTCTTCATGATGGGTTTGACGAAGCCCAGCAACTGTCATCTGTCAGCAACATCTGTGGGAAGCAGCTTGTTTTCAATGACTGTGGATTTTCTGGCCGTACTTGTCAGTCTGACTCATAGAGGCTCATAACAGATGCTGTTGTACATTAAAACTCATTAACTGCACCCCACACTGCATTGTGGATGTCTTTCATTTGGAGTGACATGTTGGGGTTCTTGGTTAAATGTAGATGAACTGGATCCAAGTGTGTGAGTTGGAGGAAATCGTTCAATGGACAGATATTTGCACATAACATTAAAAAAAACAGCAAAATCATTGGTTTCAACTTGGACTTCTACTTTAATATACTATTTGACATATGAATGACTTAAATTTCAATTTGAATAGCTTACATGGCCAATATTTGCAATACTACTGCTGCCTCAAGTTAGTCTACACAATGTCAACAACCGTGCCAAGCAGAATTTCCATATTAAATATTCATCCAAGGAAATCTTCACTGATTGCAAAAAATATCCAAACCTCTCAAAGAGTTGGAATAGTTTCATGTTTAGCTTATGAATAAGTAGAGGCAGCTCATTCCAAATCCACCAGAAAGGGATGATATATATACATCATGAGAATGTATGACTCCCATACCAATAACTCCTGAGTCGTGGAACAACCCCTGCAGACCTGTGTAATCCCTTTGATGAATAGCTACAGTGCAAATCTTAACTGCAGCCATCCCAGATCCTACAGCCCTGTTCCAGGACCAATTGGCAGGGGCCATTAGGGGAATTCACATACATTTAGATGATCCCTTTGTTTGCATTACCCAGGCACAGATAATCTGTGTATACAGTGGGAAATTAGGGCAGCGCTGCCCTAGGCGCTGCAGAAAGAGACCTCCACATGTTCACTTCAAAGGGGCTAAGGCTGAGTGGAAGCAGGTGTGTCTTGTCCAGAGTCATGCACAGGGTGGGCCAGGCTGGATGGAGGAAGGAAGGCGGGAACCCCGCTGGCAAGTCTGTGTGTGGTGTTAAAGAAAGTCAGTGAACGTCTGTCTGCGCAGGGCAAAAACAGGGAGTCTTAACAACTCATTCAATTTAATTTCCGTTTTGATGATGGTCATGTACAGATGTGTTTTCATACTGCATCACTGATACAACATACTGGAGAGTCAACCTGACATATTTGTCCTGGGAAACGTCTTCTAGCAAATGTAATAGTCAATGCATTAGGCTGCAGCAACAGCAATAAGTATGCAGTATGTTCATATACAGCTAATTAGCTTAGCCAAATAGGTTTTGGAGAAAACATAATTGCCTGGATTCTGTCTTATGGCAACGGTTTCCAAACCCAAGAAGACATCTTTACTGTAGAGGAGGAGGTCAAGGTGGATGGTTGGAGATGACAACAGATGCTTTGCTTTTGCTTTTGTTGCTCCTATCCACCAATCACTATAGCCTTTCTCACAGCAGAGATGCTGTCATTAGCTTGTATTTTTGTTTATTTCAAAAAATCATTTTTCCTGCATGATGACTGCTGGTCAAAATTTTATTTATGAGTCGCAATTCAATTTTATACTTCTCTTAAGTTATTTTGCCTATCATTGCAATGCATTCTTTTGCTTTTTGCATGCCTTTCATTCAATTTACTATGTAGTATACTGACTTATTTTTTGCAGAGACAGCGTTTCACATGCAAATGTCATAGAGAAAAAATGTCAGGAGAAGTAGTATATTGAGCTTGTAGGGTCTTGCACCCAGGAGGCCGCTCGCTATTTATGTCCCGTGTGAAACCAAAAGTTAACGTTCACTTATGTTACCATAAATTAACTTAAGTAACATAGTTATTTGAACCCAAAACACAATCTTTTCCCAAACCTAATCTGGTAGTTTTGGTGCCTAAATGTAACAAAATTTGTTACCATGATGACGATCACCTGACTATGACATTTAAAGTCAATCCAAAACTCATGAAATGCAGCATCTGCAATGGTGTTAAATGACACCCTAATTGCTTAACATATGTAGATGTGACTCACGAATGAGAGAGAAGGCTTAAAGGGATTTTTAGTAGACATAGGGACATAGAAACTTCCAGCAAAGTAAAAAGTGGAGGTACCTGTTTTTACATCAACAGTGGCTAGTGTGATGATGTGACAGTGATTCTACAACAATGTTCTTCTGATCTTGAATGTTTATTCAAGAACTGTAAACCCATCCCCTTCCCTCATGAATTTGTTTCATTCACTCTGGTCAGTACATAATGCATGCTAGCCAACCAGATACAGTGTGTGGAGTGGACAAACCCGGGCTCATTAGTTATTGTCCTCTGTGACTTTAACAAAGCTAATCTCAGCCATGAACTCCCCAAGTGGTCCACATAATGGTCCACCTGATTCCTGCATCCAGGCAGAATTTAAAGCTCTGTAAACCTGTGGTGGGACATCAAATCAGTAGACCAGTGAAGCTATGACCTTCGGGCATACTTGGACTGTACTGACTGGGCTGTGACATCAGCTTCTGTGAGGACCGCTGTGTATCAGCTATAGTTATAACAATGACAAACCTCGGTTCACTGCTAAATTCAGACAGCTAAGGTTTGAACAGGAACAAGAGTTAAGGAGTTGAGACCTGGCCAGGTTTAATGAGTCAAAGTACAGGTTTAGCAAAGCGGTGAGAGAAGCTAAACGTCTGTCACACTGACACCAGTTCTCTGGCAACAACTGCCAATGCTTCTGTCTGGAGGCCCCCCCCACACACACTCCATAACTAACTTTCAGCTGGCCAACGCACTGAATGAGTTCTCCCATTACTTTGAAAGACAATGGGATATATCTGACAACATCCCCTGTGACTCCATCGACCACCTCCAGTCCACGAGCTCGACTCCCCCACCTCAGCAGAGACATGGGCCCATCAACAACTACCCACCCAAGAGGCACCTCACTCTCTAATGACTCTCTTCATTCTGGAGAGTGATGTCAACAGACTGTTCATTAGGCAGAACCCGGGCAAAGCAGCTGGGCCAGACTCTGTCTCCCCATCCACACTGAAGCACAGTACCAATCAGCTCTCTCTGGTTTTAAAAGACATCTTTAACACCTCACTGGAGACATGCCATGTGCCAGCCTGCTTCAAATTCTTCACCATCAGCAGTGTCTCCATGAAACCAAGGACCACAGGACCTAACGATTAAAGACCAGGATCCTGTTTGTGGATTTCAGCTCCACCTTCAACACCATCACCCCCAGCTTGACTGCAGTACAAGCTCTCCCAGCTGCCTGACTCCACCTGCATGGTGTCAGACTTCCTGTCTGACAGGAGGCAGCCCGCGAAGCAGGGGAACAAAAGTGTCAGCTAAATAAGTCAAATGTTAATTTAATGTGTAGGAAACATGTCTTTGGCTCCCGGACCATCAGTACTGGTTCCCTTCAAAGTTTCATTGTTTCCCATCTGTTCTTTCCCCTGTACAACAGCTGCACCACCAGTCACCAGTGCGTCAAGCTCCAGAAGTTCCAGAAGTTCAGCAGCCAAAACTACCTGGAGCTCAACACATGACAGTGGAGATGGTTGTGGTTTTCAGAAAAGAGCCAAGCGCCAACCACCCCCATCACCTTGTGTGACTCCACAGTTCACACTGAACACCAGTGGAGTTTGTACTTCCTGCCAAAAACAATGATGGTACATTTCTACACCGCCATCACTGAGTCCACCCTCACCTCCTCCATCACCATCTGGTACACTGCTGCCATGGCCAAGGACAAGGGCAGACTGCAGCGTATCATTCACTCTGCAGGGAAGGTGATTGGCTGCAATCTACCATTTCTCCAGGACCGGTACGCCTCCAGGACTATGAGACGAGCAGGAAAGAATGTGGCTGACCACTCCCACCCCTGACACAAACTGTTTCAGACACTCCCCTCAGGCAGGAGGCTGGGGTCCATCAAGACCAAAACCTCTCTCCACATGAACAGTTTCTTTCCGTCTGCAGCTGGCCTCATCAACGAGGTCCGAGAACCCCACTGACACTGGCTCCCCAGATCACCCCCACCCCCCTTACAGTACAGTACACTCATACTGTAAATTGTGTAAAACATGTAAATATTTTGGACATCCTGCACAAACTGTAATTTAAGTAACAGCCATATTGTGCATATTCTTTATAATTTCTTTTAGATTTTTAAGCTTTATATGTATGATTCTTGACCTGCGGTACTTGCTTTATCTTTCTAATATATTCAACCTACTATGTTTATTGTTATGCATCAAAATACCAAAGCAAATAACCTTAAATCCACTTGGCAATAAAGGTGATTCTGATTCTATACCAGTGACAACAACATTGGCAGTACCACCTACAAAAAGTGATAGTTTGTCAAAAAATCAAAGGGAAAGCATCTCACAGATGTAGCTCACACAGTTTGAGTGACATCTGATCTTGTAGACATGCAGAGCAGAATAAGATAATAATTACCCCCTCCCCCGGCTGTGTGTGTGTGCGTGTGTGTGTGTGTGTGTGCGTGTTTGTGTGCGTGTGTAATGTGTGGAGTTGTGTACAGAAGTATTTATATGTGTGGCCAGACTTAAACACGCCACCTGTGTTTGTGCAGGTTTCCTCTGATAGTGAAGTTAAACACTTTGTTTCCCCTCTAATGGCTCCCTCGTTTGGTCCAGCGGAAGCAGGGGAGAAGGGGTTATTGTGTGAGCGATTTGTCACCGCCTGTCTGAGTTGTGAGGTCCTCGCTGACACCATAAATACTTGATAATAGTTCATCTGGAGAAAAGCTGTTTCTCATACTCCTGCACTGACCTCATGCGGGGCTTTTTTTCAGTCCCATGTGTGACTGCATTTATTCTATGGGACTAGTAAATGTATGTTTATGCTACAGGTGTTGTTCGACCTAAATGTTGACATATGGTTCTTATGGGATTTTCTATACAACCTTGCTATTATAGTCTTTTTAGATCATAAATCTTTTTTTTTCCTACACTATTTGAAAATACCCATTGAAAAAAATTAAAACCATACATTTACCACAAAGAAATGAGGACAGTATTCATGGCCTCTTTCATGGCACAAAGAAAGACTGCTTAATGCACAACATACGGAAAAAATGGGGGGCCTTTTGTGCATCTTTAGTCCAAACTGAACAGAATTCTTAGTGGACATTTAAATATGCAGAGTATTATATGAAAGGGAGATCAGGTTCCGCTTCTATTGGCGGACTCTAATTCAAAGTCCCTGGCTCTATGTGAAACTTGGCTGAACAGTACTTTTCTAACAACTATGATTGCTGTTCCTAAGTAAGCTTGTTAAAGAAAAAACAATCAGGAAAAAGAGATGTATATTAAAGAAATGAGTAAGGCTTAAGTCTTACAACACATATGATAAATGTGTCCACTGATATCGGTAGATTTCCTTAATATTCAAACAATTATAAGTAATTAAAAGCCCAATTTTGAAGTCTGGAGAACACACGTCTCCCTGAAATTGTGGAAGTTAGTTACAGAGCAATTGATATATTTTCTCGATCTTCATCCAAAACAAGGTGGGTTTTGTCAAAGATATTCAACAGAAATGGCTTTATGTTAGCTCACAAGAAATCAATAAGAGGTCACTAGATGAAGGTAAAGTAGTGGGAGTAATATTTTTAATACATGAAGAAGATCTTTGATTCTGTGAATCATGAGCAAGGCCTACTTATAAATATACTTACGAAGCTAAAAAGCTTAAAAAATGTAGAATCCCAAGAGCAATGAGTCAAATCTATGCTATGGTATGACATCACCCCTTTGAAACTGCAAAATGGGCATTCCACAAAGTTCCATTCTGGGACCATTGCTTTTTATCTTATACTGTACATTAATCAACTACGAGACAACTGCAAAGAGGTTGGGTGTGTGCTGATGAAGCAATTATTTATACAATTGTTGCTCTTTCTCTGGTGATTTCTAGCTGCTGGCCTTTTTTCAGATCACAACATATCTATGGAATATAAATTGTAAATGGTCTGTACTTGAATAGTTCCTTTCTACTCTTTCCGGCCACTGAAAACGCTTTTACAATACATCACATTCACCCCACTCACACACATTGATACACTGCGCAGAGGCTACGTGCCTCTGCCATCAGAAACACATATTTACATATTCACACACCGATGGCACAGGCATCGGGAGCATTTTGGGATTCTTGCCTAAGGATACTTTGACATGCAGACTGGGATCGAACCATAGGCCTACATAAAATATACAGTGTGATGCTGGTCTGATTTAATTACACACAAATGGAGCCATGGCATGGTTTAAAAGCATGCATATGTAATTTATTTATTTATTCACTAGATGGTTTTTGCTTTTTATCACTGTTTTTTAAAAGGGTCACATAACCAAAATCCCCCTAAACATATGTTGCTCCTATTATTGTTATCTAGCTTGAAATTAGTTTCATGTATACGTGTCAAGGATATGAACACCTGGAAGGCTGGACTGTCACACAAAAAATGAATCCCAATGGAATTTAGTTTTTGCTCCTCAAACTGTTTAGAAGTTTCATTCGTAGAAGAGATGGGTCATTTAGCCCAGACAGGAGGATAGACCATGTAGTCCAGGAAGCAGACCAGCAGGGGCTGAGCTCTAACCACCCACTCTCCACATGATAATAACTACTGGCTGTGAAAAAGTCAATCTGTTCACCTTGGGACATAGAAGCAGGGACAAGGACACAGAAAATTAAAGCTGCACCAAGCTAATTAATAACAAACAGATTCACCCTATGTGCACAAAAAATAGTCTTGTCAATTATTGTGACTTCTATTGACAAATCTAAATGAATTCTCACCATTTTGGAAATGTTCTGTAACACTAGAAATACACACTTAACACAAGTCTGCTAGTGGTGTTTACATGTACACTGTGACACTGTTGCCTCAGTGTCTCCTCCTTGGCTTCAGAAAGTGTAGAAGTGCGTCATCGCAGGAAGTGAGCACTGTGCCAGTTCAGCTGGCAAGCAGAATAATAATAATAATAATAATAATAATAATAATAATAATAATAATAATAATAATAATAATAATAATTGAATTTTACTGCAGTGAATGTATGGTTCTTTATATTTCCATAAATGTATATTATTTTGGATGTGGTTACTGCCACTGAATTAAATGCATGAAGCAAGTTGTAGTCAAACATATGATGATCTCATAGAATATGATACATTGCTGTAGGTTAAACTAAATATATATACAAAATATAAAGTAGTTCAAATGAGCTCAACGTTAAACATCTACCGAAGTAAAATGCAACAAACACATTAGTGCAGCAGTAATATTCATCCAGAAACACTGCCGATGGCACAAGCAACGGGAGTATTCTGGGGTTCTTGCCTAAGGATACTTTGACATGCAGACTGGGATCGAACCATCCATAAAATATACAGTGTGATGCTGGTCGGATTATATTACAGACAAATGGAGCCATGGCATGGTTTGAAAGCGTGCATATGTAATTACTTTTTTATTCACTAGATGTTTTTTACTTTTTATCACTGTTGTTTAAAAGGGTCACATAACCAAAATCCCCCCAAATATATGTTGCTCCTATTATTGTTATCTAGCTTGAAATCAGTTTCACCTTTCTGTGTGAAGGATATGAACAACTGGAAACTCCCCTATTTAAATGTGATTCTTTTCAGGTTAATACATAAGTAAATAGCGGATTCAGTGTATCCCCCATCAGGTGCCAGGCGGAAAATATATGACTGAAAAGTTGTGTGGTCAGAATCTTCTGAGGGGTGTTGAGGGGACTTTGACTCATGACCATAGTTCTAATGCTGGCTACTGCAGGCAGTCTACTGTGGCAAAGACATTTTTATTCTATTATATCGAGTGGGATCACATTTCAATCAGCACTTGAGCTCACCCAGGACAATATTTTTTGCAATTCAATTAGTATATAATAATGAACCCCCATCCCAGTAGCTGGAAAGTAGAGTACATGGTGGTCAGCTGTTTTTTCAAGCTTTTTTTGTGTTAATAATAATCACACTGCTGTTATTCATGTTCTCCTGAGTGAGCCTTAATGAAGGCAAAGTCAGCTGTTAATATGCATCAGGATTAATAGTGTTGTGTGAGTTTTAGGACCAATTCTGTGTCCATTAGACTATTTCTCCTTGTGGCACTATTACTGCTTCTAACTAACTTCTAGTTACAGCTCATGTTTTTCAAGGTCATCTCTTGGTCATCTCAAGGCTTTCCCCAAATATGCTCATAAGTGAACATCTCGGTATTTATGGGCTTTCTCCATGTGATGAGGTTCAAATGAGATTAAATAAACATGCCACAAGTAACAAGTAAGATTGTGGGCAAAAGAAACGTACATTAAATGTAGGCTTAAACACAACCAATACTGATCATTATAACAAAATAGAGCAATTAGGCTTTCATTAACACCTTTTCTTGGCATACACATTTTGAACTTTTCATTATTAAAAGTGACATCACCAAACCCATTATTGTAAAGCAACATGCCCTAGAACCATTTATTTGTCTTATCAAGTGGTCAGTTCCCTAACAGAGCAATTTATTGTCAAACGGTGTGTTGTCTGGAATCTGGTCTGTGAGAATATATTTCAGTAAATGCAATAGCCAGCAAAATAACACTGTATCACTGACATAGAAACCCACACTATAACAGTGCAGTGACAGTGTTAAGTGAGCTGGTGGTCACAGATACCCAGAAAATATTACTGTTGTGAAACACTTGACAGTAAATCCTCATCAGTTTGACTTAGCCCTACCTTTCGGTTGGGTCCGATAGGTAGGGCTGAGATCATTCATTTGACTAAGCTCATGCACGCTGAAAATTTTAGTCATCCATGTAGTAATAAATTACCAGGAAACTGTAAACTGCAATTCAGTGATATGTCATAAATCCACAACCATAACACATCAAAACACAGAACACCTTCAACACTCTATACTTCTTCTTATCTTTCATCATAGGGCTGTGATCTTATTTTGTGCCTTGGATGTGAGACTACCATTCTCCATGGAACCGCCTGATAAAAGAAAGGTTGGATAACAGGCTTCTATACACTTCACCTGAATGAGAACAATGTGTGCTGGTTAACTGATTCTAAAACCCTGCAGAGAATCTCAGGGTAGAAGCTTGTAGAGGTCACTTCACATTAA
Organism: Lepomis macrochirus; assembly: GCA_024633595.2. Lineage (NCBI taxonomy): Eukaryota > Metazoa > Chordata > Actinopteri > Centrarchiformes > Centrarchidae > Lepomis > Lepomis macrochirus. Next base: position 31,586,974 of record JALXJV020000016.1, on the reverse strand, counting down.
ACCACTATGGATGTTCACACATGAGCAAGTCTATATCGAGTACAGTGCTGTTCCAGAGGGCGCTGGCTGTCATGTGTTGTTCAGTGTTAATGCAGAGCTCCACTGCATTGCGTGTTTAGTGGGAAACTGAAATATGCTGTGACCGGCAGCACAACACAGGCGTTTTCTGCTTCCAGTCTGTGCTGCAGCAAACACACGTCTGCCAGAGGTTGCTGTGACCTCATCATGGACACATTATGAAGATCAAGTGTCAATGCTGAGCAAATGCCATGGTGTAGCAGGGGAGTTTATAAAGATCAGCCTTTTCCATCAGATGCCACAGAAATCCATCTTCCAGACCAGGTCAAATGCTACGTGCACGCCATTCTTTACTTTTTAACATCTTTGGAGTGACGAATGGGTGCGCTGTGCAAATATCAGGACATTTTGAAGAGCAGGAGTATTTAAAAGTCTATTTTTTCTGAGACAGCTTAGACACTGACTGAATAAAATCAGGTTTATAGATGTGGTAAACCACTCCCATCTGGTGCCGCAAGCTCCCTCTGCTCATCATATCATCTGTGTGGTTTCCCAGAAGGCATCTTTGTTTCCAACTTGACATCCAGTGACATGATGACCTACCTTTGTCTTTGAATTTTTCATCAGTTTACGGAAGTAGGTGGAAAGCTGTTAAGGTACAGTGAACACTGACATACTTCTTCACTGCTTTCTGTGGCTCCAAAGCCTGGTAATCAGATTTCGTCTTCACTCCATTATTCAGTCTGACACTGTGTTCACGTTAGCTGATTTCTGCGTGGAAGCAGGGTTTGGTTTCCACTGATTTAGCAGATGCAGTCCAAAGGGACATGCATTTTCTCTCATAAATATACATAAACTTGGCTTTAGCGACTTTCTCAAGTACACTTGAGTAGACAGAAAGAGAAGCAGCTCAAACCACCAACCCTACGATTAACAACTAGAGCGGTGACCAATAACCAGTCACACTACAGTTTCTCTCAACTACAAGGTATTTTAGCATCTTTCAGCTTATTTATTTTGGTTTTCTGGCCCACACTCCATCACTATCATCATCCTTGTCTTCAGTCATTTCAGCAAAAAAAAAAAAAAAACCTTTGATAAACCTACCATACCCCTACCTGCCAAACATCACAAATAGCAGACAGACAACATCAGTAGCTGGTGAACACTGTGGAGCATTGGCAGCTAAAAAGCCAAATATCTCCCTCCAAAACATAATGAATATTGGACTGATATTCCTCAGGTCAGAAACAAGACTTACAAATGAGCGCCAATGTTGGCTCCATGTCTGTCGTATGTGTAAAAAGGCAAGGTAAAAGAGTTAAAAAGTGTTTGCTAACACATTAGTTATAACATCTCTGTAAAGTGATGAAATATCAGTTTTGTATTTACAGCTGGTTGGGTCCCATTTTTGTGGCCATTTTTCATTTGCTATTTTTATGGCTCACTTGCAAAGTTCTGATTGGCTCTGGCTTGATTTCAGACATCTGAATTCAAGTAATTCTGGTGGGAACATCGACAGCCGTTTCCTTTGGTTGGAGAAGCCATCCACCTATCAAACCTTGGGCAGTCTAGGGTGCTAATGAGAATGTGTTTTTAGACTTGGCTGTTCATTGCTGTCTGAACAATATGGCATAACCATAAAAATGAGGGTGCCATCTTGTTCCACAGAATGTAGCAACAAGTATCGATGAGATTGATGCAGGTGTGCAGATTTCTGTAAGTCAATTTAAAGAAATGATTTTTAAATGAACAAATGTCTTCAAACATTGTGGACATTGTTAAAACAAAACAGCCTTTCTAACCAGAAAACAGATAACGTGAACACAGTGTCAGACTAATTGGATGAAGTGAAACAAAATGGCAATTCAGTCACATTATAACGCTGTTGGCTCAGTTGTTTTACCATCCATGGAAATGACTATCAGTGCGCACAACATCAGTACTATTTCACTGGCGAAAAACAAACAAAACAAAAACCGAGGTCAAAAACAGATCAAAACATGCGGAAATAGAATCATGAGCACACTCATCCATAGACACAAACAACAAACAGGAAAATAAAAAAAGGGCAGCAGTGATTTCGTATTGACTCATGTTACCGGGAAAGGACATGGACGTCACGCTCAGCTGAAAAAAATGATTAAAGTATGCATATATAACCCTAACCCCATGAGTGGGAGCACTACTCTTATTGAAGCAGACGGCGGAAGAAGGAATGAAAAATCTGCCAGAGAGGCAGCAGGGAGATCAGGCTAGGCTGAGAATGGACTTTCAGCATGTGAAATTAGCTCTCCTGCTGTAAGTTACAGCCCCTCTGCTGAAGAGAATATAAATATTTCCCCGTACTTTAGTGCCTCTGGGTGAAAACCTTGTGAGCACAGAGCACAACAGGGATATACATTATAGCTTTTGTCAGACCATAAAAAGCATTTTTCTTGATGCTTTAGCTGTGATTATTAGACAAGCCAGAGGGCAGTGAGACCAGCAGGGTGCTTTTTGCTCTTCAAAAAAAAAAAAAACATATGTCTCCACAGACATGTGATAATGACACATGTCAAAAGAGGTTAACAGCAGAGGACGACTACAGAATATGTAATTAACTTACATGTAATTAAATAAAAAAGCCGTTTTGGCAGCAGACTATTTTTGCTGCCAGAGCTGCAGCTCAGAGGTTTGAGAAAACACCATCATTCAAAATATTGCTCATGATATACAGCCATAAGGAAAGAGTGTCAGTTTTTTCATGGTGTGTGTTGGAGATGTTCCACACAGAGACAGAAAGCCTTGTCTATGCAGCAGACTTTAATCTTTGTGTTGCTTTATGGTAACAGAGTGTGTGTAGTCGTGGAAATGGTAGACGTGGAAGTGTCTTGTTTACGCTTGTCAAGGATGTTCTCAATTTGCGCGTAATATGGAGTTTCTTCGAGACACACAAAGTGAAAAGGTCATCTGATAATCAGAAAGCTGTTAGCTCGGAGGGATACAGCCGCTCTGTTGACAGCAGGGACGATGTGGGAATGTGTGGGAATGCTTACTTCCTGCATTATGTATGTGTATTCATGTTTGCAATTGCAAAAAGCACCTCTTTGCAGACACATGAACAGTGTTGGGGCCTTTACATGAAGTGCATCAATCGGTGTGCAACAATAGAATTGCGGTGTGTTCAGTGTCAGTAAAGGACCGGAGGCTATATACCTTTTAAACTTGTTTTTTTTCTAAATTAACAATTATTATGTTGTGTTTTTATGTCCGTTATCAATGTGGACTTGGTAGAAAAACAACACCACAGCACTGGGTGGAGCACCATCCTAATATTCTGTAACTATACACGTGCATTGATGGGCTGATGATAAGGATGATGCTGATAGCGAAGAAAAGAAAAACACAAATGTTATCTTAGGCGGGAAGCAGCTATGGAATGTCAGGATGGATCAGAGTATGTAATCACATCGTTTTCATCATTTCTTTTTTATATTTGGCAAAGCCTTCTTGTACATTTTTTAACGCTTTAGTTTTTCTATATTCATATTTTTACAGTTATTTTCATGTACTGTAAGCACCAAAAACCAGGGGAATTTTCTGGTATGTGAAAATGTACCTGGCAATAAACCTGATTCTGATTGAATATCCTCCTGAGACCCAGCAATACATTTTTGTCCTCTGTGGAGCACATAGGTTTTTTGTTCATAACTCTGAAACCATACATGCCACTGTGTTAAATCCTGTTGGTCCTTAGAGAGGACATCCTGGGCTCTCCAATGATATGACATGTGTGGGGGTGGGGCTTTTCAAAAATTTTCTTCCTGATTCTTCAAAATGGCTGCCATCCCTGTGAGCACATTTTATCGAAAGAAGAAAGGTAAGTATATTATTTTCTAATTATGAGCTTTGTGAGTTTAATATTCAGATTGCTTCTAGTAAATGAACATCTAAGGAATAGTTAGGTGAATTTTCAGAGCAGTTTAATTATTTGTTGGCATAAAACATAACCTGTTTATGTGTGTCCTCCATAGAGGACATCAGGATTTGCTTTTTATTTTTTAACCTGTTTTTATAGAAGTCAGCTCACTGACTGAGGCAGAGAAAATCCTTAACAGGATTACTGATGGAGACTCAGACATAGATTTGTCAGATGAGGAGGACCAAGAGGGACAGATTGACGGTGATTTTGAGGTCGGGAGTTCAGAGGATGAGGCATCAAGTGAGGAAGAGGAGAGTGAAGTTGAGGATGCAAGGGCCCGTCGCCCACTTTGGACCAAAACTAACACGTAGGCTTCTGAGACAAGAGTAGATAAGCTTAGACAGATAAGAGTATTTTTTTGGATGAACTATCACTTTTAGAGGACATAATTATTTAACATATTTGTCTGTCTCTTAAGATTCCTGCCTGTGCTGGAAGACTCCGGAGAGGTTGTCTGTACTGCCCCAAACCGTGTTGACTGGCCACCATCAAAATACTTTGAGCAGTACATTGACAACAAAGTTTTTGAGGACATTTCCTTTTGCACAAACCAGAGACAGATTCAGGTGTCAGGCTCAAGTCTGAATACAACACCTGAGGAGATTAAGACCTTCTTTGGAGTCTCGGTGTACATGGCATGCCTTGGTTACCCAAAAATCAAAATGTATTGGGCCAAAAAACAAGAGTGCCAATAGTTGCTGAGTCCATGACAAGGGATCGCTTTTTCAAGATCAGATGTTCTCTGAAAATCACTAATGATCTTGATGTAACTGAAGAGGAGAGGAAGCTAAATATGCTTTGGAGAGAAATTTACAGCACTAAAGATTGAGTTCAGAGGTAAATGTATGCCTCGAAATGTGTTCATATTTGCCACAAGAGAGTCCCGATGTCCTCTCCAAAGGACATACTCTAAAAAATAAATAAAAACATGTTTTGAAATTTTTTCAATTGTAGTGATGTTTTTTCACTCCAAAGAGTCATGAAGTGCAAAAAAAAAAGGAATTCAAAAACTTTTTTTTCTCTGGGTCTCAGGAGGATATGGTCACATAAAAGGCAAGAGTGTGATTATTTTACATATTATGTCCCAGAAAGCCTTGCATGCGTTACAGTTAAATATACAGTTAATATAGAGTTCCTTTTGTTTAAATTATTGATTGTGCTCCACTTTGTTGTGTTGTGTTGTTATCTTAGCAGTGCATTAGGAGTATGTTTCGCTGTCACATCATACAGATCACTCTAAGCTAAGTAGACCACACTCACCGCCCTCTCCCAGTGACAGCATGTCTTGAACTGTCCATAGGAAGTGGAGTCCAGTTATTGCTTTCTTCTGCCAGGCACCATGACATGGTGAGACCCCATGCAGACCGAGGTGAAGTAGCTTTACAGTCCCAATCAAAGCTGTATGCATTTCCACATCGGAGTTTGCATGACTCTCGGCCCAAGCACTTGATGTTTTACTTACATGGTCTGTGGCTGGACCTGGGTTCTGCATATCTCCACTTAGCAGAAGTAGGAATATTGTGTTTAAGACGTGCCATGTGCTATTTCTTTTGGTATGTCGGCCTCTGCTTGTCGCACTGTGCCGATTGTCGGTTTGCCAGCAAGTGCAATAAATTGCAAAGTATCCATAGTCGAAAAGCTCAGCTGTGCTCTGTCTGGTAAGAATGACATTTTGGCATTTTCTACCATACTGAGGCTTTGTCCAAGTGGAATAAACAAAACCCAAAAACAAAAAAGCCATAAGAAGACATGCCTCATTTCTCTATGTCTGTGACCTGCTCCTTGGTTGTTGAATCGATGATGTAGGTTTTCCTTTACATCAGGATGTGATGGTTGAAAGCCACTCACCAAAACACACACTAGGGTAGACAAAGATGGCAAAAAAAGGCCGTTTAGGTGTGAAGCCTACCAAACCAGCCCTGCTGGCGGCGGTGTGAGCCTTGCCGTTCAGAAAGGTGAAAACAGTCACACATTCACTGATGTAAAGCTGCTCGCACACTGCGCAGACAGCGTCCAACTAACGCCAACATTCTAAAGTTGGCCATAGTTGGATTTTGTCTTATTGGCAAGTGTAATACTACAAACTACATATTTCAGCTAGTAAGAATGTGGACTGACTTTGGCACAGAGCACGCAAAAATAATGTCATACGGATAATTGCAAGAGAGACACTCCTTTATTTTATTTATAGCCTAACCCAGCTGTGAATCATGTTAAATAAAGACTACAGTCTGTTTTAAAATATAAACATGGACATTAAACGTAGGCCAACCAAACACAAATTTCATCTGCAACAACAGGCTAATTTTATTGCTTATAATAACATTTGTCAGGTCTGATAAACTGCAAACACTTGAACTGTGATTATTCTGTTACAAGTAACATTAACATTTCACAAAGACGTACCTTTGCTACCACGGACGTAAAGTGATGCTTATTTGTGTGTTATGACTATTTGAGATAAAAGCAGCTGTAGATGTACAGATACTGGGTGTTATAGCTTTAATATACTGCGCACGCTCCCGCGGGAGGGAAATCTGTTTTCGGCTGGTGATCATTTTTTCATTTTTGACACCTGTCATTTCCTACAGCGCATGTTCTGATTCAGATTGTGCACAGAAGGAGGGGCTGTTCACAGACGGGTATAATACAGGCTTAGTTCTCGAGGGAACACTTTCAGAATGTTGCGGTTTGTTGGAAAATGACGCACATTGGTCCGGCTTTCTACAACTCCACCCGGCTGCCATGCATGGTGCCAACTGCTCATGAGAAACAGAAAGAGTACATTTACATTTATTCATTTAGCTGATGCTTTTATCCAAAGCGACTTACAACTGCTATACATGTCAGAGGTCACACGTCTCTGGAGCAACAAGGGGTTAAGTCTCTTGCTTGTCTTATCCATTGTGCCACCACCACATTTATTCACTCTCACACATAACAGCAATTTTGGGGTTTAGTGTACTGCTCAAGGACACTTCGACATGCAGGCCGGTGGAACCGGAGATCGAATCTCGCCTCTACCTCCTAAGCCACAGCCTCTCTATACAACTCTGTGTTGGTTGCCTTAGTGATGCTGTATTCTGCATTTAAACTGTCAGGTTATTTATTAATGTAGCCTAATATTGCTGCACCCACTGCACGGCCCATAGCTATTAAGTCATTTTTATTTAATTGTCACAGTTTTTCTCAATTGCTAAGACACACTTAATGAAATTAAGTGATGATCTTCATCATCACCTTCTTAGCACAGCAGAGGTTTTTCTTGCAAATGTGCTTTTCATTTCTTTCACACATTTTCACACCCTTTTTCTAGACAGTTAACAGAGATCTCATAAAAAAGACCCCAAACTCTACTGGATTAGCTGTGTTGAACAAAAGAAAAACATCTATTCATAGCAGATAGAAATGACTTGTATTTATGAATCTCTAATGCACCCATGTGAAACTCCTTTGCACAACTCTTCAACCAGCAATCAGCCTCTATCCATCTCTAAAAGATGGGTTGCTATTTGCAAGCATGGATCAAAGAGGCCAGAGGCAGGTAAGGAGAGTAAGAGGCCATGACAGATGGGTTCCGAGTTCCGAGTATTTCAACTCTTTCCTTTTATTGCCTTTATGTTTATTTCATTTTTATTTACAGTAGTCAGCATTTCTGAGTTTAAAAGTATTGAAAAAAGAATGACATGGACAAATCTGGTGCAGTGCAATAAAAGCACTTGTTTCTGAGTATTTCTGATTTTAAAATTATTTACAATATTGGTTCTTTGGTGAAGAAAGAATGAGTACAAAAGCTGTACCATAATGAATGTCCGGAACTGTCTAATCTAGGTGCTCATGGTGTCGGCATTATGTCAGTGACAGTTCATGGGCAATAAATAAAGAAAATGTTCTCACAAAATGTCTTTTCTTTGTTTCAACAGGTCATCTCAAAAAAAGTGTAAAAGGGCAGGTGCAGTGCAGCAGGGGTTGTTATCTCTAGTAAAATCATGGAGAAAATGACACACTTCATGTTGTTAAATGTTTGCTTGCCTTTTTTGGCACATACTATGTAAAGTATCGACACATGGCACAGGCATACATCACAAAATTAAAGTTACACTGACTCATATTGATAGCTGTATTTTGTATTTGTCGTCAATTGTGTAATGATTGATTAAAAGAATACATTCATTTGACCAAAAGGTGCGTTGTTTGATGGAAATTTGGGGGGTTTTTAATTTTTTTTTAAATTTTTTGTGTGTTAGAGCATTTTGTCTCTAAATGTGTCATATTGTCCAGAGACTTTTAGTTTAAGCCTGTTTGTGAACTGTTTTAATGTAACTTCTGAACGGACAAATGTGTTAAAGCAAATGAGGAAGATCTGGACGTTAGTTGTTGCTGGACTGTTGTTGATGAATTCTGATTAGGCTACACTGAGGACGGCAGGTGTAAATATATAACTGATATGTTGTTTGCACAGGCTGTGAATGAATAGAAAAGGAACTGGAATTGGTTACTGTTGTTCAGCTTGACAGAATGCATTACTCAGGAAGTTTTTACACATACTGATTTTACTTGTGCCAGTATTTAAAGTAACCGTACCTTTATTAAAATAAAAATATCGTAGGACTCTGGGACAAAGTCGACGTGTGTTTAATTAATTTCCATGCAGAGAAAAAACCAGCAAATCCAAACTTGATTTCACACAGAGGTTTGGAAGGCATTATGTGTTAATATGTGTTGTGAAATTGCAAAATCCAAAAATGGCTAATATGAAAATGTCCAAATGTTCCTGAATACATGTGTGGAGTTAATTTTGTCCGTTTATAAAAATGCAGCAGTATGTAGCTCATTCTGATGTGTTGGTGTTTGCAGCATCAAAATGCTAATAATAAATGCCATACGTGTCAAATACTGATAGAATGGGCCTGGTTGTGAACAGTATGAGTCTGGTTGCATGAGTAAACAGTGATAGGATCCTCTACCAGCAATTTCAGCTTATCTAGCTTATCTTATGTGTAACTCCCTGATTTTTAGCCCAAATTTCCATGTGAATAGTCTGTGATGGTGATCTGTTTCATTTCATGAGTAGCACTAAACCCAGTTGCTCTTGATTGACAGTGATTTCAAACGATGCACTCTGCAGTGTACTGATACCAGGTAAAAATGGCACTACTTTCACCAAATCAAGTATCGTGTGATGAACTGAACCTGAACAATGAAACATAAAATAAGTTAATGAAGATGCACACTGAACCCTACTTCATGCTCTGCATCTGTGGGTCGCAGGGATGTGCAGGGGCCCTTTTATAAACAATGCGTACGCGCAAAAGAAGGAGTACGCTGCTTTCTAAGCAAACTTTGGGATTTATAAAAAACAACATGTGTGTGGTCCTCCACGGAAACTCTGACCCATGTGTAGACATAAACTGGAGAAATGAGAAACTGCACTCTTATGGTAGAAAGATGAAACCGAAATGGATACTATTGTGAATATTATCCAACACATAATTTAACATATATAATTATGAGTTAATTTGTGAAAACAGATAAAAGCCATTATTAAACAAATAAACAAACACCTGTTTGACTGATTTTCAGTGAAGTGTGCCATAAAAAAAAATAAAGATTCAATTCAGTTTTCTTCATATAGCACCAATTCATAACAGAGGTTAACTCATTGCATTTAATCACTAAATCTTAAAATGATATATCTTGTCAGAAAACCCAACACCTATTCGTTTAACACTCCTTGGAGCACACACCATGATTGAGGATAAAAAAACAATATCTGTTTTTGTAAAAGAGCACCTCAAATATGTTGGACAGCTTAATCAGGATTCATATTTACTTTGATCTGTATTTAAGACTTGCGAGCTTAGAAATTTAGTCCCCTCTATATGGTTAACCGTAGAACAAATTTTAAATTATTTAAACTGAACCATGTTCAATGCTTCAGCTGAGAAAATCCAAGTGCATATGTATCACTTGTTTGTTGCATTTGACTCAAATGCCTTGGGCAAGCGTGTGAATGTAAAACAGGGTATGTAAAAACACTATTTATTAAGCAGATATCTCAGCATAAAGCTTATGTCATGTACAACTAGTCTTGATTTATTTTAACTTCTTGGAAACCTCATTAACTGAGTCTTTGTGTTTGTAGGACGGCATCTACATTATTGAGCAGCAGCTGGCAGTGCAGTGGAGACCGTCTAACCCTGAGTTTCACCTCACAGGCTACATTCAGCCTGCCCTACTTTGTTGTTGTAGGTTGCTGGAGACAGATGCAGACTGAAAGGACGACCTGCAGATATCACTCACCACTCCGCCTGTCTTTCATTTTTTAGTTTGAGTTAATATTTCCTCAAAAGACGCTATTTGTACATGTCCACAATAATGTAAAACAAAAAACATTTTGGCAAGAGCTTGCTACCAATATTTTAGTATTAATCTTGTGTTTTTACTTTAAATGATAATTGTCTTTCTGACATAAAGAATGAATGTGGTGATTGTCAACAAGAGATCCTTCATTGTCAATTTAAATGCTGTATTCAAATTATTGCAAGTTCAGAAAATCCCCCACTGCCTTCTCTTTGTTGCATATTATTTCAGAGCTCCACTGTCTCTTGCACTCTTTAAAGCACAAAAGGGCTCTGCATGCTCAAATACAACTAGGGCACGTAAAGTGGCAGTGTATGTGTGAAGAATAAAAACAGGTTGAGAGGGAAGTTAAAAATTGTCTGATCTCAGGCTCCTCTGTCCAAAAGGTGAGGGGCGAGGGGGTTTGAGATGCTAGGTGACCTGACAAGCACTTAGTTTGAAGTTTGAGTTCCACTGAACCTGTTTCCCTCAGCCCATTAGTTCTATTTATCTAACCTACCCCTTGTTCTGTCCTGATCCAAAACAGCTCAAATAAGTCCATCCTCACATTGCTAGTTAAGATGCTATAACAAGACAGTTCCCTCATTTGATCTCACATGGCTGGTGCAACACCTTTCAACAAACCTCACACCGGTAATAAGGTGCTCCTACCCATCTGCAGTGCGACGGTGAATGTTACTGCATACTAGCACAATATCCTGAGGGCCAGCTAGCTCTCTGGATGTGTTTGATAATGACAGGAAGAAAAGAGACAGCTAGGTGTGTGAGAGGATTTGTTTTTGGCTCCTGTCTAGCACCTCTGCTAATCCCAAGGCTCTAATGTTAGCAGAAGCTGCGGGAGAAGTGTAGCTAAGAGCCAGCTGCTATTGCTAGAGGAGGATTAAAAAAATAAAGTCATGACGGAAGTGTGACACTTGGGTGTTGTCTACATTACCTTACAGTCTGCCAGACACTTCTGATCTCTGTGGCGGATGGAATGTGAATATAGACCTTTTTTCCATGGCAGCTGATGTGTTACCATACTTGATTATCATGCTTAAAGTAAACACAGGAGACAGAATTAGACCCCTGGTATTGGAAGGATGATACATCAGTAGCTATTTTAGTGGTAAATGCAAGTACAATATATACAGTAAATAGTCTTATTACAATAATAAGACTGTTTGAGGATTTCTGTGCGTCATAAAGACACACAGATTGGTACTCTATGCCATTCTGATTATGATATTTCTAAGCACAGCAGACCAATCAAGAGAATTGCCTGAGCACAGAGCAGTTCCAGTCTGTTTAAAAAAAAAAAAAAAAATCTCATTCCATTTTAACTCACCCCCCCCCCCCAGTCTGTTCAATTGCTAATCACAAAGAGTGCAGGGATGCTTTGTATTTTGTTGGTTGCCAAGGGAACCTCATTGTCATTTGAGTTGTTTGGTTTTCTCTCCAAAGGTCAATGACTTGTCTGATTGAATAACACTTTTCATGCAAATAATCTGCTCAAGCGAGTTTTCCCCCTCGTCTGGGTCTCAGTAATATTTTTGCCGCAGATGTGGAATTAAACACATCCTGCCACATGAAAGTGACACGTGTTGAAAATTTAAACTGTTGATGGCCACGGGCAACTTTTCATATTGACGCCTCTGCTCTGTCTGGCTTGAGGCACACCGCTCGCCAGCAGCATGGAAATAGTTATGGCAATAAATTAACAAACTTTGTTTTGTGCCAGGCGGCGCGGTGGTGCAGTGGTTAGCACTGCCATCTCCCAGCGAGAAGGTTGTGCGTTCAAACCCCAGTTACCCCAGTCTTTCTGTGTGGAGTTTGCATGTTCTCCCTGTGTACGCGAGGGTTCTCTCTAAGTGCTCTGGCTTCCTCCCGCCATCCAAAGACATCCAGGCTAGGTTAATTGGTGTCTCCAAAATTGTGCTTGGATGTGAGTGGTGGTTTGTTTATGTGTGGCCCCTGCGATGGACTGGTGACCTGTCCAGGCTGTATGCCACATTTGCCCGATGTCAGCTGGGATTGGCTCCAGCCCCCTGCGACGCTGAACGCAGAAGAACTGCGTAACTAACCGCAAACTAACATCCCACGATCACAATGGATGGATTACAACCTTGCTGGAGTGAGACAAAGTGAAGCTTGCTAGCTATCAGTGCATGTGCTGACTGTGCTGATTCACAACTGTCTTTGACACTTCCTGTACGTGTCAAACTGACCCCCATATGTCAGAGAGTCCCACAGATACACTTGGGGGCCTTGGAGCTCTCCAGATATGTTCATGTATTTGTATGAAACAGTAAGTAAGGCATTAATTATTAGTCTGTGGATTCTATTTTTCGTCGTAATTGTCAACCGTAAGGCCTCCAAAATTGGGAGTCGGGGATAAGAGCTCTCTCCTGCGTCACATGCATGCTGACATTTGGTGTAGCTGTATTGTTGTCCAGGTGGAAACAGGAGAGGGAGAGTTGTAGGGCTTATACACACTGCACAGTGCCAGAAACAGGTCGTGGTAATGGAAAGGACAAACACATTTGTCATAAATCTGGAGAAATACGGGAAATCGGAAAAAATTGGGAAACCAGGAGAGGGTAATGAATAAAGGGAGTCTCCCGGGAAATCGGGAGAGCTGGCAAGTATGGTCCTGGATGCCTGTGGAGTTTGGCAAAAAGTTGTTCTGCAGTTCCGTTAGCTGCGGTGTTGTCGCTGTAGTAGGAGAGAGGCTTGGGAGCGTGCACAGGGCTCATCCTGACCTGGTTTTTTCACATAACAAGCAGAAAAGTGGCTGTTCCAACCTACAGAGAAAACAGGCTTGTGCTTCATCTTTTCAGGTTTTCCCGGGTCATGCTGGGGTCATTTGCGGAGTTAAAGTAAGCCAAAGGTAACTTTCTCTCGTCTCTGTGTGTTGGGATGGCAGCCACCTTGATAAGGATGCACACTGGGATCCATTCCCAAGGTAACCCCAGGTCAAGATTAACTTTATTTTCTTTCATTACGGACAGACTGACTGTCTCTCCTCACAACGCTATGCCTGTAACCTCCAGCCTCCAATGTAGCATAGCTGAGGCATCAGAGACTGACCTTGTACGGAGACACCATAGACTCTATGGAATAAATATTGTAGACCAAGAGGCAATCCTTAGATAAAGGTTTGGTATTACATTGTGTTCACAGTATTGCTGTTGCCGCTCTCCCTGACCAGGCTTCAGTAAACAATGCAGGTATTCCTGAGATCTTCTTCTGCAATAAGAGTTGAACTGCGCCCAAGAATTACTATAACGGATATAACTTGTAATGTTTCTCTGCTGGATGCGTAAATAGGCCAACAGTTTGCTAAGAAACTGATTGCCTTAACTTAAAAGGTGATAATATGTCTATGTTGTGTTCTCAGTTTATTTATGCTGCTAATTAGAGACTTAAATATCAGTTATTTGATGTTTAAATACTTTAAACATCTCCATTAATTTCTGCTACTGTTATATTGTAACATATTACATGTTCCTATATTGTTGTCTACATATTGTTCAAACAAAGTACACTTAATACAGTCACAGAAACCTAAATGAAACACTCCATGATTCCATGAGTTATCATCTTTCCTGTATGTGGCCTACAACTTTGTGTTTGGGGAGGAAAAATTAAGCAGAAATTGCTTAAATTCCACTCAATACCAGCCCTGCACTCTTGTGGCCTAAAAGGTGCACAGCAAAAAAAACTGAAAAACTCAAACGCTAAGTATATTCAGAGGCCCAGATCTATGTTGACTTAGTAGATCCACCACTTGGAATGGATCAGTCTGAAGTAGGGGGAAGTAGGGGATTGAAGTTAAGCCAAAGGCCTCTGGCAAGCAGTATTAACCAGCTAACACGTAAATGTGTTTCATGATGGCATATTAGTTTGAAAAACAACGTGGTAAAGGCCGTATGTCCACATCCAGGTAATTATATTTATTCATGTGTGAATGGTTATGTCTGTATACACTGGTTTGTACCTCTACCAAAGTATGTGCATGATGTTTGTGTCTGTGGCATACCTTTACAGGCAGGATTTGAAACATCTGTGTGTGTATGGAGCCTTTAGAGGGCCCTATGGGGAATAACTGTGGGCCACAAACACATTCTCTTTGATCTGTGATGCCAAAAGTTTTACCAAAACCTGAGCACACACTGCAGGGCAAAGAAAGAGCCACCAGTAGGTCTTTGCCCCACCAATACTAATGGTCCACTGATTCCTCTTGGAAACCGAAATGTGTGTGCATAAAGGGCTTCATTCCAAAATGAGATATCCATCATTAAAAAAGAATGGGAAAGAGTCTTTATTTGATTTATTTGACATTATTAAAGGGAAGTAGGTAGTCCATGTACAAAAATACAGTATGACCGAAATGGGTTTGATCCATACCAGTCATTCAATTACTTGCCCAGGTGCTAAAAACTAATATATCTTAATACCAAATTCTTCTGTTTCTATACATGTTTTATTTCACACTTACTTCAGTAATGTAATGTTTCCCATGACAATAAAGCCCCACTGAATTAAACTATTTTTCTTTCTTTAGAGGCGGAAATGACCTCATTGGTTAAATGTGCAGTAAGCAGTTTGTGACCGTAAAGACACAAAATCTACTAAAGAAACAGAAACACAACCACGAGACACACTGTTAAGGCTGATGTGTGAGCCATCAAACGTTCATCAGATGGCCTGAAAAACAGAACTCCAATTTTCATATTTGAGTGTGCAGAAGCCTTTTTTAAATGAAGGGAAAATGGTATTTTCAAAATTTGTTTCATGCCATTTTTAAGTTTTACAACCTGTCATGATTTGTTCTGAATGCAGGACTAAGTCACGTTTGCAAAGACCTAAAGTACAGGTTACAATGAGAATGTTGCTAATGAAACTGGTAGTGCACAATCTGACATCACCTGGTAGGATCCAGCTTTGTACAGAGCAACTTAACTCCCCATTTTAGCTTTGAACACACCACCTCTCACAAATTCCAGACACGCACCCACACCACGCCCAGGCCGCCACATCCACATTCATTGATGACCATAGCAGTGGATCAGAATCTGTTTGAGCTGCTAACATATCTTATCCTAAAACTACTTGCTCACTTGCAGGAAGAGAAGTCGTTCATTCGGGGAGACAATATACGTAAACAAGAACGCAGAATGCAATGTGACTCAGGAGATTTAGTGGGTTGCCCGTTAATCGGAAGGTTGGCGGTTCAATCCCTGGCTCCAGGCTCCATGTCGAAGTGTCCTTGGAACCCCCGATTGCAGCTTTTCCGCCTGTGAATGTTTGTTTCAGTGTATACATTTGTGAATGGTGAATGCAAATGTAGTGTAAAAGTGGTCGAAGACTAGAAAGGTGCTACACAAATACAGAGCATTTACATGAAACAAGTCTAGTTCACACTACACGACAAATCAGCTTTCGGTCTGCAGTCGCCAGTCGTTGTGTGAACTACTCAACGACGCATCGCAGACGCTAGCCAGATTTCCAGCATGGCAAATATCAGGAGGAGGCCGACTCAACATCCACATCCAGCCAATGAGAGCAGGCAGCTACTTTTCACTGCAAAAACCTTTTTTACTCACCTTCAGCTCTCTCTGTAGCTTAAATATTCTTCAGCTATGATGACCACTGGATGATGAGACAGCATGCAGTCACTGTAAAACGAGTAAAGATGTTCCTCCAGAGTGATGAGAAAATAGAACGATTATTGTCTTCAGGTTTAAACTTGTGCTAAAAGCTTCATTTCTAGATCTACTACCAGGAACCCTTTGGAGGTGAACGTGACATTGCCTTTTATTTCCAGCGTGTGGAGTTCCAAGCAACATCACAGATGTATTAGAGAGCAGAATTACTTGATTTTCTCTGAAAGACATCAAAGAACAACAGCCATAAGGGACGTCATGGAACGAGACTAGAACTGTGATGGAAGATAAGACCCAGCATAAACAGTAACGGAGGTCTGCACAACTAGGTGCTAGTTAGTAGAAGCTCAATTTTCTTTACAACCCACTTCAGTTGGTGTGTTTGTTATACAGTAGGTGATGGGTAATGACACATCATATCATCTATGCACAGACAATAAATGAGTGCATCTGCATTTGTTGTGTTTCTTCACTCATTTGTTCAGATATGTCCTCTAACGTGTCACCTGTCAGTACATAATGTAGGCACACACATATATTCCCACAGTGTTATCAACAGAGGTGTGGAGGCGTGTTATTCAGGTTTTTCCTTTTATTTGTCTCCTGTTGGTATATTTATACATGTAACATTCATACAGCTGCCAGACACTGTATCCTTTGTCCTCCCAGGATTCTTAAAGGAATTGTTCTGCCAAGCTTTAGAGGAAATGAAGAGATAATATACTGGAATAGCTAAAAGTTAGTTGTTTTGCTTCACCTGCTCCACACATTATTTTTAAATCTTGAGGATAGAAAAAAAAAACAAGAAATAAATCGGCTTAATATCTCATTGTCATACTATGATTGTTTTTTACTCTGTCTGCCCCATGTTGGTATAAGAGGTTGGCTCGCTGTGGGAGTTTGTTATGAAGTCCTTCCTGTGGAGCAAACCATTTCGGAGCTCTCCTGTGCTCTGCATGGCCGCTGGACTGACCCATTTATCCAAGCAGGGGGAGAAGTTCACACAGGTTAAACTGAGACAGTGAGGTGTTTCTGCTCTGAAATGAAACAGATATGTTTTACAAAGCAATCAGCATAAATAAACGCCTGGCTTCAGGTTTCCGTGAACGGTCAGTTTTATTATTTACATTTAACCAGATCAGTGATATCATTGCTTGTCCACACCAGTCAGGTATTCAAAGTGCTTGGCAGCATAAAGGATAATTTAGGTATTTTTAAACCTGGGCCCCATTTTCACATATTTTGGTGTGGAAATTACTGGTAGTTGCAAAAAGTAAAAATGCTTCAGCCAGCAGCCACAAATCGGCTGCAGAGGCTGAAGCATCTTTGGGGGCCCTTTGGGGAAATTGTGCTCGTCCAAATTTTTCCCACAAAAAGGGCTTCTTTTTCCACCACAGCTCAGACTGTTATATCAGGTGTCTGAGAACACCATGGAAACACCCTTTGTGTTTGACAGGAAACTGAAGTCTTGCTCAAGGATGATTCTCACTCTGAAATCTCGTGAGAGGCGAGTTGTTGCAAGAAACGACGATTTTTATTAACTATTCAACACATTCTAATAAAAAACTAGACTTTCAGTCTCTGGCAATCTCTGACTGCACGCCACTGTCAGGACTCTTTCTGTGAACATTTAGCCTGTGTGGCATTTTTTGTGCGTCATGTTAAATTACAGTCCAGAGACGGCAGAGTTGGAAGACTGACACTGTCAGAAATATAGTGACCCTGATTTAGTCTTGCTGAGCAGAAAACAGTGACAAAATGACGGCGAAGAAGGGAGACCCCTCATGGCATGATGATGTGGCCGACTGATATTGTCTATTAATGAACATTAGGTGTCAATAAGTCATAGTCGACTATGGGCAGGATCATGATGTGTCTGTAGAGCCCCACTGATGACTCTCTGTGGACAGACTGTCACGTGTCACATGACAGTTTAATGCAGCTTCACAGGTGTTTCCTCCCTGAGACATACATTTAGGAAAAAATGGGAAATACTAAGAAAGATTTACTAAGAAAATTGGTCTCACTTGGCTTGGATGTATTGTGATTTACCAAAACAGCAGCTCATTACGCTGTCAGCTCCTGGATTGCCCTTGAGACTGACCTCCAGGAGCATTCTGCGGGTGAACGAGAGCTCTGTGATTGCAGTTCAGTAAAGAGAGTTTTTTGAGATCACTAACCTCAAAACACAGGATATTGTAGGGATTTACTTCAGCCACATTTTAACTCCATAACTACCCAAGAAAAAATATACACAAACCACTGCAGAATGTAGTAGGCAATACATATTGTTACTATAATGCTAATGTCTCACCAGATAAGTCCGATAAATGCAGACAAATGCACTTTGTAAATATATTACCAAAAGTTAGAAGAGTTCCGTTATCAGCCTTCAGTGACTTTACAGTTCTTTGACTGTAAAGTTCATATTCAAGGGGTATCCAAAACATCACATTACCTCAGATGGCGTTTTTTAATAATTATTGCTGTATTTTTAGCCACACTACTGCCTTTTTTGGTGTCATTACTTTATCTGCTACCACTGAGATTTTTTTATGCCAATTCCATTTGTGCTATTTGTACATTTGCACTTCAGAGGAAGATCATTTTCAATGCACAAGTGATATTTGCTAATCGTGTGACCTTAGTCAATCCAGGGTTATATATTATTTTCAAAATTTCCACTCAATATTTGTGCAATGTGTCCTCAAATGCATATGCAATAAGGAGGTTGTATACACTTGCTGAAATCACACACGCCCATTCTGGACCACCTGTTTGATAAATATATTGCATGTCTGGAGCAGAATGGGTCACCTGATATATATTGCAGTGCAAAGGCCTTAGAATCTCAAAATCACTTAACATGTTTTTGCATGATTTATATCAACCAAATCAAACCATAAAAATCATCTGTTGATGAAGTTATTCTGTTTGTGACTTTGTAATGTTTTTTCACCGGGATCCATTGATCTTTTTATCACAATTAATGACAACAATAATGTTACTTCCTGCAGTGTTTAGTGAATGCATAGCTGCCGCCCGCACAAGATGAGAAAGGATACAATTCACCATTCTCTAGGAAACCAGTCTCTATATACCAGGCCCTATTATGTGGAAGCGCCTGCTATTACTGGCATTATGCTCATACAAGTCAGGAAAACTGAGTGTAGCACAGAAGTCCCTTTTCTCAAAGCTGCAGCTTGTGCGCTGAGAACAATGCAGCCATGTCAGGAGCACAGAGAAGGGGAAACATCACTGATGTTTACCTTAGCCTGCTATGCCAGCTTCCTGCTTTTATGCCATGGCCATGTTTGTCAAGTATTGTTCTGACACAATGTTGCTATTCATTGTACCCTGAACCGTCAAACTGCCGTGGCTATGTCTGAAGTTTCTGTCAGTTCTCTCAGAGTGGGACACTTAAGATGAAAGAACAGAGAAATGCAACAAGATTTGCTGATGTTGTGTGTGCATATGTGTGTCTAACTTATATCCAACAAAAGAGTAAGTATACGTCAAGGCAGGCTTGCTGCATTATATTCAAAAGCAACATTATCCATCCCACCGCACATGGTTTGGACATTAGCTCATGAAATGAAAACAACTGCTTGACAAATTTCATTCAGAGTTCACCACAATGCTGAGACAGTTTGTCCTGGGTCAGACCACCCGAAAGAAAATCAGGATTAAATGCGTCTCTCTCTTAACTGTACAAGTCAAGAGCGTAACTGTTGTTCATAATCTCTTCAGATGGGGTCAGAACTGTACTGAGCAAGGTGTCGGTGAGAATGCCTTTGCCATTGGTTTGACACTAATGCCTCTCAAGAGATGGGCGTAAGTATTGCGGCATATTGAGTTTATCTCAAAGATAATAAAAAAGTAAAGAATCTTTGTGACACAAAAATACATTACTTCAAAGTTAGATGTGTTCTAAATGTGTTGTGCATCCCAAGCACAAGAAGAAAACAGTTACCAGATATAAAAGCTTTTCATACTGAGCAAAACTATCCGATTAGCAGCTGTTATTTTCCACTTTAAAATCCACTGCTCAATTATCTCCAGGCTTAAAAATACTCCAGTGAATTGCCTGGTTCATGTTTGAAGTAGATTTCTTAAGTTACAACCACTATCATGTTTCATCCAGGTCCCTGTTCAGCAGGGGCATCCTTGCAAAGGCAATAGCTGAACTTGCTGCTCAGGGCCCCAGCACTGGTAATGCCCTTAAGAAACCTGGAACTAAAACTTGTGCAGTATTATTGGCTGCATCAACATTCCCAGTTTTTGTGTCAAGACAATGATAATGGTTTATAATTCATAATATGGTTGGACAGTTTGTCTCCACTGTCTCCACCTGATTGCAATCATGCTGCCGGTGGGGGGGTTAAAAGGTGAATAGCAGCATACCAGTGTTCTCATATTAGGCTCTGTCACTTTAGGAGGGTAACCTCTGACCTTGAGCTGTGACAGACTATGATGTTTATTTTATGAGAGGCCTCTGATTCGTCCATGTAGATGGCAATCATGTTTCTAAAATTGTTACTGGATAAGGGGCGGGACTAACAGGGAGAGCAGATCGGGGGACACCGGTGTTTTGTGTTTTCTTTGGAGGTAGCGACTAGCTGCAGAAGAAAGAAAAGTGTAATTTAATCAATATACAGAGACAGACCTGGCTAGTTTATAATAAGTTTGTCACACTGCTACACAGTTTTGTGTACTGTACTGTGTGTGATAGCTATCAGTCTGCCGATAGCTACAGGTTAGCACCATCGCTAACAGCAAGCTAAGCGTACGAACACTGGAGCCCCTGTTAATGTTATGCTTCGAGGGAGACCGTCCTGTGCCTGTTTTCATCTTCATCTTTCTGAGAGGATTGCAAAACGTGAGAACAGCGGGAGTCTACTGGAGGATGCTGTGAAACTGGGCTCAACGTTACTTAGAAGGGTCAACATCGCAACAGGCGTTCCACTGAGCAGCACAACAAACACTGTGGGGGCACAACGAGTCGGCGGACTGTCCGAAAAACTTGAGAGTCATGCAGAAGTTTGCCCAGAGGAAAAACCGCCGGGCCGCCTTTCTGTGGTGAGAGAAAGCATCTTATCATCCTGACTCTGCTGCTGATCCCTGCATGGGCAAACTGTTGTGCTGGATCGTCTGAGACTAGGCTACGGATTACGGTTGTTGTCATGATGTTGTTGTCATATAGCCACTTTCATAGTGGATTATTATTCGGGATTATTAGGCCAATACGCAGCTCACTGCGCTGTATGAAAGGTCCGGACCTGGGAATGGGATATATATTGGTGGATATTCTTTCCATTATGATCGCAAGATCTCTGGATCCCTAAAACGTTGTCTGTGCGAGTCCCCGTAGGCTCATTTGTTCTACTATCGTAGTTGTTTGTAAGAAGAATAACACCAAACTTGCGAAATAGTATGTTAATTACACAACTATACAGACACGTATTATATATTTCAATTTAAATTGAAAAAATATACATACATATATATATATATATATATATATATAGCTCCATGAAGCTCCATGATGTCTGTAATCTTGAGTAGACTTGTTCCCGGTAAATGTTTTGTTCCTCCCCGTCACTACACTCCTACAAATAAAAGCTACATATGTGTTTTTAAGGAAAAGGTCAACTAGCCTATTTAAAGAACAATGAATTGCATAACACATAGAGATAATACATTAAACAGGATTTTTATGGAATGTTAATTGAACTGGTTTTAGTCTACGGACATTAGACTACTAGTAACATTAACTGTAAAATAAGAAACCAAAGTAATTCAGTCTGTGATTCCTCAGCTCATATTTTTACATAGTATTCAACTAGTCTATATAGTCCATAATAGAATTTATGGCTTTTGGTTTAGTGTGCCACCTCAGGATTTTCAGTGGCCCCATCTGGCCACCCCTAGGAAAATTTTCTGGGGGCGCCCCTGACCGATTGCCCTCATGCCGATGCTGTGGATTCCAAGAGAACTTTAAGAAGATGGTGTAGGTGATAGTAAAGTGAAGTCAGGCTACCAGGAGCAGTGTTGACAGATCAGGTGCTTTTCTGCCCACTTGGGCTCATTTTTATTAAATTGGGCAGGTAAAATTGTTTTAAAACCATGGTTGTCAGCTTGACTTTCATCATACAGATAACACTGAAGGAAGGAAACAGGACTGCTTATTTTTCTTAATATATGATTGTAACAACCCCTGGCTCAAGGGGTGCAACATAAAAGAAGCGCTGATACAAAGAGCTCAGCAGATGAAAATTTATTCAACAAACTGCAACAAGTAACACAGAGGTGCGGTTCACTGCTGCTACAGACAAGGCTGCTTGCAAGGGGTGAGAGACCAAACTTTTCTGTGCTGCTCTTTTTATTCCCCATGTTTCATCCTGATTGGCCAGCTCCAGCCTCCGTTGGCCAATGTGCAGCTCAGCCAGGCTGCACAGGTGCGAGCCAGTCACCCACTTAACACCTGAGGAGAAAGTAATGGGGAGAAAGAAGGCAGGAGGAAAACAAAACAAAAACAGGCCAGCTTGACATGTAACAATGATGAAACAAATGCACAGCGTATAAATCCTTTTTATCAGGCAACGCTGGCCAAGGTATCAAAGGGAAAACTGACTGTAAGTGAAAACAAGTTGAGCGCATCAGGTGGGTACAAAAAGCCACATCAAGCAAACATTTGTGGGAGCGTATGCTAACCTCTATGTCCTCTAATAAACCCCTAGAAATGGGGACATAGTAACTTTTAGCATGTTCCCTCTATGTGCCATAAAAATCAGGGGAACATGGGAGTAACCCCCAACATTAATAGCAGACACTAAAAAGAGCTTTAAAACACTAAAATAAAGACTGAACACGCCTTGTTAGCACTGTTTAACATGACAAGAGTGAACACGAGATAGCACTGTGAAACACAACTCAAGTGAACTCTTCACTACATTGATCCTTTCAAAAACACTATCATGGATGCTTTGATTGATATCTGATTAAACTGTTGATTGAGTTCTTCATGTATTAAGGGTCACGTAAGGAAAAAACATCCTTCCTATCATCTACATAGAGATTCAGTTTTCGCATCTTCTTATCTATGTATCAAAAAGTAAACAAACCTGTGAAGTAAACATCTATCACCCTCATTAGTGGATCTGACTTATCACTTAGGCCTGTTATCACACTGTGCTGTCAATATGACCATCCATCCCACTGACCTACCGAGCAGCTGGGGAATCTTGACTATGCTAACATAAATACACTGAGATGTGGACGGACAGAGCCGCAAAAAATAATTGAAGTGTGATTACAGTCCCTCTAGAGGCTACAGTTTATTAATGTGTCACTTCCAATAAAGCTCTTGCTATTCAGATTTTGGTTGTCATGGAGATCGCAGTCACTCCTGAGATGGAGGCAAAGGTTAGACTGCCGGTGCATGATTCCCACCGCAAAGACAGATTGTAACTGCATCCCTGCCACTCAGCCAGAGCACTTTTCACTGTAGGGAGAGAAAGAGTCTCTACACCAGTAAACGACAGGAATCAATATTTCTGACTTGAAAAAAAACCCCAACAACAATCTCTCAGAAAACAATCTGACTGGTGAACATCGCCACATTTCAGAATGTACACCTCACAGACATTAATTGTTTCATAAGGCCGCAGCCTTTTTGTTGTGAATGTATTTTGTCATTATGTCTTGTCCTGGTTTGTAAAAACATGTGAGAAAGGCATCGCACTGTAGGACGAGCATCAGTAATTTCTAGTCATATTCCCATTATCCCAAGGTATTAAACTGCATTTGAAACTGTAATTGAACATGTATTGCTAACATTCATCACACAAAACCATTAAAGAAAAATCTAAGTATCTTAAAGGGAATTTTCATAGCAGGTTTCTAAAGATAATTTTGTGTTATTGTCTATTTGCTTCGCTCCTTTCTGTTTCACAGACTGATGCTAGCTGTCAGACAAAGTCATATATTAACCAAGGATTTCTCAACGCTGAGGGTGTGAGAGGTATCATTTCACGTGGCTCACAAGAGCGTTAGTTTGCGATGAGGACACTTGTGCTCACTGCCTAACTGTCACCTCATCCTCAGCTGTGACACCATTTTATCAAAGGCCATAGAATAATTCACTGAAGGACCTTATTCACATGAAGCCAGTCCATCCAAATGCTGTGAAGCCTCAGCAAAGTCAGGATTATAAAAAAGCTGAGAAAGCCTGTATTCATACTTCCAGCAAAGGAAAGAAAAACTTATTCTAGTAATTTCTTTTGTAGATACTTGCCTATTTGACACTCAAGGTTATGTAGACATGAAAGAAAGACTCAAAGTCAGGTATCACAGTAACTGTAATTTGTCCAAGATCAAAGCTTTTATTGCCTCCTTTTTTCCAACATATCAAAAACTAAAACCAAAAATGTGTCGGCACTAGGGCTGTGACAAGACACTTAACCCACGAGACTAGACGAGATTCGAGATTCAAGGTTCGAGATTAATGCAGTTTATGGTGATTTTGTTTTTTTATTCATGTAAAGAGAAACACAGTCATGTCACACCAGTCACAGTCATGATTACGTAATCACGTAATCCCGTTTTATAATAACCCTTTCATACCGTTTGACTGATGCAGTTTGGGACTGGGTGTTGCATGTGATACTGAAAGTAACTGAAACACTGGTCAGGCAGAAATCTCACTACAAATCCACACCCATGTTAACTTCGTCCCTGAACAGGGCGTATGTTAGTGTGGCATCAGCTGGGTGGAGTTTGTATTTCACTGCATGAGAAAATGAATGTGTGGCTTGATTGACAGCATGTGAAGAATGTCAATTGCGTGAGTCTTGCGAGACAGCTTTTTACCTGATGAGGAACAGCTGCACACCTGAAGGTAACGTCATTCATTTTGCAGGTATATGGCCATAACATTTTAACAATGTTTGTCCTGATGGTAACAACACATATAGAGTCAAGGGATCACTGAAACCAGTAGGATTCATCTACTGGGGACCATGAATGTTGGTACAGAAGTTCTTAGAGAGATAGATACTTATCCCAGGGGCAAATTCTCATGTCACTGCAGCAGTATGACAATGAACCTCACATGGATAGTGTGAAAGAACAAATTTCAAAACACAAACGTTAAATATAAGAGTTAAAAGTAAAAATATGAAGTTATGCCCTTAAAACATGTGCGTGCAGACAGTGTGCAAATTCCTGTGAGGTGCATAACATGGGTGTAGTTTTAAGTTTTAAAAAAATGAAGCACTGCACTTTACACTGTAATACATTTGATAATTATTGAGATATTTCAGGCCGGACTACAGAAATAACCCTCTGACAGAGATGGACACACATTGTGTTCTTTCAGGCAGACCGTTAACATAGCTAAAAATAAAACCCTAAAACAAAGAAATTAAAAAAAACATATAGACCAATGTACAAAAATACACACATGCTGAGCTGCACTGGAACAGCAAGAAGTAACTGCTCAGAGGATCTGAGACCGTGCTCAGTCGAAATTTTAATCAGGCATTATAGTTGCTTCTATCTGATGCGAGAACACAAAGTTACAATAGTCAAGTCAGGAGATAAAAGTGAAAAGAGAGAGGTGGATACATGTGGCAAAAAACAGAAGGAATTATTTTGATCTAAGTATTAAGCAGAGGATAGTTTTTAGTAGTATCGATTCATTATTGATTTGTGTCTTTTTGTTTTATTTTTCTGAAGTTTAGAACTCAGAGCAAGTTGGCAAGCAAATGATGCCATTCAAATGGTCTTCACTTTGTTTTGCAACATTGTTTCATCAAATTCCCCTCTTTAAAAATGACCTCAATGGCATGAACACCCTATCTGATCAAATCGCCCCTCCCTGGAAGCCCAGAACAGAAATTACAACATGTTCTATTCTTAGTGCATGAGCTAGGATTACCCAGGGCTAACATACAGCAAGCTGGCATGCATGGAAGTGTGTTATCAGTCCCGCTTTGGGGCTGAAGTCACTTCCTGCTTCTGCCTCCAGCCCAACCAGATAAGAGCACCCACTCTAAGCCCCTTTGGGAGTTTCTCTCACCAGGAAGTGGCAAAATGGGCAAACCCATGTGCATCAACATCGGACCACGCCAACCTGTCCGATGGTCCAAAATAAGCATTTATTGAATTTCCCGGTCAGAGATCACTTTTAGCTTGTTCATTGTGCCATTCCTCAGCCACACTCAGCAGTACTCACCGATGCAGAGCACACTGAAAAAGTCATCAGTGGCTTTTTTGTTCCTGGGCCACCTGTGTGTGTGGGGTCATCAGGGCTGATAGGTTATTCAGTATGTGTAGGAAGGAAGTGTAATTGCCCTGTGTAAATCATTTGGTGCTGTGATGACAGAACTGAATGCTTTTAGGCCTCTGTGACGTCTGTGTTTACACATGACTAGCCTCTGGGCTAACAGATGCTTTTCTTTAAGGGACAGTATAAAAATTATTGGCTATTATTATTATTATTATTATTATACACAAGGTGTGATTTCCTGTAGGACTCTGGGACTCTGAGTTCAGTGACTGACATAATAAAAGTTCAGTTTAGATCACACAAAAGCTCAACTTCATCTGTAAAGTGTCCGTGATCCAAACAACATGAATCTTCAGCTATTAATGATTGAACATTACCTCCATAGATAACATGGCCTTAACCCTAGCCTGCCATCTTCACTTTGTCTGCATCACGACAGAGACTATAGACTAAGTGCAGAGACTAAGTGCAATAAAGTTAAATGGAATGCCGGCAGCATCATCTGATGTATTTATAGCCACGCTGGAAAATAACACATGCCTCTATGAATGGCAATGTCAGTCAGACCATCATTGATGTTAGCATTTACCCCAAAGCCGTCCCTAAATTCAGGCTGACAGAGCAGCTCTCGTGGCTTTACACTCTTAGTACATCTGTCTGCTGCCTTCTGTCTGCACGTAGCTACTACCTGAGCAAGATGGCGCCTGTGTTCGGCTTTGCCTCTGCTCCCACTCTTTTCTCACGTGTATCTGTGGTTTTTCTGGTGTTGTTTTTTGTCATATCAGCCCTGTTAACAAGTAGCTGTGTCTCAGCTGTCTTAAAATATGATCGCCACATGTTATTCCGCATCAAGAGGTCCATGAACGATTTCTCGGTTACCTGGGCCAGGTCTACAGAGTTTTTCCCTCCAAACTTGGAATTTTCCACGTCATCGCCGATGTACCTGCTAGTGTCGAAACCTCGCGGTAGGAGAAGGAAGCGGGGTTCCAGGGCTGGTGTCCAGGTCAGGCTGAGGAAACAACGTGGCCTGCCTCCATGTCTGAGAGGTCCTGGATCTTTCTGGATTGAGCGTTGCCTGAGGTCGGTTCCTGTCAGCAAGCCGGGCATGAACATGTCCTGTGCACCGCCGTCCTTTTGGATCAGTCAACCTGACCGGACTTTTCTGTCTCGCCTGCTCCGAGGCCCCCCGCGGGAGCGGTTTCTATGTCCTGTGCCATGCCAGTTAGCAAGTAATAATCACGAACTATCAGAACGTGCCCAGCCGGCTCGTTTTGCTCTGTTTAACACACGCTCCATTGCTAACAAAACGTTCATCCTCAACGATTTATTCACAAAGGAACATATTGACTTTATGTTCCTAACTGAGACTTGGCAGCGAAATGGAGTACACTCATCTCAACGAACTTTGTCCTCCGGACTGTTCTGTGTTCGGGACACCGCTGGTGTTAGCGGCGAGGTGGTGGACTTCGCGCTTGTGTACCGGGACCGTTTCTGCTGCAGGCTGGTGAGCTCGGACTCTTTCGATACATTTGAGCTACAGATGACTAAGGTTGGAAATACTGCTCCATTTTATTGTGTCTTAATTTACCGACCTCCTGGTCCTGCTCACTTGTTTTTAGAGAATTTTGCAGAGTTTTTATCTTCAATTATCAAACTTGAAAATGTTTTGATACTCGGGGATTTTAACCTCCATATTGACTCTTCTTGTGCTGTAGCATCTGAGTTCATTACTCTCACTGAATCATTTCATTTTAAACAGCATGTTTCTGGTCCCACACATATAAAGGGCCATACTTTGGACCTTGTTTTCTCTTTAGGCCTGAACATTGACCAATTGAGTGTTATGGACATTAATGTTAGTGACCACAGCTGCATACTTTTTAACCTGTCATTTAATATTGATTGCCCTCCATGTACACCTATGCTGCAAAGACGCATAATTAACCTAACCACAGTTGAAAAATTTTCGGAGGCATTTGACCCTAGTTCTTTTATTGGGTGTAGTGACGTTGATTTATTCCTTCAGTCTTTTGATAGCCATTGTTTGTCTATTTTAAATAAGGTTGCACCTCTGAAATATAAAAGCACATCCCCTAAGAATCCGTGCCCTTGGTTGAATGAAGAAATAATGTCTTTCAGGAGAAAGTGCCGTAAAGTTGAACGTTTGTGGAAATCAACTAGTCTGGAAGTACATAGACTGCATTTGAAAGAGCTTATCACAGTGCTTAATGCTATGATAAAACAGGCCAGGTCAGTTTATTTTTCAAATCTTGTAACCCTGAACAAGAAAAATCCTAAAGTCCTGTTTGATACAATATCTAAGATTGTCTCTCCTCCTGTCTCCCAAGTGCCTGTGCACTCAAAGTCTGACTGTAATAGGTTTTTACAGGTTTTTGTAAATAAGGTGCAAGATATTAGAGCTACTATAAATCCATCTCTTGAGTCCATATCTGGTGGTTTAGCTGCCTCATACTCTTGGGATACTTTTTCACCTGTCAATGAAGAGGATATTAAGGGCTTATTAAGCAAAGTTAAACCATCTTCAAGCCCGCTTGATGCATTGCCGACTTCGTTGCTGTTAAAAGTGTTTGATTTGGTTGGTCCATATGTTGTTAGACTGATTAACCTTTCCCTTTTATCTGGTTCTGTGCCTATCAATTTTAAACAAGCAGTTGTCAGCCCCATACTAAAGAAACCAAATTTGGATTCTTTTGAACCGACTAATTATAGGCCTATATCTAAATTGCCCTTTCTATCTAAAATTCTTGAGAAAGTGGTGGCAGGGCAGCTGACTTCATTTCTAGAAGGAAAAAATGTTTATGATGTATTTCAGTCAGGTTTTCGAAAATTCCATTCTACTGAGACTGCTCTTCTAAAGGTATCAAGTGACATTTTGATGGCTGCTGATTCTGGTCAATACACTGTGCTAATTTTACTTGATTTATCATCAGCATTTGATACATTGGATCATGGAGTACTGATAAATCGTCTACGTAATGAATTGGGTTTTTCTGGGTCTGTTCTAAAATGGTTCACTTCATACTTGAGTGATAGATCATTTTGTGTGTCCGTAAACAACATCGTGTCTGACATGACCCCGCTTCCATATGGAGTTCCTCAGGGTTCGATTTTAGGTCCAATTTTGTTTTTATTGTATATTAGCCCCCTTGGTGAATTAATTCGTAATTTTCATAATGTGTCCTATCACTTTTATGCTGATGATATTCAGCTGTATTGCTCCTTCAATGAGTCAGAATTAGGTAAATTAACTGATTTATTGGAATGCGTGTCATGCATTAAGACCTGGTTATACAATAATTATTTACAACTAAATACAAAAAAGACTGAAACATTAATCATAGCTCCAGAACAAAAACTACCCCAAATTAAACAACACCTCTGTTCCTTGGACTCGTCCTTCCAGATGAGTCTTAGAAACCTGGGTGTTTTGTTCGACCAATCTATGTCTCTGGATGGTCATTCTAGACAGCTGGTCAGAAATTGTTTTTTTCACTTGAGAAATATCTCTAAACTGAGATCTATTTTACCTAAAGCTACCATGGAATTGATCATTCACTCTTTTATCTCTTCACGGCTTGATTATTGTAACTCTCTTTTTACCTGTTTTAACAAATCTTCTCTGAACCGTCTTCAATTGGTGCAAAACGCTGCAGCCAGGCTAATTACAGGAACTAACAGAACGGCTCACATTACTCCAATCTTATTTAATCTTCACTGGCTTCCAGTAAAATATAGAATTGAGTTTAAAATTTTAGTCTTAACTTTTAGAGCACTACATGGACAGACCCCCCATTATATCACCGACATGCTGACCCCATATTCTTCCGGCCGCACTCTTCGTTCTTCAGGTGAAAACCTCCTGATGGTCCCCAAAACACGCCTAAAAACCCGGGGAGACCGCTCATTTTATGCAGTAGCTCCCAAACTATGGAATGCCCTGCCCTCGATCGATTAGCGTGTGGCCGATTCTGTTGATTCTTTTAAAAACAGCTAAAGACAGCACTTTTTAGACAAGCTTTCAGTTGACTGAGCTTTCTGTCTGTATGTTTTTATTTATTTTATTTTATTTCTGTATGATGTGTCTAAATTGTTATCATTTTTGTTAAACTTGTTATGTAAAGCACTTTGTGATTTTATCTGTGATAGGTGCTATATAAATAAATTTTACTTACTTACTTACTTACTTACTTAGTATTTGATGGAATATGTGGTGGTGAAAGAGAAATTGAGGCTCTTAAACTCCAGCCTCAGACATGGGGGCTGTGACTGATTCAGCTACAGTGGTAACAGTTTAGCCCCCTTTGGAACAGCTGTGGCAGCGCTTGTAGCAGCAGCAGCAGCCCCTTCAAATGTCGCTACACTTTTGTTTTTCATCTGTTTTTCCGACTTGTGTTACATCTGATCTAAATACAGTCACTGGAGAAGGAAGACAGGGTTTTTGGATTAAAGCGCAGAAGATCACTATCCATCCGGCCCAAACAATCAGACCAGGTACCATGACGGGTGTGGCGATCGCTTCAGAGGAGAGGAAAGGCCCAGCCTTGGACTCGAGCCTGATCCTCTAGGTCCGGTCTGGACCAAAATGGGACTCATGTTGGCCAAGCAACAGAAACCAAAGTCTGTTTTACAGAGACCTGCTACATCAACATCCCTGATCAAGCACTCGGCGGGATGTCCGAGTTCCGAGCTGTCCAAACAATAGGAGGGTATTCCTTTTTTATTAAATGAAATAAAACACAGCTGCCTTCCCCACTCCAGGAATTTTTCATTCTTTTTCTTATTTGCCTTTTTATCCTTTTGGTGCAATAAATCGGAAAATGTGACAATGTGATACATTCATTTAATTAGAGTACAAATGCCCTTTGAAGTTACCCTCGCAATGTGTCTACTCAATTTGTAATTTAACTCATTTAAACAAATTCATTTATGCATTTACCCACATACGGAGCCTTTAGACACCAAACAGAAAATGCAGATGCAGATGCACATAGAAGAAACCTCACACTAATCTGACACTTCAATTGAGGCAAAGATGAAAAATACTTTCCGTGGTACACTAATCCGCTGTGTTTAGCTGTGTACATGGAGATCTACATGTTTTGCAATGTACAGCAAACCCAATTTGTAGCTTCTTACGATGCAGCGAAAAGAGAAGCATATGTCCATGCTTCTGAGTTTATCGGTGATCAAGCCTTCGTTTTAGGACCAGTGACAGGCACATCACTCATCCTGCGCAGTGTCTCATGAATATGTATACTCAGCTAAGCTTGTTAACATTCCCATCCAATCCAGACCAGACAGGTGAAGTGCACATGTGGAGCCTTTCAAACCAAGCTAGCTCCCACATGGAATAATCAAACAGGGCTGAAGAAGGGTCATCAGAGCCAGATGGATGGGAGATTGACACCCTCGGTCCCCGTGTTGTCTCGCCCCCCCTCAATGACTCTGATGAGGACTACACGGCTTCTGAAGGGTTACTTTAATAATTCCCCGTCTACTCAACGCAAATAAGCACTCAGCAGGCAACAAGCTGTTTATGACTGTCTTATTTGCCAAGAGATTTATTCCCTATCACTTTATACCGAATCATTTATCACAGCATCTGTCATGGGCAGCTTGAAATTGGAGGCTTGTTATGATGTCAATACTTTAACAGTCTTATTAGTGTGTGAAAGGCATAATTGTAAATCTCATGCAAAGCGGAGTTAAATTTAGATCTATCAACATGATTTTTGTGCAGGATGTTTTCCTTCAGAACCGTGCCGCTTTGTGTCTCAGCTGGTAGATGACGCACAGGAATAAAATGGGTTCTTTTATCTTCCATGCAAATTGAATAATTTTTTAGTATGTTTGGGATATGACGCTCCGTGACTGATCCAGTTTATACAAAGCTTGTCTTAATTGCTTCTAACTATGAATTAAGCGCTGCTAAATGTGGAATAGTCTGACAAAAAGTGAAAAAGCAGTCTTGTGCACCCTATTGATCGTAAATTCAAAAACATCCATGTTGTGGCATGTTTCCATGCGGCTGGGATGCACATGCCAAGCCATGTGATGAAGATCATGATCTTGAATTGAAAAAGATGCTGCTTGCCTTGATGAAATGTTGGAGTTGCGCTGGTAAAACATAGATACAAAAAAAAAAAATTCCCAGAGGGTGCTCAGCACATATCATTATCAACATACTAACTGTACCTAAGCAGCCATGTTATCATGTCATACTTCAGTTTATCAGTCAAAACAACCTCATAATCACATAAGAACAAAGACTCAAACTTTCACCCATAAAATAAAATCAATATAGAAAAAAAAATCACTGCATAATGTTGAGGGTGTATGTGTGTGTATACAAATAACTGTATGTATTGTTATATTTTGTTTATTTATTTATATTTTGATATACAATTAATTATCTGTTACACTCACAGAAGAGACTACTAATAACTACGTTGATACCTTAATGTTGGATTGACACTAAACAACAAAATCAAGATTTAGTTACAAGCTCCATACTGTAAGTACTGAGAGCTGAATAAAAAAAAACATTTTGAAAATAGTACTCGAGTCACTAGACAAAACCACTGTGTTTCAGTGAGCAACAATTAAGACATAGCCAGCTTGGTTGAGGATGGAGTCCATGTCTGTTTGACCCTGCAGTGAAGCCACAACACGGCTGAAGCTTGCTGGGCCCCTTTTAAAAAGGGAGCTGAGACACTGGGTGCTTTTGTTTGTTCAGCGTTGTGCTGCAGTGAATCTAATCAAAGAGAAAAGTTCAGGTTGTCACAGAAAAGAAGGAAAAATAGCCATACTCTGAAACTGAAACATTTCTTGTTGTGGTAAAATCTTTTGGGGCTCTTGCCCTTTTTCCACAAACAAATTGCCTAATACTGCGATGTCTGTCACTGTCAGACTTTCTGCTGATGAGTTTCTGTAGGCGGCATTCATTCTTTGTTGGGCTTTGGCAGTGCTTGTGCTGAAATGTAAAGTCCTGCTGCTGACTGCAGGTTATAAAACCTCACTCAAATACATCCACCAACTTTAAACCTACTACTCTTAGACCTAAACTCTTCTAACACTTATCTTAGCTGCTGCCATAAACATAAAATAAAATGCATTGATTTTTCCTGATCCAGAGTATCAGGAATCCAGTGTATACCGCTGCAAGCCTAGAATTTGCTATTTATAGCACTGATCTGCTTAATTACACAAACCTTGAAGCACCACAGGTATTTAAAAGTTATATCCACTAACAGTTTGTCTACCATCTGATCCCTCCACCTTCTGAGCTGGAAAACCCATTCCTGTGTGCATGTTCTTGTGTAAAGTGTTGTGTGTGTGTATGTGCGTGACTTTGTGGTGGTCCACAGGAGTGAAGGAGAGTTGTTCACACTCATCGTTATGTGTGTGTGACCTCTCTGTGTTTGTTCCGCACAGTGAGCCGCGGCACTGCGCGGACAGATCATCATCAATCATGGATGAAAAATTGTCTTCTTTTCCCTGTCCCTCCCAGGCACTTGACCTTTCCCAGACTCTTTTTTTCTCTAGGATTTCTTCCTACTGTGATATCTTAATAAAACATAAAGTGATCTTCTTAGTACAGAAGAAGAAAATCCCTCCAGAGACTGCATATAGCCTAGCATATATACCAAAGCTCCACATGCACATACACATAACTGCACACCAAGGGATGTCTGCATGTTGACTCTCCCAGGAGCATATGACAGCTCTCAGCAGCACCACCATGTGTTATCTACATACAAATGAAGTGATGATTCACTTAGAAAACTCCGACTTGAGAAGATCCCTTGAATATTACAGTACAGATCAACCTCATGGTTAGAAATGCCCAGATTATGCTCACTTGGAATGGCTTTTATGAACAAATAACTATAATAATATTTCATTTATTTATAGAATGCTTTCAATCAAAGTGCTTTACAAACAAAAAATAGAAACAGTTTTAAAAAAAATTAAATTCTGACAAACCATAACAGACTTTAAAAACATGCTTGTGTTATATCTGCTGGAAGACACTTCCTGACCTCAGGGACAGCCAGAAGACCAGTCCTCTGAGAGCACAGCAACCGTGTAAGCACATAAGAATTCACAAGATCAGACAGATGCAATGGTGCAAGGCCATTAACTATTTTATATGTTTGCAACAGAACCTTAAAATCTGCTCTGTGGACGGATGGGTTTATAAGTACAAGACTGTGACCCTGGAGACTGTGGTTTGCATCCTATATCCTGTGGTTTGTTCAGGCTACTAAAACAGCAGCTAAGACTGCTATAATCAATATGTTTATATTACTGATGGGTCAGATGACATTTGTACGTGAACAGGCTCCGTCGTAATGATAAACTCACAAAGAATTACCAACCAACTTAGGTCTATGGAGCTTTTCAGATCTTTCAGCTTATTGTTTTAGTGTTATGGACACAAGTTTGCTGTTTTGGTTCAATTTCACAGCTAGTGTCATTCCAAGCAGGAGCAGGCAGCTTTTTTCCAAATCTCTAATAACCCAGTGCACACGAACTGCACAGCACCAAACAGCAGACAGACCAGCAACTAGCTTGTGAACATAGTGGAACTTTTAGCAGCTAAAGAGCCAGATGTGTTGTTGGAGACCAAAACAGAGCTAAAATGAGAGTGACAATTGGATTTGGGTTCCTCAGGTGGACAGACACATGCTTCACATCAATTTAAAAAATCAATTATCTGACTGTTTAGCTGATAAATCTTCCACTATGTTCACCAACTGCTAGCTAACTTTGTCTGTCTGCCCTTCAATCCTGGACAGTAAGTGTACAGTGTTTTTTTGCAGAAAACAGCTAAAACAGACTAAAAGACATTCACACATTTGATCGACTGTCAATATTAAAAAAAGGATCCGTGCAGCTTTAACCAAGCATTAAGTTGAGTAAACATTACCTGAAAATTGCAAATCATGGTTTAGTTTTTCAGGAGCAGATATTGGAGGAAAACATCTAGCAGATGTGTTAAGCTTGAGTATTTTGCATTGGCAGTGAATGGTTTAATTATGTTGATTAAAAAAAAACTGGGCACATAATAATTCAAATTACTTACTATATAAATGTCATCTTTTAAGAGAATAGGTTGTACTAGGGCTGCTCAAAAATGGCCAGACTAAAGTATCGGGAGATTATTGCAACACGGACAGAGGACCCAGCAAGGAATGCTGCAACCGGGCTCAGGAGCCTTTCTGTAAACACAGACTGGGACCAAAAGCTGAGAACATTCTTTCTCAGGAACTTAAACCATTTCCTGATCCCTCAAAAATATATATTTAAATAATTAAGTTGATATCATCATGGGACGACTAGTCAACTAATGGCTTGAACTAATAACTACTAGTCGGCAAGGAAAATCTTAGGTTGACATTGACAGTGAGGTGTCCACTTTGGGCCCGGCGGGCTGAATGTTTTCCTTGGGTTCACATAACATGAAGTAGCCTCCTTGGCCTCCTTCTTAGCAGCCCCTTTCCTGTGGACATACTGCTCCATGTGCCCAGTCCTGCTGCGAACTGGCCCGCTGTGGCCTTTTCTCCATAGAGGTATAGCGCCAAAGAGCTAGCAGGACTTCCCATCTCCTGCACACCAGGACCAGACAGTAGTACCTTTCTCCCCCTGAGAGAACGCTCAATATTCACAGAGAACCTG
This sequence comes from Lepomis macrochirus, assembly GCA_024633595.2. Taxonomy (NCBI): domain Eukaryota; kingdom Metazoa; phylum Chordata; class Actinopteri; order Centrarchiformes; family Centrarchidae; genus Lepomis; species Lepomis macrochirus. The sequence continues at coordinate 31,550,988 of JALXJV020000016.1, read as the reverse complement.
CTGGGCCACACCTCTCCTCCCTCTCTTCAGCCGCTCCTTTCCCCTTGCAGGGGAAATCCTGGCTTGGCAGTCCGCTAAAGGGTAGACAGGCTGTATTAGCGACTGAATGCTTAGAGGACGGGGATTAATTTGTACCTGTCCAGCTCCTGTCTTCATTATTTGCAAGGTTGTATAGAAAGAGGTATACGCAGAAGACAATGAAAAAGAGATGGCACTGTGAGTGACAGGAAGCACAAATTGAAACAGAATGAAGCACAGAAATCTGTATTAAGATGGGCTTCTGCTGTAACGAGCATATTTCACTTATACATCAACTGAAGGTCAATACTCTTAGCAAGTTGCTGGTGCAAAGAGATTTAAATCTCTCTGAGTCTAATCAAAAAAGCCCAGTATATTAGCCAAGGTTCACACAGAGAGCTCAAAGATGTTAAAGGACAGCAGCAGAGAACACAAAGGCCTTCAAACCTTTATGTAACCATGGTGGCATGGGGTCAGTTTTAAATCTTTTTGGTAATTTCGGGAGGATAAGGCATACACAAGGGGCAACTCTTCTTTACAATGCTCTGCTGTGGCACAGCATTCGACACAACATTCAAGTCGTACGTCCACTTCATGGTGTGTTGATGCTCAGCCATCATTCACACAAACACGTTGGCGTGCAAACATCCAGAAAGTACAAATTCACATGAAACAGAAGGGGAGAGATGCGGGGTCAGCGTGACTGCCCACCCATAAATCCATGTAATGAAATAAGCCAGAACAGCAGAGCCTCAGCATGTCGCTCCCTGATTGGTCAGCACCTAAAAAGGGGGAAGGCCACTGATTCTAATCTGTTCCTAACCTGGCATTCACTGTCCACGACTATTAGATCAGTTACTAAATCCTATCAAATATATTGCCATCTCTGAAGCGCAGCAGCCGGGAACAGAGCTCACCACCTGCAGTCAGTCATCGTTAAAGCTCTGGGTTAAAACACCCTGTTTGTGTCAGTATTACTGGGGGGAGGAGTCAGCGCCGTGCTGAGCCAGGATTAGGGCTGCCGTGGGACGGTGGGAAACATCAACAGGAATGCTACTGCACAGATTTCCCAAGACTGTTAAAGTCTCCAATTTTAAACCCAGACAGAACAATTGTGCATGTTTTAAAGTCTGTACACAGAGATGAGGAGACAAATCAAGACAATATAACAAAAGATGAAACTGCCAAGCCACTGTGTTATTTTAGTTCTTGGTTAAACTTGATGTATTTACTCAAGTTCAGCAAAGTTAAATCAGTGAGTTCTCTCTGAAATGCATTTCAGTCTGTCCTCCATAGTCTCCATGTCCTCCATAGGCTTTTTTTGTAACACACTTCACCCACATGTTTCTTAGTATTAGATCAGTACTGATCCTGTGTTGACTGTGGCTTCTTGCAGTCTAGCAAAAGCAGTACTGTTTACCCCTCAGACCCATTTTACCAATTTTAGGTTTGCCTGGTCTCCTTGTGTAATAATGTTTGTTTAACCTCAACCCTGCAATGCACAAAGAAGTTCTATACATGTTGGGTTTTGTTCAGGACAACCTAGGCTATGAGAATATCTATACTGCAGTGATTAGTTAGTTAAAACGGAAATTGAATCTCACAGAACTGTATTCAAATCACCCACATCACATAGAAAAATTTATTGAACAATAATTTTGGTTTCTCAGAATTGTTCCCCTGAGTCTTGGGAATCATGTGGAAAAAAGATCATTCTAACCAACTCACATGAAAAATTACTTTCCAGAGAAGTCCTTTGGTTGGTTGGACAATTTAGGCTCACCAATTGACCTAGTCTGCATGTCTTTGGACGGCGGGAGGAATATATATGTATATATACAAACCGAGCTAATGGTCTGTTTGGACACGGGAAACCCTTTCTTAGGTGACCCAAAGCACACCAACAGTTGGTCCGACCTCCTCCAGGAAGAGGACCTCTCGAGGTGGGCTCTCAAAGCCCTGACAGGGCAGAGCAGATCGTGCCGTGTTTTTGTTTATCTACTTCTCCCACACGCTGCAGCGTAGTCTGCGGAAGCCTCCTTCCACTCCTTGTTTGGGTGGGTGATTTGCAAGCTGATCAAACTCCCATTAAGAGTGTGTTAACGTGCGATAAAATTGTCAATGTTAATTAATACATGTGTTAGCCCGAATATAACGTGTTATCATAGTCATGTCAAGTCATAAACGTACCCAGCCCTAAGCTAAATGTATTAAGCTAAAGCTTCTCCCTTTCTTCTACACTATTTTATACATAAGCACTGTCATCCAACATGTAACTAGATTATGGCTTATTGTTTGGATGAACTTGAGTAATATTAGTTAGAATACTTAAATACAAAACCTGAAAGATACTGCAGTTGTGCTCCTCTGCTATAGTTTTTTGACACTGAAAGGGATTTCATTGCAATAAGAAATTGAATCATTTCAATATTGGCTATATTGGTGACTTATCTTGTCTTAGATTCTAAGTCCAAGTTTCTATCTATGTGTTGGCACTGACATTATTTCAAATGGCCTTCAGAACTAGGACCTCACTATTTTTAAAAAACATTTATATGGCCCTGCCTGCAATGCGACAATTCTGATGGGGAAAATTTATCTTGACATCAACTCTGTGATATGAAGGAGAGGATTTATCAATAAAAGAGGACCTGCCTGCCTTCCTGTAAGTTAATGGCATTAGGGATTGTGTATGTTTGTCTGTGTCTGTCTCTGTAATGTCGAGTAAACAACTGTGGATGAAATATTCCACAATAACAACAAATCAGCATTAGAATGGAGTGGGAGTCAACACAGGTCGAGAAGGGAAAGAAATGGCTTCGGTGTGGCTGGCACAGGGCCATCTCTAGTTCACTTGCGCCCCCAGTGTGTTTCCTTTGATTCAGCATTCAAGGAAAAGCCATTAGTCAATCCCAGGGAGGCAGGACGCCATCGTAGTGAGTTATGTCCTGCAACATTTTCCACCGAAGCAGGATAGATTAGTTTGCTACACTACTCACTCTCCATGTGGCAGACTGACACGCTAAAATATGTGACAAGTCTCCTTGTTTGACTCAGCAAGAGAGGAGGATGTCTGAAGTAGATAAGGATGAATTAGTTGTCATTTGCTAATCATGTTAGTGCTGGTTTTATGAAGCTTTGAATGGCTTGGCAGTGGAACATGATTTAATTATTGCCAATTAAAAAACAAGAAGGTTCTTCTATATTTCTGGATTTAGTATTGTAACAGACCCGTAAGGCTTGTAGTCAGATTATATCCTTATCTTTTAAAGAACAGGGACATCAGAAGATGGGGGCCGGGTAGGACAGATCGCCAGTCCATCACCGGGCCATAGACAGCCAGTCACACTGACTCACACTCACACCTAAGGACAATTTAGGGTCACCAGTTAACCTAGTCCGCATGTCTTTGGATGGTGGGAGGAAGCCGGAGCACCAGGAGAGAACCCACGCAGACACGGATAACGTGCAAACTCCACACAGTAACCCGCGACCTTCTGGCTGTGAGGCCATAGCGTTATCCACCGGACCACAGTTAGCACTAACAAATTTAAAATAAACACTGGATATCCACATAAAAGGCTTTTCCATATCCTCTAACATTGTAACAGTCACAACAGGAGCCTTGCAATCTGCACAACATCGTGAAGGAGCCTTAAAATTGGACATAGCATCAACAAAATTAGTTTATTGGCACTGAAGGAGCTAAACTTGCTCATGCTGCCTTGGTGTTGTAGTTAATTTACACAAACTCAGAATAAACAAACCACACAGGACAACATTTACAACATACCCGAGTGAGTTTGCCCACCTACACAGCTGTGATTTTAACTGCTACTTACCTGTAAACAATAGGAAAATAATGAGACGACAACAGATCTGCCAGTCTTATTTCACAACAACATATATATGCATTTTAATGGTATTCTGTACTCCTCCTCATAAACCCAAGTACAGGTCAAATAATCTCAAAAGACACGACAAATTAAAATATTCACTTCCATACTCCATGTGTGTATTGTGTTATTCTCCATATTCAAGTGAATAATATTTGCCATTTTCTTCAAAATACCATTTTGTTTGCCATTTACAGCTTATAATTGTACTGCTAAGTGTAAATAAGTTACCAGGTAGGCTAGTTAATGAGACACTGATGGGAAAGACCATATGAGAAAAGGCACAGCTAGCAAGAGTTAGCATTACACCAACAAACGTTTTCAGACTATTTCAAAAGGTTGGGGCCAGACTCGGGCAACATGTGATTTTAGGGGTACCTAACATATTAAGTACAACTGTCACATACCACCAACCCCATAGGTTTGGTTCTCCAAGATACTAACGACATACATATAACCTGGGTTGGGGAGTAACGGATTACATGCAACCACGTATGTAATCAGGATACAAAAATAAAGTAACTGTATTCTGTTACAGTACAGAAAAAATAAGACGTAATCAGATTAGAGGTACATTTTGTATAATTGGCGATTACCCATAGGGATTACTTTAAGCACAAAGTTTCCACGAAACGGAAAGCAGAGTGCTGTTTGCTATTTATGTGCTTCCTGTAAAAACCACAGCTAGTGAGGGATTTGTCGCAGATATTTATCGGCGTGTCGCCAGTAGTTGAATGTGGTTACGTCCACTGCAGCCGGACCCGAGCACAGACTCCGAGACCGACGGAAGGCCAGTTTGACCACTGGGAATACAGTACGAAGACGGTTTTCTTGTCGGTTTGGCTCTTGTCACCCCAGGGCTGAGTCAGCTATTGAGGCTGTGTTCTGTGCAGTAATCAGTGGTGCACGGTCCCAGAAAAGAAAAGAAAATTGTTTTCCAGTATAATGACACACTCTAAAATGTCTTCCAAGAATGCCTACAAAACTAACATTTTTTGTCATTGATGGGCCAGATCCCGCCATATGACTTTTAGGCCTAGTGCAAGCCATCATAAAAAAATATTTAGGTCTAAACATTGATTTTGATTTCATGGGAATGGGATATTTAGGGATCCAAGCAGCAAAGCTGCTGGAGCCCTATTGTGTTTGTTCTGATTCTTCTTCTTTCTTTTTGTTCTTTTTCTCCACTAAAAGTGTTTGGGCAGCAAAAACTGCAGCATGAAAACTCACCAAAATTAGGTGGGTTGCAAATTCCGACCACTACTCAGGCAAAAAAAAAAATGGCACTCATAGACCCCATGGTGGCGTCTTAACAATGAACTTTATGTTTTGGCAATTATCTCGAAAATGGCTTTGTTTGGAGTCAAACTTCTGTCATTATTTTAATCTGTGAATTCATCTGCATCTTTGCTTCAATGGTCTTCTGCTCTAAAAATTATGCAACTTTTTATCACCTATTTTTGCGAACTTGTCCCAGACTGTTTTGCCAGTCGACCTGAAACTTTAGCAGGATCATCTGTGGACATCGTTGATCAAAAGTTACGAAAAGAATTTCGATACGTCAATCGTTTTTTAAAAAAATAAATTTTCCCTTTTATGTCTTTATGTACAGTTTTACAAAATGTTCAAAATTGGCATAAGCTACTGTCAACAGACTTGACGAGTCTGCTCAGATGCTTTGCTTAGCTGTTCTGGTATGTTCTTCCACTAGGGGGACACTATATTTACAAAAAGTTTATACTTCATAATTCACTGCATGGATTCATACAAAATGCAGTTTGTACGATCTGGGGTCACTACTCAGTTTATGTATAAAATTTGGTAATGATTGCTCAAAGTGGGTGTGGCAACAAATGCACATTTCTAGACATTTCAGCCGTAGGCCCTAGAGAGCTGAAATTTTTTTCAGCACATTCACTGATATGTGACAAACGTTTGCCTCACTGCAACCTTTGGTCAATTCAGAAGACAGTCACTCTGTATTTTTCAGAATATGCTAATTCAATTAACATCTATATCTCCATAAGTCTTTCTTCAAACGCTACCAAAATCAAATCGAATCAACAAAGACGTTCTCTAGATGGCCGATATGAAGTGTTGCAAAGGATTTTTAGATCAGTCAAACGATGAGCGCAGTGATCTTCAGTATCTTGCCACAACACACCCAAAACCAGCAGAATGATTGATGATGATGATTTTTTTCAGAATTTTCTCACCAACATCTTGACACTGTGAGCCTTTTTAAATTTAAACTGACAAATATATCTGGATCTGGCATATTTGATGCTACTACCTCAACTTGTGAGAAGGTGTGCGAAAACAGCCTCTCACAAGTGGCTCAGTCACTAAGTCACCTATTCTGCAGCTCTGAAGTTTCAGGGTTCAAATCCCCAGGTGATCAAGTCCGACTTGCTCACAATGAAGGTGTTCAGATCAGAGTGAGTCTAAGGTCCAGCCACATGCACACGTAGACATCAAAAAGGGGCTCAAGCACCTGCCCTTTTTCTTCCTCAAAAGAAAATGCTCTATATTTCTGTTTGCACACAGCTTTCCTGTCAAAAAATATATTTATTGAATAAAATAAATAAACGTGAAACTAAGTCCTTGTCAACATCAGATATTGTTTGTGTGTGTGTGTGTGTGTGTGTGTGTGTGTGTGTGCGTGTGTGTGTGTGTGCACAGTCAGTGCAATAATGCATTTCATCAATACAGGCAATTGAGTGTTTTGTTGCTTGGCTGGGTGAAGCTGAAGGTTTTCTTAACTCCTTTGCCATCTTGCTTGTGAAACAAAAAAATATTTAAATAAAATTGATTTATTTTAATTTTGCCTCCAGCACAATGCCACTGTTTTTTGTGAAGAGTTTTTATTTTTATTTTGAAGTGTTATGTAGTGCAACAAGACCAAAAGAATTACAATAATTTATTGCCTTGTGAAAAATAAACAAATTATTAATAATTATTGTTAATTATTATAGTCCCTCTCCTTGGTGCAGTCATTTATTCTAAATATATATTAGCATAGAAAACACGCACATCGTAGCATAGTTGCCTTTGCTGTTGCCTGCTCCTGTGATAAAACTAGTGAATACTGAAGAAACCATGGTCTCTCTGTGAACTGATTATTTTGAGGAACAATTTTGAGTTTTAAACAAGGTAATTAAAATAAATTGGTAAGGAAGTCAGAGTTAATATATTTAATGATTTGTTTAAGATAAAAATTAAAAAATAAATGTGAGTAGTGGCCTTTTTTTTTCCACTTGTCCCTGTCCACCAAAACGTCTGTGCACGTCCCTGCTAAGGTCTATTTTATTTGGATCCCGTGACACACCTTACCTGCTTTGATCTCTTTAGTCAGAGTGTTCCTGGCCTGGTTATACAGGACTCTGTCCCCACTTATGAAGGCCTCCTCTTTGGTCTGACGAAGCTGCCTGAGTTTTGCTGTGAACCAGGGTTTTTGGTTGTTGTGCGGAAGGTTTTTCTCGGCACACACATGTCCTCACAAAAACTGATGTAAGATGTCACAGTGTCAGTTAGTTCATCCGGGTCAGTGGCTGCAGCCTCAAAAACACTCCAGTCAGTGCAGTCAAAGCAGGCCTGTAAATCCAGCTTTGACTCGTTGGTCCATCTTTTCAGCCTCTTTACAACAGCGAATTTCAGTTCCTGCGTGTATGCTGGGATCAGATGAACCAGACAGTGATGAGAGAGTCCCAAGGCTGCACGGGGAACAGAGCGATAGGCGTCCTTTAATGTAGTGTAGCAGTGGTCCAGTGTGTTAGTGTCCCTGGTGGGGCACTTAATGTGCTGTCTGTACTTTGGAAGTTCAAGGCTGAGGTTTGCTCTGTTGAAGTCCCTGAGAACAATGAGGAGGGAGTCTGGATGTTTTTTCTCTCCACGTTAGTAATAGAATAATAACAAGTAATTAGTAATTGTACCGGATTACATTTTTTGAAGTAACCCTCCCAACCCTGCATATAACAAACACAATCATTTTATAAAGACCTTAAGTAACCTTTCCAGGGAGGATGCAGATGTAGAAGAAGGGTAATTATGAGGGCAAATAAACAAACTAAGGCAAATTTCTGCAAGACTATAAATGCCATGGCAACAGCACACACTAGGTGATTGTTTTCTTCTTGGAAACTAGGCTGACATCAGTACTCGGCTGTACTCATGACTCCAACCAATCTGAATACACTTCAGCATGCTGAAAAACAAGACTAAAGAAAAAAACATAAAAATAAAGGCTCTCTTCACTCTGCAATCAGAAACAGAGGCATTGAACCTGAAAGCATCAAACAGCACTTTCTTTTTTGTTGTGGTCATCTAGAGACATCTCAGGCCCCCCCAGTGATTTTATTGCCACTGTATCACTTTCAGTGCCACACTTGTGAGTGGGGAGGGGGTAGGCTTTTTATTCTGAGAGTTGCAGCAGCTTTGTGTCACAGGTGAGGAATATGGGCGTCAACTTTCTCAGACAATTCCAACCTGCGTCTGAATAAAGGCCAAGCTTCGTCTCTGCTGGGTTCTCTTCGAGCTCTTTACTTACAGCTGAAATATTGACGCTCTTTGCCAGAACTTAAAAGGAAAACCACTCAGGCGGCATTTTAAAAAATGGGTGCATGGCCATGACTACAAAGTTGAATCATTCCCTGCTGGGTTTATCTCTGCCAAATGCAATTTTTTATCATGTTGAAATGAGTGGGAACAAAAGGAACAACAAATGCATGTGTAATTATAAATCGACACACTTGAGTTATGGAAAGCCATGGCAATGTACTCTCAATGGCCTGGACTGACTGAGCAACTGCATTACAAAGCAACACATGATGGTGGTTATTACTGTAGGCCAACTGCTCAAGGAGAGAGTCTGTTAAGAACGGCCAGGTGTCCTGTTCCAGCAGGGTTGAAAATGGTACATTAAATATATGTACATTTTCAGTATTTAGAAATGTAGCAACTTACTGGAAACCAATAAAATTACTTTTTAGAAATCCATTTGTATGAGACACTGATTCTCACGTTTAAAAAAAACTTTTATATTGCATGCTTCACATTGACAGACATCTGGCAGCTGTAAGCTAGTTAATGAACAGCAGCAGTAATAACGCTAACAGACACTACACAAAGTTAGCTTCTGCAGTTAGACATAACCATCAACAAGCAGCATGGGATAAGAGCGCAGACACTCCTCTCACACAAGTAACATTAGCATATGAAATTCCTGCTGTTTGCCTGCTGCACTAGATAAGCATGCCCCGTCTTATTGGAAATTAGTAACATTAGCATATATGATTAGTTACATTACCATCAAAATACACCAGACACTAGACAAAAGCCAGATGTCTTATGTTACTGCAAAAACATGGTAACATTTGATTTTATCTGTATTATCAGCTGCAGGGAATCATGAAAAAAGACCGCACACCTGTTTGCATTTGTGTTTCTCTCAAATATTTGCAGCGGAGCAAAGTGGCGCATTTCTTCATTCAAAGCCATCAGTCGGCACCTCTGCTGGCTGTAACACCTCTGTAAAGTGTCCACTGAAACTCCAAACCACGTCAGCGTGACCATCAAGGCACTGATCAAGGAGAAAGTCTGTTACAAACAGATAAACATTTGCAATGTTACTTACTTCATCTTGTTTTTGCTGAATTCCGATTAAATTCTCACCTTGCTGCAGCGATGTAACCACACCCGACCACACCCAACAGTGAGGCTGGGTGTAGTCAGCACTTAAAAACACTTGACATTTTCAACCAGAGAGGGAAATGGAGTGGAACACTGCTTTTCAGACTAGTGTTAAATGACTATTTTAACAGCCATAGACAAATTGTAATGGGAGCACCTTAAACATGATTTTGTTCCCATCAGTTTCTGTGCAACACTATTCACCATCTTACTAAAATCCTGCCCCCTGACCACATGCAAATAGCCAATAGCTCTTTCCATATTCAAGGTTTTCCATGCTTGCAGAATATTGTAATGTTCAACACATCAATGAAAGCTGCCTTCAAGGACTGGGTTTCCTCCATTGTTATATTTAGGGATAATAGTTTTACAGTACCTGCTGGTGAAAGAAGCATGTGGAGCAGGAATGGTAAGCCATTTAGAAGTCACACGTAGTAATTCCTAGATATGCATTAAGGAATACGCACCATCCATCCATCCATCCATCGTCAACCGCTTATCCTGGGTACAGGGTCGCTGGGGGGCTGGAGCCTATCCCAGCTGGCATAGGGCGAAAGGCGGGGTACACCCTGGACAGGTCGCCAGTCCATCGCAGGGCGGAATACGCACCTTTATATAAAAAAGGTGCACATTGAAATAATATTGGAGTTACTAAAATTTTAATATGGGGGAGATACATGAAAAGTTAGGGGATCCTGAGGGGGACATGAAATTCTGCACCAAATTTCAGTCCATCAAACTCAAAACCACAAAAGTGAACCTCACAGTGGCTGTAGAAAGAAGTCAGAGGGATCCATCCTGTGGGATACATCACTGTCTGTGAAAAAAAAACTGCAGTGTCAGTCCATCCTATAGAATGTTTTCTCAGTCAGGAATTTTCTCAGTTTCAAAACACTCAGTTCACATTTAGTCACACGTATTCAGACCTGGAAGCTACATTGTTCCATCGGTTGACTGCTAAGCAGCTTCACTGGAGCAGTTCAGAGTTATGGGCTTCACCGATGGTTATGATGGAGGTACCCTGTGGTAATGCAAAAAGTCACCAGCCTAGAACAAACTATGAAGATTTGTACCAGCGTACAATTTTCACTGCGATGAATTGCAGAAGTTTTATAAAAGAAAATCAAAAATAAGGCTGAGTGTGTGATCAGAAGCAGCAGCCCATAGGCCACTACTGCTTCTGACTGGTAATTTGCAGTGTGGCACTGTCAGGGCAGAAGTGGAGGTATAAGCAATATTGAGGAAGGGAAATTTTTAATCTTTACACTCTTAGCTACTATGACAAGCTAACATTTATTAAGACCAGCCTAGAGGCACTTCACTTTGGCTATAATGTCTTGTCAATGACACTCGATGCCACCCCTGATGATCTTGTTAAAAAGCTTTTTAATCAGCAGAGCAATTGGGGGAAATGGCACATCCATTCATTTCTTGGCCTAACCAAGATTTGAAGCCCTACTAATCAAAAATAGGTTTTGATTTAGATGCCTGAATTATCAGCTATCCAGGTTGTAAAACTGGAGCTCCCCTTACCTGGCTTACAGCAGCAGATGAGCATGCCAACCTGTATTCAGGTTAGAAGAATAATGATTTATTTTTGTACATTATATTCCCTCTTACAGTCCACCAGAGTTACCGTCATTGCCTTTGTCATCACCCATCTGCCTAGCAGACACCTGTCCCCTCTCAGACAAACACACTGGGCTGCTTTGTCACTGTGGCATTCAACAGGCATGAGAGAGAGAGAGAGAGAGAGAGAGAGAGAGAGAGAGAGAGAGAGAGAGAGAGCGAGGGAAATTGCTGTGCTTCCATGCACTCTTTCTATATGACTAGTCTTTGGTGTGAAACCACTCAATATTCTGGGTTTGGAGCAACTGCTTTCCCAGATCAGTGGAGACTGAATACATTAAGTTGAGGTCCGTGTTCAGGCATGGCTGAAATGCAAATATTCCATGCCCCTGAAATCAAATCATTTCAGTACCTGCTGAACCAAAAGAGAATATATTTTTCCTTTTTTTTCCCCCAACCAGTGCGCAGGTACCTGCCTGGAGCGATGAGAGGGAGCACTGCACAGATCCACAACGCATGTTCCACATGTATATGCAGAGCCACTCAAGTGGATATTCAGACTTTTAAAACTTTGTCTATTTTTTTATGACTCACCTAATTAACCCTTATATCAGTTTGATCACATTGCTTTATTATTGTTGGTTACAACTTGGCCTGGAAACTACAATTTAGAACATGCAGACAGACATGGTCATGTTCAATGCATGTTTGTAACTGGCATCACTTCAACTTTTTGTAAGCGCAAAGCTAAGCGCAAACATGAGAATGAGCATATAACATTTTTAACACAGCAAGAGGACTGTAGTTTCTTGTTAAACATGTTGGGAAACCTTTGTTCCTGATCTCCTGATTTGCCGTCTTCTGTCAGGACGTCTAATCTCTAGAGCCATTTCACTTCCTGGTATGCTAATGCAGACCAGGAGTTCCCCAAAGGTACATAGCTCTGCAAGCAGAACCTAAAGACTTTAAGACATCAGTGAGAAGAGCAGATCCAGTTCTTCTCAACAGTTAAAAACAGCTAGAAACAGTCATGCTAGTATTACATCAGCTAATGTGGAACACTTCCTGAAAAAATAGAAAAAAATAAAGGTTTCTGTGTGATTGTTTGCATATGCACTGACATGCACAGACATTTTTGGGGAAAGGGGCTCAATCAAAACAGGGACACTCAAACCCACCCACTAATTCTCTTTTTTTAATGACACACCAACATGCCATGTTTTAATTCTTTCCATGACGAAAAACACATTTGAAATGTTTTAATGCAATTAATTTATTGTTCCGTCACATTAGATAAGTGGAACCACCACTCTGAAATCTTTTAGTACAAACGTCTTAAAGTGTGTGGTCCTGCATCAGGACAAAATCTTTCAGTGCATTGCGCTACATTGACTTCTATTGTTAGTGCCATGTTAGGGGGCCTCATGTCATGTCAAGTCGAAGAGGGAGAGGGTGGAGCTCCACCTGTTTACCTGTGCACGTGCCTGTTTATAGGCGTGTGCACCTTCAAGGGTGTATGTACGTGTTGTGAAGTAGCTTTTCAAAGTGGTAAGACTCTTGATTTGACTGGCTGGCCACTCCTTAACACAACTGTGCACGATGAAGTTTATCGTGGCTTTCATCAAGGACTTTCTTCATCTGTACACATCATTCATCTCACATCCTGTATCAAAATGATGCAATGGTGTATTTGTTGTGGGCTGGATTACTGCAATTCCTTATTATCAGGCCACCCAAATACTTCCTCGACAAGGGTTTTCCCTTAAGAATTTAATGATCCAGAATGCTGCAGCACGTGTTCTGGCAGGAACCAGTAAAAGAGATCATATTTCTCCTGTCTTAGCTTCTCTGCATTGGCTTCCTGTAAAATCCAGAATAGATTTTAAAATCCTTCTTCTCACATACAAAGCTCTTAATGGTCAGGCACCATCTTATCTTAAAGAGCTCATAGTACCTTACTACCCCACCAGAGCACTGCGCTCCCAGAATGCAGGGTTACTTGTGGTTCCTAGAGTCTCCAAAAGTAGAATGGGAGCCAGAGCGTTCAGCTATCAGGCTCCTCTCCTGTGGAACCAGGATCCAGTTTGGGTTCGGGAGGCAGACACCGTCTCTACATTTAAGAGTAGGCTTAAGACTTTCCTCTTTGATAAAGCTTATAGTTAGGGCTGGCTCAGGTGAGTCCTGAACCATCCCTTAGTTATTCTGCTATAGGCTTAGACTGCTGGGGGATTTCCCATGATGCACTGAGCTCCTCTCTCCTCCTTTCTCTCTCCATCTACTCCTGTAGTCTTGTGTTTTCTCGTCCCTCTCCTTCTGTCGCTTTCTGCAGGTGTTTCTGGCTCAGGAGCACTGTTTGAACTGTTTGTTCTGGTCCACACAGTTGGACTGGGTGTGGTGACCCTGATGTGTATGCTGCCCACCCTCTCTCTCTCTCTCTCTCTCTCTCTCTCAACCCCAACCGGTCGAGGCAGATGGCCGCCCACCCTGAGCCATGGTTCTGCTCGAGGTTTCTGCCTCTTAAAAGGAAGTTTTTCCTTGCTTGTGTCGCCTAGTGCTGCTCTTGGTGGGTCTTTTTAAATAATAGCACAATGAGTTCAGTCTAGACGTGCTCTATATAAAAAGCGATATGAGATGACTGTTGTCATGAATTGGCGTTATATAAAGAAAATTGAATTGAAATGAAGTGAATATCATATGAGAAAACATAAACTCAACAGACTGCAACAGAAGAACAGAACCTGTTTTTATATGGTAATTAAAACTCAGATAAATGTGTTCAGAGTTACCAGGTAAAAATATAATACTGATAACTGAGAAATAAAGAAATATTTTTACCATTCATACCAAGTTCCAGACTGAAATGTCTCCACAACTACTGGATAGATTGCCATGATATTTTGTACAGACATTCAAGTTACCCACAGGATGAACTGCAATAATCATAGGTTTTCATCACAGACGTGTCATCAGCAGGACAAAATGTGAATTACTCCAGTCCCTTTGGTTTATATCCAAATACCTTCTGAACTGACCACCTTTCCATCAGCCTACTCTTAGTGCAAATTAGCAAATGTTAGCCTGCTAACATGCTAAACTAAGGTGGTGACCATGACAAACATTATACTGGCTAACTATCAACACATTAGCAAGAGTTGCTATTGTGTGCATGTTAACGTACTGATGTGGGCATGTGATGGGACAAAGTACTGCCTCACAGAGCCTCTAGATGACCTCAGTCCTGCCTTTGTGTGTGACTGTTCAAAATAGCTATAAACATCATCAACCTTGCATGCAAGTCTATCTCATTCTTTTAATGGAACGGGGAGGGGATGGAACAGTGGATAAGACGTTCAACTCCCCACTGTGACACCAATTTGTCCCTGAGAAAGACACTTAACCGCTAGTTGCTCCAGAGGCATGCAACCAATGAATAAATGTAAATGTAAATGAGGACCAGTCAGATTTCACACCATGACAATATTGAGTCACCATGGTAATGCCAGGTAAAAATGATTTGGTTGTGTGGAGCACAAACAGTTTTGACGAGGCAGAACTCATGGTGATCATTGCACCTCAATATCTTTAAATAACCTGTCCCCTTCTGTCTGTCTGTCTGTCTGGCTTTGCACATATATCCCCTGCACTGTCCATCAGCACATACCACACTGCCATTTTTTATCAATAAAGCATTATTCAGTGTTGGAGTGCAGCAAGCGATCTATCGTTAAAACATAATGTATAAATTATTGGTGCTGACATCACAATAAATACTGTTCAAAGTATGTTCCATACTACTTGGACCCTTTGCAGTCCTCTGTAAATGGCTGCAGATTTCATGATATTCCCTTCCCTCATTTTAACATGTCTGTGTCTGGTTTTTCACAGTATAAGCTGGTATATGTGTCACCTACCTATCGCTGGGTTAAAAAGGGAAAGTTAAACAACCTCTCAGGCAGTCTGATAATATCTTGGCGAGGCAGAAACACACAGACGCACAGACACACAAACAGCAGTAATCAGCCACCGCTGAGGACTTGCCTGCCACTCCTCCCCCCAGGTTCCTGACATCATGAAAATGAATGTCCTGGCATCCATTTCTTTGGCTCAGACTGGGGATCAGAGGTGAAATCAGGGCGCTTCTGCATTTTGATTCTGATTTTATTTCAATATTCATCTATTTATTCCCTCATGGCTCTTCTCTGTGTCCAAGTGTGCTGTTGTCTGATGCAGAGGGTGGGTGAGAAACAAGGGTCTGGGTGTGTGTGTCTGGAAGGGGGAAGAAGTAATCTCTCAAGATGTCAGTGAGGTAATTTCATTTTTCTCTGAGCCATCAAAAGTTTGTCATTTGGCAATCACACCGTGTCATGCTATCTTCACCTCCTGAGGATTGCTCCATTTCACCATGCCTAACAATACAGGGAATGCAAGATCTCAGGAATAGTAATGGAGTGCCACAAAATAATGAGACTGGACTAGTAAGTGTGAGTGTTTATTGTTGTTGTGGTGTGTTCATTATGATCCGTATGTAATTCCTAAGACATCGTGGTTCAAAGTACTTAGTTTTTTTTGAAAAAAAAAACAAATGCAAAACCTTTTGTTTTTATAACTGTAAATGTAAAAGCTTTACTCAAAGAGAAAGCTCAGCATTTTAAAAGAAATCTTATTTGCTTTCTTTTCAAGGCCAGTTTTCAGCCTTGACTGGTGACAGGGGCCGATCACTGTCACATATTCGATCCTGTGCCGGTCAAATTTACACTCATGCTGCACTGTAACCGGCTACTGTCACAGCCACACACACACACACACACACACACACACACACACACACACACACACACATGCTGAAACAAGTCTTCAGCAAACACTTGTTGGTGCAGATGTCACTCAGTACCACTTTATCTCGATTGTTTCTATAGGTGACGTAATTAACAACAAACCTCCACACTGCTCACCTGCTGCTGTAAAAATGTAACCCTGGGGGAAAAATCCAAAATGCGAGTTGTGTTTTTTGGGCTACTTTATAAAACTCATGACGAATGAAGTCACCGGAGCAGACAGATACAGGGAGAGAGACAGAGAGGTGTAGGTGTGTGTCTGAAGGAAAAAGCAAGGTGAGAAGAGAAGTAGGTGGAGAATTTTAATTAAAATGGTAAGATAAAAAATAACCAACTAAAAATAGGGTATTGTCAAATAAATAAGAAAAAAATAGAGAATATATATATTTAGCACCTTTATGAGATTTGCAAAAACACCTCACTGTATGCAGCATCCCATAATTTTGTCATTACATTAAGGTTCCCAGGTTTGATGGCATTTTATCTGTAAAGTCCAAATAACACAGTGCAGCCAACCTGCACTGTAGCAGGACATGCTGCACAGAGGTGCTGCACAGAAGGATAAGCTGTTGTATATCAAGAAATAGATCCAACAGGTAACCCTCCGTACAAACAAATGGTCTTTTTCTACATATCCTGAGTTAAACAAACCAAATCATGTGAATGTAAATATGTCAGCAAGTTTTTTTTTACACTTGATAGAGGCAGGCTAGCTGTTTCCAACTGACTCTTAGCTTAGCTGCCCACACCCTGACTGTAGCTCTGTATTTAATGCACAGGCATGAGATTAATATTAAACGTCTCATCTCTGGAAAAGAAAGAATAAGTGTGTTTCTCGTTGTGTTTAATCACCCTTGTGTTGTGTAAAATGAAGCCTGCTGGCTAGTTTATGCGGCCAACTCAAGAGGCATGTTGCTGCAACTGCTGCTGTGCCATACATACAGCATTTCATGAGCTCCATCTTCCATGAGCATCATATGTACGATCCCCTATGGTGGAAGCTAATTATGGTCACTCCCCAGCCCCTGCTGGGCTGACCTTGGAGCTGGGGACAGAGTCAGAAACCAGATACCAAATATTAAGACTGTAGATATTCCATATTCACATAATGAGCCATGCCATGTGGGTTGTCTGACTCAAATCTATTTACGTAGCATATCAAAAACTGAAAAAATCACGTCTGTGTACATTACAAAACATTTTAGTCATTTCATTATTTGCTGCTGATTTATCAGTGAGTTATAGTCTACCTATTTGCGGTACAGTCTCTCGTCATAGATTTAAAATACATTGTGTCCCTGGCGAGATGAGATGACTGGTCAGATCTAAATTTCCCGGGATTACAAGGGGAAATCTGTGATTTATAGGGTTTTAGGAGGCATTTCCAATCAGTTTGGATTACATTAAAGGGGGAGTACATCACATCATCATGACACTGTCCCATCCTATGTTAATGTACAGTATTTGGCCTAGATTATTCTTTTCTGCTATTTTCATATTTATCACTCCCCTGCTGCTCTTCAACACTGCATGGTCAATCTACACACATCATATTCCCAGGCTGAAAGAAACCACATTTACTATTCATCCCAAATGCGATGCATTATGATTGTTATGAGTTCTCTCCGACTAAAGATACAACAGGACATCCCATGGGAATAACAAGGATCATCAGATTATCATGTACCGGTTATGTCACTGTGTTTCATGGTTCACCATGTTCAGTAAAAAACATTTTTTTACTTTAAGTTGACATATGGTGCAGATATTAGATGGGTTGCCATGTACTTTGGAAGAGGCATTCAATTTCCTCACAGGATGTTATGTAATGACTTTGGTGATCCAGTGACTGTAGTACTTTACTTTATGGGTCTGTAACCTGAGAAAAACGTCTTGTTCATTTCCAATAGAGATGGTGTTCAAATTTCACATACTGTACGCTAAGAATGAATTAGTCTTGGCTTTAAATGGAGCGTCCTGAGCTCGACATTAACGCCCGACAACCTGCCAAATGCAGGTGGGTTTCGGCTGTGGCGGGTAACACAGTCACTCACCACTAGCCATTTTGGCGTGTTGAAAAACTGTAGCGTGATACTACCATACAACTACTCCCATGAGTACTACCTGCACATAGTGTTTGCTCATTGGTCCATTAGTGAAGCTGATCGTCTTGCACAATATGGAAAGTTGTGAATTTTGAACTAGTGGAGAGAGCGGGAGATTTCCTGATGGCCTGAGGGCTGTTTTGGCCGGCTGTTAAGTAACAACTTACCCAGCGTCATCGAGGATAAAGCAAGCTTTTTAATAGCAGGAGGATCCACACAACACAGGCTTACTCTCTCACCTCTCTCGCACGGCAAATATGACATTCAGACTTTTGTCAAAAGAGAATGTAAAAGTTGAATCTGTCAACCTGTCTGCATTTAACCTGATGGTATGATCTCTGTCTTCACTCTCAACTGGTCTCATGCACACACATCAGCACAAGCGTTCAATTAGTGCGTGAGTTGTTGGAGGGAAAATGCTCAAGAGAAAGAGAAACCGCAGGATGAGGCCAGCGAAAGCTAAATGCTGTAAAATTACAGATATCTTCATGATTAAAGGATAATGGTGGTGTTAAAAAAAGAAAATAGCACAGACTAGCAGCCCTCACATCACATCATATCGTCATATCACAACTTCCTTTCCAGAGTTGATGCTATGTTTTCATAAAGTTGTCATGCAGTGAAGGGAAGATGCGTTTTTAAGTGAATAATCTGGAAAATAAAAGCTGTATACTCGTTTCAGGTGGATGTATTTCAGTTACTCAGAGCGACCAGAGCTTCATGATGATAAATATAAATCCAGTCAGAGCTCTGGGGAAATCCAGATGCAAAACAAACAATCCAAAAGTGCACAAAAAGTGATAGAGGCCTACATAAAATTTTTATCCTTTTGCTTTAATTGT
This sequence comes from Lepomis macrochirus, assembly GCA_024633595.2. Taxonomy (NCBI): domain Eukaryota; kingdom Metazoa; phylum Chordata; class Actinopteri; order Centrarchiformes; family Centrarchidae; genus Lepomis; species Lepomis macrochirus. The sequence continues at coordinate 31,532,035 of JALXJV020000016.1, read as the reverse complement.
GGATTTTTTCATCATTACTCTTTGTTTTTAATGCGGATCATTTTTCTACTCTGAATTACAGTTAACCTACTGGTGTTATAAATAAGTTATAAATAAATAGGATTTGCTTCTGGTGAAGTTTTTTTCAGTTTAGTTTTTATCTTTTAAATAAATATTTTACACCCATGCAGCACTTTTATTATATACAATAAGAAGCAAATCTTTAAATATCTTTGTCTTAATAGACGACATGTTTTCAAAAAATAGAGCTTTACACACAACCTCATCAGAATAATATCACTAAATTTTAAAAACCCATAGTCAGCTTTAATCATATAAGACGTAATTTCCCCATCACAAAATTGTGGCTACTGAAAATGCTGTGTTGATAGTAACTTTGGAAAACCACTATTGGCTAGTGTGCAAAAAAGTTAATTTTAAGCCCTGGGAGCATCGTAGGAAATTACAAAGTGAATTTTCGTCAAGCGCCATAATTAGATTGAAATTTAAAGCCTCAGCTTTACCACCTGTTCAGTTCTAATTAGCGAATGTTATCATGCCAACAATAGACAGTCCATCCATTCATCCATCGTCAACCGCTTAGCCTGCATACAGGGGTCACAGGGGGCTGGAGCCTATCCTAGCTGACATCGGGCGAAAGGCGGTGTACACCCTGGACAGGTTGCCAATCCATTGCAGACAACAATAGACAATGAACATGATAAACATTACACCAGCATGTTAGCATGCTAATGTTAGCATTGAGCTGAACCTACCCTCACAGAGCGAATAGAATGGGTGGAAGAGTCTCAGTCTTGTTAACCAAGCAGAGGCTTTTATAATTATTTGCACTTGCCTCCACAGATGATGACACTGACAAATTGCTCTTGTTACTTGATTGGTTATACCGAGCCAGTTGGCCCATGATCTACCCTGTGATATATAATTACTACCTATTTGAAATTAGCACATTAAACAGGCCCATAAGGATCTCACACATGCATCCCTCTCCTATCTTCTGAGGAAAATAATGCACCACTAGCCAATCAGGTAACGCCTGCCTCTCTTTGATGCCATCAACCTGTGACCACATGTGTCTGCTGCGCTGGGTGTCGACAGCGCTAATCTGCCCTAACAAATACATCACTTTCCCTCCTTTTGACCTCTGCTGTACGACAGTGAGTTGCAAAGTGTGGTACAAAACTGTGCACACATGTACAAACACACATGAACACACACAGATTCACACCCTCACACAAGCAGTTTCAAAGACACACACACACACACACACACACACACACACACACACATTGCTGCACACAGCTAATTGGCAGAAGAGTTCAAATGTACATCTGACACACTGAGACACACTGCACCACTGTTTTTTCTCCCTCCATCTACTGTAATCCAGGGAAAAATATGAAACAAGCACAAGTAAGATCTAGCCCTGTGAGAAAAATAAAAGCTGTCATAATGCAAAAAAAGGGTGCAGATCAGACATAATAGTCAAAGACCAGATTTATTCAGTGGGCCTCCACACTGGAACGAAATAAGAATACTGTAGGGATACAAATCAGATGACAGACCCTGTGGCATATGGTAACCAAGGGGACCTTCTCTTAATTTGTCAGAATGGAACAAACACACATATGAGGTGAACCATATTGAATTGCGTAGAGTAAAGGTCAGACTCTGCAGCATGCAGGCTGGAGAAAACCTACCTTCAACCTGCTTTCCAGCTTGTTATGCATCAATTTTTATTTGGCAAACATTCCTCCATGACAGTTGACCTTATCAGCACCCTGAAATATGAGCGTCAGAGCGCTTGATCGAAAGCAAATTCATTTTATGAGCTGTACTGTAATATGTTGAGTTAATTCACAGCTAAATGTCAGGTGAAATGCTGGTTGGGGGTTTTCCTTTGCTGGTGTTCTAAACAATGTGTTCCACCTGACGGGACTGAACCCGTATCACTGATTTTAATAAGCCGCACTTGTCTCAAACCCATTGTTAGGCTGATTTGTTGCTTGTAAAATGTCATTCATTTCTTCAGCTCATTTTTAGAACCTTACTTACAAATCCTGTATGAGCCGCATTAAGTTGTGAACATGCACAACAAGTATGATTTAAATGTTACACATACAGAAAAACCTGCCAATACTGAAGTGTACTTCATAGCGCTGCCTTCAACATGGTATAAAAATTGGTTTAAATGATGAAGCATTCTTGATTAAACCTTGTATGTGTGATTACTAAATGGGTTGATAGTTGATTTAAAACTACAGGCCATCGCAAGTGTTTGTTCATTGATACCCTTGCTATCACTCATTAGAAACATCATCAATAACTCTTAAGAGCTTCCTCAGAGTGCCTTTACCTTAATTTATCATTTGTCATTAGTGCCAGAGGGCAATTGTGAGCATTTTGGTAATGTTACACACATCATATGAAGGCTTTGCATTTGGGGTCACTGAAACATCATGGGCATTGCCTTAATGTGATTTATAGGCTCATTATTTGCTAGTTAGATTTTTGGGGAACAACTGATGTGAAGCAATAAGCGGCGCAACCCACTAATTGACGGATGAGTAACATAGTGGCTTAAAATGTTAACTTGATTATTCAAGCCTTTTGTGACAACAAACAGGATATTAATGTGCAGCTTGCATGCACATGAGCAGATAACAGCTTGGGATATGAAGTCTCCCAAACTAGTTGCTGTTTGGCTGTTTTGCAGGCTTTTCATTGGCTGCAGTCTCCGCTGCAGAGCCCTTCTGTCCTGTGCCGTGCACATCACATGCCAGTTGGTGATGTTTACAGTCAGGATGCTCTCTATTGCTCCTCTGTAAAAGCTGACAAGACCTTGGCATGGGAATTTGGCCTTCTTAAGCTTCCTCAAGAAATCCAGTCGTTTCTGAGCTTTCTTCACAAGCGTGGAGATGTGAGATGAACATGATTGGTTCTCTGTGATGCTGATTCCCAAGAACCTGAAACTATTCACCTGCTCCTCCTCAGCTCCACTGATGTAGACTGGAGTGTGTGTCCTTTTCTCCTGTTTCCTGAAATCAAAGAGCAGCTCCTTGGTTTTCCTGTCGTGGGTGTACAGCGTGAACAGGAGGGGGCTGAGCACATAGCCCTGGGGGACTCCGGTGTGTCCGGAACACTAGAGTGAAAGAGGTGAGTCCATCAATCCAAACTGTCTGGGGTCTGTTGTAGGAAGGCTAATATCCAGTTGCAGAGTGTTGTATTCAAACCCAGAGTGATGAGTTTGCTGATCAGTTCCATGGCGGAGATTGTGTTGAATGCTGAGCTGAAATCCACAAACAGCATTTGTTGATGTTGAATGTCGTGGTTTGGGCTTTTTTTTTTTTTTTGACGAGTATGTCATTGTTTGTGTTTTTGGATTTAACATATACGTATATTTGATGTGTGGACAAATGCCTTACTACCAATCTTGAACTTTGACTGGTAGTATCGACATTTACTGTACCGGTGAAAAAAACTCTGAGCTACAGCACACACCTCCTCTCCCTTCCAATCACTAGCTACACTCCAGGCAGTCAACGAACATAAAGTTGTTACAGTGATGTAGAGACAGAGCTCAGTTAAAACTTTATGGATTAAAGATACATTTGTTACAAATTAATAACTTACTACTCACGCTTGCTCCAGTCCATGTTGCTAAGCTACTAAGGAGAAAATATACTGTACACCTGAACCGAAGCCGTGTTTCCCAGCTTCTCAGGGCCCGCCCTACTCTGCTTCCAATTGGCTAGTAGTTCTTAACTAAGAACTGTGCATGTGGAACTCCCAATACAGATCATATAGAGGCAAGATGCATCACTCCATAGCTAAAAGCGAGCTAAAAGAGGAGCTGCAGCAATGTGCACTATGACAAAAATATGGTGTTTTTTGAAACTGAAACCATGTAAACCTGTTCTGATAGAACCTCTAAATAAGATTTTGAACCTGAAATGGAACCTCTTTAAAATAACCATCACCCAAAAATTAATCTGACAGTTAAATGTATAGAAAAAAGACAGAACACACAAGGAATCTAGTCCGGTGTTACTGTTGGAGCCTAACAGACTATCAGCCCAAACAGTAGAATAAAGGGGAATCTTGGCATTTGATCATTTCAAACAAAGCAGGGCAAGCATGTGTAATTGATGCTCGGCAAACAATGCATGTGAGTGGAGCGGGGGGCCTGGGAGCGCAGGGATGGTTTCCAGATGAGAGACATTTGCTTTTATCGTCTTCTGTTGTCAGCGAATTTGCCATATCTGGCTTTGCTGTCCAATATCTGGAGCAAGTTAACAAGCTGCTCCACTTGACTTGAGATCTAAGTTGAAGACAGATGCCTCCAGATGTGTTGTGTTCAGGGTAGGTAACTCTTTATTCATTGGCAGAAGCTGTAGTTTATTGTGAGCTTGTGTGTGATGTGTCTGTGATTTATATGTCAAAAAGAACCAAACAGATTTATCTGAGTAAATGCAGAATGAATAAATCCCATGTATGCCTATGGGCATTCATTTCAAGTTATAGTTCAGCCCATTAATTATTCACACATTCTTTCTGTGCATTTAATTATACAATAACTAAAGGTTAACTTCATGAGGATGCATGTGCTCACTGGCATTTAGCTGGATCAAATGCTTATTTTATCTTCTTTATTAAAGCAGATAATTGAATAATGGCTTTTCTTTCAAGCTCTGGACGAGCTGACCTCCACCACCTTAACCACCGGTAACAGAGAATGACACCCACTGGTTACCCGCTCCCGTCCACATTGAAGTTGCTTGGATCTGTTTCTTCTCCGTCTTAATTAGTGCTGGAGTGTCAGGAGGAAAGGAAGTGGCTCTCTGTGTGAGATATCTTTATTCATAGAGGCTTAGCTGTGACTGGCATGGCCTGAAGACATCCCAACCTCTCTCCTCGGGAAGCTTGCCAGATGTTATTGATATTCACAAATGGCTAGAATTTGCATCTTGATGTCCAAAAAAAAGAGCTTGTCCAGATCGCACCAGAAGGGTGGAGACTGGGTGGGCGGCCTTACTCGTATTGAATAAACAAAATTAGTCTGTGGGTAGAGGTTTGTGTGCTGCATGTGTCTTTTTAAAAGACAGGCAGTTCATTTTTCTGATTGACTTTCGGTTCTTCATCTTTATTTATAGTGATATGGTGCATTGCAACTGGCTTACTTTCTTCTGTGGGACAATTTTGCCTGTTTGTTGATTAGGATGCAGCGGTGGTCGATGGAAACAGGGATAGGGGTCTTGTGTGGGGCAGGATCGTACATTATGCATGTCTGCCATGTCCCACGCCATGCTTTGATAGTCACATTTGCTTTCTCTTAGCCCCGTTTGTTTTTGTTGCCTCTCTTGGTTGGGCAGAAAATCCGCAGTGTACGCAGCTGTGGACTGTGGTTATATGGATGACAAATAATGATCCACCAAACTGTACACAGAGGTTTTGCAGAGCGATCGTCTTGATGGAAATGACGAGAGGGAAAAGAACACACAGGATGTCTAATAAGCTAAACTCCCGGCCAACTGGGGGCAATCATCCAAATTAATGAGCGATGGATTGACAAGCGGCTCTTTCTGGATGCTGTAATGTCATCCTAATCAGTAGCCTGGAAAAAAGAGCTCACCTTCAAAGACTAGCAGGAGGAATATGGATATTTTCTATTAATATAACAGAGATTTGGCAGGAGGATCACCTAGGTTTCTGCTTATATACTCTATGAGATGTTTATTCACATGGGTAGCTCACCATGAAGTCAGGCTACCAGAGGGGCCACAGTCTGGTGAGTGTGTGTGTGTTTGGGGTATTAGGTTGAGAGCCTGGCCAAGGCAGGATATCAGGTGGCCTTTTAATTACTCCTCTGGTGGGGGATCTAGGCAGTGGACGAAAATGGCAGATGGATCCTTTGACTTCACTTATCAAGGTCTAGTGATCCAGAGCACCTTGAGAGCCCTTCTGGCTAACAATAGAAACACCTCCTGCGAGAATAGTAAAAAAAAAAAAAAGTAACTAACAAAAGGAGGGTGAATATTGAAATATGGCCTCGAGTCAACACCTTCATGGAGAGGCGCCCCCTTGACCTGCATACCAACTCCTCAAAACATACACGCACATCTCCCCTCCGTGACGCCCACCTCCCTGGGCTCAGAAACCCAAAGCAGCTGGCCGTCCATCTGGGGCTCATCAGTTGCCCTGGAGAGCAAAAACAGGCCCCGCAGTGGCAGACCGGGCATCCGTTCTGCATTATCACCACCGCTGACGACCCCTCCCCTCGTTTTTCCATTGCTGCCATGCTAGCACCCTCTATCCCCCGCCTGCACTCCCAAAGCCACAGCAAAGAGCCCTGTTACGCTCCATCGTTCAAACGAATGAATATAACTGTTCTTATTTAAGTTGTCCAGTAAACTCTCAGATGCTAAGCATGTGAGAATGTGAGAAGTAATGAATGCGGTTGTCGTCGTAAGGCAGAATTCATAGACAAAACATGGGGCCCAGAGTCTGTATGAGCTATTAATGATAGTGATCATATGTAACTTCCTCTGCTGGAAACACACACAATGAGAAAAGGAGACAGAACACGACAGAGTGAACAGTCACGCAAATAACACACATTTTCAGAAATACAAATGAATGTGTGTTTCCAACCGTCGCTGTTATGTGAATATTAGGAGTGGCTTCATCGAGATGATGCGGCTAATTCACTCCAGTCAGCTGCAGTTAAACCATCGTAGAAGAAGAGGACACAACGAGATGGCTTAATTAAAAGAGCTCCAGCCAAACAGTGGAAAACAATGTAGAAATATAACACGGGCATACACCAGGGATTCCAGTTTCATTTCCCCGCCTTCAAAAAAAACACAACAAAATAAAACTTGGCTTTAGCTATCAGAGGCACACATACACCTACAATAGTAAAAACAAAAACATGTACGTTGAGTTTTGTTACTTTACTTTTACTTTTCCATCTAGTTTAGATTGAAAATTTCAACTGGCAGTAGTACAATGTTATTTTTAGGGACATACAGTATGGATGTTTTCCTCCAAACTTGGACTGTGTGGCCTACATGAATACTTAATGTTATAGAGAAATGCTTCAGATTTGGAGCCAAGTTTTTATGGGCTTTAAAGGATATGACAGAGTTTCAACTCAAACCTGTTGAATCATACATGGGAGAGCTTCAATGAAATAAGAAACTAACTCCTTTGCTACAAAAACACACTTGGAGATTTATTGATATTGCTATTTAATATCGGACTATGTAATGTTTTTTTTTGTTACACCAAAGAAACAATTCCTTCCTTTAATATTTATTATTTCATTTAGAAGCAGGGCTTTAAATGTATGACACCTCCTTACTTGCTTTTCAAACATCAAAACGTCAAACCTTTTCTAGCATTATGTTGGATTATCAGGGACTGACAAGAAAAACTGACAAGAAAAACTGACGCAAAGCTGCGAATACAGTGTGTGTGGTGTGTGGTGTGTGGTGTGTGTGCGTACAGTACACCAGTCCGTCATAATTCACAGTACTTGGCTCTGCAGCGTGTCCAAGACTGTCGATCAACTTACCGGGTGTGTTTCCCTTCATTGTCTGCGTGAACCTCTCAAGCTAATCAACAAGGGAAAATAAACTGCTCGAGAGGGAGGCGGGATCTGTCATTCCCCTGTGGAAATAACTCAAAAAAAGAACACAAGAAACTAACCCCAACTGGAATTGAGTAAATGTCTATAATTTGTAAAGAACCAAAAAAGAATGTTGTACTTAAATTGCATCTTGAGCTCCAACCAAACTGACTAAACAAGAAGGCGCACTGTTACACCCTGGCAGTTGGCATCTCTGATTCACTGAACATGGCCTTTCATTGAGTAAACAACTTTTAATCAAAACACAATGGCCTGAAAATTGTATGGAGGTTTTCAAGCCGGGCTTGGTGGAGTTCACCTCATTGCAGACCAGGAATGTATTTTCCCTCCTTATTTTCTTGGTTCTACATGACTTCCTTTGATATACAACCCATCTGGATGTCGAGGGAAATACTCAAACACAAACTCCACTCCTACATATGCCTGGAGTTAGAAACCACATGTTCCATCACTACTGTACCTAGAGAAAAGTAAGCTGTGCTAATTGCTATTGATTGAGAGGTTAAAGACTAGGGAACTGGCCATTTCTAGATGCTTTTATTTTAATTCTTGGACACCATCGAGAACAAAACTCTTGACAAATGTTTTCTAAGATCAAGACTAGTGAGGAGAAACTAGGAAGTTTAATTTTCACGGTCATAAATCACTCAGTCTCTGGAGCATATGAATAATAGCCTCTAAGAGCCTCATTCATAAATTTTAGTTTGAGCCACGTGGGGCTTTTTACCTGATCGGGCCTGGGTATGCAGGGCTTCTGCAGTGTTCTGGCTGTATGAGAGTGCAGCCAAAATTGTACTGGGTCTAATAGACCACTGATATTTCCCCCCACTAGCTCTGATTAGAGCCGTCTCCAAGGAAACCAGCCTTTATTGTTGCAAATGTGTGAGAGTTTAGGGAGCAAAGAGACAGAGAAACCCCAACGTTAAGCAGAAGACTGCAGGCTTGTGTGTGTGTCTGTGATTCTTTATTGTAGACATACAGTGTGTGTGTGGGTATGTTTGAGTATTTTGGTATTTAAGTATGTATTTTTCTAGTATGCGCAGGTCAGTGTGCACTTCCCCACATTTGTAAGAGTCCCTTACCCGGGGCTAAGCGTGGGTGTCATCCATGTTTTCCAGGAAAGACAGCCGCAGCGGGGACAGCAGAAATGGCCGGTCTGCTGTTAGAGATAAGGTCCTGGTAAAATCACAGGTTGGCAACAAGACAAGACAAGACATCCGAGGGGACCGGGCTATGCTGAGGTAGACCCGGGACTTTAATTTCTTTCATGTCTCCTACACACACACACACAGACACAGGCTCACACTGACACACACACACACTGTGTGGGTTGGTGAAGCTGGCCCCTGACCTAGAGCAATCACCTCAGACCCAGCTATGATGTCTGTAAATGTGTCCGCTAGCCAGTGATAAACCGGGGATTTATTTTTTACTTTTCCAAAACAGTGCTGTAGGGTGAGCGATGCAGTAGTTTATAGGCTGGAGAAACTATTGTGTTGGTGGAAGGTCATGAGTTCAAATCCCACATCAGCCATCTGTAATTTCAAAGTGTCATTGAGCAAGACAGTGAACTGTATCTGCCAAGTTACTAAGCTAGTGGATGAAAGTGAAAGATATGCAAGTTTCCAGCAAGACAAAATACATTACAACATCCACTATATAGCCAAAAATATGTCACCTGTCCGCATACTTTTTTGTACTATAGGTTTGATAGCCCCTGTTTCAACATGACAATGTCCCTGTTCACAAATCCAGATCCAAAAAGAAATCCTGAACTAGGATGCCTTCTATACTGTAAATTGGAAAAAACCCTAACGCCAGGAATCCCCTGACTCCAACACGTTACGGCTGTGCCACAGTTTTGATGCATCTGTAGCCCAGCGTCAAAGTCCACTAGAGGCGTCTGAGAAGCATTTCAGCAGCTGAGCTGAAATGATTGACTTGTAAGCTTATTAGGAGTCAGCATTCCAGCTAGTTATCCAGTCAACGTGAATTACAGATTCACCTAGCGAACCAAGCTTGCTAGCGCCACCGTCTCGTCCGAATGTCACGATGACGTCAACTTCTTTCATATGGTTTTATATAGTAAATCCTCCATGGTGTTAAGTCTGTGAGTGTTTGTTTGGAAGTAATTTATTCCCATGTTCTGAACGAGGCTTGTGTGATGTTACACTGTGAATAAGTTGTTCTTTGCATTTAACAGGCGGCTCACGTTGTGTCACTTGTAAAATGTATATTTTATCAGCTCATTGTTAAGGTTGTGTATTTCTCTGAAATGTACCATAGTGTGAACAATGTTACTTATAACATTCTTTCTCAGCCCCGGAACTTGAACCATTTTGTCATTCCCCAGAAATATATATTTAAATAATTAAATATTTTTCATAACCATGCAAAGTGTAATCGACTAAAGTAACAACTGCTAGTCGACAAGGAAAATCTTTAGACGGGGTTAGCCGTAATTACTTACACGTGTAAAAAAAAATGTATAAGAAAGATGCCATAGTTCCAGCATCTAATAAAAACACTGTACAAAACCTCTATGGTGAAGTTACAAGGATAAACTCTCTATAGGTCAACAGCAAACACTAGCCGCTCTTCTGTTGCTCTGAGTGGTGTCACCGGCATAAAATCACCAAAACAGAAGCTGTGATATTGAAGTGAACTCACCAGGCTTCTCTTGCTCCTCTCCTCCATTTTGCCACTGATGCAAAGTGTGTCTCTTGCCATAGTTCAGCAACACAAATATACTCGCTGGCTCGCAGACTCGATTCATTTTTCACACAAGAGTGCTTGTTTTGTGGTTTCTCCAGCTCTGGCCACGCACAATTTCAACTCTACACCACTGTGGGTGAAAAAACTCAGACAAGGCAGTGTAATAACAACAGCCTTCTTCTCTCTTTCATTTTTCCTGTCCGTCTTTCTGTCTCTTTTCCTCCTCCTGTGTTATTTGAAGCGACTGCGGAGGCTGGCACAGCTGTATACTCTGAATGAAATGGCATGCATGGATTTGCAGGGGATGGACATGATTGGCGTTCATGAGGATGACAGATATTTTACCATTTACACAGAAAGCCCAGAGCACTTTGGAAGATTGACACTGCTCGTGTCGTAAAAGTTGATTTTTCTTTCATTTTTCAAAGCAGGTTGTTTTTAAATAGATGAGCATGTTTAATAAATTAAGATTAAAAAAGGAGATGGCCTTCTGTTTTACTGACAGGGTGATGATAGCACCCTGCACAGCTTGCAACTTGCTAATGGAATTTGCAGCTTTAGACAACAATTTTCACTCCTCCGTCAAGACTTTGGCTGACAGCAGTGCGTTTGCTATCTCCAGAAACTGTCGTCCTCACATTTTGATGAGGAATAAATAATGAATATAATGTAAGTCGCACTTGGCATCATTAATTGTTCTACTGAATTCATGTTTTTCTGGAGGCTGTTCTATTAGTTAGCAACTATCATGACATAACGTGTGAGTGATTCTGAGCTTATTGTGGCATTAATGTGCATTGGAAAAAACGCCAATTAGTACTGGCACAGATGACATGCTTACAGGATCAGACCGCCTACATCTGATGAAAGACATCCTATTTACATGAGGTATTGCTTGATTTGTATATGTGGGATATTAAAAATGACTTTAGTCCACAGTGCTGCCTCTATATAATCACTTAATCATCCATCATGTTATGAGTAAAGGGTTCACAGAGGAGAAATCCCAGAATAAATAGATTTCAACAAGAGAACAAGGGGGAGGAAAAGGAAGAGCTTTGGCAGGAGACGAATGTGGTTTGGAGAGCAAAACCTTACCACACTCACTGTATCTCCCTCTCTGGCTCTTCTCAATATCTCTCTCCATCTCTTTTGTTCCTCCTGCTCTCTTCTCAGACTCATTCTTTCTTCCTATTCACCTGCCTCTGGTTCAGGCATTGATTTATGACTGCATGCAGTGTGCTTCCTTCTCTGAAATTGGCTGGATATGTATGTCATACTGCGCAATTATAAGAGCGTGACCTCAACTGTCTGTGACCTGAACGTCCTAAACGCAGCATTCAGTTGTGTTCCATTTGACCTGTTTTCAAATGATATTCAGGGTGGGTGTTGAGTCTGCCTCGAGGAACTGTTATATGAGAATCTATCTATGGCGTTCAATTAGTCTCGTGCACCCGTGCACATAAAAAACAGGCGCATGCATGTGATATGAGCGCACAGATTCCTTCTCTTCTCTGAACAAATATGGTCCTTTGAGCACGGAGCTGCGATGAGCTCGACCCGTCCTACGCGCTTGTAAATGCTCAACACTGGCTCTCTCATTAAGTTGGCTTTTTAGACTTTAGACGCAGAGAACATAGGCTGCAAGCTATAGGTGGGTGATTTCAACATACAGATATAAATTTTAGCAGCACGTTGGCTCAGTGGCCCAGCGGCACTGTCCGCTCATAGCAACGGTGGGACAGGGGCAGGGCCTTTCTGTGCGGAGTTTCTATGTTCTTCCCTGTGTTTGCATGTTTTCTCTGGGAAAACAACCTGATGCAGTTTATGATTGTGCCTTGTGTTCATCAGGAGATGAACATCGTCCTAATCACTGTGTACTATATGAAAAAGATGGTCCTCACTACATTCTGATGCAACTACATTATATCATTTGGATTTATAAAGGTCTCCTGCAAAAGCTGCCTCCAGACCAGATCTCAGGACACCTTGGGTAAATTGAATTTCCACTAATTTGCACCTTATAAATGGAATGAATTACAAAGGATTTTAAAATGTGAATGTCTTATCCCACTGGCTGATGGTAAAAAAACTGTTACATATTAACAAAAAAAGTAACATAGGCTACTTTGTATTCAGTTTAAATATTGACTCTGTACCTTTAACAACAGCGGTTGAATTATGCTAACATGAAAATGCTAACATGCTCACAGTGACATGGAAGTTATGGTTGATCAGTTTGGACCAAAAGGTGTAGCAAACCTAGAGTCACACCCCTAGCACAGCTGAAAACATATTCAGGTAAGGTCAGAGACAGAGTTTTTCTGTTAACTGAAAGCTAACTTGTTACAGTGATTACAGGGGCATTAGCCTAGTAAGGTAACTGCCTGTTGTTGAGTACATTAACTGGTGTGTACTGTAGCATGTGCAGCTATGTTATTAGTGCAGACATATGTGAATGGAAAAATGTAAGTAGATGAGATGTTAATTATGCATAGTTAAAAATAGAACATAGAGAAACATATTCAATTTAAAGTGAATGCTATGAATCTGCTGCATGTAACTTCATTATTAGTGACATGAGTTCATATTGAGGTGAATGGGGGTTGGTGCAGGGAGCCAGGGGAAGCACCTCACTGGACACTTCCTGTCTCCACACACAGCATGCATCAGAGTCACTGGTGGAGCAGAAGAGCAGATTAGAAGATGGAGAATATGAGAAAACAACAAGGCAGAAGACAAAGAAAATAGCATTATGCTAATACAGTGTGATAGGGAATAGAAACCCTGTTGATCGTGCTTGCTTGACTTTTGTAAAAACACTGTGTCGGCTCAAATGTGGGATCACACAGGAACATGTGAAGCTCTGATAATGTATCTTATTACATGCAGGTGGAATTATATTATTAAAATGTCTGTGTGCAGACTGTGTGTAGATGGCTAGAATGTTTTGGTGCCCTCCATCCTTATTATATATTCAATAAAAAACATTATCTGATACACAAATTAGGCACTTGCAAAGGCTGAATAATAAATTATGTCTTTTCAGAAAGCAGAATTTTTAGGCTGCTTCCAGCCTACCTGCCTCAGACATTGAGGCTTGCTGACCACTCTTGTGGGCCAATAGTTACTGAATAACTTTCCATTGGCTCTATGTGCTGGCAGGACATTCATTATACATTGCTTCATGCACACATACACACACTTTACAGTAAAAAGCTACATAGGCAGTTTTCTCTAATAAAACTAAGGAACTGAAACTTTGAAAGATTTTGAAAATCTCAGCTGGAAGGCCGCCCTTTTACTCCTGGATGTAGGGCTTTCCGGCCCATTTCCAGGCCTGCCTGTGAGATCAGAAACACAGTGTGCAACAATGTAACAACACACTCACACTGACACAGTATTCACCGGACAGCATTTCAATAAGTATTAAGGTGTGTGTAGCCTTAGGTGATGTCAAACAGAAATAAATACCTGTAGAGGCTTTGCATATATTTTTGTAAGGTTAAATAGGAAACAGGACCGGACTCAACAGAGCTGGCTTGTGAGTTGTAAATTTGAATATATAGAGGTTGTGTCTTCTTACATCACAAAAACAATCTGTGTGGAATAAATACGTATATACTGTATTCTGTATACATGCTACATCTCCTGCGACAAAGAAACACAAGGGATCAAAACACTGTGTGATTGATTTGTTCTCTCTTTACATGAACAGTGTCTTGGCCAAGGGCCGAGCACGACATTGTTCATGTGGTAACTTATCTTACAACATTAAATAGGAAAAAATTATTGTCCATAAACCCAAAATTTTTTGCATCACTCAACCCGTTAAATTGAACAGAAAATATTTGGTGTCAAGATATGCAGATCAGCCAATTACTGGGCACTGGGCACTGCCTCACTGTTGCTCTTACTGTCACTTTAACATCCAAAAAGGAAAAAAAGTAACTAAACTTTAAAAAAAAAAACAATTATTAATTTTTTTTTTAAATTTCAAGAAGGCCTTCAATGATCTGTTTTGTTTCTCCATCACCTTTTTCATTCCTCAGCCCCGTGCCGAGGGGGGGGTGGGCTCATATTAACACAGCAATGTCAGTGTGACTGATTAGGGCTCCACAAGGAGTCAAATGAATTGCAGCCTCTCGAATAACACACAGAGGCAGATAAAACAGTGAAGTGACAGTAGCACATTAGGACAGTCCTCTGCCATTAAGATTTCCCCAGCGTGAGCGTCTCGAGGAAGGGCGCAGGTTGCCACTGATGTGGCGGCTGTCCTGGCTGGCATGCAGAGGCCAGTGGGATCACCCACACCTCACGCAGTCACTGTGGATCAGTCTCCATGAGCTGATCAAAGGCATTTGACTCCTGCCATGTGGGGTGCTGATTGCTTCCATGCACTCACTGACACCACCCGGCTTGGCTGAAGACACCGTAATTAAAGCAGAGTATGGGGAGAGAGAAATAAAGCTTTCTGTTTTGTTTGTTTTTACCTCACAGCCCCTCTGTCTTTCTTTATTTGCTCTTTTTTTCTCTCTCTCTCAAGGAGTGACCTTGCGCTGACAGTCACACCACTGTTGTTGTTCAAGGAGGAACTCCTGAGGAAGGATGGTTATAGCTGCAAATGTTCCCTTTAACCTGTGTTCACTGGCAAAGCCATAAGCACAATGTCAATGGTAGCGCCGTACGTTTTGGCATTAGACTTTCTGGTTAATGGAGAAGTGGATTCACATCACTAAGCACGGCTAATGGTCTGAGTGAGAGCAGAAAGTCTTGAGGCAGCGCAGCAACACTCATATTCCCCCAGAGAGCTGGAGTTGATCAAATTTAAAATTCCAATAAGCACTTATAAGGGAGGGGAGGGATCCCCCCGAGGCCGCCATAGACCAGGCTGTTTCAGGTAACCAGAGTATTGTTGGTCGCTAAGCAGGAGAGATCAATATCATATCAGGGCCCAGTGGAACACCTGACAGTTCAATTTTGCAGTAAGCCTCGAAATCAATACCTTTGGAATAGTTTTGGACTTTCCCAAAGGCTACTCACTGGAGGTAATCTGTGGTGTCATTAGCCCGGGTCACAGCGTGCATGGTCATTACACTGTGTAACAATAAATGTTCATAAAAGACGACACGCTCCGTCCTCTTGTGCTTGACTGCAGCCTCTAATTGAAGTAAATTCATTCACGAGGGGGAGCGGGCGCCTGATCGACTGGTTGCGCCGCTCCTCTTTGTAATTCACGTCCAAGAGAATATGGGAAAAAGCTGGCATGTCAGGCCTATCCAAAGGGTACAAAGCACAGGAAATTGAACAAGGTTTTATCAAGCAGAAAATGTGTTAAAGTGTTTAGTTTGTGCCAGAGTGCCTAAGGGAAGGATTGTTTACCCTTGAAACATAGTGGTAGTTAAGCTCTTTTTACAAGTCCTTCAGACATCATCACTTAAACAAAAGTGTTTTTAGACTCACAGAAGGAAGAACCATGGGCATTCATCTTGATCACTACTTATTTGCTCATCATCCCATAACCAGTGACAGTGATATAAGACACTCTGTGCCAAACACTGACCATCAATTACTACTGTAGAAAGAGGTAAACTGTAGCAGTGATAGGGCACAAACCAATCAGTCAGAGGGGAGAAATAATTAAAGCCATTTTGATTTTAGTGGCTTTACCAAATCTGTTATACAAGGCTTTAGTCAGCCACATAAATCAGCATGAGTTCCTCTTTAATGTTACAGATTCTAAATGGAAAGGAAAGGAAGGGAAGAGAGGGAAAAAAAGAGCCTTCCCCCTATTTATCGAAGCTTAGCTGGAATGGCCTGTCAAAATATACCGCGGAAACCCAGTGGAAAAATGACACAAGCGGCCCTGGCTTTGAGTGGCACGGTGGTTTTGGCCAGAACCCACTCCAAACTGGAATCTATTTTTCCCTCTCTGGATGTGCTGGGTCGCAACGACCAGGGGCAGGACAGGAAATGGCCGAGGAGAAGAGTAATGGCTAATATTTTCTGGATTCACTAGGTCTCGCTGCTAGATTCCCAAGGACATAGCCTTACTATGACTAAAATTAATGTTTAGGCTCGGGATCTTTATTATTTGATTAGTGGAAGTTTGCCTCTGACTCTTCTGATCATCTACATCTCCTTGTATGTTCTCTTGAGACTCTACTTATATACAGTAAACGTACAAACATTGCATCAGTAAGTGAGACAAAAACAAAATCATAATTATTTTCCCTTGACTACAGTGCACTGGCCACTAACATGAATTACTTTGCGGCAGGCAGAACGTATTTGGAAATCATGGTTTTTCAGGGATATTTGAAACTGGCTATTTTCAAGACAAAAATGTAGAGGTTCAGCTGACAAGTGGCCCCAATGTAGATATTCACACTCCTTCCTTCCATCCCTCTGCTTATATCCCAGCTGTATAATTTACAGTAAGGCTTAAAGCAGAGGTCCAAAATCGTCAATTTTCCTCCAAACACTCCAAGTTAAGTGTTCATTTGGAAGCTTTATTGCAGTGGGAATAAAACAGTTCCAGGAGTTTAAGAGGTTAGTGCCTGGGAGAGAAGAAGGAAAACAACTTCAGCTTGCATATTTATTGAAATACATGTTGAACACCAGGATTTTGTTGTACCAGCAATTTATAAGACTGCTCCTAAGTTGGTCTTACTAAGTTTCTAGGTACTACTACTAGAGATCTACTAAATTGGGTTGCACCATTAAAACTCTGGAAATGCTTTTACTTGTAAAGACGTTAATAAAGTGTAAATCGGCTGCCAGAAAAACAAACTATGTAAACAGGAAGACACTGTTCTAAATACACTGTATCATAACTGATACAAGTAGCAGTTTAACTAGGTCCAACAATATTTTAAGTTAACATCAATTTGTATACGTGGGCAAATACATATATTACACAGAAAAATGCCGCACATTTTTCAGAGTTAGTCGTATTACATCATTGAGTGGATAATAGCCAACTCTGCTAACCTAACCGAGATTATTTGATCATTTAGTCCGTTTGTAATTTTTTTTATTTTGTTACTTTTGTTAAATGAACTTTAGAATATTCCTGCATAGATTTCGATTTTTGATTAAGTGTAATGTCGTATGTCATTCTTCATTTTAAACGGGTCATCTGTTAGCATGCTAACATTTGTTTTGTCAGTAGCTCCCCCAGCCATTACACCAGTTACTGTTGTAAATATATAACAACAACTAATATTAACAAGCCCGTTCTCATCTCAGGGCATATTCAGTTACCGACGATTTGAGAAAGAGTGAAAGCGTAAGTATTTTATGCGAAACGTACCCTTTAGCATTTTATGAACGCACCCGGTGCGTCTCCATAAAAGCGTCTGTATGAGACGCTCCGGGGCGTCGGGTTCAGACCGGAAGTGCTACCGCTAGCTAGCTACGTTCGTGATAAAGGTGTTGACAGCCCCCCCGAAGCCCCTACCCTAACCACAACCATCCGAAAGGTTAGTGCCTAAACCCAAGTCACTGAATGTATGCATGTCGACCGGCTAACCCTACCTGTTAGCACATCGTCCGTGAGGCCGATGTGCGCAGCTGTAGGGTTAGCCCTTGTGTTGCTGCAACATAGGAAACGGGGGCGTTTCATACGGACGTGGAAGGGTACCTTTGAACTGATAAACAGCTGATAAAACCAGCTCTTGGTCACACTGCTCTCATACAAATAACCAGTCACAGTTCTGTTCATTGATCTCATTGCTTAGAAAAGCTCTAGTAAAAATCATACGCTAAGGATCCTCCTTGAATCTTGAAACAATGGAGGCTTTCCACACGAACAGTGACCTTTGTTAATACTCTACTGTGTCTAGTAAGTAAGCAGGTGAACGTGGGTCCTCATTGTCCAAGTGACTGTATCAATTATAGTTACAGATGTCTTGAACAACATTTCTAGTGTGTGTTTTCAAGGAAAATGGTAGAATATATTACAGCCTGGAGGTAATTAAAGCCCTCAGGTCTTGCTATGGTTTAGGTATTGATTACACTCATCTTGCGGTTTAATGAATTTTCGAACATTTCTTATAATTGCTTTATTAAATAAATCCCTAAATAGATAACTGCCATTCTAATGAGGCTCCTGCATGTATCCAATCTATCTACACAGAATATATGCATGTAATTGAGTTTACATGATAACATATGGTAAATAAATCTTATAACTACTTTCTTTTGATTAAAAACTTGAATCAGAAGAGTATCTACTTCTTGCTTTAAAGTAGATTCCCTGGCTACCTAAGAATACATACACGCCAGACAGCACACACACATCCATACAGTAGCAACGCCCCACCACAGGGCTTTACAGGAAGGCTCCTCCATAATGATTGTCGGTGCAGAAACATGAGTCAGAAGGAAGGGATGGATGCTATATAAATAAACCTCTAGAACTAAACCTTAGAAATAACAAGCAGCTGAGGACAGTAAAACGCAGGAGGTGGAAACTGCAGCTTCTTATTCACTAGACAAAACTGCGTTTCTTTTTCTTTTTCAAGACTTAATGTCCTAAAATTAGGAAAATGTTTAGTCTGAGAGTGAAACATTTTCAGCTATATACGAGTCAAACGCCCTACTTTTCCTACAATCCCTTAAAGTTTATTATTTTTAATATTAATATATATATAATTTATTTTAAGATCAATTTCCCAAGGCTTCTGGAGATGCTCAACTACAAAAGAATGCGTATTACTTGCACAACCACAAGGTATCTAGAATTTAGAAAGTAATTAAGTAGGTACATTAAAATAATAAAAAATTCTATATATCTTAAAAATGATTTTAAAAGTTTTTATTTCCTGAAATTTTAGATAATTGGCAATAATTTTACATAACTGGCAGATTCTTCAATGGTGAAAATGTTGTTAGTTGTTGTTAGAAATATTGTGGTTTTTGTCTTTCACCAACTTTAACCAAAGTGTTTTTATTGCCTAATGCAGGCCGCAGACTAGCAGGTAGTTGGGACGATTTTGGGTCAGAAACTCCCCCCTACAATTGTGGGGTCATTATCGAGCCAATGAGATTCAGAACCGATTATTGGCCCAAATGATCCTGTAACGTGAGGGGATTACAGACATAATCTTAAGGTCTTCAACTGGATCAGAGCAACCAATCAGAACCCTGCAACAGCCAATGAGAGGGAGCTGACCGGGAACTGGACGTACTGCTATAAAATGTGTAAGCCAAGTTAATTCCCTTTTCTCAGCCTCGAGTTTGTCGGATTTATTATCTTTTTTTTCTGGCACAGAGTCTGCCTCCATATTTGTTTCTGTCTGAAGTCACATGTGATCACACAAGTTTCTGTGAGATCCCAAGTCTCCGGAACCGCCACTCTGAAATCTTTTAGTATAAACACCAAGTGTGTGGTCCTGCATCTTGACTGAATCGTCTGGTGTGTGAGTTCTTGAGATTAAAATATTACATATCAGCTAATTCTGTCGCTATGTCTGTGGTATCACACGCCACAATTTTAAAATCAGTCAAGATTTGAAAATCCTCTAGTGTGCACCAGACATAAAACTGACAACACAGGTCGCATCACGCATGCAGTCACCGAACAATTACCAGTGAAGTGCAGAGAGGAGTTACATTTTCTCCTAAACTACTTTAGAAAGTACTAAAATGAGTTGTGTTGGATAAAAAACATGAGTTCAGGTTTTAAGATATTTTAAGTATGTTTAGTTATTTAGATTTATTTTTAGGAATTCACATACATGGTTGGTAGGTATTAGTACTAATATTTTGATCTGAAGTTTCTTTCTATGGATATCAACTATTTTAGTAATTTCATTACTGTTTTAGTAATTTTTCTAGTAAAAATGGAAGGCTAAGAAAACATTCCTCCTATTTTAATTTTGGGTAGTAGGACACGACACTAATGTGAAAGCTTTTTCACTGAACAGTTTAAGTTACAATTTGAAACTTATTATTATAAGCTATTATATAGTTATTACATTCTAGTTACTAATCCCTGAAGTGATCTAAAACTTGGCCAAGTTTGGCTTGATGCTGATGTCATATCTGTGTGTTGAGTGACAGTCTGCTGGTACTAGTTAGCTTGACACAGGAGCTGTAGATGTGGTGAGGCAGCTAGCAAAAGAGGAAGAATATGCTAACAGTTACGTCAAAATTGTTTTATTAAAATGTGTCTTCGGAGCTGCTGTGTAGCCCCTGGTAACCCTCAGCCTTTAGGAATCATCGTTTGTTCTTATTTCAAGGCTCCTTCACTGTGAGAACGGGGACTTCTGTAGTGCTAAGTGCAGGCAGTGGGGCTAACATCAAGCTAGTTATGAATGCAAACTGGCAGATTTTTAAAACCACAATATCTTGTTTTGGGTTATGGGTTTTAAATAAGGACAGTAATCCACCATGGGGGGATGGAGATCTAGAAAGTCACCAAAGAGCACAGCTATCATGTGTTATAATTATGAATGCTGAGGATATTTGCTGCAGCTCATTGGAGCTGCAGATGGAGTTCCCTTCCAGACATTTGTTTTATCCCACTAAAAACTTTATTCAGTTAATTATTGTTTTATAAATTATATCTGCAACTGAACCCACAATAACAGGATCATTTTAATTAACAGCGTAAATGGCTCAGTTTGCTGCTGTTTTGATATTATTGTCTGACAAACTTTCTTGCTACAATATTTCACAGGGACACGTGACTGTCCATATGTCGGCCCTACTACATAAAAATAATGTTTACATGCTACTAATTTGCAAACATAAAACATAAAAATATGTTTTGCAAGAGACGTAATGTCGACTGGATTATATTTCCTTAACTATAATAAGAAAAAGTGTTTACATTGAATGTACCTTAAAATATTAAATGATAACATATTTAATGCATTTTCAATATTATATTGTTGCACCTTAACTATGTTAAACATTTTTTTATGTGCAGGCAGCTCAAAGCACTTGGTTCGGTTTTGGGAAAGATAATGGTTTTGGTCAAATACTAAAAAGTCAACTGTGACAAACTGAAACACTTTTTGTGTATTTAACCAAAAAAACATTTTCCTGAACCTTTACAAAAGCACTCTAATCTACAAAACCATGTTGTTGTTTTCCTTCCCATAGCAATTTAGCCCCCCCCCTGACCCAGCACTGTGACCGACATGGAACAACTGAATTATTTGTGTTTGTTCAGAGCACTGAAAAATTACATTTGAATATTAAACATTTCTTTCCAGTAACAGTGGCCTTGTTACTATGGATAGTCCGCCTCTCAGTGACCTTGCAGTAACTTAACGTATGCAAACGGTTCACATATTCAGTGGATTATCTACTAACAGGGACACTGTTTCTGGAAAGATACATGGCTTTGAAAATTCTTTGCTGTAATTTTTAGGAGCTGTGAGCACCGTAAACAAAATTCTGCTTACATTTATTGTAACTCACCTAGTTGCATGCACCACCAATTTTGCATTGCGCTCCTATAACACTGTCGGACTCACACTGGACAGGTTTTAAAAAATATTCAAAATTGATGTAGCAGAACCAGAGTTAGTGTCTTTTTAATTCCACACATTACACTTTCTTGTCATAACCTGGCAACCGCATTACCTACAATGCAGTTTGACAGTCCACTGGAGATTCAGGCATGCTATGCTAGCAGCAGCTAACGGAGCCTCGAGTTTCAAGCAAGGATGAGTGGCGGGCTACAGAGGTCTGGCAAGCTCTCTTCTTTTCTAACTCCACACCCCCAGATTTTTTCACTTTCACACCCCAACCAACGCTGACTCAAGTGACATCACTTGAGAGGATTTAGCAGACTTCACGCAGCTCCCTCAGGAGCCACAAAAGGCTTTATACAACTTTTTTCAAACATGCATACTACTCCTCAAGCCTGACAAAAAGATTTTGATGTGTAAAATCAGTTCAGCCCCCCTTTTAATTGTACTCTCAAGGAAGCTGAAATCTCAGATGGATATTTCAAACTCTGGACCAATAAAACCAAAACCATCTGCAAAGCTTTATATCACAGGAGGGAAGAGAGAAAGGATGTGTTTTAAAAATTTGGATGAAACGACCCTTTAAAGCGTGGGAGGCAAGCTTCACAGTGACAGACTGAAGGAGAGATTTCACACTCAGAAAACACTGTAGGCAGAATCACTACCACAGGCTTCTAAAGCTGGGAGAACTTAATGAACACTGACATTCTGCAAGTAGAAAATAATATATCTTTTGTTATCAAACAGCCGTGCAACATCCCATCTAATTCTGCTCTTCATGCATTCTTCTAGTATACAGTTACACAAACCTGAAACAACAACAATCAATGATTCTTCAACAAAAGGTCAATCCCACTCCGTCTCTCATATTAGCTAGTATTGATGAGTCTACACTGTGGCAGCTGCTCTTTTCTTCTTTCTTTGAAAAGAATAAGGTTTGAATTTGTTCTTTACCCACGTTTGGCACCTTGACACCCCTGTGTTGGTTGAGTAAAATCCTTACTTCCATTACATCAACAGTGGGAAACACTTAATGCCAGTTAATCAGTCTAAGCTCAGCTTGCTCCAACTCTGCTCTCACAGCTTACAGGAATGTTCAAGTTGGCAATTGTTGCAGTTCTGCAGCAATAAACAGCCAGGCTGAGTGTACAGTTTTAGCTGCTGCAGAAATCCCTTTACATGCATTTATCCTGAAGCCCTACGGCATTAATGCTGCTGAAATTCCATAATTACATGCTATATTGTAGGATCAATTTCACACTTTGTAAGACAACTAGCTTGAGTCGCCAAAACTATCCTCGTGCTGCAGCTTAGTGGCTGTTTTTTTTTTTTTTCTTTTAGGGGATGGAGAAAAGTAAAGATTGGGACTTCCACATTGGTTACATCTGCACAGCATGTCACAGCTGGTTTAGCTCAGCGGACGCTTTATGCTTAGCTCAGCTCTCTGTGACTCTCCTGTCACTTCACTCAACACTCAGCAAGCCATGGGGTCAGGCTGGGACTGTCTTCCTCTTTAATGAACCAACAGATAATGGCCTATGGGGGCCCTGGAGAGACATGACACAAATTGCCTTGTCCTCTGACTGGGATTAGTGGTA
This sequence comes from Lepomis macrochirus, assembly GCA_024633595.2. Lineage (NCBI taxonomy): Eukaryota > Metazoa > Chordata > Actinopteri > Centrarchiformes > Centrarchidae > Lepomis > Lepomis macrochirus. The sequence goes on along the minus strand of JALXJV020000016.1, from coordinate 31,508,582 downwards.
ATTACTGTTCGCCTTGGCAGATCAATGGGATAGCAGCGCAACACATAGAGGCCACCCAGTGTCACACGCTAGCTTGATACCAACACTTATGAGGGCACAGTCCAAAGGAAGTGGGTTGCATCGGGCTTGATTTCCCACCACCATCTCCTCGATCTGTCTTGATGGTGCTCATATTTGATATTTGAAGTTTTAAAAGGTAATGGGTTATTGCACCAGCATCGTTAAGATCCTCTCATTCATGTACTGTGTAGACAGTCAAACCTCACTGGGCAGAGCTTAAGATCCACAGTGACAGAGCTGCCAGTTAAGCAACCCGTTATCAGACCTCTTTAATGATTTTATTTTTTAAATACATGTCACAAGTCAAGAGCCTTCTTGATCAAGCATTAGCTACATGTAGGCTCACTGTTATGTCAATTGAGTGAGACAGGCAGAGTGTGAGCTGCACTTGTGCAAGTCAGTGTGCCCAGCAAAAAAAAAAAATCACTAAAATCATCACTGTCATTAATTTTAGGCATGAGTTTAAGGGTACTTCTTGTTTTGATCTTTTGAATTATTCAGAATCATGAAAATCAAATATTTGGTAATAATAATAATATTGAAATCAAAACTAACTTAACTTTAAAACGTTTGCACATTTTGGATTCCCCATCAACATTCATAAAATTGCCAATCCTCAAATTCTACACCATTGATTTCTCGGCTCAAAACCTCTCAAACGTTTATTAGTAATGAAATAGCATACGAAACTTGTACTGCTGTTCGCCTCTTTCTCTGTTGCTTTCCGCTCCTCGCATGAATGCTTCTTCGTGAATAGTCAAGCAGTCATGGCAGACAGGCACTTCCTGCAGTGCGTTGCAGTTAGAAATGAACAAACAGAAATGTTGCTATCTCTCCCTTAAACAGCATCTTTGTAATGATGCGTCGACAATGAAATTACACGTCAACAAATTTTATAACCAACGTTGTCATTAACATCAACTAATCGTTGCAGCCCTAATGCATAGATGCACGTAATGATGGGTTATATGTTATATGATCTTATTCTAATTATTGTTGTGATTGGAAGGTTTCATGTCATGAGCAAATTCCTAACAACTAAGTTGTATGGCAATAAAGTATTAAATCTTGAATTCAAGGAGTGCCCAAGTGATCCCAGAACTGACTAACAAAAGGAGTGAAAGTGATGGAAACCACCAGTGTGCATAATGAAGTTTTATAAACTAGATTCGGGAACTACAATTTCTGCACACCTAGTACTTAAGCACACCTTTTCCGTTCACCTCCCCCTCGTCTCGGCTCTCTCATCCCTCCCACCCAAATCCCTTTTTCCTCTCTCTCTCCCTCTGCTCCCTTCACTCTCTTTTTCTGCATACGGGAACCGGGGGGTTTCCGCACGTCCGCGGAGAGACGGCTCCCCCACCAGTTCCCGCACACCTTCTCGCCAGTAGACGCTGGTCTGCTCTTTACTCAGACATCCATCGCGCGGATCCGACTCCCCCCCTTCATCCCTTACCTGTCTTTCCCTCAACCCTTCATCCATCACACCTCGACCCCTACCCCTCATCCCTCGACCCCCTACCCCATCCCTACATCCCTCGGCCCACCCTCCGGGCACTCGATCCGTATGTGACAAAGAAAGTACCTTTACTTTTGTGTTCTATATTAGCTTTGGTGTTTGTATTGCTTATACATCTTTTACATACATGTGTTTGTCTTGCTATGCTTCATTCTCCTAAATGTATGTTGTATAGAGGGGTGGAAGAAACGGACTGCATTTACTTTTAGTTTTCTATTAAATAGTCCTTTGCTACATTTCTAGTCACATATTATCACTGTGCAGTCTCTGTTTTGCTTTAATATGTTTGTTTGTGAGCTGGAGTCTATAAAGTTCAATGTGCTGTTTCATTTATGTGGCTTAATAATGGTTGTTGCAACCACTGTGGTGTCCATAGTCATATTATTTATAAACGCCTGTGTGAGTGAGTAGAGAATTTATGCTTTGAACTTACATGACATTAAATTTACATTTACATTTACTCATTTGGCAGACGCTTTTATCCAAATTGACTTACATTTGAGAAACAACATACAAGCATCAACAGAGCATCAATACAGCACGAGATCTACAACTGACAATACATACTAGTAATGGCAGCAATAAATTGTAGTAAGAGCTAAAAGCAAGTATGGCATCAATGGGGTAAATACCTAGGGAAATAAGTTAGAGTTAACAAAAAAGTGCAGTCAATACAAGAGAGTTGTAAGGGAATAGAAGGAGAAGGGCACAGGAAGTGCATGTTCGAGGGTAGGGGTTAGAGGTCTTATAAGAGAAAGTGTTCTGGGAAGAGATGAGTTTTCAAGAACTTCTTGAAGAGCCTCTTGAGAGGGACACCCCTGCTCTGATGGCATGTGGTAGCTCGTCCCTGCTGATGAAAACAGCAGAGACCGAGATTGCTTTATGTGAAGGGATGGCAGAGCCAGTCAGCATTCGTTGGAGGAGCGTGGTGGCCGAGAAGGAACATAGGCTTGTGTTATGGAGTTTAGGTGGTGACCTGAACTTGATTTTTGAGGCCACTGGTAGCCAGTGGAGGTCACTGACCAATCGAGTGACATGAGTCCATTTGGGCTCATCAAAACCAAGATGTGCTGAAGCATTCTGAACCATTTTTAGGGGTTACACCGCACAAATTGGAAGACCTACTAGGAGTGCATTGTAATAGTCGAGGCGAGGAATAACCATGGCCTGTACCAGAAACTGGGTGGCATACTGAGTGAGGTAGGGCCTGATTTTTGTTACGTTGTATAGAGCATAGCGGCATGACCGAGAGACAGCAGCAACATGGTCTGAAAGGGATATCTGGTCATCAATCATGACACCCAAGTTTCTCGTCGATTGTAATTGCTCATGTCGATTTGTAATTTGATGTTGTGGTGGATAGATTGCTTACCTGGAATGACCAAAAGTTCTGTCTTAGAGAGGTTTAGTTGAAGGTGGCAAGCCTTCATCCATGCATAAATGTCCGAGAGAAAGTGTTATCCACACTGAAACGGTAGAGTCGTCTGGTGGGAAGGATAAGTAGAGTTGCGTATCATCTGCATAGCAGTGGTAAGAAAAGCCATGCGAGCAAATGATCGGCCCCAGTGAGGTGGTGTAAATTGAGAAGAGAAAGGGCCCTAGCTCTGAGCCTTGACGCACACCTGTGGAGAGGCAGTGGGAAGAAGATTATTGTCCTTGCCACAAAACATCGTAGGAATGCCTCGAGAGGTTGGATTCGAACCACAGGAGTGCTTTGCCCGGGATGCCCATTGCTGAGAGAGTAGACAGCTGTGATTGACTGTGTCAAAGGCAGCTGATAGGTCAAGAAAGATAAGAGGACTGTGCTGCAGCTTTAGCTGACCTTATGGCTTTTGTCACAGACAAAAGAGTCACTTCAGTATAGTACATTCTAAATAACAAAATGAAGTTAATAAAGGACACTTTATAATATCTTTTATTTACCTTCATTTAATTTATTAATATTAATGTTTTGGCCACCGGCGTTCTCTTAGTGGGGAAGGAGGCATTGATTATGTGAAGTCGGGCTCCGCAGAGGCAGGCTACTGCTGCAATGTTTGTCAAGAAGGACAAACAGGGTCACCCCCAGGATCCTCGCTGTCAGAGTTAACACCACCACAGTATTGTCAGAGGTAATGGGCAGGTCTCAGTGCAGTCATCATTCTCTCTAAGAGAACACAAAATCAGTCTTATCACGGTTGAGCTTTAGGTAGCCTACAATGATATCACAGTTAGAAAGCTATGAAAATAAGTGCCAAGGTGTATTAAAGCAGAATTATCCTTTGTGCACTAAACATCTGGGCACCTTAATCTTCATAGGATTACAGAGCAAACATGTATGGAAATCACGTAATCTATAATGGCTTTTCTGCTTGCAGCATCAAGCAATAGCAAGTCCCCGGTGAGTAATGTGAAATTCGTGCCCTTAAACCTCAATCAGAACCATCATGCAAGTCAAATGAATATTCTGCCTCACAACCTTCATGTCCTCTTTAATCTCCAATGCCGTTTTTTTGACCCCACTCCCTCATCAGACTGCCAGTTCCACAGAAGGAAGCTCTCTGCTGTGAGGGAGCAGCACATCGCTCCACTCACCTCTGCAGCAGAGGGACAAACCCCTGATTAATGGCTATGGCTTTGCTCTCATGGGTTTTTAATTAAAGCAGCCGGATAGATACATAGACATGCATACACATGAATGTAAACCCTACACAGACACACACACATGCACAGCCTGTGGCACCACACAAGGGTTAACCCATTCCTTTAGTGTGGAAGGAGGAATTGAATGGGATTTAATTGAGAGACTGTAATTTAAAGGGGAAATATAGTAGTTTGACAACATTGGCCTATGGCCCCATTCTTGTCTCAGTCATCTCCTCCCACTGTGTGAGAATGCAGTTGGTTAGTTAATTACAAGAGCATACATCTACATAGACTGTATAAAAGAAGTCCGAAAAGTTAAGCCAGTGCAGAAGTGTCTTAAACCTGCATTCTTCTAAATGCCAGCAGGGGGCGACTCCACTGGTTGCAAAAATAAGTCTGATTGTATAAATGAGAAAATGACACTACGCTTCACTGGATTTATTACCTGAGTACACACTTCCTTAATGAATTTATGAAGCATTGTTCAACACTGCATGATTTTCATTTAGTAAATTATGGTCCCATTTAAAAGCAAAAAAGAAAATAGTACGCTTTGGGGCGTGGCTATCTTTTACATTTATCTGACGCTTTTATCTAAAGCGACTTACAGTTGCTATACATGTCAGAGGTCGCACGCCTCTGGAGCAACTAGGAGTTAAGTGTCTTTCTCAGGGACAAAATGGTGGATGGGTCACAGTGGGGGATTGAACCCAGATCTCTCACACCAAAGGCAGGCATCTTATCTATTGCGCCATCATCACCCACTACCTTGAGACTGACAAGTCACTACGACGGAGACCTGTTAATCACAATAGAGGCGAATTGTATCTACTACATTTAAGTAGCCGCAAACTTGTTTTTGGGTGCTGTTGGAGGATCCGTCTAAGAACCGTTCACTGTGTGCTTTCAGTTCATGAAAGTTGAAATTTTTGATGCTATTGTTGTTGTTACTGTCCCATTAAATACCAAATTAAAAGTCTTTCAGCAATTCAAATGACATAACCCCTTCGTTTTTGGCAGGTTTTTAATTTAAATACATGTAGGAAGTGTTGCGTTTCCCTGATGGTAGCTTACTAACGATTGCAAAAAAAAAAAAAAAGAAAATGGAAAAGAGAATTGATTAATTCATTTTATGTATATAATATTTGCAAGACAACGGGTAAACAGGAAATAATAACTTTGCATTAAACAGATCAACAGCAGAAAACAGGGAGGCTTCCTACAAAAAGGTAAAGGTACTTTATTGTCACGTACGCATATATGTAGAACCATAATGTGCTTTTAATGGTGCGGGAAACTGGTGCACCTAGAGGAACCCTGCGCACAGTCTGATCCACTGGGCCACTGGGCCATAAAATATGAGCAAATATACTTCTAAATAAATGCCTGGTTCTCTCTGTAGTCGAGGTAAATACACTATACAAACCAAGCCAAGAAGTGCACTCTTCTTGACCATTATCCTGTCTCCCATAGTTCAAGTTGTCATCCCAATACCTGTCAGTCATCTTGATGAGCTATCTGCCTTGACACAGTGCCTTCCCAGAGGCCAGGTTAGTCAGCATCTGGAAATGATTTTAATGAGAAACAGGTGCACAGACTAGCACCTTTTGCGCATGTGAAAAGAAAAGCAAAATGTTGTGATTGTTATGAAGAAGTAGGTGGACAACGCTGGCAGCTGCTCTGGACTCAGTAACCTGATGAATGCAGGTGGATGCTGCTCCTCCGCCACACGGATCCCAGACAGGAAGGCCAGGCAGAGCCATTTTGATCTTATTTCATTCAATTTGGCAACGGACAGTTGCAGCAGACACACATCTTTGTGCTTTTAAGAGCCTTGCTCAACACGTAAGTGGGAGACAGGAGAGAGGGAGACACACAGCGAGATTCTGGTGTCAGCCTTTACGGGGCCATTCTCCTCCAGTGATTCGGATTAAAGGCTTTATTGGTAGTGCTCGGTGGAGGTTTCATTGTGTTAGTTTTAATTGGCATAAAGTAGGTCCCCTCTGAGATGCTTTATTATTTTAAACAGTGTAACGAGGTTTGTGTAACACCAAGGGACAAGAAGCTAAGATTTTGCATCTATCATCAGTGCGACAGGTTTTGTGGATATGATTTATGAAAATGCACTTGAACAAACCTCCACCCTTTGATAACAGCCATTTTATAAAGAGAAGGAAGTCTGTTTTGTATTGTATAATTCAGCACTTTTACAATATCATAGATTAGCTATATTAAAACATATGTATAATTACTCTCTCTCTATCTGGTAGTGAGATAATCTGGTGGGTTTGATGTGCATTTACAGACGTGCTTACAATAAACTCTTGCGATGAAGAATACATTATCCTGCCTCTAGTTTAAATGCACCAATGTGTGGCTAGACACTGTCCCAAACATATCCTCCACTGTTTTGACAGGGACAAGGGTACCCAACTTCCTCTGTCTTGTAACACATAACAGCAGTCTATTTTAATCAAACCTGTTGAGGAAGTGGAAGGAATTGGCTTTAACCTGTTTTGGGGATGGGTAATGGTGGATCTAAAAACAAAGTACCCCCGAGTCTCTAGCATGTGTCAGGCTGGGCGGTCAGTAAAAAAAGAAAGGTGATTGGATTGTGTGGTGGCGCAGCTTGTACCAATTTCCTGAGTTAATAGGAAATTTCTCCTTCCTGCCTTGTTGTGTTTCTCGGGGCTCTGGCAGACGCGGACCGGTGTCGTGGCCAGCATGGGGGTCTTTGCGGCCAGTGCAGTTGGGGTAAACAACAACCACAGCCTGACCTCGTGTCACCTCAATGTTGTCCCCAAATATCTTAGCAAACCTGTGTTGGTTTTTCAGAGGTGCAGCGTCAGTGGAGGAAGGAGCGAAATTGGCGTGGACAGTTTTTGGAGCGCTACAAGGCCGCAGCTGCTGGCCAAAACAGTCCGTTTGCAAGCGTGACTGGACAAACATGGCCGTGCTCCTCCTGAGGCAGAGCCAACACCACCAGCCATCACCACATCCACTATGTTACCCAAAATCAGCATCGCATAGAGAAATAAATATTGGCGTAAGTTATGGTCCAATCCCAGAGAGGTTTTTCAGACTTTCATCCGCTCTCTGTGTTTCGTTCTTTTGACATCTGTTGGGATGTCTGTCTCTCTCTCCAAGGAATGTTGTAATGCATCATGTGCTGAAGCACAATGGCATGATCAAACAAACTCTGTGCAGTTCTTAATGAATGCAGATAAAGCCACAGATGAGACAGATGGGGTTTGGCTATACAGTGCTGTGATGTCTCTTGTGCAAACGGATTATCCTGGTAATGATGTTTCATTACGGATTTTTTGGATTTCTGACAAACAAACGTTTCTGTCTTTCTTTAACTTTCAGAATAACAACTCCAGCTTTATTACGTGTTCTTTTTGCGAGGTATATGTGATTTTTGCTCCTTTTCATTTCCCAGCATCTCCCACTGTGACCTTTTAAGGTCCTTTTAAAGTGGAGGCAGGAGAAGGCACGCCTGCAGCCCCATATATCGGATGAGGCAGCTGACAAATGTGGCAGTGTTCACGCGTGAGCTTCTATTAATCTCCCAAACGATGCAAGGCCTAATGGGAAGAGGACTTAAGAGAGGACACAGCCGCTTTCTGCTCTTCCTCCAGGACACGGGCAGAGAGTAATGTCCTATTGCAATCAGATTACTCCTTTCTCCCTCTGACTATTTCCTGACACCAGCCATGACACTCCCCCCTTCGATTTATTTCACTGGCCATTGTTAATTCCCACTTGTGGTTATCCATCTTTTATTTCTCCTGTACTTTAGCTGAATTTAATCTCTTCCATTCTTGCAAATCATTTTTCTTTCCCTGTACTCAGATTACCCTGAGAAATTGTCCACGAAAGATTAAACGTAGTAGTTCACTAACTGCATACCCATTGTATTACAAGGTCATCTAACATGGGCGGTCAAACATATTGTAATAAACTGCAGACTGCATTGGCAAGATCTAAAATCTAAACAAAGTGTAATGCCCTGCCTGAGCTACTTGGTTACAAATCACCCTGTTTCAGTCAGTGTAGCGTATGTTTTGAAATCAATCATTAAGCTAACGATTTAAAACAGCTCTTAAATAGAACACTTTGCACAAAACTACTTTTGCGTGGCCCTTTTTTCTTTTATCTCATGGACAAAGACAAACCTACACAACACACAAATAATATGGAATGTCAGATTTTTCCAGCTTTGTTAAATATGTAATATTATTTTGTCCGTGCTATATTTCAAAACAACCCCCTGAAAAAAAAATGCCGAAATATCATTTTAGAAAAAACTATATCAAGTGTCATTGGTAAAATTATTGTTAACATTTTCTTCATAAATACAGTTTGATGAGGCACAGGGTTGGGTAACATGCTTGTATATTCCGTCAGCAGTGCTTTTCAGATGGTTAAATAACTTCAGAAACCCCCTCCTCCTACATGTCGTTTGAAATACCTTTGTTTAAGCATCATCCTTTCCAAAGGTTAAGGCACCGACCAAGATTTGCAATCTTAGTATCAGCAGCTGTCAGCCTGGTATCATCAAAAGGCGCCGATGTCTTAAGCCATTTGGCGTGGTGTTCCAACGCATTTAGACTTGCAATGGCTTAGGACTGCAATGGCTTCTATTTTGCAGAAAGTGTGCCAGATAGCCATGATAGTCCAACACTAAGGTGGTGGAGGGGTGGTCGGGTGGGTAGTAAGTTGGTCCCAGACATAGGAGAGTGGCGTTAGGTTTCCTAGTGAAACAAGAATTACATAACTTTAGTTTCTGGTGTTTATTTACATTACGTTACGTAAGTCACCATGCTACACCGCAGCTTACGTAAGCTACTACGTTAGGCTAGGCTAGGTTAGGTTAGGTCATGTTTCTTCACAATAGAATGCAGTCTAAACAGCATGAAATGACACATGGAAACTTAAACTTAAACTAAGAGTTGACATGGCACGGCAAAATGTCTTCAAAAGTGGCGTGCTATTTATATGCCATTCCATGATATCACCTTGCAGAAGTTTCATGCATCGACCTTGCAAATACCTTGCTTTGTTATATTTATTGAAATTCTCTTTACATCCCAGCAGCAATCTGTTATCTGTGGCTGTTGCATGACTGTATCACACATCCCAAGACATCCCAAGAGTTTTAAACATGGATGGAAAAATATATTGTGCTCTGTTTTCACAAGGAAAATATGAAATACTTGAATGACCTTTTTTGGTCAATCATTTTAAAGAATGTTTCTGTTATAGTGCATCAAAGACACTAAAGGTGAGTGTTACAGTACACTAATTTGGTTCTGTACCATAATTTGGGCACCATTGCAGTACCATCCTAACTGTACAACGTGAATGTTGTGCAGTTAAGATTATTAATGAAATGGGAGTTCTAAATTGACCTTCACTGCTGCAACCTCCAGTAGTATAAGGCAGTATCCCTAAAGTATCCCTGCCACTCATAATGATGTCTGACGCGTTCTCCACTCAGTCCTTGGTCCATGTTGCTATATCAGCTACAGTGGGAGTACCTGTGATCTCATCAGCCTGCAGAGGAAGAGGGAAAAAGCTCAACTGACACCTTGGAAGGGCATCCATATGGCTTACAGAGGGAAATGCAATAACGGTGCTTCAGCAATATAGACCAACAAAAAGCCTCCTAGTCAGCGACTCCAGACTCCCAGGTCTGATGAGCACTTCAATATCAGTTCACTGGCCTTCTTGCACCTGCACACCTCTCACTGTCTCATTAAAGTGGAGCTGATGCAACCACACAGAAACAAAATCTTCCCATCCCGTCTCAGGCCCCACAACAGGAAGCAGAAATCTACACTTGACTGATGCACAATGGTGGTGCCATTATGGGTTTCTTTTGATCTCTTCTCATATCCAGGTACATGAGTGTGGAGTGCATTCCACTTTTGAAACTTTTGTTGCAGGAGTTACAGAACCTTACAGAAGCCAATTTCGTAAATGTCAGGACAGACGTACACTGCAGCGAGGAAGGATGGCTGAAGGCTGAGACAGTGCATGGAGAGCATGACTGTGACATTTGCTGACACGCCAGATAGAGACAAAGAATTTCTTAACCTTCCACCTTGGCCTCAATAACCCGAGGGCCTGGTCATGTTGGAGTGATGACAGCATGTATTTTTAATTGAAGGTTGAGTTAACTTTGACCTCACAGCTTATTTTTTTCATCTAGAAAATGTCTCTTTTTTCCTGTCTTTTACTAAAATGTCAATCTGGTTGTTTTTATTGCACAGGGCCCTATTTTCTTAAAGCTTTGACACATTTTCTATGACCATTGGCACAATCCTTGTGAATCTCAATTGTGCACGCTTACACAACACCACATATAATGCACTTCTGTCCAAATATGTTAAAAGCAGACAATTTTTTCTTTTAGTAGTTGCATTAACATGTATGTTAATGAAGTCCTGTTCTTATATATGTATCTATTGTCCAATAAGGCAACAGCTGCAGCTGCAGTAACTTACAATCAGTAGAGGAAGGTAATATATACAGTAATATGTATATATATATATATATATATATATATATATATATATATATATATATATATATATATATATATATATATAGTACAGTAAAGGGGCAGTAAGTACTTTTCAGCGGCCACTAGTGGTGCGGTTTTTAGATTGCAACCAGGTATGTGCTCCTACGCACGCTCAAACTCATGAGTGACACAAACCCCTGAGCATGAGCTACACACATCATGCTGGGAACTCTGGTAAACTCCCACTGCAACGTTACAGTAATAGTCTACACCTAGGAATAGGCACACTGGCCGTGAGAGTAAAAGTGGATCATTTTTATGTGAGGTCACACCCATTTCACACATAGACAAGCAGAAAGTGTCTCATTTCATTTTTTAAGAACTGCATATAGCCCCTTTAAGTACATTTCTGATGCTTGTATTTTACTTTTCAATATATGCTACTTTTTACTTCTACTCCACTATTGCACTTATACATCAGTGACAGCTATACTTACTAGTTACTCTTACCAAAAGTAGTGTTTAGGTGGAGCAGTTGGACCAAATTAATTTCCGTATCATGCTTTTTAGTACCAAGGTTTAAGACTCACGGTTAGCTACTGTCATGCTAACGTTCTTAAAATGATAGACATCTTAAATTGAAGAAAAATTATGTTAATATAAAAGATTTTTAGATAAAATACTTTTCCCATGGACACAAAAGGCTTAAGGGATCGCCGGAGAGATAACAATTCCTCCTGAGGGGAGCATGAATGTCTGAATAAAATTTCTCCAGTATGGACCAACGTGCTGGATCAACAGGCCACAATTGCCATCACTAAAGCCATGCTGTTGCATGGCTGAATACAAGTACTAATTACACATTGCAAGACTAGTATATTCACTTAAACACAAAGACAAGTATAATGTCTTGGTAACTGTTATATAAGATACTGGATATGTCTTTTCTACTTTGGTTTTGGTTTAACAGTGATGCTTTCATCACTCAGTTCAGTTTTATTTATCCATGACTGGAATTTTTAGAACCTTTCATTTGTACCCTTTTCATTGTTAACTGTTACCAACGTTATTTTATGTTTCAAATTATAATTGATGAGACTGTTAAGATAATTAAATGGATGATTGTTTGTGGCTAATCAGTGACCAACAGTAGAATATTTTGGAAGTCAAACACTATAAGGATAGTTATATAAGTAGTTTGACAAAATCCATTAAAATATATATTTCAGTTAGTTGTGAATCTTTGGAAAAGTTGAGAAAATGACAGCACACTCAGTTCAATGAATCCAGTAATGCATGAATATGAAATGGAACTGACTTGTGAAATAGAATATGTACAGCTTAAGTTAACCTGTACATTTTTCTCTCTGCACCAAAACTTCAAATAGATTTTTGAATTCTTTACAGACACTCAGGCCACCAGCGACCCATTTCATAGGCATCCTGTAGTGTTACAGTACAGGCTACGCGATGCAGCGTATAACCTGGTTTCTCTGTGACTGCTCCTCTTTCCCTTTGCCAGTTCTCTCCATTCACAGCAGGTGTCAGCTGTCCTGTCCTTTCATGGTACACTGCTGTCTCCTAAAACTGTTGCCGACATGCTGAGACACGTCCTCTACCGACCGCACAGATAGAGACACACAGAGAAACACAAGAGAGGAATTCACTGTGTTCGGATGAGAGCTGGAAGATGAATCCTGTACAATCATGTATTTGAGTTTGTTTTCCTTCATCAGTAGTCACACATTCTTGGCACAGAGGCAGCAATATTAGAACATTTCATTTAATTTAGAAAGGTTAGAAATAGTCCAGATGTTGCCCTAACTGCCTTGTTTATGAGGGCGGAGGGCCAAGATTGATGTGGAAAGTTACTCGCTGACAGAAGATACAGGTTGTTGTCTTCTGGTCAAATTGCATTTGTCACAAAGATGTCATCAGTGAGAGATGAGGTGCCGCAACCTCCGAGGATGATTAGAAAACATCATTACATCCCAGCTGTGGGACACTAACTATTTATGACTGCTGGTGATTCGTTCCGCCACCATAGTGCGTAACCTTTTCCTGCGTTATCTGCTCTGTAGCCACAGAACAAGGTGTCATCTGCATGGAAAAATCTGTTTTGCCAATTCACCGTCCCCCGGCCTCAACTTCAGCTTTGATCAAGTGGCGGGGCTGCTGATGGGAGCAAAGTGCTGTTAACTGGAGCCTCTGCCCGTGCAGACGCACTGTCTGTCAGACAGCGGAATGATTTGTTATGCAAACCATTATTCATATATGACAACATGCACAGTGGCTAGTTTGGTATTAATGGCCCTTCATGCTGAAATGGTCTTATTGATGCTGACAGCCACACCTTGGATCGCATGCTCATCTCACAGGCCTGTGACGTGACTAATAAATGAAAGAGTGATGGGAATTTAATGTGGGTATATGTGTATTTTTGTGTGCTACATGTGTGTGAGGTTGATATTTACTTATAGATATTATTACCCTGTAATTCCGAGCATATTGTTAGTTTAGGGGTCTGTTTTTACATTGCATTAAATTAGTTAAAGCAGCATCTATGTACTTGAGAGCGTAACATCGTTAGTGTCAAAGTGGCAGCTTTGTCAGATTCAAGTGTTTAGACTTAACCTTGTCTGAGGCTACCTTTTGTATACTTCTTCCAAATTGAAGAAAATACACCTTTTCATAAAACGAGGCTCACACACACAGCAAAAATTTAACCACTAGAATTGTAATCAGTAGTGTTATACTGAAATAAAGGACGAGTCTGGTGATATTACTTTTCTTATTGTCAACACTTAACTACCACTGCTAACAAGTAGTGTGTGTGTGTGTGTGTGTGTGTGTGTGTGTGTGTGTGTGTGTGTGTGTGTGTGTGTGTGTGTGTGTGTTTATACAAAGCTGGACATATCCTAGTCCTCCTGTGTTGCACTGGGTGACATGTTTACGATGAACATGAGCGCTGTAGAATATTTTGATTCAGTCCTGCATACTGCTGGTTTTCACAGGTCCACTTTTCTCCCCGTGTCCACAAACACTTGAAGTATTCTCCTCTTTGTTCATTCCTGCCCCTTATTCACTGCCATTCCCTCACCTGCCCTTTATTCCTTAGCCACTCGGTACTATCTATGGATATATATGGTATAGAAATATATATACTAGCTCACTCTCTTGCCAGATTGTCTTACAAATGTGCCTTATAGTCACAGAGTTACAGTCTTTATCCTGTCTTGCGCTGCTTTTACAAACTGAACAACTTGAAGAAAGACCAAGTAAACAGTTTTTTTGCCTGCTCTGCTTCTGTGAGCTGCTTTTCAGTCCACATTAGATCATTGACTAGAACTGTCACTGTCTAATACCCAGACGGATCCAAGTGGACTCACTATCAGCTCGGATCATGAGCTGCATCATAATCACGACAGAAGTAAAATGTGTTATCTGAGGTGAGATAGTGTGCAGTTTAACTCCTTGACGCCGATTGTCGCGAATTCGCATCACACCTCTCCCTTTCAGACTGCAAGCCAAGATAGCACATGGATTCCCCCGATGCCTGTTGGTGCATATTCGATACCTACCTAGGAACCTTTTGCAGGCCCTGGTTTCTCCTTTATGCCTGTTGTCGCTAATTTGCATCATACCTACATCATACCTGAATTTATATCTTTTCTATGTTCAATGGACAAATTAAGAATCTTCACTTAATTTAACATCAGCTTTAAAGAATGAAAACACAAAATTATTATTTTTTATTATTTTATTGAAAAAAAATTCAGGCGTCAAGGGGTTAAAATTGTTGGAAAAATGACCTGTAGTGCTACTCTGTTCAACCAGTACCATGTATCCATCTGTGTGCTCTCTCAGGTCCAATTTTAGTTTGGGTATCTTTTTTTGAAAAATGATTTATGCATGCGAGGTTTGGTAGGTTTTTCCACAAGGCATTTTCAGAATCCCTCTCTGTCTTCAAAAATTTCTTCTACACCTATGTCCTCCAATAAAGACTTGCAACATTCACCTGCAACCTCACGCCAATAATGGGGCTGCATAGGCTCAGGGGGTAGAGTGGTCGTCCACTTATCAGAAGAAATTGCTGTGGATGTGTGTGAATGGGGTGAATGTGATATAGTGTAAAAGCACTTTGAGCGGACAGAAAGACTAGAAAGGTGCTACACAGGTGCAGACCATTTGCCATTGAAACAAAAGTTGTGTCACTTATTCTTATAATTTCTGCTTCATTCATTGCGGATGTATTATAACTTATAACTAGCTTTCTCAAACAAACATTTCCCATAAGTACCCCAATACAAACACACCCACAATCTTGTATTACCATACACACACACGCACACACACACACATTTGGGTGTGCACACATTCCCATTATAGTGGAGATGGATAAAGCTCTAAATTGCAAATGTTACTGTCATCTTTTGGAAACCAATTAAAAGTATCGGACTCAGTGGTTGGCTGGGGTTTGGTGATGGTGAAATCATCAAGTTAGCATGCAAGTTATGCAAACAGGAGTATTGTTTGAAACGGCCCAGTGGCTACATTACTTTGTGATTTTAGTTTCTGAAAGGAGAGATATGGCCTCTCTCTCTCTTAATCTTTTCCCTCTCCCTCCAGGCGAGTGTGCAGGGCAGGAACAAGGGAGAAAAATCATTCTTTCCTTTTTCCCCTCCCTGCCCGAGCAAGGTCAGGCAAAGCAGTCTGCAGAGGTTTAAACAAATTAATCCCTTACCTCTGGGGTTCAGGTACCATCTATCCAAGCTGTAATGTGATAAGGGGACAGGGTGGAGAACAGGGTACCAGCAGGTGCTCAGTGCAGCTAACACACACTCATTTCATCACCTGACACTGTTCCTTTTCCTATTACACCCACACCTCAACAGCCTCCAAGGTGAGCTCGCTGCAGTTACAGGAAATGGAAAAATAGCTTATTCTTCCTGGTTATCAAAATCGCTTCAAAATAAGCAGATCTCCTGTAAATCCCTGTAGCTGATGTGCGCTAGCGCTGCATTAGGACTGATACACCTACGGCAGCCTGGATCTCCCTCAAGGCGTGTGGATCTGAGGAGAAAAGCGTGGCTGCGTCAGAGTGGAAATCCTGCACTTACATGCAGACTCGGAGCAGCTGTGCTTTTGTGGTGAGTATAGATTATGGCAGTTTCATATATGAAGATGTGGGCATCAATGAGGCGGATGGGGGGGTGGTTGGTTACATGTGGTAGGGTAATGTGATTCTGAGCAGACAGTGATGTGGCTCTGCACGGAGACAAGTGTGGAGGAAGAGAGAAAAGGAAAATGAAAGCTCAGTAAGACGGAGTGAATAGTGTGATGTATGGCTGTCTTGATGCCCTTATGACATTTCCATCAAACTATAAAGACTTAATGGAGGATGCATTGTCACACATGAAATGGAACGAGAGAGGAGAGGCAAAGAAAGCAACTCAGAACTCGCAAGACGGAGGCTAAATGAATGAAAAAGGGGGCTAGGAAGGGAAGGCATTTAGCAGGTTTTGTGAAGTGGAATAGCATGTCATCTGTGAAAGGCAACTCTGAGAGATATCACATCTCACCTCTGCTCACCGCCCTCCCTTCCCTATCTTCTCCCACCATCGCTGAATTATCGCATGTGTCTGTGCGGAGACAAAGCGCCGTCCACCGCATGACGACAAAGTCTAGTGCATTTCACACTTCCTGCCATCGATGCTCATCAGATGCAGGGAAAACATCAAGCGGAGCAGGCTGCGAGGATGTCACCAAGCCCCTGATGGATGGCAGACAGCTTGAGGGAGCGTCACTCTTGCTCACTCATGTCTGCTGAGTCTGCTACAATCCCTCAGAGGTTTATCATATTGCTGTTAATTTTTTTTGGGTGGGGGGGATCACCCTGCAGCATATGGGAATGAGGGACTGAGCTCGTATTGACAATTTACAGATTGACGAGCTGTGAATTTGTGGTGTTTTGCGTGTGAAAATGAAAGCCTGGTGAGATGTGAAATGAAATTCACTTCTCCACACAGCAGATGGAACGATTCATCTTCCTGAGTTTGAAGTGACACAATCACACCTAATGAGGAAACTAGATCTGCATGTACAAATTGACTCAAAAGAATTTCACAGCGAGAGCAAATGAAGGAGAAGTTTTAATATCATCTCGTGTTCAGTCACTTTTCTCGCGTGCGCCTTTGTCCCTCTGTTGTTGGCTGTTCTTCACATAAATGAACTGTATGCCTGTGTCGGTTGTGGTCGGCTGTCTGTACATCGAGCCGGGCTGACACACCTTTGCACAGCACGCCATCATGGTCCCAGGAAGTGACAATGAGAACAGAGACACTCTGAGGAATGGAGACGTTGTCAGCGTCGGAGTGACATATTGAACATAGAGAGGTATGGGATATTCAGGGTCTCGGAGTCATAAAACAACACTGCGGAAGCCATCATTGTCCTCTCCACAGTCACTGTACGCATAAATCTCTAGCCTCCGGGGTTTGGAGGAGATGTCACCTGGAAAAATGCAATGTCAAAACAATGTCATTTCAGCAGTTCCTGCAACATTTTCCATCTACATACACTAGGGAGCAAATGTAAAGGAGTAAACAATGCTGAATGACAAGTTGAACACCAGTTTTTATTTCTGTTGTTCTCTCTTTTTTTTTCTTCTTGCACTTCACTTAGTTAATTAATATTCTGCTAAGCAAACACTTTCTCCTCTCACTGAAACATTAAGTTGAGTTTAGTTGGGCAGCATTATTGCCTACTAAATTACATCTTTATGCTATATGCTACGAAAAAGAAAATAGGTTTTGAGAGTATCACATTGCTACCTGTCACGACTCTAGTCACCACTTAATTAAATTTGTTTTCCTAAAATATCCACTCCTGAAAACTTAAGAATCATTAACTTTTTCATGGGTTTTTTAAGATAACTCAAACCATTTGAATAAAGCTGCACTAATCACTATTTTTATAACAACTAATCAAATGAAAAAAATTCCGAGCACATTCCCGAGCACAGCAACAACGAGGTGCTGGTAGATAGCGGGATAAGTATGAAAAATCCAAAACAAACTACCGCACTCTGATCTGACTTACTACTTTATTTTTGAGGGAGTCATGTAATGCCTGGATTGTGCTTGTCACCTGGCCTGCACAGGATCTACTTAGCACACGGCAACAGGTGAAACGCGTTGCTCACAAATGAAGTAGTAAGCCAGATCAGAGTGCGATAGTTTGTTTTGGATTTTTCATGAACTATTCAAATGACTTTGTGTAATGTGAAGGGTGCTACTCAAACCCAATCTACTTTATAACTGTCGCTATGGAAGCTACATGCTACTCTTCAGTGGAAGAAGTTTAAGTACAGCATTACCACCCTGCCACACATAATCTGCACAGCAATCACGTTTCCAAAACGTATTATGCAAAACCATTCAGCAGTATATAAAAGCAATTCCTAGGTGACAGGGTTGCTTTATTACCCTGTAAAAGTAGATGACAAAGGGAAAAATCAAACAAGGCTCCACAATATAATAAGCAAAACTCAATTAATTCTTCTGATTTACATGCCCCATTTCTAATTATCACTGCATCAGCAATGATAAAGTAATCCTGGCAGGCTTACTGTGCAGGTGTGACCTCCGTCCATCTTGTCTTTCTTTAATTACCTTCATCATACAAATAGCTGTGGCTGCTAGTGTATTCTCGCACTTCAGCACTGCTTTTGGCAGGAACTGACTTGGAAGCCGCAGGTAAAGTGCAAAGGGGTGAAGCAGGACAGAAGAGTGTGTCAACACAAATAGCATGTGGACACGCTGAATACACGCAAAGAAGACATCATTACTCCGGTGTGCACCTTCCGCACATCTGTTGATGGAGTAAGTAGAGGGTGAGCGATGAACCACTGATGTTGCCTTCTGATTTGATCCCTGCAGGAAACAAGTGTGTGAGATTCTCACTGACATGTGGTCTCAAGCGTCTTTATTTGGGAGGGGGAAAAGTTATTTAGTTGAATCAGCACGTCTTCACATCTGAAAGAGCGATAGTGGATATAGTATCATTCAAACTTGACAGCAAGACCTGCTGTATTGATGAAACAATCAGATAAAAGAATGATTTGTCAATCGATGGAGGCTGAAGAGGTTAGGAACTCTAAAGATCAGAAACTACAGAGGCTCCTTGCGAATGCTTGTGACAGGAAAAGTGGGACGATGATGGATGCGGGTGAGATTCTAACAGCAGTCGATATGAATGCTAAACTCTTAATCTCATCTTTGAAAACATACACGTATTGTATAGGTCCATCAAGTGGTACACAATTTTGTGAGTTTCCATGTCTCCATTCACTTTCACAACAATCAGATGGAACATGCAGCTGAATACAGCTCTCTATCAGTGGCTGCTCATAACTGTTCACAATTACATAATTTGCTTTAACCAGTTATCAATAATACAAAACTGTACAAAACTGTACAATCTCCACATAAATACTTTGTGGCTCTGTAGTCATCTGTCCTTCAGTCATTTTTTTAAAGAAACATTTGGACAGGAAAACAGATTTTGAGTATAATTTGTCGGTCTAAAAGGACATACAGATCTAAGATATAGGGGAAGTTCTCTGTGAGGCTTGTTTTTATTTCTGGACATATAATACAGTCAACAAGTAGCGACAAAAATAACATTAGAGTTGTAAGAGAAGCAGGGACTAGTAATAACTTTCCATAAGGATCATTTCACTTTATTACAACTTGTACCTTTAAAGTCTGCAGTGTCAAGCCTCAATGACTGCCCTGTGGCTCTCACCCCCATTCTGATGAAGTGCTTTGAGAAACTTGTTCTTCAGCACATAAAGAACAACATCCCAGCCCGCCTGGACCCTCACCAGTTTGCTTTCAGAACCAACAGATCTCCACTGCCCTCCACTCAGCCGTCACACACCTGAGAGAAACAACACCTACATCAGAATGCTGCTTGTGAATTTCAGCTCAGTGTTCAACACAATCTCCCCTCCCCTGATCAGCAAACTCAACACTCTGGGTTTAAACACAACACTCTGCAACTGGATATTGGACTTCCTCACAAACAGACCCCAGACAATTCGGACTGGTGGACCCAACTCCTCGTGCTCAACCCCAGGGCTGTGTGCTCAGCCCCTGACGTGGAGAGAACTCTGGTGTTTCCACCATCATTGGCCGGGGAAAATGAGACTTTCTGTTATTTGTTATTTAAGTCCTTATCTAATGTACATACTTTTAGTATATAAGAAGCTTGTTATAGCATATAATAAAAGTGGTGCAGGGGTGTAGAAGATTAATTGAAAAGACAAAAACTAATCTGAAACAAACTTTTAGGAGAAAAACTTAGTAACAAAGTAAAAGAACTCTATGCTGTAGAGTTTAAATCCATTTTGTTTAATCAATTCCAAATCATAAAAGTCCTGAAAACACAATTTTACGTTACATTGTGACAGACTGAAAAAGAGAGAGAGAGATTACATGTCCTTACAGCCTCATCACCACAATCATCCCTTCTCTGCTGGTCTCTGTGCCCCATGAAAGCTCGCCTCCGAGCCCGGAGGCGTCCGTCAATCTTGATATCTGGGACTGGTTCAAAGTCTGCAAGGGAAGCCTAGGACAGCTGTACAGTCAGCAGGTCTGACAAGGTCTGACTCTTCAGACTGGCCCACCAGTCACTTTTGACCAGCTCCATGGTGCTGAATCCCTTCTCACATCAGCTGTTACAGCAGTAATACAAAGGATGAGGTCAGCCAAATGGAGGGTGTTCGGGCAGTCCTGGCCATGCTGCCGACTGACTTCAGGCCAGTATCGGAAGTTCGCCTTACACATCTCACATCTCCAAACCTGTTGGTTTTTGGACTGAATCAGGGTACAGTCATCATATGGCTTTAGGCTGACACCCTCATACCGGTTTGCATGGTTTCGGCGTAGGCCCAGGTCTTGAAATTATGAGAGCCGCAACACTGTGTTGTAACCGTCTTCACCCATTTTGTCACAATGCTTATTATAACAGGTATTTCATGGTCCTTTATGGTTTCACTGCCTTATGTCCTCAGTGCAGACCATGTATTTTTGAGCTGGATCATTTACAAGCCATTCATGACCTCCACTTCTCTTTGAATTAGCCGACACCTGTTATGTGTCGCCTCACCGTAGCCTGTGCATCTCATCACACTCTTCTTGTTGAGGTTGTTGGCCACTGTCAAGGCAATAAGCCTAATACAAATGGACCAATACCATGAGCAAACAGTGTGTGCAGGTAGTGCTCATGGGAGTTACAGTATAAGGTGTGTCACATTGCAATGAGTTTATTTTTTCAGATGCCATTTGAGACAACTATTATAAAATACCCATTTCGGACGAAATGGGTTTCCTCAGGCGGGTGGCTGGTGTCTCCCTTAGAGATAGGGTGAGAAGTTCGGCCATCCGCGAGGAGATCAGAGTAGAGCCACTGCTCCTTTGCGTTGAAAGGAGCCAGTTGAGGTGGTTTGGGCATCTGGTAAGGATGCCTCCTGGACGCCTCCCTAGGGAGGTGTTCCAGGCACGCCCAGCTGGGAGGAGGCCTCGGGGAAGACCCAGGACAAGGTGGAGAGATTATATCTCCACGCTGGCCTGGGAACGCCTCGGGATCCCCCAGTCAGAGCTGGTTAATGTGGCTCGGGAAAGAGAAGTTTGGGGTCCCCTGCTGGAGCTGCTGTCCCCGCGACCCGACCCCGGATAAGCGGATGAAGATGGAGGGATGGATTATAAAATACATATATATAGAATGCCACCTGCCAAAGTGGCACATAGGAGTTACTGTGTTAGACTCCAGTGCCAAATTCAGATGCTCAAGCCTTGCATGTTATCCCTCAGCCGCCCCCCCCCACCCACCCCCTCCATGCCAGGCACACGCATTCCCCCTTACATTTACTGAGTAAGGTGGTGCCACAGAGAAGCTAGGCATATGCTGTGCACTGTGTGGCACAGCAGAATGCTGTTTTTCCACCCAAGACCCCATATCTGACTCATTTAGACACATGTACCAGTGAGTCTGTTCCCTCATCTGCTGCTACTTCAGAGTCCATTAAGAGACACAGGCTGCTCATGCTGAACATTTATTTTGAGCCATTTTTTAAAAAAAAATCTTTTTCATCATTTTTGGCCGTTTTTTCTCTATAACGTAGCTGTTAGTGGCAGTTGCCATTGGAAACCAATGGAACCAGTGTACATTGAGGTAATGTTTGCTGATGGATAAAGGATGAGTATAGAGGTGGTGGTGTGATGTTTGTGTGTATGTGGTTTGATGTTACCGGCCTCATGAAAGTCTGAATCTTCTATTTTGTATTTTAACAGAATGAAGACAAGGGACAATCAAATATAATCAACCAAATATAATCTGTTGTACATTAATGGATGGGTTATTAGAAAATGAAAAAATCTGGCTCTTCTGTTGCACTCATTGAGGATGATACAATCCCACAGACAATTGGGCAAAATGTTAAAAGAAGAAAAAATACTAAAACTGCTGATACAAAGAAAATGTGACATTTACAAAGCACAATTCTTGCCCTCTGCTTCATTACAGAGTCATATTTTGCATGCATGGCCAGCTGTATGTGATATGAATCCATGATGAAGTGTACGGGTGTCAGCCTCTTCTTGCATTCAGATAAACCAGCATGGCTTAAAATAAAATCAGCACCCATGCTTTCTGTCTCCTAGAGGGGATGAAAAAGCAGAGAAAAAAAAAACTGAATTCTAATCAGATGCAATTGGAGAACAGAAGTGGTAATTAGCAACAAAGGCAGCGGACTGAATGCAAGCAGCAGCAAGACACGCACGCACACAAATATGCACAGCGTTCAGCATGAGCTTACTTATTAACCCTACGTACAATTTGCACATTTTAAAGCTGGTCTGCCAAGGATAAGCATTGTAGTTTAATATATGAGGAATACCATTTCACCAGCATGCCTCCACTTTCTACAGTTGCCTGTTGTTAAAGTTAAAGTTAAAGTTAAAGTTAAAGTTTATTAAAGTGTAAAATCACCAGCTGTGTGGTCCCAATACACTTTACAGAAAACAGAGACACATTGAATTTACAGCACATTATAAACACACAAAAAACAGCAATAAATTAAACAATTATTAAAACTAATAATAAGAACAATAAAATATAAAATAAACAGTTAAAATAAACAGTTAAAATGTTTAAAAATTCAGAAACCCCAGCCCTAAACTATAAACCTTCTCACAAAATGGAGCAAAACCATCCCTAGCTAAAAGCTTTACTAAAAGAAAAGTTTTAGCCTAGTCTTAAATATGGAAATGCTGGTTGCTTCCCGAACCCAAACAGGGGTCTGATTCCACAACTGAGGTGCCTGATGGCTAAAGGCTCTTGCTCCTAGTCTACATCTGGAGACCCTAGGCACTACAAGTAGCCCTGCATTTAGGGAACGCAGTGTTCTAGTGGGGCAATATGGTGTAAGGAGTTCTTTTAAATATGATGGAGCCTGACCATTAAGAGCTTTGTATGTAAGAAGAAGTATTTTGAAATCAATTCTCAGTTTTACCGGAGCCAGTGCAAGGATACTAAAACAGGGGTGATATGTTCTCTCCTACTGGTTCTTGTCAGTATGCGGCAGCAGCGTTTTGTATTAACTGGAGAGACTTAAGAGATTTATTGGAGCACCCTGAAAGCACGGAGTTACAGTAGTCAAGCCGTGAGGTAACAAATGCGTGAACAAGTTTCTCTGCATCATCTCGATGCAGAAAGTCTCTAATTTTCACAATATTGCGAAGGTGATAATAGGCAGTCCTCGTAGTTTTCTTTATGTGTGCATTGAAAGACAGGTCTTGATCAAAAATAACTCCTAGATTCCTCACGGTGGTACTGGAGGCCAAAGTAATGCCATCCAATGCAACTATGTCTGCAGACAAGGTGTCTCGGAGTAGTTTGGGTCCAAGTACAAGAACCTCAGTTTTTTCAGAGTTAAACATCAAGAAGTTGTAAGACATCCAAGTCTTCACATCCTTAATGCACATATGAAGCCTTGCTAGCTGGTTTGTTTCATTAGGTCTGATAGAAAGGTATAACTGAGTGTCATCAGCATAACAGTGGAAGTTTATACTGTGATTCCTAATGATATTACCAAGCGGAAGCATATACAGGCTGAATAATGTAGGTCCAAGGACAGAACCTTGTGGAACTCCATGGGTAACTCTGCTGTGCAGAGAAGACTTATCGTTTACATGTACAAACTGGGTGCGATCTGATAGGTAGGATTTAAACCAGCATAATGCAGTACCTTTGATGCCGATTAAATGTTCAAGTCTCTGTATTAAAATCTGGTGATCAATTGTATCAAATGCCGCACTTAGATCCAATAAAACCAGTACAGAGACTAGTCCATTATCTGATGCTATTAAAAGATCGTTAGAAATTTTTACCAGTGCTGTCTCTGTACTATGATGCATTCTGAAACCAGACTGAAATTTTTCGAATAAGTTATGGCTATCTAAAAATTCACAGAGTTGATTTGCCACGATTTTTTCAAGGATCTTGGATATGAAGGGAAGGTTAGATATTGGCCTGTAACTGTCTAAAACCCCTGGATCAAGGGTAGGCTTTTTAAGAAGTGGTTTAATAACGGCTTCCTTAAAAAACTGAGGTACATAGCCTGTTGTTAATGAAAGGTTAATAATATTTAACAGACAAATTCCAACTGATGGCAAAACATCCTTGAGCAGTTTGGTTGGGATAGGGTCTGTGAGGCAGGTCGTTGGTTTGGATGAGGACACAATTGAAGTAAGTTGGTGAAGGTTGATAGTCGCAAAACAGTCCAAATATCCATTGAGTTCCAAAGGTGTTTCTGAATAGAATAAGGGCATGTCGGCATCCATTGAGGATAGGAGGTGCTGAATTTTATTTCTAATAATAAAAATTTTGTCATTAAAATGGTTCATAAAAATGTCACTACTAAGATCAAGATGGACACCTTGTTCGTTAGAGCAGTGGCTTCCCGTCAGTCTAGCAACCGTGTTGAAAAGGAACCTGGGATTGTTCTTATTTTCCTCTATTAATTTTGAGTAATATGCTGCTCTAAGCCATGGAGGGCCTTCTTATACATTTTCAGACTGTCTTGCCACATTAAGTAAGAGTCTTCTTGATGTGTGTGACGCCATTTCCTCTCAAGTTTCCGTGTTGTTCTCTTCAACTTAGCGTGTGTGACTGTTGTACCAACGGAGCTAGTCTTCTATGTTTAATCAATTTCTTTTTCAATGGAGCAATAGTGTCCAGTGTCATTCGGAGCAGTCCCATAGTTCTGTCCACGAGATGATCGATTTGTGGAGGATCAATTTGAGAGGGAAGGACATTAGAATAGGAGTCTATAGGAGGTTGTATGAGACACATGGTAGAGGTACACACTGATGCAATAGCATCCTTAAACTTAACTACGGCACCATCAGATAGGGATCTAGTATAGGCATGTTGGCTAGGTGGCTTGAAGTCCGTCAATTGGAACTCAAAAGATAATAGATAATGGTCAGATAAAATAGGATTAT
This sequence comes from Lepomis macrochirus, assembly GCA_024633595.2. Taxonomy (NCBI): domain Eukaryota; kingdom Metazoa; phylum Chordata; class Actinopteri; order Centrarchiformes; family Centrarchidae; genus Lepomis; species Lepomis macrochirus. Next base: position 31,483,276 of record JALXJV020000016.1, on the reverse strand, counting down.
GAGAAAAAACCACCAAGTTTTCAATTTCAATACCATATGATAATACTAGGTCAAGGGTATGGTTGAAACAGTGTGTGGGTTTATGAACGCTTTGACAGAAGCCAACCGAATCAAGCAATGAAGTAAATGCAATGCTGAGGCTGTCATTCTTGACGTCCACATGAATATTAAAATCACCTACTATCATTACTTTGTCTGTTTTGAGGACTAAGTCAGATAAAAATTCTGCAAATTCGGATAAAAACTGGGAGTATGGACCAGGAGCACGGTACACAATAACAACTAAAATCTGTTGCATATTTGTCCAGGTTGAGTTTGAAATACCAAGAACAAGGCTTTCAAAAGATCCATAACTTAGTTTGGGTTTTGATTTGACTAAAAGGTCAGAATGAAAAATAGCTGCAACTCCCCCACCCCGGCCCGTGCCTCGAGGTATGTGCGTATTACTATGACTGGGAGGAGTGGATTCATTAAGGCTTACACAATCATCCTGACCCAGCCAGGTTTCAGTTAAACAGAACAGATCTATATTATGATCCGATATTAGTTCATTAATCAGTACAGCTTTTGAAGACAGAGATCTGACATTTAATAGCCCACACTTAATATTCATGCTATTATGTTCTTTCTGAGCAGTTGTATTAATCTTTATTAAGTTGTGAGACACAGCTGTGTTTCTGTTCACTTTGGTTTAGGTGAACGAACAGATGCCATTACTATGGGAATATGTGAGCGGTGCATGTTTGTACTTGTCAAAATCAAAGATGAGGGCAACTGCCAGGGGAGCCCCTGGTGGAAACAGCGCAGGTCTGTGCAGCTGTGGACGAGAGTAAGTAGCAGCTACTGTGGAGGGGGTGTGTGGCGTAACTAGTCAGACACGTGGGGCGCATTGTACAGTGTGCTGGATATTAGCAGCCAACATGCGGCTGCCTAATCTGCTGGGATGAACCCCATCAGTCCGGAAATAAGTAGAGCGGTTCCAGAACAGATTAAAATTGTCAATAAATCCAAAGCCGTGAGTTTTGCAGGCTGACTGGAGCCAGGAATGAAGGGAAAGAAGTCTGCTAAAACGTTCCGTTCCGCGACCGAGCGTGGGAATAGGGCCGGAAATAAAAACTGATTTTCCACAGCCATTTAAGAACTTAAAAAGTTTGTTAAAATCCCCTTTTGTTAATTCAGAGGCACCCCGAGCTGCATCATTTGCCCCGACATGCAAGACTACACGACAAATGGAGGGTGGGAGTGAGTGGAACAGTTCCGGAGTTTATCCAGGATAACCGGACTGTGGCTCCAGGGAAGCAATGAGTAGTGGCATTGAAGAACCGGATGGTCCGGATAATTGAGTCTCCAACTATCAGGGTAGTCGGAGAAAAAAGTGGACGTAAGAGATGGTGATTGTGTGGACTTACAGTTGGAGGGTGTGTGATCCAGGCTGTCCACACCGTCTGGAGGTCGGCGGGCTCGGCGGGGAGGCAGCCTCAGACCTGGTAGGGCTGACTGCTCTCCGACTCGAGTGAGGAAGGCCCCGGATCGCCGTAGCACTGCCTCCTTCAGGATTTTTCGCCGAGCAATGGAAGTTGCAGAGCCGGGATGGCGGTTGAAGGGGTTTGCCCGTTGTTTGGACAGAGGTCTGGGGCTGTCAGCCACTAATGGAGGGAAGGCGACAGTATCACTGAGTGAAGGGGAGCTGCAGACTCAGACTCACTCAGCGCTCGGTCCGCCTGTGCCAAGGCAAGGTGGGGCATCTGAGCCGCAGGAACCAGCGAGGTGTATCTCACCGCCAGCCGCCAGAGCCGTGAAGCGGTTGGCGAGGCACAGGTGAGGTGGAGAGGCAGCCCCATCGGAAACCCTCTTACGACCGCGGATGACCACCTCAGTCCAGGGCGCTCCGCTTGGTGTTGAGCAGGAGGGCCGCGGATGACAAGAAGGATCCCATACTGACGTGTCCTGGAGAGTGTTTTGCGAAGTTAGCATTCGTGAGTGCTCTGTCATCATGAAGTTAGATATCAATGGGAGACGGGCCTTAAAGCGGGACAGGAGTGAGTTCCTTTGTTGGAGTTCATCAGAGAGCCGTCGGACATCCTCCGTAAGGTCAGCAATTTTCTGTTGTGCTTTGTCAAGGAGAAAACTGTCCGCACATGGTTCACAGGCCATTGTTTAAATCTTTGCCCAAATGTGGCAAAATGTAGCAAAGTGTGAGTGTTTAGCAGATTGCTCCGTCTCTCCGTCTCTCCGCAGGTAAGCTATCTTCCGCTACCTCCTGCACCTCTCCTCTCCCCTCTGTTGCTTTTAAAGATGACAGAAGTCACACTGAGAAAACGGTGGCGTTCCTGTCCGCGTACACGTCTCTGATCTTGTTTAGCTCCCAGGTTTCTCCCCAAGTGCAATGCAATGCGTCGGTTGCAGTGGCATAAAGCACGCCGCCACTGGACACTAGAGCAGTTGAGACGTGTTCTCTGGAGTGACGAATGACGCTTATCTGTCTGTCAATCCGAGGAACGAGTCTGGGTTTGGCGGTTGCCAGGAGAACAGTACTTCTGTTGTCATTTGTTGCTCCAAATCCAGCTCTGAAAGAATAAGTATTTAATATTTTCACACAGGCCACAACAAACTGAAGCTCAATATGGTGTCTGTGCAGTGCTGGGGGCTAAAATTGCTCATTTTATGGCAATCAGAAAGATGCCATACAGGCAGTGTGAAACATTTTCACATCTGGATTGTTAATGATTTCATAAAAGTGCAATTACAAGCTGACCATTAACAAATGTGATGTTTCATGCGATGTCTCTCCACAAGCTTCTCATTTGTTTCCAGGGGCATGTTAGTGGGCCACTGGGGCATAAAAGTCACGAGGATTATAGCCAAATCAAAACAGGCTAGACTGACCTGAGCCGGTCTGTCCAGGACAGAGGGAAGAACTCAGGTGGACATCGGAGCATCTGTAGATCAAAGGACACACTCAGTCCCAGCCTGCGGGGGACAGGGACACCAGTGTCCTGTTGTATGCTCTCACCAGGTGGGGAGAACAGGGAGCATCTGGTCCGGGGACTGAGGAGTAGTCTCACTTGTCTGGTTCTGGCCATTGATATGGAAAACCTTTGTATTCAGAGCTGGTGTGATCAAACAACTCTCTGCTCGTTATAGGTTGGTTCACATTGATTATAGAAATTGCTTACAGATCAACCACCTTCATTATGAATTACAGGTTTGTGTTGTTTATCTAACAATCTTTATATTATTAATTAAGTATCATACGGCATTGACAGGTATAAATATTCCCCATGAGCAATGAATAATATGCTGTTAATATTTTAAGAGATCTGTATTCTCATCACAAATTAAAAGTGTGATGGGTGGCAGCACGGTGGCTCAGTGGAAAGCACTGTCGGCTCACAGCAGGAACTTCCTGGGTTCGAATGCCGGCTGTGGAGTTTGCTTGTTCTCCCCATGTGTGCGCTTCTGTCAGTGCTGCCCAATACTTCTGTTGGGGGATGGGTTAAATGCAGAGACGTTGTACTGTGTATGATTGTGTATGCGACAATAAAACTTGGCTTAATTTGACTGATATTATCCATTGACTTGATGAATTGATATTTGTTGTAAAGTTTAGTATATAAAACTGGGTAAGTTAGGGATGGTATTTTTAATACAATTACAAAGTCATGTAATACAAAGTTTGTGGATTGGTATGCAACTTAAAATATGGGCCAGTTACTTGTTATTTTTTGTTAAATTGATATATCAAAGGAAATGTCACTGAAGCTGTCACTGTTGAGTGTCACTTCTCTGTAAGGCTCTAAATTCTCTTACAGAGCTGCTTTGTACAGATTGAACATGAAAACACATGAGTATGAATAAGGCATATAATACATTATAAATACATACAATACATTATAAATACATACAATACATGCAGGTGTAAATACTTTCATCATATGTAAAGAATTTATTTCATTCATCTTTCATTCATACTCATCAGAAAACCCCCATATTTGTTGTTTTAGCAGCACAAAATTACAACTCACATTTGCATTTATTTTACGTTTACTTACAAAGACGATTACATATTATAAATAGCCATGAAGTTGTCTTCTGGTGGATTAGGTGGAAGGACAGCAACTTAGCCGCCTTTGACCTAGAAGACCAGTCTTTGGTTCCCATGTGAAACAAGACTGATTTGCTTTTAAATAGCATTAGCTTCGTAGCGTTAGCTAGTTAGCTAACAATATTAGTCTTAATGATGAGGTGTTATGCTTGTTTTCAGGTTCAAAATCCTATATAGGAGTTGTACCAGAACAGGTTTACATGGTTTAATTTTCAAAAAACACCATATTTTTTCATACTGCATATAGCTGCAGCTCCTCTTTTCAGCGCGTGTTGAAGGCTTCATTGTAGCTATAGAGTGATACATCTTGTCTCTAAATGTTCTTTGTTAGGACTTGCACATGCGCAGTTCCTAGTTAAGGACTACTAGCCAATCAGAAGCAGAGAAGGACGGGTCAGAAAAGCCAGTAAACAGCTTCGATTCAGCTGTAGGCTACATGTTGTTTTTAATCTGTAACAAATGTATCTTTCATCTATAAAGTTTTAACTGAGCTTTGTCTCTACATCACAGTAACAACTTTATTTTCCATTGACTGTCTGGAGGGTAGCTAGTGTTTGGAAGGGAGACGAGAGGTGTGTGCTGCAGCTCAGTGTTTTTCCAACAGTGTTGTTGAGGACATGTCGGACTAGCCGCTTGACGAGCGTTATATGAGGCGTTATATGCTACAAACAGGCTATTTTCAGTTTTGGAAGGCATGGACGAACCGGTAGGGGAGCAATTTCGCTATATTAGGATACGCTGAGATGAGTCATATTTGGAGGTTGGTTAAAACTACCTATGTTGTCATTTAGGTTGGAGGACTTGTTATGGTTAACACAGTGAAGCATATAGCTGCTAGAGTGAGTTAGCTAATTTCCTCAGAAGTTGGTAGAGGCCGAAACAGAACTAAAATAACAGTAAATATTGGATTTCCAGCTTTCCAAAAACAGATGCTAACATTGCTCTATGTGTAAATAGCCAACTGTTTGCTAACATTTATGCCATATCAATATTGTTTGTTGATAATGTATCAATAATGAATTTTAGCTTGTTTTGCAACATGATCAATCATTGCAGCTTTAAATGCAATAATGAGTTTAACTCAAATAGGAATGATTTGTTTGGCTATCAAATGAACTCTTGTTATTGTCTTGTTCACTGATTATGAAAGCATTAGTCATCCACTTCACCCACCAGGAAACCAAAAAAAAAACAAACAACATTGCCTTTAGGCTACTCCCAAACCTAGTCGTGACTTTCATATGAATTTCACAGCTAAATAAGTCACATAACTGTAAAAATGTGATATCATCACTGTGAAGCTTGTGTTCTCAGTCAAGAGTAGGAGGCTGTCCCATGAGCTATAAGTAGCTTGATAACCACAGCACCATATGCTGAGATTACATCTCCAGTGAGCTGGCTTCACACTCTTAAGGATTGGGGAGCTCTATAAATTGTGTTACGACTCCAGTTCTTCCTGCCATAACAGAAAGGCGCTGCTATTAATTTATACAGCTCTGTGGAGGAACATTTTACCTTTGTCCTCCAAACCTGTTAACAGCTCCAAAAGAATATCAGTAAGATCCACAATCCATAGCTATTAAAAGCTAAGCTAAGCTAGTTAAGTGGTTCGTTATGTTGTTTCAAGTATAATTTATACCTTTACAGGAATAATCCACATATACTTAATTTTTTTTCTACTTGTTTTTAACTTAAAACAAGCTAATCTGATCATCTTCCAGCCATTCCTCCAAGCGCCACAAACTGCTTACACTCCTCATGCAAATCCTCATACACCATTGTTCACCGGTGGCATAACTCACTGTGTTGTTTTCATGGGAACCAATCATTATTTCTATAATTTTGGTGACTTGGCAGCACCGACTTAGGAGAAACTGATGTCCCCTCATTTTGCATTGATTCCTTGCCGTCCAAAAACTGTGAAACATGATTGTGTCTGTGGGTGTGATTGTGCCAGATAAAGCGTACGCACGCACATGCCCTTAGCAATAGAGATTGATGATAAGCTGCTAAGATGAATCTGTTTTTGAATCATTAGCTCATTTGGCCTTGCATCCAATAAATGATCCATTAGCACCACAAAAAGTCAAGTGTATACACTGATGAGGATCAGTCTGTCACTCACGCAGATAGTATCGAACAATGAGTATTGAGTATTGACTGATGCTGCTTGTTCCATGTCGCCTGAACTAACCGCATGCCGGGAAGGTCATAACCGGTCAACACCAGAATGTCTCTTATGAAGTGACAGGCTCAAACAGCACTTGATAAGCACTTGCTGTTGAGTCTACATGGAGTCAATAGAGCAGCGGGTGAATCTCAGAGGTGTTGTTTTCTCTCAGATTAAAACATTTGCACTGTGGTGACAGACAGACCTATTTCAAGCCGTCCTCAAACACAGCACTGACAGGCCTTCTGTCCGCTGGGTTTGTTCAGTCTGCACGGACCTCTGCAGCCTCTTAAGACTGAACAAATCTTGAGTCGGCTCTCTAGGGGCCATTCAAACGAAAACAATAGCAGCAGTATAAATCTCCCTATATAGTCCTCGACTTTGATAGTGAGACCTGACAAGGCTTATTTAGCTAACTGTTGCTTCAGGGACTTTGCTGACATTGACCTCCTTAGTCAAACACAGGCGGTGTTTTCACGGCACAAATTGGTGTGACTGGCAGACTTTGGATCATCCATTTTCTCCATCAAAATGGCCTCCTCCCAAAAAGGGGCTAGAACTGAGACTAAGCAATGCTCGCCTGCCAGATGGGGGACTTTTTTTTATTTTTCAACAGGACACTGTTTTCTTTCTACATTAATCTGTTAGGCTCTTTGGTTCATTGGTAATGTATATCTTGCATCAGGGTGTATATCAAAGCGCACAGGACAAGCCTATGTGTGTTCCTGCCAGAGCCATGACAGAATGTGGAGCAACAGTCACCAAGTGAGTGATAGCTAAGGGAAAAAGGGAGGGAGAAAACATGCTTCTATATTTCTTACACCACGTTACAGTTGTTTTGTATTCATTATCCTTTTGTCCCTACTGCCAGTTGCTAGTTTATATTTCACTATCAAATATTAAATGTGTTCTGTTCAAAAATAATATTACAGCTAGCTTACATTTAGGTTTTTTAAGGACAAGCGCACAAAGAAACATGCACACAGGACATTGCATTGATTCAAAATGTCTCTTGGGCTTACATGCACCATTTGCTGCATTTCACAGCTTCCTCCAGATACCTTCTGAATGCAACATCTCAAAAAGCCCTAAGCCTCATAGATTTTATTATAGCCGGATTTTATTTCTTTTGGTGAGTTCTAGTTCAGAAAGTGTGAAGAATCACCATATTAGGCTACTATGACAACCAGCAACCCTGAGCTGTGATGTCACCAATCTTAGCTGCACCATAGCTGCATATTAAAGAGGGTTTTGAAGAATTTGAAACTTACATTCTCATCTTCCTTGACTTTGTTAGCACACTGCTGCTTTTCTTGGCACATTATTGCCACCAACTGTGTCCATCAGTTAAATGGCGTAAAAAAACGTGGGCTGTTCGTCATGTTGCCCTTGTGCACCCGTGTGTACATGGGCAGATACAAAGAAAATGGGACCTACTAAATACATCATTCCACAGTGCTACTACTGTCCAGAACCTCCACAGCATAGAATTATTGCCTGGCGTGCCATCAGGGTACCACGGTACCCACTTTGGCAAGCACTGTATATGCTGTATTGTCTCTCATTGTTAGTTGTGTAACTATACTATATAGTTAGTGTTACTGAATTAAACATCTGGTTTTGACTGTGCTATTTATTCATGTGTTCTATTTCTATTATTTCAATTTTTATTTATCTAACCCTGTGGCTTATTGTGTCTTTTCATGTCCCCAATGAAGAACTGAACATAATGCATTATTCACAGGAAGATCCTTAATCATGTCTGTGATAAAAACATAACCTATCTCATGTCTTCAGTGAATCAAACTGAAGGAATCTCAATCTGAAGGAAATTTTGATCACACGATAACAAGGAAACTGTATGGACGAAGAAGAGACCCCGGTCTCTGTTCAAGGGTGGTCTTTGTCATTGAATGGTGATGCAATTGGCATTTGTCAAGGAAGGCAGTGAGATGCAGCTAAAAATCTCTGGAAAAAGCTAGTAAGGGAACCTGAAACTTCTCTGTCATTGTCCTGTGCACAAAGTGGACTTCTTTTTGACAAGTTTTCTAAATGAACCATACTCCCAACAAAAAATATTCATAAGATGTTATTCATCTTTTAAAAATGTATTCTCTATTTTCAATTATCAGCTAGGCCCTCATCTCTTATGCATCAGCATGAACCTTTGATGAAATTATCTCACTGATGGAATATACAGAACACGAACTGGATCTGTCTTCCCTCCTGCCTTTTGAGAAGCAGCAAAGCACTCTTCCTTGTTTCTCTCCGACTCTCATGCAGAAGGGACTCCTTCAGCCTATACACCATTGTTCTTTCCACCTAATTAGATGCCTTTGATACAGTATGAACAGAGAGAGGGACCCGGTTGGTGGGGATCGTCTAATGCACCCTCCAGTGGCTCTCACATTGATCCCTTTCTCTGTGAAACTGCCATGAAGACTGCACATTGGCTCAGCGTGGGCTATCATAAAAGACAACGGCTCACAAGTGGAAAACAAACTCGAAAAGAAACGGGTTGTTTTATTTTACTGTAGGCCGCCAAGGCTGCCCAACACCTGACTGCTACACGGCTGGCATGCTAATGTAACGCTAATTGTAACCCAAACAGAACAGTGACATTTGTTGAGCAGTTAAACAGGAGCCGTCCTGGGGGGAGTTTACATTACACACAAGATTTATATGCTTACGATACATTTAACCCGCAGCAGTGACATCTACAATTGTCCGAGACAGGGCTTGGGAGGTGCATGAATTACAAGTTTGAATTCCCTAAGTCATTTGCAGCCCGTGAGGTAGTGAGGCTGACAGCGTTATATTTGTTTTTCATCAGTGAGTGTTTGGCTTGGCAGCATGTCTCTACGTGCAGACCAGGGTGGGAGAGGCAGGCAGGGAGACATTGTGGATTTTGTTGTATGAGCCAGCAGGCTCCAGTGCCTCAGCACTGTGATTGGGCTGTGGCCATTGTAGCCTCTCTGGGGGAAAAGGTGCCAAGTGCTTGTCCATTATAACAGGTTCTGCACTCTCTCAAGACATCACCCCCTCCGCCCCTCAAACAGTACTCCTGCTTGAGTGCAGTGGGGATACAGCACGAGCAGAGAGTGCTGTTGACATTTTCTGAAATTGCCTGAAAGCATTTTTGCTCAGCAAGAGCTGGCAAAGGAACTCTTCAATTGTTGGATACCCTTAGATGAGCTGGAGACATATACAGAAAACACTTGACCCCTCAAGTATTTAAAGGACAAATTCCAGCCTTTTGGGAGATGTATACATTTTTTATTGAGAATAGATCAGATGATTGACACCAATGGCATGCATGTGTGCTGAGTACAGAGCTGGAACCAGGATGCAGTTAGCCTAGCTTAGCATAAAAAGTGGAAACATGGGGAAACAGCTTTCCTGGCTCTGTCCAAAATTATGCCTACCAACAAGCTAAAGTTCACAAATAGGATACAAAGACCTTGTATCCTATTTATTTCAAATTCGCTAACAAAAAATAAAAACAAATGTAAATTTATTTCTTGAACAGTGTAGATGGTGCTAGAACTAGAAAAGGGGTATTACTGTATTACCTAAACTGTTGAACGAAGTTCATCTGAATCCTGTTTTCAAGTCAAAAGGATTACCTTTTTTTTTTAAGTGAAGAGCAGATCTGCTTGGCGAAGCAGAAAAAAACACAATGCAACACAATTTCATTTGGACTTTATGAACTTTGTCACTTTATTCATCCCCACTGAGTCTTTACAAGGTATTAGATATCAAATGCACACAGATGGCTGAATATAACTGTTCTTTTAATTAGTACCAACAAATCATCAGCAGTAAGCACTACTAACAGTTTGCTTCACATTAAAAGATTGTGTTTATGACAGTGTGAACCCACACACAAAGTCTAATATTATGAGCAACACTGAAGGGAGTATGGGTGAATTCAGGTCATGTGACTTTTGCCAACATTCAAAAATGCACTTATCATTTGTATCAAAATCCAAAATGCCGGATTCCGTGGACAGACGCAGGCCGAGTGGTGGGTGTTATTTTTTCATGTTTATTATATTTAATAAAGATTTTGATTTAGAAAATATTGTTTTTTAAGGATCATCAAGGGAAAAATAATGATTCGCAATTTTGATAATCAGGCACTGAATCCTAAAGATACTTTGCCCAGATACGGGTATAAAACAGGGCAAATTCACACTCACACATAATATAAAGGTGTGAAATTACTTATTTAAATCTCAATATATATCATTGATTCATTCACCAGTGTGCTCATGTTTTCAGGGAATTTCTCTCAACAGTTTCTACAGTTCAAAAAAGACAGAGGTGAAGTCTACAGTTTTGCCACCTGATGGTTCATCACATTCAGAGAAAGGAACCAGTGAGGAAGACGAGTTGTATAGAAAGGGACAGTGTGAGGATGGCAACAGCAACAATGACAATGTGAATGGTAGCTCACAAACCAGAATAAACAAGAGAACATGTTTAGGTAATGATTAGAGGAGTAGTGAGAATTGTTATATGAAAGATCTAGTGATCTCCTGGGCATATTGTAGTGTATGTGTCTGTTAGCAATAATACATGTGTAGTATGGTGAGGTGAATGCACATGTACTCACACTCAAACACACTCACACAAGAGTTTGTGGAAAATTACTTATAGTTAGGTGGTTTGTATACATTTTTTTTACACTGATAACTTTTTGAGCACCAGTTTACTGCTGTACCAAACTCCTTCGCTGCACCAGACGAGCTTCACTCCAATAACATACTTTTCCAAATCGTTTGACAAGGACATCTTTGAGGTCATTACTCACCAGACCAACTTGTATCCGTGTCAACTCATTGGATGCAGCATCAACACGAATTCTTCTGAAATCAAGGCATTGATTGGAATGAAGCTGGTCCTGGGTGTAGTCAAAATGCCGGCAGTGGAACACTGCTGGGCAACTAATGCAAGATATGACAAAGCACCAGATGTGATGTTACCAAGAGGTTCAAATGTTTATCCAAGATCTCCGGTTAAGATCACATGATGAAAACAAGGCCTGTACTTGACCACATGAAGAACAAGCGTTTGGAAACTGAAGGCTCGTGCAGACTATACAACGCTGTGCTCTTCAAACTACATGACTTTCTGTCTTGTGACGGGAAAAGTGACACAGGGAAATGGATCGAAACTACACATGAAACAGGAGTTATTTATTACAAAGGTAAAAATTGTAAAGACAGAGAATCTGTGTGAAAGAATGGATTAGCACACGCAGGTAGGTCTATCCTACAGAGAGAGCTGGAGGTGAGTAAAAAGTGTTTTGTAGTACCTGCTCTGCCAGCTGCCTGTTCCGCCAGCTGCCTGCTCTCATGGCTGGACGTGGATGTCGAGTTGGCTGACTCCTCCAGATATCTGGCATGCTAGATATCTAGCTGGCATCGCAGACGTGTCACTGATGCCTCAGAGAGCCATTTTGATTCGTGGAGTAGTTCACACATAACAACTGGCAAGCACCGATCGATTGCTGATTTACCCCCAATCACAGCCCGACAGTCGGCGAGCTTGCGTGGTGTGAACTAGGCTTGAGAGTGAGAACCAATTTCCAATTGATGAGATGATGGTTCCTTACAAAAGCAAAAAAGCTGGAAGTCTGAGGCAGTATACCAAATAATAACCCAAGAAATGGTTCAAGTTCTTTGTGTGAACTGGTGTGTCTGGCTTTGTGTATGACTTCATGGTTTACACAGGGAGGTCTACATTTCATTGTGCTACTCAAACTTCAAACAAAGTTTGGGTTAAAACAATGTTCTGCAGCTGTGCAGAACCATCAGAAACCCCTACGACTTTGTCTACTTTCTTCACATCGCTAAATTTGATAACTCGTGAAAGATTCTTTGGGCCTCAGAAGTTTGAATACCATTCAAATGAACCGCTTGGTTCATTGATGGTTTGTATATTAGAATTAGACCTCCTACAAAGAGCAAGAGGCAGCTTTGAATTTTTGTGTAGACAAAGCTTGCTGGGTCAGATGGGCAGTCACCTTAGTGAGCTCCTGTGCTTCTGTCAACCCTGTTGGCCAAGTGAGATGCTACTGTAAAGAGACAAAGTAGCCTGCCATCCCCAGAAAAACGGCCATATAGGTTGTTTTAGCCACACAAAATTACGACTCATGTTTACGGAGCCAGGGGAACCTTATCATCTGAAAGTTGCTTTTGGACAGAAGGAGATCGGAGCGGCCCCCTGTAAGAAATGTTCCATATTTTTTAACGTCCCTGCCTGTGCACCACCGACTGAAAGGATTATTTAAATTACTTTTATATTATCTGATTCTGAAAAATAACTGCAGTGTTTTGTGCTAATTTTGTTCGATTACTTATGTAGGGGAAGAAAGAGTTATGTAGAGACATAAACAGGGCGTCCATTTCACCATTATTCCTCAATTAGTGTTCTGTTGTGGATTTTTTTTAATGAGGGAGAAGAAGTAAATATAATTAAGAATGTTTAACTGTTAAATTGAACTTTTTTCCCTGTGATATGGGACATTATTATTTAAAGCAGGGAATTTTCTGATGATATTCTGATGATTTTCTGAAATGCAAAACTAATCATTAACAGAGGACATGAAGGCACGCACTGAGAGCACATCCTACGAAGACTCTTCGCTGTCCCTGCAGGAAAGACCTCCCCTCCAAATTCCACTTTTATGTTTCATTGTGATTCTCTGCAGCTATCATACCAAAAGTGCACATCAGGGCCTATTATATTCAAAAAATAATATTTAAAAAGTCATCAGTTCTTATTTCATTATTACAGCCGCTTTGCCAACTGATATTATTCTGACCACCGCTGCTACTGCACTAATGTGAGTGTGTGTGTGTGTGTGTAGACTTATTAGATTTTATTAAATAAAGGTTTATAACCCTTACCCTTATTTAATTCTGTTGGGTTTTGAGTTGGAGGGGTGGCTGCCATGCACCCTGAAGTGCACACAGCTTGTGTGATGATGCGATTATTTTTAAGAGGGATTTGCATTTTGCCTAATAAATAAGCTGTTTGTTTTGGTGATAACTCTCACTCCCTCTGTGCTGTTTAAGACGGACTAAGTTAGCGTCTAATTATTGTTTCAGAGTTGGACTTGTCATAGTAACTTAGTAAGTAGTAAGTAAGTACTGTAGGAGAAGACACAGTATGATTGGGCTGGTAGTTTGCTTTTTTTCCCTAAGAGGGATGGGGAGGGCCATAGTTTAAGAGTCATGGTTCGTTATTAAATTTAATGGTTGAAAAAGGTCAGCCTTTGCTTTTAATTTTTTTTACATTTGGTGTATTCAATTACCATCAGAAGATGCAGACTGCAATGTGTAAGGGCAGAAAATTGTATTCTTCTTACACTTATCCATTTATGCAAGTACTTATAATAGTGCTATTTTACTTTTATTATTATTATGTCTTATACATTGTTTAACCTTCAACGTGTTCCTTTTATTATTATTCTTATAATTATTCTCATTCTGCTAGTCTGTCAACAGGTGTGTAGGGTTTAAGTCAAGGATGTGGATTAAGACATAATAATAATAAAAGTAAAATAGCACTATTATAAGTACTTGCATAAATGGATAAGTGTAAGAAGAATACAATTTTCTGCCCTTACACAATGCACAGACAGGTGGCAATGAATGATGTGTCTGCGAAGTGATGTCATTGCAGTTTTCATGTAGAGCAGGTCTAGATCCAACCAAGACCAAGCACTTGGCCACAGTGGGAAGAAATATCGCAACAAATAGCCTGTGTGGAGAGCAGCAGACACAAGGCAAAAAGGAATAACATAATTCCCTCTGGTCCTGGAGTTGGCCTGGGTCGCGATGTGAGCTGGCTAAGATGGGGCTCACTCGTCCGGCACCAAGATCCATCTGGAAGGCCTGTGACCCCAAGCACACCAATAAGGCTCGGCCAAGGACAGAGCTTGTTAGCCAGATGTGCCTCTGTCCCCACGGCTGGTCTGAGTATTCAGCAACATGTACAGTAGAGTGTGCGCGTTCATGTACAGGTAGAATCCCTCAAAAAAAGAAATAAGTTAGGACTGAAAAAAATTAGATGCACAGATTGAGAAACAGGTTGCACATGCAGACAAATACGCACAGTCTGGAACACACACCTCAAATATCCACATGTACACCCCCACACGCAGCTATGCACACACAGTGTGTCATGGGTCTACTTTCGGCCTCGAAAGTAGGTTTATTAGGCACACCACAGATGGACTATCTGTATCCTGTCCAACTAAAATCACTGTCACTGTCACTCAAAGCTAACAGCAGAATGAATCAGTAGGTGGCAGATTGCAGACAGACACACACAGTACATGGGATGTCTAATTTGGTAGCGATGCTAATGGCCTCACTTAATTCGTTTTAGCATTACAAAGTAATTATTACCGTTTCACAGCCTGCTGCCAGTGGAGGCAACCAAATACAGAGAGTGACATTGGCCCAAATGATGGCATGGTGACAAAAGACAGTGACAGTTTAAGGGGGGGAAAGTTTTGATGGGAAATGGTAAATGTGTCCCCTGCTAGACTGTCGGGTTGACTTTTCTTCTGTGGCAATAGGAGGGTGTGATTACACAGGCAGACCTCAGTGAAACCAGTGAAACTCAATGAAAGCGACACTTGGGGACACCAATCTTCTAAGGGATTTGATCCTACTCAGCTTAACTTCAACTTAGAAAGGAACCGCCTTCCCCAATCTCTAGCCATCAGAGAAACAACAATGTTGAGCGTGGCCTAGCCAGGAAGTGGGCGAGATTTAAACTGGAAATTGGCTTGTCAGGTTGTCTTGAAATGGGCGGGGCTTTAGCTGTATGTTATTTTAAGCATGCAATTGATATGGGTTGATCAGAAATTGTTATATTTATTGCTGATTAGAAAACTATTTACATGACAGCATCAGCATTGAGTTTTCATACTCAACATAACTTTCTTTTATTAACTTTTAATTTTTTTATGAACGGCTAACCTGCTCCGAGCAGGTTATGTTCCAGAAAAGAGATTAACTCTATGAAAACGCTGCCTACTGACCAATCAGCTCTCTGGAAAATGACCTCACCATCTGTAGGAAATCCCACAGACTGTTTTAGCCAATAGGCTGCTTTATGTTTGCAGTGGTGATGTGGAGAAACTCTTGACTATGGATCCTACAGAGACTGATATGAGTCGACACCTTTCGCGATGTGGGCGTAAAAGGTGGGACGGTGAGTTTTCAGCAGCCTTAATATTGAGATTCAGTCTTTCAAACATTATTTGAGCTCATTTTATGGCATGAAGGGATTTTTCCGTTTAATTCCTTTATGAAGTTAATTTAGAACAATGTTTGGAACACTTTTGAGTGTGTTAAATAAATTAATCTCACTTTTGAAGTGGCGACAAGTTTTTTTTTAACTGAGGGAGAACGGCCGAGTCATTTAATGTGGAAACGCCGACACACAGCCAAGCTGAAAGAATAAGGCTGATATTTTCTGCAGCTCATAAGAACACTTTTTATCAACGCATTATTATAGACTACACCTGTTCATTTAGACATTCACACTGTCTGTGATTTTCTGTCTCCCTGCATGTGTCAGTTTCAGCCGTGCTACTGTCGTATTTCTGTAGTGTTACAGTTTAATCCTCGATCGTAAAATATGACGCTCTGCTGACAGTGGACCTGTTCATGTCTGTTTGGTCATCTGCTGCTAACACCGCCTCTTTTATGTGAACGCGCTCCCGGCTGGATCGGAAACCCTGGGTTAATTTACCGAGTTGATAACCAGCTTCGTGGTGCCGCTTGTCCCGATCAGGATTGTGAGGGTTAGTGAAGCCAGATAACGAAAACATATCCTGGGTTTGTTGAACTCGCTTCGTGGTGCAGGCCAGGTATGTGTGTGAGTGAGTGAGACAGAGACAGAGAGGGGAGGAGTGTTTGTGTGTGTGTAGCTTGATTTGTAATATTATTTTAAATTATTTATTTATACCACAACTACCTTTTTTTTAAATACAGCAAGAAAGTGTCAGACACTCAGTGTGTGAAGTAAAAAAAACCTGGTTAGAGCCACCTGACAGTTTTAAAAAAAATCTCCAATGACCAGCAGAGAGAGAGAGAGAGAGAGTGTGCACGGACACACAGTCAGCTAACCAATGAGGATTTTTATTGAATCAGAGCACAGATATTGACTTGTATTACTCGTACTCAGCAAAAATGCTTTATCCGTACAGGATACTCTTTTCAGCCGAGTATCTGTCTCAACTCTAATGTCTTATTACATCCATAGACAAATCAGGGTTGTCGGTGAAGTAGATCTGGTGCCATAACTGAAGTGGCGCCTCTTTGTAAATACTATAATGAATGTAAAAGATTTAATTTTATTAACCGCCTTTACCAAGTAGTTTGTCCAGGAGATCCAGTAGAACCTGTTGAATATATGGCCATCAAATCTACAAAACTAAATGTTTCAATGAATTATACATTTTTAAAGTGCTTTGCTGTTATCAGCTAGCAGCAACAAACTGACTTGAAATCTATTTCACTTACAAAATCTCCATTATCATTAAATTCTTATGTTTTAAGATTGAAGTCTAAGCAGCATGACCAAACATGAACCACCAAAGCCCGGGATGAGCCGTTAACAGTAACATGTTTCAGATTTTTATTGAATGATGCAATTTTTTTGATTACAAGGCACGATGAGTTTGATTATTTCAGTCTGAACCTAGAAAGTAATTCCTGTTGGGTTTAATTTGCTACTCCATACTCCAAACTCTTTCACATCGAGACTGTGGAGGTCAGACAGAAGCAGTATGATGTTATTCTCTCAAACTCTAAATCATAACAGTTTCAGACTAGTTCTTTACTGAATAACTTTCACTTCAACTCAGACCATATCTGTTAAAGGGGCATTATGTAGTTTCAAGCGGCCACTAGCGGTGCAGTTTTAAGATTGCAACCAGGTGTGTGCTCATACGCGTCTCACTTCAACGTTCCCATCTCAGAGGCGGATCAACACCGTAACGTTACTTCATTGAATGTTACGAAGCAAACAGCGGTGGGTCCAAGTTACTGTAGCGTAGTGTAGGAATAGCAATACCTGCCTTTAGAGTTAATGGCCAAACCCGGCAAGTGAATCATTTTAATGTCAGATTACAACCCCTTCACACACAGGCAATAAAAAAAGGATTCATTTTAGTAGAAAAACTACATATAGCCCATTTAAAGGGGGAAATTACTGACCATGATTAACCCAGACATCAGTGCATTCCTGTTTTGTGTAAGTGTGTTCCACTCTGTCACCACAGTAATGGCGGAGCTTCGGTGCAACGCATAAATCAACCGCTGGATTTGTCCACATAAAGACCATTGATCAATCAATTAAAGAACACTGTGTTTTATAGCATATGGTGATAGTTTTGTGCATTTACAGGGAAAGTATCTAATACTACCAAACAGCTGAATGAACAAGGCATCTATCAGTACCTGCTGTGGTAACAGGTTCATTAACATGGCAACAGGGAAGAGGACAGAGACGCACACACACAACACACACACACACATTCACATCAGTGTTCATTACACTATCTATCAGCCCTGTGGGGTTACTGTGGACACTTATAGCCTGCTCCAGAGGAGCCTAAATGACTCACTGCACATTAGTGTTAGCCACCCTGAGCACATGGTCATGCTGTGTGTTTCTCTACTGTTTTTTAAATGTTTTTATGTGTTTTTATTGCCAAACCCTCCGGGGAGACCACCTGTTGTTCATTGCCCTCACCCGGGTCACTATTCTCCCATATTTCTCACGATTTATGACATTTTCACACAGTTTATCCTTTTCGTTATCACAGCCTGTTTCTTTTCTGAGACGGAGAAAGAAATGGGGAGCAGGCCCACCACAGCTCTGAGTGAGACATTATGTGGATTGGTGAAGGACAGAGCGATGGCCTACAGTACTTACTTGAGAAATAATGTAAAATTAGGGTTTTCCTCTTATCAAAAATATCCCTCTATTGCTATGGCAACGGCTGCACATGTGGCTCCTTCAAGCTTCCTCTACATTTTTATTTTTAATGTCTTATTCTTTTATATTTATTTTCCAGCTTTATGGCTGACGCACATACTACCTATGACAGAAATACAGTCACTGGATTAAAGAGCGGCAGACCTTGAGACGATCCACCCAGCCAGATCAACCGGACCAGGCAGTATGGCAGGTATCGTACCCGGAAGAAAGGAAAGAGAGCTGGGATAGGAGCCATACTGGCTCAGCTTGGACTTAAGTCTGCTCTTGGCTAAGTTCCGTCCTGGACAAAATGGGACTCAGGTTGTCCGAGCAACAGGAAATCAGAGACTGTTGTGTCCACATCATTACAGAGACCTGCTCCATCAACAACCTGGATCAACCAGTATAATGACATAGAAATTTCCTGTACCTTGCTGTGAACTTTCTTACACATGAAGGCAGCATTTCTTTTTTTCATTTTTATAAATACTGCTCAAGTAATTTGTTGGTACCACTAAATATTAGAGATGAAATGAAATTGAGAAAATACTAATAGTACATTTTGTGAAGGACAATGGTTGTTGCAACCGCCTGTATGCCAAAAAAAAATATTCAGGGATCTTTATTTCTCGTATAATAATATCATTATAGTAATAGTAAGAATAGTATTAAATTAATTTAGCTGTAACAAATATGTTGGGAGAGATACTGTACATAGAAAGTTGGGCTGCTGCGCCTTTCTTACAGCGCAGATGCTTTGCTGCTTGTCTTGTCTGTGCTAACGCACAGCTAATTATCATCAACAAGAATCCCAAGAAGCAGGAGGCCAGTGTACCTGTTAATAAATCTAAAAGTGCTAGTCCTCCCTGGAACTCGCTCAGTGCAAAGCCTAAGAGTAAATCATTTCCCCGGAAAATGGGAGGACGAGAAACCGGCAGAACCCAGAGCCCTGACATTTTTGATATGATTGGCTGGCTCTTCCATGCCTGTTCTTAGTAGGACACAGCAGGTCCGGCCCGTGGCATAGGTGACATAGACGGTTACCTAGGGCGTAAATTGTCGGGGGGAGCGGCAGGGGGGGCAAGAGAAAGTTTTTGTCTCAGTGCAAATCATCTCAACTCAGCTAGTAATCAAGTGCACCTCGCGCTGTGAGCCCATACAGTTGAGACAGAGTTGTAACGTAGCTGGTAGTGTTTTGCAATATACACATCTAAAAACTGAAGCACAGCCTTGATCTGTTTTTCTGTTTTAAAACCAAAATGGAAAAATATTGATTTTGATATACAATATGTCCGATTAGTGTAGCTTTGTGTGACACAAACCTGCAGCAGACTACTACACTTGGTCGAGGGCCAACACATCTATGATTAAATGTGGGTTTTTAGTTAGAAAAACAAGAGGTTCAACATTCAGTTTGTAACTCACTGAAACAGGAACAGGAAGCCTCAGAATTTGCCTAAGAATCCTCCGGTTTTTAAGATTTCTTCAGTATAAAAAAAATAATTCTAAATAATTCAGTAATTGTTGTCAGTACATCCAATGGTACACATCAAACATGAACTGTTATTAAATTGGCGAGCTGTATATTAACGAACAATCATACACATAAGGTTCGGATCATTTTTGTTCAGCCTCTCTACACTGTTTCAGCCTGACCTTTAGGCTATTTTCTTCGTGAGATGGAAGAATTTAGAAAGTTTCAAGGCTCCCATTTCGGAGAACCTCCAGCTGCAGTAACACATGGATTAGGCTATGAGTACAACAGGACCATCGAAATTCATTATTCAGCCAGAGGAAACCACCACTGACCCTCCAGTGTGCCGGTTCCACTGGCAACGCAGCTCACAGCAGGTCTACAGGAGTCCGCACAGGGCGAGGGAGAGGAGGTCGCAGGAGCGACCTGGTACGCTGCGGATGGTCGCTGATCATTCCCTCTGGTTAGATGAAGCAGACCGGAGCTGTTGCAAACAATAGGCTCATGTGTACAGCAGCCAGTTAGTTTGAAAAGCAGTAGGGATATTACAACACATAGATAGAACAAAACGGAGCTGCTTTGTTTTTCAGTTTTGGTTTTAGAACGTTTTGGTTTTTTGGTTTGGTTTTGAAACGAAATAATGAAAGAATGAGCCATACACGGATTTTTTTGGGACAGGGAGCTGCACTTTATCAGCAGAAGTGAAGTTAACATGTGTGTGGATTTGTATTGATTATAATGATTATTATATTATTTAATATAACTATTGATGCCACTTAAACTCTAATTTCCAACAGTGAGACCACCCTCTGAGTCTGCTGAATCCATCTGGATCCATCTGGATCCATCTTCCACACATATATTTTAAATGGCCTTACACCCACACATGCTGTCCATTCTAAAAACATTAACCAGGTCAGACAATACAATTCGTACATATATACAATTCTAGGAAAATAGAGAGAACGTAACACACTTAGCAGGAAGCTGGATAAGGGCAGCATAAAGATTTTTCTTCTTGAATTTGTTATCAGCTCAACAATCTAATATCTCCCTTTTTCTCAGTTTGGTGATCACAGAGGGGGACATGTTATGTTTGGGGGAACTGTCTGTACTGGTCTGTTTGTCCTGAGGAGACCTGCAGTGTGGAGCTCATGGAGGAATGAAGCGACATGAACAAACAGAAGAATGAAATGCAACTTTATTCCCCCGAACAACCAGCTATGAGGCGGAACACCTCTTAAGTGCCTTTTCAGTCCAACTCTGCAGCTCTTTTCATCTCGCTCTTTCTCATCTCTTCATCTCACTGTGGGGAAGATGAAAGGAGACACTGGCACTGGCTATGAACTTCACTACACATGAAGATAGTATTGTATTTGTGTGTGGGTGGGGGGGTAGTGTGCTTTGTTATTGATTTTTACAAATACTAATCAAATAACTTGTTGGTGCCTCTTAAAACAGATTAAATGAAATTCAGAAAATACCAAAATTGCATTTTTGGTTTCTGGACTGCTGTTTTGAAGCCTTGAGTTTGCCTCTATGGCTGCCGCCATGTTGATTTTTTGCAACCAGCAAATATGGCACTGGATGTGACCACAGTTGAAAGGGACTCTTAAGCTAGCTAGCTTGGTTAGCTAGGTGCATTTGTAATTCACATTAATTGGGATTTTAACAGGGATCATAATTTTGGGTCGCATAAAACATCATAATAAATATGTTCAATGGCGCCGGTTAAATTTACACAGAGCAGTGGATACAAGTCATGGTAGCCTGATTGACTGGTCTCCTAGGTAGCGACTTGTCAGTCACAAGGTAGTCCCACCCTGAAGCATACACTGCTTTCTCATGTATTTTGCACTAAATGGGACCATAATTAATTATATGAACATCATGTTGTTGATATGAAACTAACAACTGAGATCATACAGTCATTAGGAAAGTTTTCACTGAGGGAAAAATCAGGTGAAGCTTTGGCTCATTTTACCATTATTTCTGATGGAGCCAGACTTCTTTTTGCAGCCAGAGGAGTCGGCCCCTGCTGGCCGTTTGATAGAAGGCAGGTTTAAGTTACTTCCCATTTCGCCTTAGTTTTCAGACCTGGAGGTTCCAACTTGTTACAAAACCAGAACTTGCCATACCAGTGGTTACGGGCCCAGTTCAGGCAGTGACTTTTTATTCACTATTTTCTCGCCCTTTCTATTAAAAAGGCAGCAAGAGAAAATATTGGAAGAGAGCAATTGAAATCAAGGTTACCATGGTTATAATAATAATAATCTTTCACCAATGGATCACAAGGAAACCCGATTTTCTTGTTGTATTGGTGGTGTATTTTACAATCTCTGCTTTGTTAATGGTAAGTGTTAAGTACAAACTTGTCATAATCTTAATCATTCATGCAGAACAACAAGTTCAACATTTCAAAAGTTTGCTTATTGCTGTCATTAAGGGCTCAGATTAGGGGCGTGACAATACACTTGGGTCACAAGACCAAGACCAGATGATATTTTAACATTATTATATTATATAACATATTTGATGCTGAAATATATGAGGGGACTGAGGATCCTCCACCAAATGATTTTGAACATTAAATTAAAAAAATTACTGCATTATGGAGACATTTTCTGCACCAATTTATGGTGGAAATTTATTTAAATGAAGGAAAACAAAATTCAGGTGGCAGGTGATAAATCATCAAAAAATATAAAAATATGGAAAAATCTGTAGCTCGTCATTATAGTGGCTAACTGTCTGCTAAACATGTATTCTTACAGTATTTATGCCTAAGCACTTACAGTTCTTTCCATCTTTTAGTGACTGCGGTTTAATCTCATTTGAAAAGTTTTGGTAGCTAACACTACTGTACTTTAGCTTAGCTGTTAGCAACTTTAGCTTAGCAGCTAGCGATGGCTTCTCCTCCTCCCTGTCGCTCTTCTGCTTTCTCCTGCTCGGTGTGTCAGATGTTCAGTTACTCCTCTGCCTCCTTTAGCAGTAATGGTACGTGTAAACAAGTGTAGTTTATTTGTAGACATGGAGGCGAGGCTCAGTGATTTAGAAGTCTGGCTCCACAACTTTGTAAATCAGTCTTTAGCTACTGTAGTCAATGCAGAATGGCCTGAGTTAGCCTGTGGTAGCCATCCCCCAGCATCTCCTGAGCAGCCAGGAAAGGGTGGTAGTCAAAAGCATTCAAAGCCCACGGGTCACCACCAACCTGTTGAAGGTTCTTACAGATTTTCCCCACTCAGCGACATGCCCGCTGAGAGACCAACTCTGATCATTGGCAGCTCCATTTTGAGAAACGGAAGTTTGCAAAGCCAGCGACCACAGTTAAGTGTATAGCCACATGTCATCATTTCGCCGCTGGTTGTTGAGGTGGTGTCTGGCAAACGATGTGGGCTTTGTAGATCATTGGCAGACTTTCTGGGGAAGACCTGCTCTGATTCGGAGAGACAGCATTCATCCCACTTGGGAAGGAGCAGCTCTCATTTCTAGAAATCTGGCCAAGATTATTAGTCGCAGTCTAACACACTTCTCTGCCCTTCTAATTCAGCAGTTACCCACCCAAAACCCTACGCAGAGTCGCAGTCTAACATACTTCTTTGCTCCTTCATTCCAGGAGTTAGTGACGGTGTCTGATGACATTATTTAAATCAAAGGTAAACAGAAGAGGAGCTGTGCATAAAAACCTCATAAAAATGAAAACCACAAGAGCAATACTGCAAACGAATAAGAAAATTATATGTGGAATCTTAAACATCAGATCTCTCTCTTCTAAAGGTGTAGTAGTAAATGAACTAATATCAGATTATGATATTGATTTATTTTGTCTTACTGAAACCTGGCTGGGTGATGAAGAATATGTGAGCCTAAATGAATCCACCCCTCCCAGTCATATTAATACTCACATTGTGCGAGGCACAGGCCGAGGAGGTGGAGTTGCAGCTATCTTCAATTCTAGCCTACTAATCAGCTCTAAACCTAAACTAAATTATAACTTACTTGAAAGCCTTGTTCTTAGTCTTAGTCTTAGTCACCCCCAAGCTGGAAATCACTCTGAATTCTTATCTGAATTTGCAGAGTTTTTGTCAACTTTAGCCCTTAAAACAGACAAAGTTATTATTGTAGGGAATTTTAATATTCATGTGGACGTTGAGAATGACAGCTTTAGTACTGCGTTTATATCTCTCTGTTAGTTTCCATTGGCTTCTCTCAAAGTGTTCATAAACCGACTCACTGTTTTAACCACAGCCTCGACCTTGTTCTGGTATATGGTATTGAAATTGAACATTTAATAGTGTTCCCACAGAATCCCTCTTTATCTGACCACTGATAAATTTTGAGCTTGTATTGCTGAACTGTCCTCCATTGGGCAAAAATTCTTTTACAAGATGTCTGTCTGATAGTGCTGTAGCTAAAATTAAGGATGTGATTCCATCAGCTCTAAATTCATTATCAAGTCACAAACTAACAGAGGACTCCTATGCTAATTTCAGTCCCTCCCAAGTTGATCATCTTGTTGATAGTGCTGCAGGCTCACTGTGAATGACACTCGACTCTGTAGCCCCTCTAAAAAAGAAAATAAAACAAGGACGGTTAGCTCCATGGTATAATACTGAAACTTGACAAATTAAAGCAAATATCGCAGAAACTTGAGAGAAATTGGTGTTCCACCAAACTGGAAAATTCTCGTTTAATTTGGCAAGATAGTCTAAAAGCTTAAAGGAAGGCCAGAGCAGCGTACTACCTGTCATTAATAGAGGAAAATTAGAACAACCCCAGGGTTCTTTTCACCACTGTAGCCAGGCTGACAGAGAGTCACAGTATTCCCATAGCTCTCAGTAGTTCTGACTTCATGAGCTTCTTTAATGATAAAATTCTAACTATAAGAAACAAAATTAGTGATGCCCTCAACTGGCACCGACTTATCTCTAAACTCAGGAACCTTAGAAACAACTGTAAAACCAGATATATGTTTAGACTGCTTTGCTTCCCTCAATCTTGATCAACTGACGTCAATCATTTCTTCATCCAAACCATCAACCTGCCTCTTAGACCCCATCCCGACTAGGCTGCTTAAAGAAGTTTTGCCCTTGGTCGGCACTTCTCTGCTGGATGTGATCAATTTGTCTTTATCAACAGGCTATGTACCACAGTACTTTAAAGTAGCTGTAATTAAACCTCTTCTGAAAAAGTCCAACCTTGATCCAGATGTTTTAGCCAAATATAGACCTATATCCAACCTTCCATTACTCTCTAAGATCATTGAGAAAGCAGTCGCCAAACAGCTGTGTGACTTCCTACATAGCAATAGTTTATTTGAGGATTTTCACTCAGGATTTAGAGGCTCATCATAGCACAGAGACAGCACAGGTGAAAATCACTAACCTTATTACATCAGACAAAGGACTGTCTCTGTACTGGTTTTATTAGATCTTAGTGCTGCATTTAACAACATTGACCATCATATCCTATTACAGAGACTCGAACATTTCCTTGGCATTCATTCATTAGGACCGCTCTAAGCTGGTTTAAGTCCTATATATCAGATCGATTTCAGTCTGTACATGTTAATGAATCCTCAAAACACGCCAAAGTTAGTCATGGAGTTCCACAAGGATCTGTGCTCGGACCAATTCTCTTCACTTTATATATGCTTCCTTTAGGCAATATTATCAGGAAATACTCAGGAAACACAAACTTTCATTGTTATGCAGATGATACTCAGCTATATCTATCGATCAAGCCAGATGAAACTCATCAATTAGCGAAACTTCAAATGTGCCTTCAGGATGTTAAAACCTGGATGAAATGTAATTTTCTAATGTTAAACTCAAATAAAACTGAAGTTATTCTTCTGGGGCCCAGGCACCTCCATAATGCATTATCTAAAGATATAGTTTCCCTGGATGGCATTGCCCTAGCCTCCAGCTCCACTGTGAGGAATGTTGGAGTTATCTTTGATCAGGACATGTGGTTTAAGTCTCATTAAGCAAATTTCAAGGACCACCTTTTTTCACCTACGTAATATTGCAAAAATCAGGAACATCCTGTCTAAAAATGATGCAGAAAAACTAGTTCATGCATTTGTTTCTAGGCTGGATTACTGCAATTCCTTATTATCAGGCTCCTCGAAAAATACTGATCCAGAATGCTGCAACGTATGTTCTGACAGGAATCAGGAAGAGATCATATTTCTCCTGTCTTAGCTTCTATGCGTTGGCTTCCTATAAAATCCAGAATAGAATTTAAAATCCTTCTTCTTCCATACAAAGCTCTTAATGGTCAGGCACCATCTTATCTTAACAAGCTTATAGCACCTTACTACCCCACCAGAGCACTGCGCTCCCAGAATGCAGGGTTACTTGTTGTTCCTAGAGTCTCGAAAAGTAGACCGGGAGCCAGTGCGTTCAGCTATCAAGCTCCTCTCCTGTGGAACCAGGTTCCAGTTTGGGTTCGGGAGGCAGACACCGTCTCTACATTTAAGAGTAGGCTTAAGACTTTCCTCTTTGACAAAGCTTATAGTTAGGGCTGGCTCAGGCGAGTCCTGAACCATCCCTTAGTTATGATGCTATAGGCTTAGACTGCCAGGTGACTTCCCATGTTGCACTGAGCTCCTCCTCTCCCTTTACTGTATTCATTCTTAACCCATAATGTTACTAACTCTTCCCTCTCCTGTAGTTTTGTACTTTCTTGTCCCGCATTTAAGCTTCAATGAACACAAAAATCTAAACGTCCTTCAGCATAGCCTTCTCCAGTGTCAGTTTTACTCAACTGGAAAATCACGCTGAAGCTCCTTGTTGAAAGTCATAGAGGAACTGAAGAAATCACACTTTCTTTATCTCTTTTATCTCTCTCCCCCAGTGTTTCAGTTAACAAACAGCCAGGGTTCAGGAGGCAGACACCATTTCTACATTTATGAGTAGGCTTAAGACTTTCCTCTTTGATAAAGCTTATAGTTAGGGCTGGCTCAGGTGAGTCCTGAACCATCCCTTAGTTAAGCTGCTATAGGCCTAGACTGCCGGGGGATTTACCATGATGCACTGAGGTCCTCTCTTCTTTCTCTCCCTCTGTATGCAACCTCATCCCATTAATGCATGTTACTAACTTGACTTATTCCCTTTCCTGTAGTCATGTGCTTTTTCGTCCCTCTCCTCTCTCCTCCTATCACTTCCTGCAGGTGTTTCTGGCTCTGGACCTGTGGAGTCTGGATCTGTGGTTGAGAGTCACCTGTGTTCCTGCTCGACACCCTTTGTTCCAATTATTGTTACTAGTCCTATTGTTATTATTGTAATTATTATCATTAACACTACTGTAAATATCTGTACAATTTTTCATTCAGGCTATAGTAACATTACCTTTACTGTCTGTACCTCTGTGTGCATATTGTGTAGGTTGCCTCTCTCTCTCCTTCCACCTCCGTGTTTCCCTCTGTTCCTCTCTCTCACCCCGACCGGTCGACGCAGATGGCCACCCACCCTGAGCCATGGTTCTGCTTGAGGATTCTGCCTCTTAAAAGGAAGTTTTTCCTTGTCACTGTCACCTAGTGCTTGCTCTTGGTGGGAACTGTTGGGTTTCTGTAAATATCATCACAGACTATGGTCTAGACCTGCTCTTTTATGACAAGCGCTCAGAGATAACCCCTTGATGCCTGAATTTTTTTACAATAAAAAAAATAAAAAATCAGAATTTTGTGTTTTCATTCTTTAAAGCTGATATTAAATTAAGTGAAGATTGTTAACTTCTCTATCGAACATAGAAAAGATATAAATTCAGGTACAATGTAGGTATGTTGCAAATTAGCGACAACAGGCATAAACGAGAAACCAGGGCCTGCAAAAGGTTCCTAGGTAGGTATCGAATATGCACCAACAGGCATGTGGGGGAATCCATGTGCAGTCTGTAAGGAAGAAGTATGATGTAAATTCGCAACAATTGGCGTCAAGGGGAAAACTATTGTTGTGATTTGGCGCTATGTAAATAAAAATTTAATTTAAAATTGAATTGAACAATGATATTAGCCTGTGACTGTAACCATCCAAAGTTGTCCAGTATGATTTTTGAGGCGTCTGTTGGCTTTTCAATAGCTAGTTAGCTGATAGCCAGAAGAGACACAAGGCCTGCCGACATCACGCCTGCAGTAAGTGCTGCCCTAGAAGGCTGTTCGAAACCAATGTTAGAGGTTCCTTCAGTTGAAAGTGATGCCCTCTGAGGAAGCTATCTATTACACATATGGCGGTCAGCCTTTTTTTTTAATGTCCCGTCGCATCCAGGCTGTGATTGGTCGGTTCAAGAAAAGTGGCATTGACCATGCTAATTTATGCACACTTATTTCCACTATTTCGGGAATGTTACGCTCCTGTTTTGCCAAACCGAACAGGAAGCAACAGAGCAAACTTGCAATGCACCTCAACACAGTAAGTGTTTATGATGTTTGTTTAAATGTACTGTATGTTTAAAGAAGAGTAGAGCTATCAGGAGATGGCGGTGTCATGTGTGAAGCAAAAGTGACCATTAAATAGTTTTATTTAAGTTAAGCAAGTTACGTAATGTAAGTGACATTAGTTGACTTACACGTTCACTTTAAAAAGTGACGACAAAGGGCCTTGACCAAGCGTCAATATGAGACAAGTCAGGATTGACACCGTGTTGTCCTGCTGTCCCCATGTTTCTGCTGCTACAATTATTATTATTATTAGTCCTATTATTATCAACATTAAAATTGCCATCATTATTAGTACTATTATTCATTTTCTGTTTGTACCACAACCACCTTTACTGTTTTTGTATTTCTACTGTATGTGGATATTGTATTGGGCTGCTTCCAACCCCTCAACCCCCAACTGGTCAGTGGCAGACGGCCGCCCAGCCCGAAGTCACGGTTCAGTTTTCTATCTGATAAAAGGGAGAACAGTAGTTATTAACATTTTAATTACAGTTCGTGAAGTCTCTACATGATACAATTTTGATACCTATATGACCATCTTGTAGCAAATTGTTGGACACAATGTAAGTCTTTTCACCCTCTCGGGGCCAGTGTTTTTCCGCTTCAAAAAGTGCAGAGTCCCTAACATTCTTCCTATTTGCATGGGTCTTTGCCAATCAAAATCGTTTTGTTGATTATTTTCCAGGGATTAGGGGTATTTTTCCGGTAGAATGTAATAACCCCTGTATATTTTAACCTCCTTTTAATCAGTGGGGAAAAGGAACAATCAGTTACATCACTGAGATGGAGAGCGCTGGTTTCCCCCCTAAGCCAAAGTGTTCTGCTTATTTATCCAGCATCTAAGGTTCGCCTAGTTTATTTTATCTGACTGAGTGAAATTCCAGTATCAGCCCAAATTTCTATGGTGCAGCAGGCCCTTTCTGTCTTAGCAGATGTGGAGGAGGGGATCAGAGGTGGTGCTGGGGATGTGAGCATGTAGCAAGGGGGGAAAGAACTGTGGTCTTAATAGTGGAAATGTTTCAGACTCAAACTAATTGGATCATTTAAAGGCCTGGTGACAGACACAACCCCAAACAATTAAATGGTTTAGTGAAAAACACTGCTGAGAATGAATGGGAGCAAAGAATGGAAAACTATCACATAATTATTGATATGTGTTTGTCTTTATGTATTTCATCAAGGTCATACGATGGAGAAATGGCTAGCTGAAATGAGTAACCATGCTCAAAGGGAAATATGTTACATTTGCGGTTTCATACTTATTCGCCTGCACACATATATGTACACTTAGATGGATGGGTCCAAAAGGGTCAGGAAGCCCCAGGGCCTGCAGCTCTGTCTGTAAAATAACTACAAAG
This sequence comes from Lepomis macrochirus, assembly GCA_024633595.2. NCBI lineage: Eukaryota > Metazoa > Chordata > Actinopteri > Centrarchiformes > Centrarchidae > Lepomis > Lepomis macrochirus. Next base: position 31,453,711 of record JALXJV020000016.1, on the reverse strand, counting down.
AGATGCAAAACATCTACAGGTGCAAAATGACAACAAAGAGACAAAAAAAGTTATTTGTGTCTCTTTCAGCCTGGGTGTCTTGCTGCTATATTGGAGGGGTGGGGGCTATTAATATATCTGAACCCCTTGTCTGACCATATAAATACATGCAAGAACAATCTTTAAATGCACATGTATGCACATCCAAATATGAAGGGAATGCACACTGCTGTTGGGTGCCACTATTAAAAAAACTTAACACGAGGTAAAGAGGCTGACCACCTAAAGTTTCATCAATAAAGTAGCAATAAAATAGAACAGCATCCTATGCGGCCAAAGTTTATAAAAGTATGAAGGTTTGGCATCAAAACAATGTTATGTGGACATGACCAAGAACATAAAACTTTGTGTTAAAGTGTTAAAAGTGCCTTTTATCAAACAAATATGTCACTTTTCAATAATCTCTTAATCTCTCTTAATGTCTTTATATAAACAACTCAAATCCTATAACTGTTGGAAAACAATTGCAGTTCACAGATTTGGGGTCACTTCTCACCAGAAAAACTGCAGTAATAATTGTGAAATACTGTGAAAGCTGGAAAGTAGTATAATGTGGCATGTGAGCACCTTATTCCAGTAACTGATCCTTTTCTGCAGATAGCGAAATGAGTGGCTGACATGCTGAGGATTCAAGACACAACCGCACGCAGAAGATTAGAAACTCGTGTACTCTTACCATCATGTATACTATATGAATAACAAGGTTTGAATAACCAGGTTTGTTCCATGTTGACGTCTTACTGCTAATATGATCAAAACCCCAAAAATAATGTGTGTGTAAATGTACTCATTGGCTTGGCTTTGGAAAGTAGGGAAAACTATTTCAATGATTGAAAAAGCCGTGAACTATGTAAAATAATATGTATACATGTGCTTAAATAATATTCCCAAAAATAAGAGATCATACATACTGGTGTGGGAACACATTTTGACAAATAAACGCCTGCCTCAATTAAACGCCTGGTCTGGTTTTTATAGAAGTTTTTTGGATGTCTAAAACCTCTTAAACCCCGTGGGATCGCAGGCTTTAGCTGCTTCTAAGCTGCTTAGACCGTTAATACAAATTAAACGGACGATCGATATGTCAATATGGACATGCTGAACATCGTTAGATTGGTTAGATTCTCCACAATACCACTGTTAAGTTCATTTAACGGAAACAACAAGACCCAAAGTCTAACTCATCTAGATTTACCAGTGTAACCTGCATGGCTACAAGAGAGGAAAAGGGGAAAAGTGCTGACTCACGTTACCTGTTGCTAGCTGTATCGATGACCTCAACAGTCTACACATGGCTTTCTGACTCTGCACATTACTTACTTATTTGTTAAGTCTGTTTCTATTGTGATCCACTGTCACATTTTGTTTTTATCGGTACACACGTTCATCCACCTCTGCCAAGTGTAAAACTGTTTTTGCTACACAGGTACTTTCTTTTCCAAATGAATGCTGTTTCCAATCTTGTTGTGTTATGTAGAAATCGGCGTCAAAAGAGGTAGATGGATACGCACTTGATGACACTGCACCTGCCGAAACAAACACAAAAAGGCTAGGCTAACTGGCTTCCTCTGTCATAGTGGAATGCAAACTTAAAGAGGTGACATCACAGGGATGAAAGCTTCTGTTTGGCTGGTAGTCCTTAACTAGGAATTGAGCATGTGCAACATTTAGAGATGTAGCTATGGATTGATACAAGATGTATCACTCCATAACTAAAGCCTTCAACACACAGGGTGAAAAGAGGAGCTGCAGCAATGTGCAGTATGACTAAAAATATGGTGTTTTTGGAAAATGAAACCATGTAAACCTGTTCTGGTACAAGCCCTAAATAAGATTTTGAACCTGAAAAGGAGCATAATACCAGCTCTTTAAAGGGATACAATGCCATTCTGCAGAGAGTTTGTTGATTAACAAACTTATGAATGTTCATTGCCATGGTAACCAGTCCTACTCTGCTGAAATAGCAGAATCCGAGCGTCTGCTTACCGAGCACGTTAGCCTCAATAAGAGGGCATGTTTTAGCAGCACTGTAGAAGGTGTGACAACAAGCCTGTCAATATTTAAATATGTATTGAAGCAAAATACTTTTCTAAGTCTAAATGTAAGACACGGAGTCTAGTTTATTTATCGGGAGGATTATCGAGAGGAACTTCAATAGTTAAAATTAGTGAACATCATCAAACAAACGACATGTAAGCACATAAACGCAGCATCTAAAACACAACAAATTAAAAAACTAGCAAGTTATTTGAAATAGCTATGTAACCGACTGATAAGAGTTGGGAAGGACAGGAGCGACAGTTTATCTCCAGGGCCAAAGTCAGTATATGGAATTGGACAGTCCCTCAGACTGCAGTCAGTCAGCTGCTGCCACAGTAAACGCCCAGTCCGAGGCTTGATGCTTGGAACCCCTTTTCTGTATGACCAAAACAGTTTGAGTATCATCCTCCTTTGATAAATGGAAGAATATGCACAATAGGTACAGTATCATTATGGTTTACATTTCCGTGAGTGAGGAGAATTGACATTTCAGTCCCTCTCTCACCTGCCACTGAAAATTGTTTCTCATCCACACACAGACATAAATTGATTGGTTATTGCTCTTTTTACATTCAAGTCTGATTTGCCTGTTGATTGCAAGAGCAGTAAAGGTTGATGAAGGGCTCAGGTTGTTTGGACATCCTGATTGGTATTGAAGCCAGGGGGTCCAACCAGAAACACACACACACACACACACAGGTGGGGCATGCAGCCTTGGATAAACATTGCTAACATATTGAAATAATAACGTCAATACCGTTTGCTGTTCGCAAATGGCTGCATAGACAAAAAAAACAAATGATAAACACTACTTTTCCGTCTGAAATGTCATTTTTTAAAATTTGTTCACATGGACCATAAAACCATAATCAGCTCATTGTTCCTGTGCCTGTCCACACTGAGTCCTAACTTAATTTCTCTATCCTCCCTATGCCAAATATGGGCTGGTAAGTCTTTGATCTGTATTAGTGAAGTGTTAAATCTGTTTGATCTCTTCGATTAGCCCCCAACGCGGTGTCTAGACACCAAGGCCAGCGGGTGAGGAGCTCCCCTTCTCTATGTTTCTGTCTGCTCTGCAAGTCTCGGCTCTAATAACCCCCGAGGGATGCACTGCATACTTCAAAACACACCCAGTGATGGGACAGAGAGAAAATGAGCATTCAAAGTGTATTTAATTGCACTGGTAATTATTCAAAATGATATCACTTGACCTTCTAAAGTCAAAATGAGGGAAAAAATGAATGAATCCAGTAGTAAATAGAGACATCCTTGAATATGAAAATATCAAATTCTTCCTTGCAATAGCACACTTTTACTCTTCTCTCTAACAACTTTTGCATTAGAACCTCAAACAGCCCAGCCTGCGTCTGTGAACAAGGCATTTCACCCAAAATTATTTATTTCTTGTCTGCCCCAGTTTACACTTCTTCCACAAGGTTTGCAAGTAATGCTTTTTTTTAATGCCAAAAACTAACTTTATGATGTAACAGAAGAAAAACATGTCAACATGGATGTAGCATTAAAGTTTCCGAGTCGAAATGTTCTCGCAGCATCCTTTCCCTGTCCTTTGTTTCCACTCGCGGGTGTTAGGTGATTGACAAGAAGCAGAGTGTAGCTTAATGTAGCACTGAAATAAAATAAAAAAACAACAACTCAACCCGAGTGCTGCCAAAACAAACTTAAGCATTCATAGTTAGTCTTATGGATAATGTAGCTCTGAGGGGAGGAGAACAAGTCTTTGTGTTTCCAGTCACTCAGACTGTGTGCAGACGGCAGCAGGATTAATGGAGAAAAGACGGGCGGCACTGACGACAACACATTAGTATTGTCCTGCATGATCTTCTTTGGCATTGGATCGTTCACACCGGTCAAAAATGTCATTGCTGGCCGCACCCTAAATTAAGACTGTCCTCGATCACCACCTAGAAAAACATTTATGATGTTCATGTTTTACTCACAAGTGACCTGACATTGGTACCAGAGACATCAGCCATCACAGTCCATGACAACCATCTTTCTCGAACCTTAAAATCACAGTCATACATACTTGCTCAAAATGGCCATTTTGACACACACACACACACACACACACACACACACATATATATATTGTCTTTACTTTACTGGGTCTTCAATATTAATGTTCCGAACAGTATCACTTATTGTGACAATCCCATTAAGAATTAGCGATGTCCAACGCCTAGAATTTTGTTGTTTAGGGCTGGAGGATTTGTGTACTAATTTATGAACAGAAAGTGTTTTGGACTTGCTGGAATAAATTTACTGTAGCTTACATCTTGAGAGCGACCGCTCCTGATGGACCGACATTTGAGAGGGGTAAGCATGTCACAGTTGGAGGCCTTTGCTGCATTCTGTGAAAGACAGCAAGTCTTTCAGTCCGGGCTAAAACTACACACGGGGAGAAAAAAAAAAAGTGTCAAACAGTAGAGCACTGACTGAATACTTTATGACTCGCAGAAAGAGCAGCAGCAGGTTCCCACCGCCATAGTAACAACTGTGAAAAATTCAATTCCTCCTGCCTCTCCCACTCAGAGTGTGGAGGATTAAGGCCCAAGAGGCACACCCGCTGGTCCTGTTCGGCTCTCTCAGGCACCAACATACAGGAGCCATTCAGAGGGTGGCTATTCTTAATGCCTGACTTATGCCCATGCTGCCATTTTAGTGACATCTGCACAGCATCCAGCAATTCTATTTAAACTGCCTTTCCATCCTTCTCCTCCGCTGTTGTTTTTTTCTCCGTCTCCGTTATTAAATCTAATCGGGATGACATGTCTCACCTTTTTCATCCCTCCTTTGTGGTACATTTTCTTCTCTGGCGTCGGCCATGGGGAGCAAAACGAGGTCGACCTGTGTGTTTACATTAGTGTGGTGCCTCCTCCCTACTGCGGTATTGATGTGGCATTATGGGGCCTAGGACTGAAGAGGCACAGAGACGCAGACACAAGAAGGAAGAGGCTAAGAAGATGAGTTTTCAGAGTACTTAACAGAGCCTATGGTCCACGGGACTGCAGGCCCCCTCTGTGCTTTTTTTCTTAATAGGAGTCGACTGGTTAGGAGGGAAAAAAAGATTAGAGGTACTGCTGTGTGTGTGTGTGTGTGTGTGTGTGTGTGTGTGTGTGTGTGTGTGTGTGTGTGTTGGATTTTGCAGACAACAGCATTCCTACTGGTCATTCCCAGAGACTGCTGCAGATGATTAAAGATATATTTCTTCCCTGATAGTTTCCAGTGAGCTGTCATTCCCATGATGCAATTACTATTGGGTTAATGTGATGTGTCCCAGTTACTCCAGTTAGACTGTCCTGGTGTTTATTCACAGACTGATTGACAAGTTCCAGACTAGACAGGGCTCATGAGGCCACTGAGACACTTTGATAATGCTCCATCACAGAGACATTTGTCGGAGGAGTGAGCCACGTTTGATTTGGCTTACTGAATTTTTGCTATTTTTGGTGTTTTCCATTTTTCTATTCATCTGTGGTTTATGTACTAATGATTTTTTTTCTTTGATTTGCACTCATCAGAACTCAGAATAAATGGCGCCAATGCAAAAACAACAAAAAAAAAACGGGAAAAAACTGAAAGTGGCGAGGCAGAGCATGTGTAAAATTAAAAATAGAAGGTCACTTAGCAGAGCATGTGTAAATGGCATCTCTTTGCACGTGTACAGAAATATTGTATTCATGGGCTGACTGGGTTCAAAGTGCTAACAAAATGAAATCAGCCCATTTTAGTGTCTTTTAAACCATTTAAAAGGATGCATGAACGATGTTTCATGGTATTAAGTATTAATGTGGAATCTGTTGTGAAGCCTCCATCTGCCTACCCACTGGCTGGACTCAAAGATCTAACATAAAAGAAACAGATGGAAAAATACACAACATTGGCAGGAGAAAGCATTCTGCCTGTAGTGAGAAGCACATGTTAGAAATGGAAGGTATACAGATGTAACCTCCGAGCATTTTGTGCTATATAAATTCCTCTAATAGTTGCAGATAGTGCTCACCTCCTATGGAGTAACTAATGTGTGGGAATAAAAGCTGGCTAAAAATACAGTCGTAGAAATGTCCAAAAATAATCGTTCCATTTGTCCAATTGCACTGATTTATTATTCATATCAGGGACAAATGTAACCAGAGAAAGTAGTAGTGCATGCAGCAGGGACACATTTAGACTGTTAAACCAAGTCTCTGCACTGGCCCAGATGTCAGCGTGGTTGGGAACTGCGATGAAAACTGTTGTTTTAAGAGCTTGTGGAACATAAACTGCAATAAAAGAAACTTCTTTTTGCTTTCTTGGAATTTTACGCAAAAATTTCAAGTAAACATTCTTGTTTTCAAACATTGCTTAACAGATATGTATCCAGTAGATAGTTCAAGGTTTATTATAAAATGAGCTACTCTAGAAAAAAAAATCTGTGAACCCAAATGGTTATAATAATTCTTTAACTTCAAGTAAAACATAAAAGCGTTAACTTAACATTTTCAAAACAACACAAGTACAAAAGTTCTTTTCCTTTTCTTTGTCTTGGTACTGACTCTTTATGGCGTCCTCCTCTCCTAATTACAGTTGAGGCTGTATTTCATAAAGCCTGCAGGCATGTGATGTCTGACCGTTGAGTGTTTATGTAGATTTACACGTGCAGTCTAACTGTCTGTCATATTTCATGTGCCGTGCCCAGAGCCCACAGTTCCCACCAACCAGGAGTGCTGAATTCCAGTGAAATTTGTCTCTGACAGATAAGAAGAGAAGAGTCATCAAACTGACTGTAACATTACATTAGAATTTCAATTGTTGATGAATTATAAACTTAATCCATTAAATCCAAACTAAAGTCAGTAAAGTGCATGCAGAGTATGAAACATAAGCATAAAATATTCCTGTAAGACAAAGTTAGTCTTTGTAGATATACTTAGTTTTAGCCTTGGTATGTGACACCAAAGTTAAGTATGAACACAAATTGTACATTTGCAATACAGGGTTAGAGTTATAATTATATAACTATAATTACTACAACTATAACTATAATTTTTATGTTTTCTTTTTCTGATTGTATATATATATATATATATATATATACAATCAGAAAAATGGACAACACCCAAAATAACAAGAATCAAATGTCAATAAAATAGCACATAAATTGTGCTATTAATGAGCCTACAAAATACATTGACATTATGGAAATTAAATATTTGTACTTTATAACGAACTGACATGTTGTATCATTTCAGATTTATGTAGACCTATTTTAAATTTTAATTTACATTTATTTTAATTTACATAATACCATATATGAAAGTTGTCATTATGTTATGTAGTGAAAATGTAATTTATTTTCATCAAAAACACTAAAAATCACGGGGTTGAAAATGGCCCGTTAACTTTAACACCATACTACGTTTACTTTACAGTCAAACTCCTCTCCTATTTCTACCAGTAATGGATAAAGTAAACCCATTATTCTGTCGCTGCCTTAATAATCCACACCAGGTCGATTTAATCTAGTGATTTTTAGAGCGTACTATTATTTATTCATTTAGGGGGTTATGGGGTGTAATTATACTGTCATGAAGTTCCAGACTTCAGAATACAGTTTACCATCTAATTACATTAATAATTAACACAAGGATTCAAATATTCAAAAGTTTATTTGTCAGACACAGTACGCACTGCTGAGGTTGTGCTAAAAGACTAATGTGACAAATAAGGATTAGAAACATAAAGGATAATTTTCAAGATAAAAAAAGAAACAAATAGATGTAAAAGGTGAAAAAAGAAGAATGTACATATGTGACAAGTTTTTACCGGAGAGTCCAAGGATATACAGAGGTAAGATAAATTTTATTGGTGCAAGCAAATGTAAAAGAATTTTGAAATTCCATTGATGGATGATGTAAAAACCAATTTCAAGCCATGAATGAAAAAAAGACATGAAAAGAAGGAGATGGCTGAGTTTTTTAAGGTAACACTTTCACCACCAATCAAAAACAAGGATTGGTGTAGCGGAGTGGCCAGTTGTGGAAGCTTTAGGAAGCTTTATCCCACTCCACTGCTGTAATTTCTTGTCCTCAATCCCCCACGCCGGCCCAGAGGCTTCGTTCAAGTGTCTGGGTGTTGGGATTATCAGAGAGGGGGAAAAAAATGAAGGGAGAAAAACTACCCGTACCCCTCCTCCTCCTCCCCCTCTTCCTTTTCAGCAACAGCCTCCATCCATAAAGTTGTGCCAGCTGTTGCCTCTTGCTAAACCCTGCTTAAGAGAAACCGACCTAAAAGGCCCAATCAAGAGCGTGGCTCCACTGTGAGGTTATTGCGCCACCACCGACTCTGGCCGGGGCCGTCAGTGCAGCGGTCCAACAGAGCTCAGTCAGAGTCAGAGACACTAACTTAACTGTACTCAGGGTCTAAGTTTCATTTCGAGGGAGACTCATGATCAGACTCTGGGATGTACATTACTCTGACATAGTGGTCAGCTTTTTTCTGAGTGAATTTTCAATAAATGAAACAAAATCCACAAATTTGCTTGAAAAATATTTTTAAAAATGACAATAAAACAAAGAACAAAAAAAAAGAGAAACTTTATTATAAAGATTTAAAATAACATATTTTACTAGTAGCAGCACAGTTTTGTAATTTATCACAGAAATATGAGTCGTAATCCTCCTGTGCATTTTGGCTCCAAGGGAAATGGAAGAGAAAGGGGAAAGGTAGCAGGACAAAAAGAAAGGGAATCACTGCGTCCATTTGCAAATGCAAACATTGTGGTGGAGACTGGACGGCTGAGGGGGGTGAAAGCTTGGTAGGACAGACGATCCAAAAGCTTGTGACAGTTTGGGGGTGAGGAAAAGGCCTGTGGGACAGACACATCATCGAGTTCAGGCAGGGGTTAGTGTGGCAAGAGGAGGGAGCTGATTCTTCATCCTGACTCTTCCACGTCCACTGCATCATCGCCACCATCATTATCACCGCCGCCGTCGCCAGCGTTATTTAGGAAATCAGCATCGCTCAACTCTCCGTGAACCCTGACGACACTGTTAATTTAGCCACGAGGTCAGGAGGGTTTTAGGATAAGTTCTTTGTGTTTTAATCCATAAACACGGGGTGACTCAGAGGCCATGCTAACCTGAAATAACACTGCGTGCATGTGTTTGGAGATTCCTAAAATCCTAAAAGAAATTCCTTAAACTCTCTTTCTCTCTCTCTCACTCACTCAATACCCTGATTGTATTTACAAGGGTCATTTATTGGTCATTTCATTCAACACGGGGTAGCACACTGAAATGAAAGTTGTAGCCCCCTTCAAACTACACACAGAACATGTGTGCAGATACATAAAATTAGAAAATAAAAACAACATACACAGTTTATTATGTACTTATGTACACATGTATACACGCAGGAAATATGTACAGTATGCACAATATTAGTGTAATATGAGTAGCCTTGGTTTAAATTTATTCATTTAGCCAAAGCGACTTAGATGTGCTTTATATGTCAGAGGTCGCACGCCTCTGGAGCAACGAGGGCTTTAAGACTTGCTCAGGGACACGTTGGTGGATGTGTCACAGTGGGAAGCTGAACCTGGGTCTCTCACAGCAAAGGCAAGTGTCATATCCACTGCGCCATCACCATCAGTGGGAAAGAGGGTGGTGCAAGAGGTAGCAGTATAGGAATGTTCAAAACCAGCTTAACAGAAAGTTCCATGTCGTTCACTGTATTCATGGTGGAGTGAGAGGACGAGGTGGAGCTGAGTCTCGCAGTCTGAGGGAAGAAGCTGCTCTGCAATCTGGTGGTGCAGCAGCAGGGTGACAAATAAAAAAATAAAAATATTAAACTAATAGAAAAGCACAACATACTTTATATTTGTATATATATATATATATATATATATATATATATATATATTTTTTTTTTTTTTTTTTTATTTGTATATATTTTAACAATTTAAATCAAACGTTTTCCGAATGATTCTAACATCTGACCAAAATATTTAATTGACAATTTAAATGTAATAAGAAATCATAAAAGTAATAAGATAAAGGTTCCAGTGTGATCTATTTCGTGAATACAGTTAATTATATAGAAAATAAAATTAAAACAGAGGGGGGCATATTTTTTCATGCATAATCACTTTATTGAAAGTTTTGAAAGGTTGGATCATGCATAATAAACAATATCATTTGCTACAATTATATTTGTGAATAATATACACACATTTTTACAGAACATTTGTATTGTCTCATTCACTGCATATTGGGGGGTTATGGATATACTTATATACTTATATATAGGACATAACCATATACAGTAAAGAAAAAACACATAACCGTCCTGAGGAAGCCCTGCTTTCTGGGCCTTTCATGTCCCAGACGGCGGTAGAGAGACACATCAGATATTATGAGATAATTAAAAAGCCTGTGGAGCGATTAGGTTATTCTCACACGCGGGGGTCAGTGATGGCAGCCCAAACCGGGCTTCAGTAATCTCCCAAATATGGAGCGCTGGCCTCATCCAATCACATGGCCTGATCTGCTCAGCTCCCACAGATACAAGCGGGTTCATCTGGAGTTCATCATGGCGGCCCGTGGCGGAGGACCGACTGAATGTGACGGCACAATGTCGACGGCGCTGAAGTTTGTTTCGCTTGTGAAGTCTCCCTGCAGCCCGGAAGTACCTGTTGAGATGAAGGCTGTCATGAGGGTTTCTATTTTATACCTATTTCACAGCAATTTGTTCCATTCCATGATGCTCACGCGTCTTTAAACACACTTGCGCTGTGCGTTCATCCAATCTCCTAAAAATACTTTCCCGTGTCACGAGCGTACCGTAAACACGAACCCAAATAGAGTAATCTCTGTTTGCCCTGCTTTTGCGTGTGACGCTGTGTGGGACCGGGACCGTGCTGCCATCAGCAGGGCTGTAAGTGTGCCCTGTGCTTTAAATCATGCCCATCGATCAGAACACACGCGCCCACATTAGACGCCACATATTCCCCTCAAGGGACAATTTTCATTCTACATCAACTTTGCCCCCGTGATGCAGGAGCATGTGAAGTGGCAGCAGGACAGAGCACGTGTCCCCGTGTGTCTCGTGTGAAAACTGTCCCTATTCCCCTGCTCGTTATTCATCTCCCCTGAGAGCATTAAAGGCCTAATACCTCAGAGGCCACAGCCTGTGAATTTTTTACCTCTTAATATCATCAAGCAAAGACGGCAGAGCAACAACTAAACCGGGCCATGATGTGCTGCCATGATATCATTATGTGCTGCTTTTCTCTGACTTAAAGCTGCTGGAATTCAGAAGATATTTGTCCAACGACTGAGTCAGCTCTTTCATGCTCCATTAACAACCTATTATTTTTTAATATGTATTGAATAAGTTTAATGACCACTATGTATATACACACTATGTATGTGTGTCTCTGCATACATTTTTAGCAACGCCACACTGTAAAAAATACTCCATGATGAGTAAAAGTCTCATTTAAGTGGTATAGTAGTAATGGGGTAACTAATATTCAGATACTTTATTTAAGCAAAAGTAGCAATAAATTAATTTAAAATACTTCTCTATTTAATGTCTTGCATCAAAAATCTTAAGTAAAAGAGTAAAAGTATTATAAGTAAATTATAGGTTAATTAATGTGGAAGCAATGTTTTATTGTTGTAGCTAGTTGGGCTGGAGGTAATTTAAACTATTTGACATTCTCTTGGTTGGTTTCATTTACATCAATGCAACATATTTTATTAGCTGATCATATATTATTATGCGTGTAAAATCTTAATCTGCAGAGTCACCTTTCATTATGTAGCTGTTAAATGTAATAGCACATTGGCATTTAAAAGCCTGACAAAGACAGCAGTGATTGAAGGATGTCCAGATAAAAAGCTAAAAGGTCAGTTTGTAAAGTCAAGCCAATAAAATAAGTTCAAACAAGTGATATAAAACATAATACAGTCTTGTGCAGAAGTAAAGAAAACAATCTAGCCACAAACCAGCATTCATCTCATATGGGGTTCAATGCAATAATTAATTCTGCAAATAATTTATTATTTCATTTTATAAAATTATATACCTAAAAAAGACATGCAAGTGCCTGCAATGGATGCATACACATACAGTATACACATTTAATATCAACAACGGAAAAATAATAACAATAATAAAATACTCAAAGGAAAAGATGAAAAGGGCAGTGGAAACGTTGGGAGCAACTTACATGTACCTAACCACGATCTGATATTATGTATTTCTGTAGAAAACAACACTGTTTGCATACTTTAACAGATTAGGACAATTTATAAATATATATATATATATATATATATATATATATATATATATATATATATATATATATATATATATATAATATCCTAATCTATTATATGATATCGAAGTCATAGCTAATATATTTAGATAGTTATATACTATATTTAATTGTTTAATGTTATATATATATATATATATATATATATATATATATATATATATATATATATATATATATATATATATATATATATATATATATATATAAAAGCTCAAACAGAAGGTTTGCTTGAGTTTGACCACCTTCTCCTATTTGAAACAAAACTGAAATACAGAGAAGAACTATTACTGGATTTAAGGACTAGCCAAGATAAATCTTGGGACTATTCCAAATGGCTGCCCTTACTATTAATAAACCTCAAATCAAAATATGTAATTCTTCACCATTCATCTTTTTTTCTGAAGAAAACTAATTTCAAGGCGTGAACCTCTTATATTAACTTGCTATGCACCCAGCTGGTACTGGCAGCTTACTATATATGTAAAACAAACGCCCTTGTCTGTGAATAATGACTACACCACATACCTACACTTACACTACAGTGCTCTACTTGTATGTCAAGTCCTTAATATACAGTCTGTGCCTGTGTCAAGAGCACAGACTTATTAGTAATTAAACATGTGTGTTATGACTGTATCAAATACTGATATTCACATCTGCAATATTATACCAAGGCAAATTGGCAAATGTGTTGTAAAAATGTACCTGGCAGTAAACCGAATTCTGATTCTGAACAACAAAATACAGCCTGACTGATCCCTTCCTATAAACCAACCATGATGACTCCCATTGTCTGTGGCAGTCTTAGCTTATGATATGGAAATAATTTAGCTTTGATTAGGCCGCCAAGTTATTCAATATAGCATAATGTGCTTCAGTGGCTAAACTCAATACAGCTCAATCAAGGGTCTGTGTGTTATTTCAGTAATGATCTGGGCCAATAGGACTGATTGTGCATCCATTGTCTTCATTTCTAAGCACCCTCATCATATCTCTATCAAGGAGCCTGGTAGTCGAGCACACCACAGCACCAAGCTGTTATGTAGGTTAGCTCCACAAAAGCGCTTTAATCCAAGAGCGGAAATAAATAAATAAAGTGTTTAGAGAGAGGTGAGTGCTCGGTCAGCTCGTCTGCTCAGCCCACACACTGCCACAGTTGTGTCACATCCAGGAGCAGCCATTAGGCCTCTGTTGATCTAATGTGGAGCGAGTGTGCCGTCTACCGTACAAACTGGGCGCCGATGGAAAACCGCTAGCTGAACCCGTGCGCTTATGCATTTACCTCCAGCAAGGCCACACTTCCAGTCATACAATCAGTCTGACTAATTTCCCTGTCGTTAGCACATCATGACAGAGGCCATCTACGCTGCATAGGTTACGTTAAATACCTGAAATTTTGTCATATGTCCCTTAATAAAACTGACATTTATGTCACAGGTTTATAGGTAGTATCCACAATGTATCTACTTTTCATAACACTGTCTTTTTGGAGTCAAATACTAATAACATTTTCTATTTTAAATTTGAGCTAAAATACATTTGCTTTTATTTGATTTATTTGATTGTTCCCACAATAAAACCTACCATGCCAATGTACACAGTTCAACTCTTCATGTGGAAAAATCTATTTAATTTTGAATTGATAGAGGATGAGAGTTAAAATCGCACTATGTCAAGTTTGGTAAAGATTTTCTATTTACAATATAATATAATTTAGTAACATCCTCTTTACACAGAGAAATGATATTTAATTTTTTAAAATCATATACTATTACAAAGTTTGGTAACCTTTTTTAAAGTTTTACCACGAAACTTAATTTTAAAAGTATTTAAACAGTTTAACTACATATTATATATATATATATATTTTTTATTTACATATATATACACATACATATATATATATATGTGAATTAATATATTTATATATATATATGAATTCATATTAAACATAGGACATAACCATCTAAATATATTAGCTCTGACTTTTCATAAATCTTGCCATACCATAAAAATTAATAATACAAGATTTTACAAAATTGAGTAAAAAGTAGACAAGTGTAAACACATTTTTCCCATGTAAAATAATAATAATAATAATAATAATAATAATAATAATAATAATAATAATAATAATAATAATTGGGCAATTTATTTCAAGAGCAGTTTTTGTAATATTTTTTTAATTTTTCTTACATCTATCTGTGGCTGCAGGACTTTAATAGGCACTGTCAACCTGTGTGCATGAAAATGGATTTTTGGGGAGTGGCTTTGGAGGGAGGCCTGAAGGGAGGGGTTGGGTTTGGATACTTTTAAAATCTAGCTATCTGTAAGTTTTAATATAAAACTAAACTGAATTGAAATTAGATCACTGCATGCATGACCAAGTCCAAGGAGTTTAAATTGTAAGGCATGAGGCTGTATAACAAACCACTGCATATGTGAGGATTTACTGGATGAAAAGCTGTTGGGTTTCCTTCCACACCACATTCCACACAATTTAAGATCAGCATTCCTCTAACACTTAACTCCCTCCACAACTGTAACACTGCTTCACTGGGGAAAAATGAATACCAAAGGCAAACTAAAGGTGTCCAAGGTGTTCACCTGTAGAATCTGTCTTCTCCTCTGAACAAGGTTAAGAGCCTGAGGCTGTCATTGGTATAAAATGCGAACTTGCCTTCATACAAGACCAGGACATGGAAAAGCACCGGGGGGCACCGTGTCAGAGAAAATACTACTCCAGCCCTGCGATTGAAGTGTGGACTTAAAGCTCTGATGGAAAAGGGCAGAGCGGTTCTTTCTGGCAATTGCTGGCTGAAATGCTATATACACATGCCACAGTGAAAGTGCATTACCTTTTCCCACACAGCCCTTTCAACCCTATCCAAAGCCCCACTGCTGCAACGTTACGAAAATACATCAAGAGGTGAGTTTGATTTGTGTGCGTATGAGTGTGATTTCCAATGTCCACACTATTTCTCAGTAGTTCTGTTGAACACAGGCTCTCTCTTTTTCTTTCTCCCTCTCTCTCTCTGAGTGACCTCTGAGTGACCAGCCACTCTCGCCCACTCAAACACAGAAGGACGAGACACACAGACGAGACACACATCTCCACTCACAGGGGGAAAAGCAGAAACATGTAGTCTTTTTTCATTTCAAAATATTTTACTTTCGCCTTGAACATAAATGTTTAATGCAAGGTGACATTCAAATGCAAAGCATGTACACGAATTACATTTACTCTGAAGAAATAAAAACCCAATGTCAATTCAATATATTTCTTGTCAAAGCAGCAAGAAGTCAGCAAATCATAAATAAATGGATTTATTTTTAGGCTTTTTGCATCTATTTATGAGGTTTTATTTGACATAAAACCTACAAATTGCTTTCCAATCCCATGATGCCTAGCAAACAAGAGGCCACAATCCCAACCAAAATTTTAAAAATACTACTAATAACAAAAGGTTGTAATAATATTTAAAAAGCCATGCAGTTATATTGCAGTAACTATTATATACACAAGAAAATTAAGTTTTAACTTATTATTATTATTATTATTATGAGTAAAGGATCACCCTAAAAAATAGAAGTTTTGTAGGATATACGACTTTGATTTCATTCTGATACATCAAATTGTAATGGCGAACAAAAATACAAAATATTGTAAAACACAGATGTGCTTTATTTATCCATAACTTTGTTTATTAGAGCTTATTTGACACCTAAAAAAAATTAAAAAGTGACTTTTAAAAATCACGTATCTTCCAAATAACATATGGATTTTATTAAATGGCATTTTCATTTTAAAAGTTTAAGAGTATTTGAGTAAATGATAATATTACATTCATCAGATATAAAAAGAAGGCTTATATTTAATCTAACATAAAACTGAAGTTAAATATTCTCTGTGTTACATATTTATACACTGAATTAGGTAAAACGTGTAAAAATTTAACTATGATGTAGATAATTTATGTAACGTACAATCCAATTCAATTACAGTCATATACCGTCAGTTCGTAACAAAAGTTATCTTGTTGCACTTTTCATATAGAGCAGTTGTCGACCGTATTTTTCGTATATTATATATATAGTAACACTCTGGTTGTGTCAAATACAGCGTATTTTAATTACTGTTTTTTCCCCAAAAAAATGTGTCCTGTCCGTGCTGGTTATGGCCGTGTACCTTATGTTAATATGAGCTGAACACTGAGTGAACAAGGCTGAGACATAAAAAGCAGATTCAAACGCAGCTTTACCTGGTTATATAAAACAGAGAGGCAGAGAGACATCCCCATAATAATAACGGCCCATAGCTGAAGGGCCACTGCACTCTCTGGCACACGCTGGCCTACATTCACCCTTTAGTGAATTTGATAAAAAGTGTTGGCTTTCAGATCCTCCTGTCCTCTGTGTATTGTGTGTACAGCAGAGTGTGTGTAAGTAGAATATAATAGACTTTGTACTATAAGAAGGGCTCCAGACTGAGGGCCAGCAGAGTCTGTATTTTCCGAGCTGTATGAAGTCGGCCCTGCTGAAACACGATAGTGTGCAATCACATAGGTATGGCTGTAATTTCTGCTCCTGCCTGATTATAATTGCCAGCTTGGCTCTTCTTCAGGATGCTCCACCAGCTCCCACTGCACACAGATCCTGCTCTGCTGGAGAAAACAACCGCCGTGCCTTCACGACTTTTGACCCTATCTTTTATCAACCTCTTATCCTCTGAGCGAACGATTGAAACACAGACCTGTGGTTGTGACTGATGATGAATCACCACGATAGCCTGAGTAAATGATGGAATACAAAGTACCATAATCAGTATCATGTTAGAGAGTCCAGGTCTGTACTCCAGGTGAAGGTTTTTTGTCATTTTAAGTTTCTATTATCTAATAGGCACTGCCAGATTTGAGTAATTCATCATAATAATAAAAAACACAGTGATAGTTTCTGATGATAATGTGAGTGATCGCATGATGTGTTACATTAATATACCACATAGTCTTTTTTATACTGATGTCTTAACATTTAACCACCCAACTTTATTTACTGTATATACTGAGTTACATAATTCCACTCTGTATACTGTCTGATGTTGAACACTGCACAACATAAAGGAAAAAAAATTACAATTAAAACAGTGCTTTGCATTTATGTGTTACTTCATGCACCTGCAGCCTTGTGTTAAACTCCTGAACCCTAACCCTAACCTTAACTCTATTGCTGATCTGCATGCTTATGTGTTACTCCGTCCAGGGACTACACATGTCCGTCACCCTAAAAACAGAGATTTGGATAAAACTATACTTTATAACAATGTGCATCGTTCCTGTTAAATAACCCAAATAGGTAAATAAAAGCTCTGGAGCTACTATAACAAATGTGGTGACTACTGCTTCTAGTAATATTTACATATCCATGTAATCATTCTTTTGTCCAAAGCGATGTACAGATTATCACAATCCAAGCCAGTGCAAATCAAGGAGAAGCCTTTGAGAATAGGTGCCTTCATTTGCTATAATTAATTGGGCTAACTTCTTTAAAATCTAAAATAAAACATGCAACACAGACTCAAACAACACGCAGCGTGCAAAACAATTTAATGGGACATACTGATTTGAATAAATATCTATTTAAAAATCGACATCAGATATTAACGCAACAGCATACAAACAGCAGGGCCACAATGAAAGACATGCATGGAGATACAGACTGGTAGTCGTGCTTAGCGGCAGTAGGTACTGCTTGCTCAATAGTAGTAGCAATCGTATCAGTTGTAATAACTTCTAGCTATTTTGTAGTCAAGAACATACTGTGGAGAGAGCAGTAGCAGTGGTGTGAGGGAGTAGTAATAATCAAAAGATGACATCAGTAGTTAGTGGAGATATAAAGGCATAATAGTATTATGTTACTATAATTTATTATTAGTGGTGTTAACATTAGTACAAGCCATTAAGCTGTGGTATTTCACTACTGAAAAAAAACACATCAGTGATTAATTTGAGTAGACAGAGGCTAGAGGACAAACTGAAGAAAGATGGATTCCCAAGTTTCAGTAGAGAAAATAGGTCAGCCGGTCTTAATGTGAATGAACTTTTGACCTGGATGAAGTGGAGCTACTGTTTTAACAGAAGACCCGAGCTTTCTGCCAAAACTTGTCCTGCTGTTATTTAATTTGACTCTGGCCTTGGAGATAATATTATGCTGCTTTACTCCACTTTTATGACTTTTGAACAACTCCTTCAAAAACAATAAAGTGAATTGGACTGCTGAGTGAGGAGATGATGAAAGATGACTGGATGAAGAGCATTCGAGATAATTTACTTTTACTGCGGGAAGAGCCGTTTGAGGTACAACAGAGATCTAATTAGATTTCTTTTATTTTTTTTAATTGTACAGAAATCTCTGCATCTACAGCGCTGTCTGCTTTGTCACAACAGAAAGCGGCTTCTACTTTTTTTTTTTTTTCCAGGGCTGTTTGCGTCACATCTTTATGCCGCCTCTGACCTCATTCTGTCCGTAGAAAACCTCCATTTAACAAGAGCACGCGGCCGATCCGCGTACACAAGAAACAAGATGGCGGTGTACAGTACCTTTCATCTTGCTCATCCCTTGCATCTCTTCTTTCTTTTAGACAAAGACTGAGCCACCTGGATGAGGTTTCTGTCAGAGCTGTGCCGCCTTGATTTTACATTTTTACTCCACATCGTTACTGGATGTCAGACATTTCTCCGTGAGTCTTTCACTATTCCGCCACAACGGTGAACAATAATTAACCAAAACTAGTCCTGCTGTCGATAACATGAAATCATGTTATTCAAGAAAACGCACACAACTGTGTGTCCCTCTCCTGTATTTGCTTCGCTGTTCCTTTTTTGAGTGGTATTTCAAGCCCTCGCTCTCTGCGCGGCGGGGCTCATAATATCAGATTGCACAGCCGGTCTTGGCCAAATGTGAATTTTATACTCTAGTGACCACAGGCTTTACACTTTCATTAGCTCACATTCTCCTCAGCAGTGCAAATGCCATGTCGCTGGTTGAGGAAGGGAGGGTGAGGGGTGGGGTGGGGTGGGGGGGCTGGCTGACTGAGCCTGATGGGGTGGAGGATTCGAAGGCGGGATGAGGAAAACGAGCTTCCGGAAAGCACAGTTCGCCTCGAGGCGAGGGCCACGTCCCAGTCACTCTGTAGGGAAACATAAAGTAAAATGGGCCTCATTGAGCACATATTGCTAATGTCCAAACTTCAGAAGAGCACAGAGGCAAACAAAATCCAGGCTTTTTCAATCATTATATTTTACATAATATGACAATAATTATCAGGCTGAAACAATTTCACCCTTAGTTACACAGCTTTCCTCACTAAATCTCCCGTTTGACAAATATTATATGTACAGGTCAAACTAAACTATGTAGTTTTTGCATTAATGAGCTGCCTCATTAAGAAGCAACGGGGCCCTCTGGAACATTTTTTTTTTCATCGAGTCTGGGATGTGATATGAAATGAATCCTTTTCCATTTATATTTACAGCTTTTTTTTGGTTTCTCTCACTTGTTTTCTGACTCCAGTGTATTTATTCCATGAGAGAAAGCGAATCAACAAGAGGAGCGCACATGTGTGGATCGCCAAATGGAGGGGGGGGGCGAGAGAGGGACGAAAATCATTTGTGTCAGTGCTCCCCCTGAGAGATGAAAGCAAATGCTGGCTGTGTCTTAAGCTATTAGGGTAAGGAGTGGTGTTTGTCCCCCCCCCCCACACCCCTGTGCCAGACATGAACGGACAGAAAATACTGCTTCACACAAAGCTGCCCTTCTCACTGGAGAGAATTAACTTTCACTCGGGCTCTGTGAAACTGCATTGCTAGGTATTTGTGTGACTTTTGACCCGCTGTGTTTTCAATTATCTGCTTGCTGGACTGTGGCGGCCAGAGCTGATCTAACAAGACGGTGACATCTCCACAGGATCAGCTGGGCAGGTGGGTGACAGCATCGAGTTGTCATCTTCTTGTCAACACTTGTCTCCTGCATACACTTATTTTGAAACAAATGGGCGAAATACAAGCGCAGAAGACGAGGAGAAGCGTGACGTGCAGGAGGCAGTCCGGAGTCCGTGGCCACTGGGGGCGAGGCAGATACAAGCCACTTCCTTTTTAAGGTTTGTATCTTTGAGATTTTTTTTCTCCGTGTGGTAAAGAGGAGCGGGTTCATGCGGAGGGCAGTGATTACAGATTTGAATGGAGTTAAAATGGAAACATCTTCAGGGCACACTCTGACCTGTCAGCCTCATTTTCCTCCAGTGGATCCGATGAGTGCGGCTGTGCCATCCCTCACAACGTCCCTCCTTCTTTTTTTCCAACTCCTTCTCTATTTTCACTCCTCCACCCACACCCCCACCCACCCCCACCCCACCCCACTCTTGCCGCAGTACACACACATACACACTTTGTCCATTGTCAGCAGCGCCGAAAGCAGATTTGCTCTTTAAACTAATGGCCCGTTATGTGAAACAGACCTGATTACTGCCTGACAGAAGGAATTAAGGCCGGCCAGGGCCAAACGAGTGTGCCAGCATCCATGACCTGGCACAACCACTTAGGGGGAATTTTATTTATACTGCATGCAGTAAACATGGATTTGATATATTCAGGGGCAGGAAAAAGACAAGACAAAGATGTACTGCTTACAATGTACCTGACTTTGGTGGTATGTCATATTGATTTGACTTTCTCTAAGGGATTGCTAGTAATTTATCAAATTAGGTATGTGAAAGACTGGAATGGATTTTCTAATAAAATTCAGGCCATGAAACATCGAAATTTGTTTTTATGGTTCTGTAATAGCAGAGGAGAGAGTGTATTTGCTCATTCTAAAGCCAGTCTTGTTTATCTATAAATACGGGCAAAAGGACATTTCTGCCTCTGTTTTAAGAATAAATCAGGAAATGGATTTGTTTTCTCCATTCTCAGTCTTCAAAGTCAGACTGGATACAGAACCAACTTAATGGCAGTTATGGTTATTTGAATTTATACCATCTAGCACTTTTCTTCTGCCACGAATTACGCCATCATTTTAACATTTTTTCTTCTGTTTGTAATTTATAAATACTATATACAGGTAAAAGCGTAGATGTTTTTGATTGTATTGTGTTGTTTTGTGTTTGTACTGTCTGACATGCTGTCCTGCTGTCTTTCTTGGGCATGGTGCCCTTGAAAAAGAGATTTTATCTCAATAGGATTTTTTTTCCTGGATTAAATAAGGGTTCAATTTTAAAAAAAACAAAAAAATAAAATATAATAATGTGACAATCCGTCTGACGCTGTGGCTCCTGATCACTCATTTTATACATATATGCAAATATTTGCAGCATCTGGTATGAACACTAACATGTGATCAAACATGAAAACTGTGCGAAAAAAAAATTAATTTCAATTTCTCTCACAAACTAAACGGATTATTTTTCAAAGGAACAAGCTGAATTCTCCCACACATGAAATTATTGTTTTTAAATAGGATTTACTTTTATAAATATTGCAGATTGCGGAAAGTTTTGTACACAAAATATCAAATTTTTGGTTGCCAGTGTTTATGACATAATGTTCATTTAGATAATTTATATTTTGACCATTGACGTTCTCTTAATAAGGGGAACTATCTGTGTAATTCACGTGTATCAATGTAACAAGCAATACAGTATAGTTAAAATGAATTTTAAAAAATTGTTTTATGCAGTATTACAATTTAGATTATTTTATGTGTGTTTTATTGATTTAATATGCTAAATGGTCCGTGTGTAAACATGAAATGTCAAATCCATGAATATATGTGATAGGTAATGAAAGTGGAAATTAACTTTAATGTATTTTTGCACTGCAATGGCTGTGTGACCTAAAGCGGATAATTGATTACTGTAAAGCATTATTCATTTGCCCGAGGCCCACCAATGTATAAAACAGCCATCTGATGAAACAAACTTCTCAGTTTTAAAGTCTAAACTAATGATAGAAGACCAAATACAGAAGATGTAAACATACTGTGTTGACAATCAATCTTAATAAGAATAAAAGTGCTGCTTTGGGCCGATTGTATAATTTCACAAAGCTGAAAGCTAAAACCCCGTGTGCATGACGAGTAGGTTGTTTATGTCTGGACAAGTGCAGTTTTACCTTCTAGGTTCACTTTATAGTACAAGGTCAATACAAACTCTGCTGACAGATCCCCACTGCATCAACACATAGCAGTAACCAAAAATCAAATATATCTAGAGAATTATTAAACAACTTCAACAATACATGTGAAGCTGCACTTGACTCCACAGCACCTGTAAAAAATATCGAAAGGCAAAGCAACTCACAGAATGCCATCGCTAAATACCACAGAAATAAAGAGGAAATGCGGACAAGTTCAGTGAAAATTGAAAAATGACTGTCTAATGGTTCCATATCAAAGTATTAAAGATTTAATGTCTACTTATCAGAAATCAGGTCTCTAGCATCAATACAACAAAACGTCATAACCCATGAATTCTTTCCAAAACCATGGAATCTGTATTTAACCCTCCTCCTAGCCAACAAGTGGAAGCAACTCCAATCCTCTGTGAGTAATTTATATCCTTCCTCGCAGTATAAATGAAATAAAACTCCAGATTGATCATGCCACCAGTGACATTCCTTCACGTTGCAGGCCTCTGCCTTGCTCAGTGACTTTCCGGCCCTTTCACTGTGCACTTTAAAGGACACAATGGCCAAATTAAAGCCTTCATCGGGTCCTTTAGATTTTATGGCATGTCACGTCAGATTTCTCAAGGAGGCTTTTAAGAGTGTTGGTTTAAACTATTTTCATTGTAAAGAGCTGTCTGTTCCCTCCTGCCTTAAGCACGCAGTCGTGCACCCACTGCATTAGAAACAACTTCTATATTACCATTTTCATCAAACACAGGGAAGACTGTTTACTTAGAGTTAACATCTTTTGTACTTGGGATATTTTTGGCAAATTTTAATCAGGTTTCCGTGCATGTCATAGCACCCAATCAGCTCTCATCAAAGTGACAAACAACCTTTTGCTGCAGATGCTGGTGACTGTTTGATTTTAATTATTCTCGATTTGAGCTCTGCTTTGGACACCATGAACACTCCATCCTGCTGGATTGGAAGTAGGTTGGCATCAGGGAAACTGCTAAAATGGTTTCAATTATATTTATGAATCAGGACTTTCTCAGCAGTGATGGGTAAAGCCTCCTTTTCAGGGGCCACTCTGACCTGTGGTGTTCCCCAAGGCTCCATCCTTGGCCCCATGTTGTCCTGCTACCGCTGGGACAGATCATAAATAAGCACATCTTGTCCATCAGAAAGAAAGTGCAGGATGTCCCAAAACGTTCTCCAGCTAAACAAAACCAAACTAGTAATAGCTGTCAGTTCGTAACACACTGAGGATCCCTTTAGCATCATAGTTCAACGCAGTGGGGGAAGCCCTGCAGTGTCAGTTTTTGACGGTAAAGGCAGATATAGGATATTTAAAGAAAAGACTGAGTAAGGTGATGGTTGGGGTGGATGGAGGGCCAGAACCCAGACTTTGAACCAGGAGTCCAAAGTTCGTGTCCCTTGTGAAACAAAAAAAAGGGCGTTAAAAAGCCACGCCAAAGGTCCTTGACCAAGCATCAATATGTGACGAGACGGGAGTGAGAATGTGTTGGTCAAACAGTAACCATTAATTTAAAAAACAGATTACAAATGTTGTTTGACCATCTTTTTATCAGTTAAGGAGGACCTCAAATATCAGATCTTTTCTTCCAACCCAACCTTGAGAAGGTCATTAAAATCTCAGGCCTTCAGCTGATACAAAACCAGGGCACTGCCCTACTACAAAAGCAATACTATTACATGTAATTTATTATCAACATCATTTGTATTATTAACTATACACATATTCCAGACAGTTTGTCCTGTCTCTGAATATCGTGGTCCAATCTGCTGCAGCATCAAGCTGTGTTCCCTGGAGTAGCGACCCTTTCTGGTGATGTCAGTCTAGTTGAAAATCTACCACATCTCTCTCATAGACTTAAGGCAGTTTTTTTTAAAAGGCAGCCATTGTAATGCCATCTTCATCAGTATCTCTATTTTCGTCATATTTAACCTGGTGCATTCACATGTTCCTTGGTGCCGTTTCCTGATTTGGGAAGTCATTCTTCTGACTTCTTCTGACTTCCTGTGTAACCCTGAAAGTTAACTTTTACTTATTGTTTTAACTCAAACCGGGATCTTTTCCTAAACCTAACCAAAGGCTTTCTAACACATGGTTAATGTTGTGAAATGGTCGCCGAGGTGAGATACCCCAGTACATGTTTGTACTTTTTGGTATAGCAGCTCCTGCTGGAAGAAAATACACCAGCCGCCACTGTACAAAAGGCAGCTGTTCTGCTTTTAACAAATACTAGCAAAATCACATCAGTCCAATTTGAGGCTCTTCCCTGGTTAGTCTTAGAACTGATTTTAAGATTTTACTGATCACCTTTAAATCACTTCATGGTTTAGCTCTCAGGTTCCTTGGTGAATTGCTGCTCCCCTGAGAGCCTCAGATCCTCAGGCAGGGCTCTGCTGGCTGTTCCTCAGTGCTGGCTCCAGACTAAAGGTGACCGGGCTTTTACGCTCAGGGAGCCTCAGCTCTGGAACTCCTTGCCCGAGGATCTGAAGCTGCAGATTCAGTGAGTTTTAAATCACTTCTCAAAAGTTATCTTTCTAAAAAAAATTAATGCTATCTGTTTTATTATCATCATATTGTCTGTAGATATATTTTATTTTTTAGTGTATTGTTTTAATCCTGGTTAAACCATGTAAGCCTTTTATTTTTTATTTTATATTCAGCTATACACAAATGTGCATAAATGTATATACAAATGTTTGTATAATATGCTTTTGTTACACAGACAAATGTAAAAAAAGCCTTCTTTCTTGAATTTGGGGGGAAATAAGAATAAATAAGAATAAAATTACTCATTGTAAAAATGCGTTTTCACAGTAATCCTTTCAGAACAAAATTGACTATATTATTGTTTATTATTACAGTACTATGAAATAAAATTTAAAAAAGAATAAGTGGAAATCTCCTGCAGTTTTGTACCCGTTAATCCATTTAAAGAGGGGTTCCATATTCAGACTGACAGTGTTTCTAGAACAGCAACATAAAGTTGCCACGTTGCGTGAGCATACTTATGTGATACAGGTTGAATAGCTACACATAAATAGTTGAGTTGTGGGTCACATGCTGTCACTTCCCATCCATCAGCTCACTCCCACCCCGAGAACCGCAGAGGGAGGGGAGCTTTACAAAAAAGGCCAAGGGGGAGAAAGGTGGGGCCAGGTTGGCAGGAGGGCAGTCATGTGACCCAGCACATCTATCCACTGCATACTGACCTCACAGATCTGCAGGTGTTGAAGTGGAAGTGATGTGACTTTGTTAGACTCCCCCGCGCACACACACGGGTGCACATGTACTGTATGTACAGTAAAAGCCTTTATTAAACGTACAGTACAGATATTTGCACACACAAACGTGCGTGCATACACACACAACTTCCCAAAAACGAGAGGTCAAATGAAATCAATGAGCTTGGATGTTGAAGAAAAATCAGCAGGGGGTCATATGTATGTTCACATAGAACACTGAACAACACAGTAAGCTAAAATACATTTGACCTCACTTAGCGATGTCATGTTAGATAGTAATTCAGAGGTCCAAATTTATGGAGATTTTTTTCAGCAGCTGCTGAATTTAAAATAAATATAAAAGGCCATGCTGAATGGGACTTTAGATATCAAGGATAAACCATCAAATGAATCATTAATGAGGCTTGATGGCAATTTTCTTGGTGCTGTGAGCCCTCTGCCCTGCCTGAAGAATCCCACTTAAAAAATAAAGCATAAATAAAAATGGAACATGAAATGTGGAAATAATTCAATACCAATTTATCTTTCAAGATAAACTAATATTATAATGAAATTTGAATCTTTTTTTTTTTCATGTTTCATTTTAAAGTGGCAGCTTCTGGTACCGGCCTTGAATCGTCTGGCTGGCTGCTTGAAAGCCCGAGGCAGCGATAGGAAAGCCTACCTCAGAAAAACTGTTCTGATATTAAAAAAAGTATTCCAGCCCCCCTCTCAGATTTCATTTGCTTACACAGCACATTTCTGCATACATGATCGTCAGGTTTCGCAGGAAGATTATGTTA
Organism: Lepomis macrochirus; assembly: GCA_024633595.2. Taxonomy (NCBI): domain Eukaryota; kingdom Metazoa; phylum Chordata; class Actinopteri; order Centrarchiformes; family Centrarchidae; genus Lepomis; species Lepomis macrochirus. Next base: position 31,427,060 of record JALXJV020000016.1, on the reverse strand, counting down.
TGTCTATTTGCAGCAGGCTTTATTATTTTTACTGAAAGCTGCCTTAAGATTTATTTACGGAGAAAATGTACTCACAAACAAGAGAGTTCTGATGTTAGCAAGGCTACAAAGATGTGGGTTAGCAAGAAATAATTCAGCAGAGTTACTGGTAAATGTTGAGCAAACATGTAAGTGAAATCCGAAATATAAAGAAGTCTGTGTTGCTCTTGAATTCACTGTTTATTTAACAGTAGAGCCTTGTGTCCTCAGGATATGCTAAACATTTATGAGAAGAAATAAGCACCTTGTATTCCTGTGCTAGTTTTCCCAGTGTTGTTGCTAGTAATAATGCAGTATTTAATAAAGTAATGAAAGTATCAATTTAAAAAAGTGTAATCTTACTTTACACGTGAAACTTTTGTATCATAACCAATTTAAACCAAAAACTATGTTGTTGTGTTAATTAATTATGATGTGTCAATGTTTTGTCTGAGGCATCAAGTAATAAGGAATTAAGCAAAATTGCCAACTTAGAGTCCAAGAATTATTATCTGAAATCCACAGTTTACAAAGTGGAAACACAATTATATTTTAATCTGAAAAGAACAACTTCTATCCCAGTTCCAAGAACCTATTATACATATTATTTTTAATTATCAGATCTTTTTAATTTGATAATGCAGATAAGTTGTTTCATCAGTTAAACATTTGAAAAATCTAATTTAATGCAAATGAAACTAAAGTTTTCCATTGCAATAACCTTGAAAATTTATTTTCATTTCCTGCACCTCTGGGCTTGCAGTATGTAATAAATGGAGCTGGTGAATCAATAAATTAAGTTTTCTGAGCCAAGGTAGATATTCATTGACGGTCCTAAAGTCATCTGATATGGTGGCTGTTATGCTACTGAATGTGCAAGAGGAGACGTGCACACAGAGGCACATTTAGAAAAGATTGCAATTGAACTACCCCTACATTTACACATAAATTACGCTGATTTCCCGTAAGCTATTCCCTATAATACTATTGGCCCATGTATTTCAACGAGCACTACCTTACACACAAACCAGATTTTAATAATGACACATCTGATTAGCAAACACATGGAATAAACAGCCCGTACATGAGCCACCTCATTAAACAGCACATTGATTTTATCAGCAACAGTAATACAATTTGCAAAGTAATTGAATAAATGGGAGCACAAAACCTCTGTGCTTAATGCTCAAAGTCATTTAATAGAGTTAAGAAAAACAAGTCAAGGTTCATTCAGTGACTGTTCTGGGGCTTTCATGATCTTCAGTAGATGGACTTTGCTCGGTTGTCACAAAATTGTAGATGTAGAAGTGTCATGTCTCTAAGAGCCATGTGGGCTGTTTTAAGCCAATTCAAAAAAATATTAACCTTGGAAACAGCAGCTGATATGAAATGATCAATAGCTGACGTGAATTTATTTCTGCTATTTACGAGGTCAAATATTCATTTACATGACAAAACATTATAATAATAATGATAATAATAATAAAAATATGAACATATGTATGAGTATGTGATAAAGGTGCATTTAAAAAATAAAAAATTAATTGATGTTAAAATATATTAAATATCAAAATCTTATATTATATATTAAAGGTGTACTCCACAAGTTTGACATTAAGGATGAAACCCTGATGTAGTCAGACGTAGAAACATGTAACAGAAAACCTACAGTATTAAGTGGACATGTGAGGTTTGAAAGAAGTGGGCATTTAGGAGGCAACAAGTGTCCACTGAGAGACACCGAGTTGCATTATGGGAAATGTAGGTTCCAGTGTTTTTGAAGTTTGACCAAAACCAGAGACTAAAAATCAGGATATCTCAGCCTCTGTGGTTTCATCCTTGACCATCCCTTTTAAATGGATCCACTCAAAAAGTAGTGGAAGTGATATAGTGCGCGGCCTTAAATGTGTTGCCGCAGTTCGGTTCCAGTTGCCAGTCTGGATGATGTGGTATCAGAGTTAGGGTTGGGGTCGCCCAAAAGTCCCAATCACACACTAATCATGCCTCTAGTGCTCCTGTTGCAAGTGATACACCGCAGCCTCTGAATTTCCAGCCACAAACATCAGAGTTTCCAGGCTCAGTTGGTGAGCACGGTCCAGGAAAATGCCCCATGTTTAGAGTAGTGCTCTGTTTATGGTTTATGGACAGTTTAACAGTTCAGCCTGAAATTCTCCACCACTCTGAAACTGTGATATTTCAGGCGCCTCAGTGACGCACTGTGTCATTACTTCAAACTTTTCATTATTTTAAATGTGTTTCATTAACTGGTGTTTTTCATTTCACATAATATCATTAAATACTCTAAGCTATCCAGGCTAGACTTAAATATGTAATGAGACTGAGGAGGAGGTACTGTATAAACAAAACTGGGTTATTGGACCTGACCTACCACCTTTCTCAAAACTCCCCCTGTGGCTCTCTCTTTTATTAAGTCCTATATTAACATAATTAAATCTGAAATGAAAAATCTGTTAAATTCTTTAATTTGCAAAGTTATTTCAAATTAGGCTAACAGCTCTCTCTTTGTCAGTTTGGACTCTCAGTTGCTCGTTCTGCAGTTTGATGTTTGAGCAAACTATGTTTGACAGCCGGCCTAACAAGAGAGACAGAGTAGTTCTGAACGGGGAGGGTGACACTTACAGAACACAGATTTAGGAAAATGCTACATGAGTTATAGGAAAACCTCTCATCAAAACGGATGTTATTGCCACCAAATAGACAGTAAGTTGCCTGTTCCGCATCGGCCTCCTCCTAAAATAACAGACACTTGATCTTGCTGTTACTGTAAATGCTCCAAAAGGAAAATAACCATTAAACTGTCATAATGAAAAAAAACTTGCAGAACAGTTATGTTCTAAATCATTTCTTTTATGGCATTATCTGTCCTAAATCCTTATTGCTTCCACAATTTTCTTTCTGAGGTCAACTGTCGCTTTAAAAACATGTCAGCCACTATTGTGTAAAGCAAAAAGGGTAAGAGTCTAATCTGTTATGCCAAAGTGCTTCAGTGAAAATGAGTAACAGATTGCTTGTTAAGTGGTGTTCTGTGCAATTGAAAGAATGCAACAAATACAAGTGGTCTAATATCTCAGGGGCCTGCACGCTTTATCTAAAGGCTGTCATAAAAAACATCTGCAAATTTGCTGGTTGGCTTTACTGGATGACTAAAGGCATATTGTTGACAAGGAAAGAAAATAAAAGCCGAGCTGATATAATTATATAAGCTTTAACTATTATCAAGTGCCAGGCTAGAAAGGTCTTTTTGTTACCCTATGAAACGCTGCAGTTTGCTGGGTTGCAGTAACACAAAGGAGGCTAACCCTACCTGCTATACACAGCTGTAGGGTTAGCCGGACGACATGCATACAGTCACTTTAGGCACAAACCCCTGTGATGTTGGGCAAGGTTAAGGGGCTTTGGGGGGACTGTCTTCAGGCAAAACCACTAAAGAGGAAGTGATTACGTGACTGTTGCTGTCATGACTGAGATCAATTTCAGCACCACTATCAAAGTATTTTTTTATTTTTATTTTTTACTCTGACTTGCCAGTTAGTTGCAATTTGCAACCTCACCACTAGATGTCACTAAATCACACACACACGTAACCTTTAAAGGTCACAAACCAAACTACTGGACAAATTAAAACTGACCATTTGAACAGATGATGGTGCTGAAGGTTAGGGGCTCAACAAAATCATTAGGGTTCATCCTCTGGGTACTATGCATGTATGTATAAAATTTCATGGCTATCAATACAATTGTAAATATAGAAATATTTTAGTCAGGGTCAAAGTGATGGACTGACAGTGTGATATGGCTAAATACATAGAAAAGAAAGATGAAGCAAGCTCAGAACCAAATTGTAATAAACCATATTTATTTTTTAAAGTGAGCCTCCGTACATTTTACTGAACAACAACAAGTGTAGTGCAACATCTACAACAGTACATAAGTTAGCAATTATCCTGTAGTGGCCCATGTACAACCATATATAAGTGTTGTGGTCACGGCCGTGACCTCAGCCAGTGTTTGTCTGTGTTTCTGTGTCTGTCGGCGTTGCAATGACTCTCTCCTCCCTTGCTACTGATTCCAGCTTGTTCAGTCAACTGCCACGGATCACATTCACCTGCCTGCCAGCCTGCTCGCTGTCAGTCTGCAACGTCAATCCAACACCAGCCAGCCACGCCAACCTCTTTCATTCACCCAGTCTGCCCTGATCTTCACCCGCCATCTCCACCCTCAGCCTTTCTCAGCAAGATACTGCCACCAGCCACATCACCTTTCCCATGTTTACAATAAATAACATTTTACTGTATTTTTAACTGCCTAGTCTGCTTCTGGGTCCTAAATCTTCCAAGCCAAAACATAAAGATTGCTAGCTTACACTAGACCATAGTGGAACATTGAGCAGGGTGTGTTTTATTGCTTTTAATGTGGAAATTACATAGTGTCCCTTTAATGTAGACAGTGAGAGTTGACATATACCACAGGTCTGCTAAAGCATGTGCTGTCATCATGTGCATTGTCACTTAATACTTTTTAATGTCTAATACAGGGATAATATTTTTTTATTTGTGGTAACATTTTATGGCAACATCCTGAGGAAATTGAATGCAAGGTAAGAGAGACCTATACAAATGTACATGTTTAAACATCGAGTTAGTTAGTCCAATATAACGGCAGCATTACTCTGTTCAGATCAGCACACTACAGCAGCAGATAGCAATTTGCTCGAGGCTCTCGTGAGGGCAATCTACTATATCTGCTTCTGGTCTTGCTGATCTCTATTTATAGACACAGTCATGCGAGGCCAGGCAAACAATCAAGCCAACAACAAGTGAAAAAAAAATCTGTGTGTTGTGTCTTTTAGTTTACCGCTAAATGCATTTTACTGTTGGTCAGTAGATGTTAGCATAAACAGTATCATTTTTGTTGCTCTGTCATTGTGGCCTGTCATCATGCTGCAAACATTTTTTAAAGGCTATGTCAAGTCTAGTTTCGGCCTAGAGTGACCCTGCATCTTGGGATTTGGTTAGTCAAAAATGTTTTCTTTAAATTGTGACACTAATATTGAATATTGACTTTTTCCCAGCTTTAACAGCTCAAGTATACTTTTCTCTGCCTTACTAAGAGAGAGGCTCAGAATTTCTTCTTACTGTTTACAAACTAGATTTATGTAACTACACATTTATTGGATTAATTCTGGATGACTGCAACACAGTGTTGGGCAGCGTTACTATAATAATATTACTTTTCCAGTAACTAGTAGTGTAACTAATTACATAACGCTGCGTTACTTGCTACTGAACGCACCATCCTTGATGTGAATGCGCGACTGTGCGGCAGGTCAGCAGCACTGGACTTTGTTTTGCATGTCTGCTGATAGCCAAACACTGAAGGAACAATGGAGAACGAGGGAGAGAGGCGTTCTTTCCACAGCTGTAAGTAGCTTCTGCCATTATTGTGTCACAGTCTAAGATGCAAAGAACATTGTCATCTATTTTAAACTCTGTGCAACCAGTGAAAAGCTTTCAACCCGCAAACAATTCTACATCTGATTTATTGAAGCATCTGCTGAAGCAGCACAGTGACGCTGACCGCCACATATTGATTTTCTATGTTTTTTACTAGGCGTATTTAAAATCATATTTGATTGAGGAGCTGTATTGAGGAGCATATTTTCGTGCAGCACTTCCTCTCACTCGCTCGCTCGCTCTTTCTCTCTCTCTGTCTCTTGTGAACACTGCAACACAACAACCCTCCCACATTGTCATTCTGTAGGAAACACTGGAAAGTAATACAGCAACGTAACGAGTAACATAACCTGTTACTTTTATCAATTCAATTCAAATTAGCTTCACTGGCATGAATGTGTAACAATATTGCCAAAGCATCATACATACTACATAAGAATAATTATCCCATTAAATTTCATTAAACAAGAAATTAAAGCATAAAGTAATCCAATCGTATGTGTGTTTGTGTTAAAAATTTTAAAAAATTAAATAAATAAAACCAGTAATAATAATGTCACCCAGTAATAACCCAGTAAGTAAGTCAGTGCCCAGGGTAAGGGTCCCAAAGGCCTGAAAGCACCTGTGCAGCAAGTAGTCTATGGTAACTCAAGTGATTTAATGGTGCTTTCACACCTGGATCGATTGGAGATGTTGTTCCGACACAAGGGGGCGTTTCCCCTTTGGCTCGGTTCGTTTGGTGATATGTGAACACAACAATCGCACTCTGAACCAGAACAAAACAACCGAGCCGAGATCGCCTAGAAGACGTGGTCTCGGCTCGATTCCATGCGAACGCTGGAGCGGTTCATTTGCAGTGAGAACACAACCGACCCACGAACTGGAACAAATTAATGTGTTGGCTGGCAACCGACGCCAAAAGATCACTTGTCAACATGGAGCTTCGGCAGCGTGTTTTGCTAATTTGTTGCGGTATGTTGTTGTGGTTGTATTATGTAGGTCTGCTGCTGACGGAGGGTTTTTTTTCCTTGGTGCAGCACTGCTCAACGGAGCGTCCACAACCCCTCGCTTTCATTTGATCACTGACCCTCTTGTAGACTTCAGTGTTCCTGTGTGTGGTGTGAACATCCGGGAGATGTGTTGTTCCGACCAAACCAGCACCAAGTCCACCCGCGATTCATTTTGTGTTACTGTTGTCATGGAGATGTCCCACAATGGAATGCGCGACCTGCACGCATGAGGTAGTGACGTAATGGCGTAAAGCAGCGGTTTTCAATAGGTGAGGCGCGCCTCCCCTGGGGGCGCCAAAGAGCGACAGGGGAGGCGCGAGTCAGTTTATAATACGCGACTTTGTTTTTTTTTTTGTTTTTTTTTAAGTCCCGTTAAAACAGCACGGATTGTGGGTTGCGCTTTTGGGGCTTATTAAAAAAAGGGTAGCTTGTTAGGAAAATCTGACAAGCAACTTTGTTTTCTTTACATCTATCATAGTTGCTGATACGGATTAGCCCACATAAGCAGAGAGCAGTCTGTTTTCTTTCGTTTTGAATGGTTCTGTTTAAAAGTATAATGGTCACGGTTGCCGTTTTCTCAATCTCCAATATATTGATTGACACTGTCTGCTCCCAGCTATAGCCAATCAGTGCAATCATATAAGTGCTGTGGCGTAATTGATTTCCATAGTATTTTTTAACAAGTCAATGGGACCAGTTTACTGTTTGGTTACTGACATCAAAATATATTCCTTTGTGTTCAGCAGAAGAAAGAAATTCATACAGGTTTGAAACAACTTGAGTGTGAGTATATGATGACAGAATTTTCATTTTGATGTGCATCCCTTTAAGCATGTTTTGTTGACTTGTGGTTAGGCATATGCTACTGATGTTCAGTGATATTAAAAGTAGCCTCAATTAGGCCTGCATGAAGTTGGAAATTATTTGCTGTTGCAAAGAATCATTTATGAATGCACTTAAAAAAAAGAAAATAAAATGTCTTCAAATAAAATTTTAAAAAAGATTTGTTGTTGTTGTTGTTATTGAAACTCATCATTGCCTGGAACACACAAAAGATGGCATTTACTGCAGTGGCGTGGGTTAGGGCAGGCAGACAGTGTTTTGGGGAAGGGGGACACAAGTGACATATTAAAATTGATCCGGAACAAAGTATCTGTTCCGGAACAAAACAAATCGATCCAGGTGTGAAAGCACCCTAAGTTTTAGCATTCTAAAGTTCTACTAAACCCTTTTGCTTGTTGTTGTTTTGTTTCTGTTTTAGGCTGTTTTCACATTGATCTCATGAAGGAGGAAAGCTTCTCTGTGCTTACATTAGATCTTGAAGGCAAGTTAAAGGTCATAATTATAATTTTGTGACATTACAAGTTTGGAAATCAGTCATTGTTTAATTACGCAGCTTACAAAAGTGTGGTGTGCACAAATATTGAAATGTAGTTTTCTGTGAACAGAGACATCTTGTTTCCAGAATTTAAACTTAAAAAATAATTGCATTTTCATAGATCAATGGATTTTTCAATAAGGGAGCGGGAGGAGATTCATTTTTAAATCATTTTAAGGATTTCTAAAAGGGTAACTGGACTGATGAGACAAATTATTATTATGATATTATTAATTATGCCATTTTTATAATTATAAGGGTCAATTAATAATATTATGAAGTGAACAAAGCACTACAAAGCCATTAATAGTCATAGTACCTTACTACCCCACCAGAGCACTGTAGAATGGGAGCCAGAGCGTTCAGCTATCAGGCTCCTCTCCTGTGGAACCAGGTTCCAGTTTGGGTTTGGGAGGCAGACACCGTCTCTACATTTAAGAGTAGGCTTAAGACTTTCCTCTTTGATAAAGCTTATAGTTGGGCTGGCTCAGGTGAGTCCTGAACCATCCCTTAGTTATGCTGCTATAGGCTTAGACTGCCAGGTGACTTCCCATGATGCACTGAGCTCCTCCTCTCCCTTTACTGTATGCATTCTTAACCCATTTAATGTATGTTACTAATTCAACTTCTTCCCTCTCCTGTAGTTTTGTACTTTCTTGTCCCGCATTTAAGCTTCAATGAACACAAAAATCTAAACGTCCTTCAGCATAGCCTTCTCCAGTGTCAGCTTTACTCAGCTGGAAAATCACGCTGAAGCTCCTTGTTGAAAGTCATAGAGGAACAGAAGAAATCACACTTTCTTTATCTCTCTCCCCCAGTGTTTCAGTTAACAAACAGCCAAGGTGACTCCCAGCAGACAGACTTGCCTCCCCAGGAAATTAGGCTAACTTCTCCTTTAATGTAGCTTTCTCCAGTTTCACTTTAACTCAGCTGGACTGCTGAAGAATACTAATAAAAACTCATTAGCTCCAGCTGAACTTCAAAAAGCTTTTTTTTCACTGCCTGATTAATTGACTGCCAGAACAGACAGGAGAAATGATTACAGTGACCAATGGCTCTCTCAGTGAACACAATATAAATTTGCCATGAAAAGGTAGATTAAAAACAGAAACTTATCCTCAAACATTGCTACTGTTACTCTGTTACCCTTTGCGAGCCCAAGCTTACCTCAGCTGGGAGAGATGCAGGGGTGTTTTACGGTCACAGAACGCAGTGTGGTGTACTGTACGCAGTCTGTGAGTTTAGTGAGTGAATGCGCATTCATTCACACACACATACATCCATCCACCTGGGTAATTGATGCAATTTTCTATATTAACTTGTGCACATATGAGCTGCTAATTAATTTACATGAGCTCTGGTTTAGCGATAAGGAGGACCAGGTGCACCATAATGTTTCTTAGATGAGCCTCCTGGGATCAGCAGGGTCTCACCTTCCATGACTCTCTCTCTCTCTCTCTCTCTCTCTCTCTCTCGCTCTCGCTCTCTCTCAATTCATTTTAACAAATGTTATTGTTTTCATCTTATTCATCCTATTAAAAAGGACACTCAGAGTGAAAACTGTTGCGTGATGTGAGCTGGCTCTAGCTTTGAGCTTTGTCAAGTCTGAGAAAAAAAATAACCCTGATGATATAACACAAAGCCTGTGTCCCAAACTGGTGGAGAGTTTGAGACATATGAGGAGATATAAGACACTAACCAGGCAGCTAGGGTGTAACGGAAATAAACATTGGTTGCATTATGGGAAATGTAGGAGCTTGACACATCCCAGTGAAGAAAAATCAGGAAATATTGCCGTCTAATGCTTGTTAAATTTAGTTTTTAAGTAAAATAAGTGTTAATTGGTCTCTTGGAAGTCCCCCAACTATATGATAGTGCAATACTTAAGCACCCCTTTAAACAGTATATACCACAGAGTACTTATTAGTTAAAAAAATAATTAAAGTATGAACATTTAGATCCATTTAGATTGACAAGCAATCTTTTGGTGTTGTCAGGCAACACGTTCATTTGTTCCGGTTCCGGTTCTCACTGGAAACGGACCACTCCAGCGTTTGAATAGAATCGAGCTGAGACCACCTCTTCTAGGCGATCTCGGCTCGGTTGTTCTGTTCCGGATCAGAGTGCGATTTTTGTGTTCACATATGACCAAACGAACCGAGCTAAAAGGGAAACGCCCCCTTTTGTCGGAACGTCTCCAGTTGATCCAGGTGTGAACACGGCCTTAGAGAATGGGTTATTGTTAGTTATATTTAATACTGATGCTCTGTTCATGCATGTAGCTATATAATCAGTAGGTAACAAGCAGAGTCAGGGTCCAGCACAGCGGAAACTGAGCCAGAGCTGAAGGTGAGGATTTGGTTTTTATCCTCTATTTTATGGTACTGCATTGTAGTTTTTGATTATATTTAACTATTTTAGCATTTTGACTGACTGAGGTTTGCCTGACCTGGTCTTGTTCAGTGCAGTGGTGCCTTGCTTATACAAACTTAACAGGCAGGTGTCATAAAAGGTTTCTTGAAGGTCTTCGTCATAATGAAATTTACTGTACACAAGTACAACACTATTAACCGGGACTGAACACAGCCTCTGAGACCGACGGAGGCTAGTTTGGAATTCAGTACTGGGTCCACCCCGGGACTGAAAACCTCCTCCACCCAGCAGTGCAAGAGGTGTAAACACTCCCCTGGTGGTCCAAGCTCCTAGTACGAGTAGGCCCCATTGTTTTGCCGGTCTCATTCACTGTTGGAGGTAATTCCTGGTTCTGCAAAATCCAGATCCCTCATTATAAATATGATATCTTGGTACACAACATCCAGCAAGTAGTATACAGTCAAGGCAAATTTCAACAGCTGCAATGAAATAAGCTGATTTTTTTTAATCACTGCACTAATATAGGCCTAATGGCATGCATGTTGCTCCCATTAGCACCATATTTAATGGATTAGCTATTGTATGTACCTGTACACACCTACTCTGTCTAATATTTTTATGAAAACGAAATGATGAACATGTGTGAGTGTTCTTCCTCAACGCATGAATGAAAAGAACAGTGTCTGTTGGGTGAAAATGCGTCGCTACTTAGTTGAAAAGTATGTGACGAAACCACAGTTGTAGAGCTCAACTTCACTTTGTTCTAAAGTTTTCTCCATTTTTTTATTTCATTTCTATGTTGTTGCTGATGTCTGTGTGACACATGCACTTTCATGATGATCATTCTGCAAATAGAAAATGCCACTGTGAAAGCAGCCAGCATAAACAGGGGTGAAACATCCATCATACTTGCTTGTCACTGCTCGCAGAGCTGTTGCACATCAATGTAGCGAGCTCATTGAGTTCATGCCTACATTGTTGCTATGGTAACTGATGAAAGCTGGTGATTACAGTGTCTAAACAGAAGATAATTCTGTGACGATGAGGAATCTGGTCACTTGTAAATTACAAAGTAGACAGTACAGACTAGTTTAAAAACAGATTTGCCTGGCCCCTTATTAGTGCAATGCATAAAAATATACTGAATCATATTTAATGTTATTAGAATAATCTAAGTTCTTTGCCTTTCCTTCAGCGAACTGTTCCCATGTGTGGTAGCACAAATATGCATGTTTCTACTATTGCCCCAAGACCCCTTCAAGCAACTCATAGCAGCACCCTCACCCTGTGTTTCATTACTGGTGACAGATTTATAACCCACGGCTGTAACTTCTACCAAATTTCAAGATAGCCTTAGTTTGCTGCATAATAAAAAGGCACACCATCAACTCAGTTTCCTATGGAAAGTCTCTCTTCAAAAGACTCCCCTGCTGTCCGACAGAATTTCTAAACCTTTACTGCACTTTGAATTACAGAAGCGGCTCATTTCAGGCATCCATCATGCTTGCCAGGCTCTTGAAAGCGCTGCTTTGAGGCACTTATGGTCTGTGTTCTTAAAACTGCTAGCAAAGAACCGGTAGATTACAATTATAGGTACTTGCAAGGTGATATTTCCACATAATTTTTACTGTTTTGATTGAAGTCTAATTTGTATATAATGAGCATTAAATATAGCACTTCAGAAAGGGGTCTCCTGCCAAATGAATCTTTTCAACTCAAAGGGATTTATTTAAAGTAAATTGCAAATGAAGACATTATGTTTTGTTTTTCTTCTAATTATATATAATTTTCATTTACCATTGAAGAAAACATATGCTAGTATTACTATATTAGAACAAATCTGTTGGCACTTACATTTCCTTAATAAATAACAAATCTGTTATGTTAAGCCTTTGACCGTAACTCAAAATGCCTACTAATAGATATTATTTTGTCACACTAAACACAGTGTGGCAGTCTTAACAGGCAGTGGGTTACTTTGCCTCTTAAAGTGAAACATAACAGTAAGTAACATTATTCTGCCAACATAAAAAAGCATTTAGTAGCAATAAAAATGCATTCTTCCCTACTACACACTCAGGGGTTTGGAGAATCCAGAGGAAAACCACATGATTATCCAAAGTTCCAACAGAAAGGACTCAGAGAGTCAGGTCCGTTTGGAGCTTAAGACCTTTTGCTGAAACAGCAACTGACATACATGTATGCTACTTCTTATTCACCTCGTACTGGCCCTTGATGCAGCCCCTCAGTTCATCCTCTGAAACCCCCAGACCGGGAGATCGAGCACCGGGGGAGAGTTTGTGTTTACACCGCTTGCACAGGAGCTTTGGACAGGGAGGAGGAGGTTTTCAGGCCCATGTTCTGAGCTCTCTGTCCAGGCAGAGTAAGCTAGCTAATGAGTCTTTCTGAAAGAAATCAAAAACATCTTTGTCCCTTTTTATCCTGTCTTCACCACAGACAGTTCCATTGCAGGCTATGGAGGCCTTTGACAGGTAGAGATCGACTAGGGGAAAGAAAATTTAAAGCACATTTTTGCACTTCTATTGGGAAAAAAGACTTTCAAATAAAAACATTCAACACATATTTAATCGTAGATTTTTCGAAATGACTAGAAATTGTGGTCCACACTTTGTCAGTGTAGAATGATAATTCACTTTTGGTGATGTAATGTCATGAAGGTGTATTGCTACTGTCAAGTATTGTATCTCCAATTTCTTTGCATTTTATCACTCAAGAATGTTTGTCTGGTCACTTAAAGATTTTTCGGCTCCTAAAATGGGTTAAAAAGTTTCATGAAATCGAGTTGTATTTTTTTCTCCATCCCTAAGAATGTTTCTCTTGGATCTGAATAAACTGCTAGTTGAAAAACGTTTTCTGTTTATGCCATTCAGTCTTGTAAATTAGCATCTAATTCTACCTCAATAAAATGGTGCTTTGGATTTCTGAAGACAAGTTGATTCATTCAAACAGTGGCTCATATGGAAACAAGAACAAAAGTTTTAAGGTCTCTAAATGTCCTTCATTTGTGGCTCTAAAATAGAACACTAACTAATAATGTATACAGCATATTTTAGTACACTGTACAAAATAGAAAAAAAGTATTAAAAAAGAATACTTTCAGTTCAAATGTCTAATCAGTTTAACCCGTTTTGACGCTGGGTCCCCACCATTTAAACAAAAAAAGATGCATCACATTTCCATTGCCTCTGACTCAGAGTAATATGTCTTTCCAAGTTTCAGAAAGAATGAGGGGAGTTGTGTTTATTTTTTCTCCATAATTATCCCAGGGTGACATCAGACTGGACAGTTGCATGCCGGACAGGGTCACAGGATCGGGGCAGCATCTGGAGAAGAGGCTGTGAACAGTCCATTAATGCAGAGGCTGTGGCTGCCAGAAACACTTGCACAGAACCCACAGATGAAAGCCAAGCCAGTAATGACAAACAAATTAGGCCGGGCTACACGGAGATGGAACCTGCAGATGTGTTCACTGTCCGCGTCCAGACATAAAAGCCGTTGTGGTGCCCAGATTGAATTACATTACTCATTTGCACAGCAGCACCGAGGCTCCGTTTTTATTGGGGCAGGCCGGGGCCGTCGGACAAAAGATCCACTTTATGAGCTCTGTGCCTGTACATGCACAGCAGATGCTAGGCAAGGTGAGATTTACACACCTCAGTGACTCCTTAAGGCCTCTATCAGAGAACAAACTTCTCAGATTTCCACCATTCTGTCTAGCCTGCACTGCACTCCTCCATAATAAACCTTATGGTGTGAAAACAGGTGCTCGAATCATCCCACTGATTGTCCAGCCAAGAAGACAGTTTCCCTCACCTCTGCTACGCCTCGTTTCAGCATCTTTTAGTTGTTGTCTGGTCCACAACTCTGCTTTTATTAACCTTGTTTTCAGCTGCAGCCTTAGGCAGTTTTTTTTTCTCAAAAGAGACTCTGTTAAACCCACTGTTCTGTAAACATAGTGGAGCATTTAGCAGTTGAAGAGATGCATCTTTTTCTCAGGACTAAAAACTGAGCTAAAAGAATGGCGAATATTGGACTAGAGGTTAGGTTATGCGTTTTTTAAGTAACAAACTCTGTTGCACTGTCCAGAAACAGCTGCTTTGTAAAAGTAGCCAACAATGTATGACAGGTTGATTTGTTCACTAACGTAGGTGTGTGTGTAATCCAGACTTATAGTATTTAATTCATAAAAAAGCACCTGAAGCGAGTGCAGAGAGAGAGAGAGTGGTTATGTGAGAGTTGAGTTATTAGCAGTTTTAAGCGTTCCTTTCCTCAGAGCAAAGTAAAGTTGGTCTTGGACAAGACAACACAGTAACACAGAAGGTGGCAGAAGGAGAGAAAAGATGGACAGGAAAGGGGCACAAAATTACATTAGAGCAAAGAAGTCATATTAGTAACATGAATTAATGGGTTAAGAATGCACACAGTGGAGGGAGAGGAGGAGCTCAGTGTCAAACTCTTAAGCCTACTCTTAAATGTAGAGACGGTGTCTGCCTCCTGAACCAAAACTGGAACCTGGTTCCACAGGAGAGATTCAACATTATTCTACTTTTGGAGACTCTAGGAACCAAAAGTAACCCTGCATTCTAGGAGCGCAGTGGCGTAATAAGGTTTTATGAGCTCTTTAAGATAAGACAGTGCCTGATCATTAAGGGCTTTGTATTTCAAATTCAATTCTGGAGCAATTCACAAGCTTAAACTCAAAAAAAAATATTCTCAGCTAGCCAGCTAGGATCAAAGGTAAAGTGAATTGTTGTGGTAGCACTATATTGAAGAAGGGGGGGGCATGTTCAACATTAGGGGAGAAAAGCAGGCAAACAAAGTAAGTAAATGATGTGTTGTATCTATCGATCTCCTCCAGTCTGTGTCAGTACTGTGGATCACCTACGCATACCCACTAACTTAGCCAGAGTCAATTCACCATATCACAACACAAACGCCCACTGGGTCTTAGAGTAATCATATGCCAAAGTATTTAGACACCAAAAAGCATTATACTACTTGCCAGCATACAGTGCATCTACCAGTAGGCCTAAATGTGGGCCTAGCAGGTTTTGATAGTGACAAAGGAGGCACTGGTTTCAACTTTTAAGGCCTGTAGGAGAGTAAGTCAGTGAAATGACTGTACTCTTCCAGCATGACCAAGGGGGGTAGACTACGGGGGTAAGTTGCAATGAGCTAGCTGCACCCAGAGGATGGATTCAGCCAGCCATTCTTGGAAAAGTTAGCTTGTTCAATCCATCTGCTAACTATTTTATTTTGTGACTTTATAATCGCCGAGAAAAGTCTTATCTCATAAATTTACCTCTTTAATCTCAGACAGTATCCAGGATTTGTAAATGTACGTCTTTATTCTGTGACATTTGCCTTTTTCTCTCAGAATATTAAGCCCCTTTTATCTATTATGCCGTCGTACAGATTGACATCTCCTGTAGGAAATTTTGCCTAATGGTAGTCCAGTAGTAGGAATTTTGAAGTTATTAAATTCTGTTCTGATAAAATAGCAATCTGTAAACAGACTATTAAATATTAAGTTTCGATGCTATCAGCCAGAGCAAGGTCAAGGGTGTGGCTGAAACAGTGACAGAAGCCAATCGAATCTAATAATGAAATATGTACAGCACTTTGAAGTTATTAAGTGACAAACAGAGGGCTGTGAAATCAGTTGGAAATAGGCCCAAAACAGCTACTCTGGAAAGGGGTTAATAGATAAATAACAATGAAACTAAATGGTACAGAGGAATAAGATAAATAACAGGCTGTGGACACACAGACAATAAATATACAATTTGTTGTTAGTTTTGGTCTTTTCATGGGATTTGTTGACAGTATAAAATTTCACTGACCGTATCCTGTTGCAAACACAGGTCTAGTCATATCATAATCAAGAACTGATATATAGATGTATTCTTATTTAATTAACGTAATTGTCGTTACCATATAGTGCATGATTAATAGGCTTTCCTCCTTCTTCTTCCTTTAAAAAAAGTTTGTTAGGTCTAATTATGCAAACCAAACTTCAGCTGAAACTTCAAACCACTTTATGGCAGCAGAAAATATTCCTCTTGGTCTCAGTATCATTGTTTCATTAGTCCACAGCCAATGTGGTTACTTCCAGTAAAGAATAGCAACAGCTCTTCACAATGGCAGACAGTGAGTCATGACAGGGTGAAAGTAGACTTTGGAAAAAGAGGCACTTTGAATGTGACACTTAGAGGTCACATTTCACAACTTTCTGGGGGGGGGTTCTGCAGGTGCCTCTGCACCTTATGAGGGAAAAAAAGTGTAAAAAGTGAAGCCGCATGCCGTGGCTCACAGAAACCTGGAGCTGACGACAGGAGACGTCTGGAGAAATTAATGAGGTCAGCCATTTTGATCGGTTAACAATATTATTTCGCAGCGGGTGAACCAGCCTGTTGTCTGCCGGAGGAGAGGAACACATGACATTTGCCTAATTAACTTCTGCGCTTGTGACGAATCGGACCCTTACCATCACTGTAAGGGCCTGCTGAAGATATTGGCCGCTTGAGCTAATGCTAAAGTCATCATTAGAAGAAAAGCCATTGGCTACTTTCTTCCCTAACCTGTCATATTATAATTCATTCTTTATCTGTTCTCTGGTCTTTTAGCAGTGGATCTTGTGGCAGAACATCTGGCAAGGTGCAGGATGAGGGCAGCCGAGGATTATCAAATTGCTGTGTTCTTTTTCCCCCATTGAAGTATGCAGACAGGGCTGTGTCACAGGGATGATGAGATCTTAGGGCAAAGCTTGTGCTTTGGATGTGAAGCCTGTAAAAATCAAGTAAAAAGTGAATGATTTTCTTCACTGCTCTGCATCTGTCTTGAAATAAAAAAGTTGTGAAAGTGTGAAAGCTTTTGATAAAAATGTCATCGACGTGCTCTCTCAAAAAAACTACTTTCAACAAATTCAAAAACAATCTCTGTCCAAACTAGTCTTTTAGCTGTGTATCAGAACTGATTTCCATCCACATTAAAATGACTGACAAGGCACATGAAGTGGACGTTCACGTACACCGGGCATGCACGTGCCAGTGTAATCAGGAAGGTGGACTCTGCAGGTGCAGAAGATTCGGCGAAAGCAACAAAGAATAGCAATGGCAAAGAACCACCCCAGAGATTCTTGTGCATGGATATATATTTATATGAATACTTTAAAATAAAAATACCAAAACAAACAGTGTCAGTAGCATTGTGTTTTTGCTTTGCATGACTTATAAGACCCAATCAAGAAGCCTAGCCCAAATCTGCAGACCAAACATAAAACAAGTACAGGAGTGTTTCCGACTCTCAGTTAACACTACTAGACACTGAAAGCCTCCAGCTGGGGACGCACACAGGAACTTAGCTTACAGCTCACAAAAAATGCGTTCTGTCAGCCCTCAAGTGACACACGCAATTCAACACAGTGACCAGCACGAGGGCAAACTACATAGTGAGTGGTAGCTGCCTGGACACAGCAGTAGGCCAGCCTATTTGAAACGGAGGGAGCAGGCATAACTTCCGAATCAGCCAGTGCTCAGCAGGGAACCCCACAGCCTCATTAGCATGGGGAGCAAGACAGCAGCAACAGTAAACAGACGGCTGACCCCGGTAGCCGTAACATCTCACTAATATGTCAGCAGCTCCATCTTAGTCTGGACAGCAGGCGGAAACATAGCAAAAGTGCTGCGTTTTAAAATGTAGTTGTGTGGATGTGGATGTGATTCATGACTGAATCAGTCGCTTTTAGCAATGGAGCTTTTATCACTGAGTTATGATGACATCATAATATAAAATTAGCATTCACTGCCTAAAATCATTTTTATCCTCCTAATCTAATAAAAAAGTAGCCCGGCTGAAAAACAACCAATCTGGCAACACTTGGCCTCCCTTCCCAACTTGAGTAACAAGCTAACATTGTTATAGCAATGTTGCATTTTACTCAGTCAGCAAAAAGCCACACCTACAGCCACAATTTTTCCATCTACTCAAAATACTGTACTTACTTTCCCGATGATTTCATGAATGACCGTTCAGCATGACTTGCTAGTTTTCTACACTTTGTGTCGGCAAAGGTAAAAACAAATGCTTAGTTAACAAGGAATGCAGCAGGTCAGAGTGTGCATTGTGTGAATGCCACTGCTGCAGAACAACACACGACACGTTGCACTTACACATTTGCACAAGTCCTTACAAAGTATGTCATTTCTTTCCAGGTTTGAACTTGAATAGAATGTTAAAATACTGAATAAAAGGTGCCAGCTCTAATAAACACTTCTACTTCATATTGGCATTTGTAATTCCTGGGCTTACCCACCACACTGGATGTAATACTCAATCAATTCTGTTCGTTAACAATACTGGGTGTTTTCATAGCCCTGTGACACTGCATCCTCCGTCTTTCATTGATTAGCTCATTGAAAGAACAGCTCATCCTCCTTCTCCTTTACACATTACGGGCCTCTGCCTGGCCCCTGCTTATCTGACAGGCCCCGGCATCATAAAGCTGATTGGAGTGGCAGACCTGCGCTCCTCAGCACTGGAGATGGCCCCTTTAGTGGCCATAAATGACAAGTTGACTGACAGCCAGGGATTTAACCCTAATTACACCTGGCTAACCAGAGCCAAAACATGGCGTTTATAAGGAAAGCCAATCCGCCATCAGAGCCTGTGAGTTCCATACAATCTAAAAGCTTCTCTTCTATTTCTTTTCTGTTTTATTTCCCGTCTCCGGGGTCTGACAAGCATCATAGGGGGAAAAAAAACAAGAAAAACAACAACCTTATGCTTACCATCAAAATTCAATAAACAGGTTTATGGGGGCAAAACAACCACAAAACCCAGTAGAGTTAGTAACAGCTCAGGGAACAGATATTGAGCCTGAGCCTCGTGTTAGGGCTGTTGTTGTAGTCGAGCTCCAGATGACCAAATCCAGACACTACCCCCCCAACCCCCCTCCCCACCCCCCAGTTATCATATATAGATGTAAAATAAAATTAGTGGAGCCTAGTCTGTCATAGGTTTCTGCTGCTACAGGGGGCAGACTGGGATAATGGTGAGGCAGAATCTGAGTTGCAAATCTGTGCCTCTTTCCCCGTTCCTAGCACCTCTTCCGTCTTTCCCCTGTCCGCCTATCTCAGGTTCTGCTGGCCTTTTCTTTATGCAATCACTCTCTTTCCTCTCTTTTGTTTGCCACCTCACACCTCCACACCTCCCTGCTGGTCACTGCTCTCTCTCTCCCTTTCTCTCATCTCTGGCAGTCCCTGTGGGGAGATCGTAGCCTGGCAGGGCCTGGCTGCTTTATTGAGCAGCGTCTCCTCATCTTTCTTTTTATCGAGCGGCCCAGCCGTCAGCGAGCCTGCCAGCCTGTTCCTATTGCACCCCATTTGTCTTCATGTTTGGGCAGCTATTCTCTGCTAGTTTCTGTCGGACAATCCCCTAAGTGTGCGGTTACAAACCAGCATATACACACTGTGCATGTCCAGACACTTGCAAGAGAGCCCACACACACACACACACATACCAACACATGCGCACACATGCTGTACCATATGTCGTATTGTATGCAATTTGAGGGAGGAGAGGTTCTGGCAATGCATATGCATCATAGCTGATAGGGATTGAGAAAGTAATTTGCCTCTAACCGCATATGTTCCAAGCTCAACCTGGAAACCATGCATGTGTGCAAGACTGCACAGATGTGCAGTTAGGGCATGTTTCTGCTGATGCGTCACATGACTTCAGAGTGTACTCCACAAAATGAAGGCCATGTTGAGCTACATATGTGGAGAAAAAAGCCCACTAAAGCACTGGATATAAGCTCTCGTGTTACTGACAAGCCCAAGTACGCAATCACACGGCTGCAAATGCACACAGACTCCCACAGAGAGGCTTGTGTTAAATCCCCTGAAAAGTTATGAATGACGCTCTAACGACAAAGCAAATCGTCCGAGGAGAAAAATCAATTTAGAAAATTGCTTGAATTCTTGCAGGCCTGCTTCATTGTCATTAAGAGATCACACAGAAGGGAGGGGATGAGATGAATGTCTCCTTGTGCTTAGGGGGCAAGTGCATAGCTTATACAACGGCCTCCGAGGGCTTATTAACTTTGTTTCTGTTCCACCAACCTCTATTGGTTCTCTGCCTTTTAAAGGTACTGACCAACAGTGATGTAAAAGGGGGGAATATGAATAATCAATCAGATTCTCTCTAGAGAAATCGACTCAAACTCACGTTGATTTTCGACTTAGGAATTCTGTCTGTTGTTTGCTCTGAAGTGGGATGTTTCCCACAGAATAACAGCCTTTGTATGTGACTGCCATAATGGTTGATATTACAGTTAACAACTTCAAGTAGCAATTCTTTGGTATTGAGTGATGGCACATCAATGCAATACACTGCGATGGTGTGGAAGTGAACAGATGTTGCTATTATCTTCAGCCAAGATGTGCACAATCAATGAATTCCGCTCCCAGTCACTCTCTCTCTCTCTCTCTCTCTGTTTCCTCCAGGCTTTTGTTGCCCAACAACAGCTTAAATTAGATCACTGTCCAGTGTTTTGCTGTGATGATTAGCTCATGAGCTACTGCAGGCGCCCATGATCACTGAGGCATGAGCGGGAACAAGATACAGAGGAGAGAGTGACTAGTTGTCATGCACAAGTCCTCCAATAACCATCTGTTCCAGTATGTAAAATGGCTCTATGTGAGAGGCTACAACATATCCCAAGGGCACCACATATACAGCCGCCAAGGGAACAGAAAGTGTGTAACTACATGTTTAGGATATGTTAGACAGGCCACACTGATAAATTTATGCTGAGCCATATTTTCAGATGGAAGATCAAGAATCGGGAATCTGCTAAACTTTATCACACACACAGAATCTGACCCCACTTGTCAGTAGCTGTCAGTATATCCATACACATCATAACAGACGAATGTACGGGAAGATATTAGACTTTATTTGATAACCAGGATGGGAAATTCATATGTTACAGCAGCACATGAGACAATGGAGTGAATTTGTTTGGTTTGTAAATATGTCTCGTCACTGACATTGATCAATTCCTCAGCTGCCTACATAACGTATATAATGTAATGTATTGTCCTTTTGTGCTATTGGGTAGTAAGAAATTCTACAGCGATAGCCATCTGTGAGTGTGGGACAGAGGAATAAAGCAAGACAAGTAGAGGCAGGTGTCATCTTATCAGCTGAGATAAAGCTTATCAAAATCAGGTCCGCTCTTCAATAAACAGTACTAGGTTTTGTCCACAACAGGATGCTGGCGTTGCAGCGCTGCTCCCCTTTACGGCAGCCTACAGTGCGAGAATTTCACTGCGTATGTGAGTGACCAGGTTGGCAAAAACACAGATATACAGAAGGAACCAATCTGTGTAGCTAGGTTCTTTATTAAATCACAATGTTGTATCGTCTACTCTCTGTAGATTATCTTATATCTGTTCTGTTATCATGTTTCTTTATCTGTGTTTAATTATTTTCTGGTCTCTTTGGCTACGTTCAGACTGCAGGCCAATGTGACCCAAATCCGATTTTTTTTGCCCATATGTGACTCAGATCTGACGGTGTGAACAGGCCAAGTCACATGGAATCTGATCTTTTCCAGTTCGGAATTGGGCCACTTCCATATGTGGTCCAACTCTGATACAGATCTGATATTTTTAAAGGCGACCTCAGTCTGGACACTCAGGTGACGTCACTGTAGCGCAGCTGTTCTGCTGTAGACGAGCCCCGCTGAACAAAAAAGCTCCACAAAAGCCATAATTAAACATGTGGTTCTCTTCCTCCTCTACCTTGCTATCATCTGCTCACAAATTCCCCTTCTTACACCTGAAATCTACACTGCCGGAGCACCTGGAGAGAACCCACGCAGACACGGGGAGAACATGCAAACTCCACACAGAAAGGCCGGGGTAACCGGGGTTCAAACCCGCAACCTTCTTGCTTTGAGGCCACAGCGCTGTTCACCGGACCACCGGACCACCATGCCACCTGATCCATTTTACCCAGCTTACAAACAAAAAACAGAAAACGTTTCAATGACAATTTCATACAGAAAAGCTAATCAGCTGTTCAAATATAGATCTGAGCTGCAATTGTAGCAGAAGTAGAAGCTTTGTAAATTATTTAAGGTTTTGAAAATGATTTCTTCATTTCATGTTGTGTGCTAGCATTTGTAAATAAGACAAAATACATCCATAGTTTTATCGGTTAAGCTTGTACGTAAAGAAAAGCTTAGCATTTTAGAAATTAATTGACTGCATATTCTGTGGATACAACATGAACTTGTCACACTGCCTGTGTGATCTGTTCTGTTTAGTTTAGGTCTCTGTGAGTTTTGTTTATTGGTCAGTTCGGTATCTGTTATTTAGGTATTTAGAGTTTTGGGCCTGTCTGTTGTCTTGTGTCCAGTTTACTCCCTGTGTTTTTGCTTGTTGGTCTTATATTATATCTCTCTATTATTTTCATTGTTCTTTTGCACATTCAGCATTTTACAGCGACTTACAATTGCTCTACATGTCAGAGGTCACACACCTCTGGAGCAATGAGGGGTTAAGTATCTTGCTCGGGGACACAATGGTGGTTCGGTCACAGTGGGGGATTGAACCCAGGTCTCTCACACCAAAAGCATGTGTCTTATCCACTGCGCCATCAACCGCCCCCCCAAAGCAATGACAATCAACACAGAGCTTATCCCTGAGCTCTGGGTTGATTGAGCCTGAGGTGGGAAACTCTGCATTTTCGGTTCCCGAACAGCTGATCAGAATTAGTTCGATCAACTCTGAGGATGCTGAGCCTGATGGAAGCACATGCGTGGAGATGAAAAAAGCCATCATCAATGGAGCTCCAATATTACAATTCACCATGACAACGGATCAAATATAGATCAAATAAGACAGTTTACTTGTGAATCTGTGATTGTAAAGTCACAGTCACACCCAGCAGGTCAGCCTATTCATCTTTTTTTGCAGTGGAAAATGTGTCTATAGGTTCAAGTTTTAGACGTCTATTTTATATTAATAAAATCTTGCTTGCATTTTGTATTTTACTAATGCTGTCCAATCACATTCAGCCTATCAGCAGCTAATAATGAAAAACTCGCTTTTAAACCTTATTTAGGCCTGTTTGTTTCAGCTGCACCACAGTCATGCTCACTCAGAAATAGTCACATTATCTCCAGTTGATAACTCCGATTGTTCCAATCAGTGTGACTTGCCTACAGGATGAAAGATTACTGGTCATTGATCAGTTTTATAGGTTACACATTAGACAGGGATTTCTGCAGTAATGTAGCCCACAGTAAGTGTTTCAGTTCAACTGTCCACAGCATTATACCTAAAGAGGACATAGATTTTATTCTGTGCTGAGGATAAATGCACGAGGTGCGGAGAACTGTCCTTACATCGATGACAGATTATCATAAAGTGGTCATGTTCAAGATCATGTTTGGGAAAAAACTAATAGTCTATCTAACCGGGATTTTAAAGTTCCGATATGTGCTTTGATATCGACAGAATGAATGAGGAAACGAAACGGTGTGTCAGACAGCCGCCTCAGGCTCTGCAGGAGGGGAGGAGTCAGAGAGAAACTGACGGTTTTCCGTCTTATCCTGTGAAGGACTTACTGATCTAGGGTTGATCTGATCTCGCTGTCTGAAACAGAAAACCCAGAGTTTCTCTCATCTCAGGCTCAACATTTTCACTAATCCCGCTTTCTGAAACGGGGCCCTGATCTGTCTGCTTGTGTTCTGGATTAGTTTGTTATTCATTTGGTTATGATCATTCGGCTGTTAGCCTGTTCTATTTAGCCATCTTAGTCTGTTCTGTCTCGTGGAGTTGCCTGTATCGCTCAGTTACTTGGTCTGTCGTAACTGTTTTGAGTTTTGAGTTCCAGTTAAGAGTCTTGTCTTGTGTTTTGCAACCTGTAAATGTCCTGTCTGCTTTTCCCTGCTGTCTCTCTGCCTGCCTGTGTCTCATTAGTCTCATCTCTGTCACCTGGGTTGCTCCTGCCCTGCTTGTTAGTCCCTGTGTATTTATACTTGCTTGTTTCCTTGAGTCTTTGTCCAGTCATCGTCGTAGTTTGTGATGGCTCTGTGTCGTCTTGTGTCCTTCCCTGTTCCATGGTAATTTGGAGTTTGCCTTTAGAGTTCTTTTGGATTACCTGTTTTTGTTGAATCACTTTGTTCATTTGGATTTGTTTTGGATTGCCTGAACTCAGCTACTCATTGTAAGTGGGCTTGCCTTTTATTTAATCAAATCACTGAACTTAACTTATGTGTGCCGGTGTCCTACATACACCATTTCGTGACAGAACGGTGTTATTGGTTTGGTATGAACAAGCCGATGTTGGGCTAATTCTGTTTAGAGTTTTCAAAATGTGACTACAGGTTGGACAAAATGATGTTAGCGGTTGTAAAAACACAAAACTGTATTTTGTCTTTACAATCTGAGTAATGGTTTAAAGTAAATCAAGGAACATCTGGCTCATGATGTGCCCTACAGAACATTCTATTGTGCTGGAGATCAGCAATTCACTTGAATGATATTTAAATAGTTAAAAGGTTTCACTGGATGACGTGCTGTTGAAGCTAGTGGTGTATACCATCAGCGTGTGAATAAGCCTCCTTCACGCATGCTGATATGACCATGCACGCTTTCTGCTGTAATTGTGAATTGATCTGTGTGTGTGTGTGTGTGTGTGTGTGTGTCTGCGTGTGTATTTGTAAGTAGTGTGTAGGTGTGAACCCTGTAATTGCTGTGTATGAGCAGTGGACATGTTTTTTTTTTCAATCTAATGGGTGCCACTGTGAGTGTTTGCGATGGCCCAATTCCTTGGTGATCATTAAATTTTCATCTTAAGTTTAAAGTTAACTTTCTGCAGTAGTCACTTCTGCTATCAAGAAAAAGTGTTTGTTCAGGGTTCCCGGCTGGCTTTTGGTATAGGAAGACTTTGTAAGTATTAATGAGAGAGTTAATGTAAAGGTTTGTGTACTTGCCGAATACACTGGTTTAAATGTAATATTTTCAGATATAAAAGTCAGACTGAAGAGGCCTGTTAGTCAATTGTTGTCTTTGCTTGTTTCGCCTATAGATAAGCACTCCATTGCTGTTTCCCTTCATTTCCCCTTTTACTTAAATTGCCTTGTTTTCCTTGCCAGCTTGATTTTTATTTGTCATAAGCTACAATTTACTTTCAGTTTGTAAAATCGACTTAAAATTTTGGAATTTAGAATCATTTATTTCTAATAAATACTTTTGTTTGGACTTTTAATCTTCTGTATGTGTTGTCCTGTTTGGATGCCTTAAAAAAACAAAACAAGCAGAACAGCAAGAACAGTTTTTATTACTACCATGTTATGTAGGCCTGTAACAGTCTATCTTCTTTTTTTTTTAACTGAATCCCGCATTTAAATTCAGACTGTGTTCAGAATATAACGTCTGCAACAGCGCTGTTTGGATGGCATCAAAAGGACCATCGTGTGTGGCGTGCCCTTCACAGATGCAGCAGAGCGCAGGAGAATGACCTGCATGGTGAAGGTGCAATGCAACACATTCTGTAAATGCCTGAAGCCAACACGCTCAATGTTTGAGGACCGTGTAGCAGAAATAATCGCAAAAAAAGACCACTGTATTCATAGTTTTCAGTCACATGACATACGCGGTGACCTGGAGGGCAAAACAGACCAAGATAACGGCTCACACAGACCCCCTTGTACAGACGCAGCAAAAGCTGTTAAATTTTATTTGGATCGCCTCTCAACTCAAGAAAAAGATATGGACGCAAACTGCAAGTGTCGGGTACTGGCGATCCATGTACAGCACCCGCTGCTGTATTTCCACTGTTAAAAGCCGCCTGGTCCCCGCCATCACTCGACTGTGGTAAAGTTTACGTTTGCCTTGTAGGGAATCCCTCACCTTACACAACTGAGGCTTGTCTTCTTGTCGATTGGTGCATCCGAAAGCACAACAACCATCCAGCATTTTGGCAACGCAAAAGTAACAAACTGCAAGTAACAGTGTATCACTTGCTTCCTGCTTGGCGGGCAGCGGAAAATTCTTTTGTGCCCTCCAAGGGAGTGTTTTCTTTGGAATGTGATGTCACATGAAAACTATGAATCATAATCAACATACCACCAAACGTGTAATACACTCATATATATCGTATAATGGTCTACCAACCCGGGTTGGTGTGTGAGCCCTGTGCAGAAGAAACACAATGATGGTGATCAATAGCAGTCGTGCTAGCAGAGTGACCCGTACACCCTTACAGACCACTTAGAAATATATCAGCCTACCTACTAACAACTCCCCAGCTTGTTATACCCTCCCTGGGGCTTCTATGCAGTAAGGAGGACTAAGGGCAGCCATAGCCTCATATATATCTGCGGTGGGAGGTGGACTTTGAAGGTGACAGACAAAGTCTACAACTCTCCAAAGTGGCTCAAGGTTGCAGCTCACCCCGGAGGCTTCTCACTGAGAGGAGGGAAAAGGACAGAGTGACAGCTGTGAAATGAATCGACCCACACCTGAAGTCCCATGAAAAGAGGCAAAGAGCTGTGTGCTGGGTGATTTTGTTGACCAAATTATAGAATGTTCACACATTCACACATGTTCAGACACCCCTTTAATGTCGGACATATTGGTTGATAAATTTTAACATTTTGGAGAATTGTTTCTGAAAAAGGGTTTACAAAGTTGTTATTTTCTTTCTTCATTGTCTTTAATAACTACTACGGCACTACTTTGTGTGTGTGTGTGTGTATGTGTGTGTGTGTGTGTGTGTGTGTGTGTGTGTGTGACTGAGTTCAACATAGTGATTTGTTACAGTTCCTTCATTTTGATTCATTCATTCATCTTTGGAAGGAACGTTTTGCCCTGACCCATGGATCTCCCGAACAAAGAGGTGAACAACTCCCAGGCGAGTTGTGAAAGATGTCATGTCAGCTAAGCACTGCTAGAGAGCACCATATAGCGGTTTACTGTTTTTTAATTGTCCACCAAGTTGCAAGTACAATCATTCATCATGAGTTGGTCAGTGACCCGTTTACAGGACAACAGAGCTAAGAGCACAAAGGGTGCAAGGTGAAGCTTTGCGCCAACAATGGGGGCAAAATCCTGAAAGTCACATATGTGAAATGCATTTGGTGTCATTGAAAATCCAACAGCACAATTTCTGTTGTCAGTGGTGACCATGTTTTTCACAGCCTGCCTCACAAGAAAAACAACAGCATCGACTATCCAAACCGACAAGGATGTCACATCACAGGTTGGATGATTCAACAAAGCATGTGACGCATTAGAGCACTGTTTGTCTCCCCTTTTCTACCAATTGTTTTTCTAAGCATTGTTTTTTTATTCCAACCTTATTTAAATTTTGAGCTTTGGGCCTAAGCCTCACCAATCCACAGCGACAGCTGAAGAAGATCAGAAAGATGTCATATGAATCGTTTTTGTGACTTGAAACATTTTTTCAAACATTGGTCCCTGATTGGGCTACTTGAGGGGGAGGAGCTAGACTCTCAGCACAGTGAGCTTCATCATGGGCCCACCTGCTACAAAGTCATATTAACTAAGTTTACATAACCCCAGACTCACTCCAAAAGTCCACAGAGTGAGTCTGTCTGCTTCGTCGGAGCAGCTATTCTGCTAAATGTTTGTGCTCAGACCAGAAGCACTGCAGTGTGTCCATACACTGAGTGCATCCAGGCAGCGTCCCGGCGTTAAGCAGCACAGCGCAGATGAACTGGCCAAGAAGTGAGAGACAAAAACGGCAGAGAATTCGGGTCAATTTTCAAAATAAAATACCCATTACAGACTTCCAATCGTATATCACTGTTAAATCAGACAAAAAAGAAACATTTTTACTACGTAGCCTACTTAGTCCTAGTAGAAGCACAAAAAGCAAGCATTAATCACCTAATCAACAAGATCTAAACATGTCTGCAAAGTCCGGCAGGTAAAACGCTCTTATTCTGAAATGCTCCCTGTGGTAGTTCATGATGCACCCGTCAAGATGAGAAATGAAAGCAAGCAACAGAGAGCTTTGAAGAATGTAGTAGAAGCACAAAAAGGACAATTAAAAACATGTCATTAACATGGGCCAGGCTACACGCTGCGCTGCTGAAACGCTTCTGAGAGGCTTCCAGTGGAAGCTGACGCCGTAAATAAACCGCTGCGCGCACACAGCCTACGCCCCTCCCTCAGAATTCCCCTGATGTGAGGGTGAAGGGTTTTATTAAAATCTGCTAATAAAGGTGCTAATAAGTTTGCCATTTGTTTGAAATAGAAAATGTTACTTTATGATTTATGTTTATTTGTTAACTTCGTCTCCTTAGAATCTAGTGTGTTTGTTGGTAATTGTCTTTCTTGTGGTGGTTTACCATTGAAACCAGGAGTGAAGGGACTGTTTCATTTGAAAAGACCTGCTGAATTCACCCAGTAGAGCCTATCGTCATGTACCGTTATTGTTTGTTCGTGTCTACTACAATCATCTGAGCTAAACTTCATAGTCCACGTGGTGGGCCCCCTACCAGCCCTGGGTCGGCCGCCCCCATGCACCCAAGTTAACTCCGCTTATGGCTACTTGTGATGACATAAGTTACCTTTAGTACAATCTGGGCAGTTTCAACCATCAAAAAGTCTTCGTCCCCAAGTACTGTGATTAAGATTGACAGGACGCTGAATTTCAAGAGGCTTGGGTTAAATATACAATGAATGACTGACAACCCTGTGATAAAATACTTATGAAAGCCTCCATCTGTTGTTATAACTGAGGAATTTTAACATTTAATGCAACTGTCCCAGTCCAGCCCTGCTGTCTGCCCTGCATTATTCCCTGCACTAACATCTTTATAAAAGCAGAATAAGTGTTGACCTCTAGCTATTTGTTGAGAAGCAAAAAACAAATAAGATATTTCTGTTTAGATAGATACACAGAATATACACTAACAAACACACACCTTCAGCAACTATTCACACTGAATCAGAGGATGATCATGCTCCTCTGGCCATGCTTTATAAAGTTGACATTGGAATACATTATTTTGATTTAAATTATTCTCTAATGCCCCGGGCTTTGCCAGGAACATTACTGGCTTTACATCATTAGCAAAGCCAAACAAATAAACTCCTATAATCATGTGCCTTCAGGGAATGCTCCGCTTCACAAATGTCTCGGTTTATCTACAATATTTAATATTTAAGTAAATAATCCATGTCTTCTACAATAACAAATGTTACATTAACATCAGTATGATATCTCTCTAGGTACAGAGTTCCAGAAAATATTGCTGGACAATGAATGAATGTGATAAATAGTAAACCAACCTGATTGTCTTGGTTGCACAGTGTTTTGGTATTCTCTCTAAAAATGCATCTCTGTGACTCACCATTGAGGTCAAGTGAAGGTACTAAAGGTCTCAAGGTTGACTTTTTTGAGTTATATTATAATGAGACTATGACTATTGGCCCATGTGGCATTTCCACCACATTTATTGTTTATGTCAAAGGCTACAATCTTTGGAAATAGAATGGCAGATGGCAAATCATACACAGTATCCCCAGGGCATAAATGAACTGTGTTTTTCCACTGGATGTATGTGAGTAAAACTTCAACCACAAGTAAATAATATCAGTAGGACCTCAAAGAAAAATGGATCCTGTCCACTCTGGGCATATAAAGTAGCCAAATGTTGAAGTGCAAAAAAGCAGAAACAAGTTGTTGTGTGACATATTAGCTTTTAACTTGAAATGGCAAAATTTTTGCACAATACCAAAATAGTTTTTTTTGCTGAAAACAATAAGCTGAAAGATGACAGTGAGGGTCACTGCAGCTTTGAGTGATACTTCACTGTGGGTTAATCACTACGAGGGACTCCTTTCACATGTATGTATGTTACGGTTTTGTTTGGGGTTTTTGGTGTTTGAGTTTTCTTGTCTAGATTAACGTTTCCTCTTGTGTTTATTTCCCTGTCTCTATGTTGTCTCATGTCTGTGTTCTTCTTCTTCTTCTGTCTTTCTGTTGATTTGCTCTGTTTCCTGTTTTGCTTTGTAGTATTCTCCCTTCTGTTCCTTGTGCTGCTTTTATAGCATTAAAATGCTATAACATACAGTCACAGGAAAAACTATGTGAACCGTTATAGTAGACATTTTATTTGAAAAAATATACTGTTTACTATCAAATACACTGAGTTTGTGGTACAGCTGTTGACTGATGTAAATACACTGACGTAGTTCTAAATCAGAAGGGAAAAACACACAGAGATGATTTATTGTTGTTTAATTGTTAAATTTATCATTTCATGTGTTTTAATGTTGTAATTAAGTAATGTATTGCTTTCCACATTATATTAAAAATTGTTAGTTCCAATGCTGGTGTTTGGAGCAACACAGTCAGAAAGAAGGTAAACTACACTATTTATGAGTTAAGTCCAGTTGAATGTTAAATGAGATGGATATGATATGACTAAAAGGATGACTAATTGTAAGCCGTAAGATCCACAACTATTATTCTATTATAAGGATAGTGATATGGATTTAAAGAATATCCTTAAAATGGATTGTAATTTTAATAGGGCAGAATAAAGTTGGCAGTTGTGTTGGTCACACACGGATAACTGTGTCTCTATCTTACCGCAGTCATCCAGGACTATGTAGCAAAATAGCTACTGGCCCAGGCACCCCTAGGCGTGAGGCCGGTAACACTAACATCTCTGTTGACAACTCTATGATACATAAAACACTTAACAAGAATGGAGTTGGAGGACACCATGGAGGAAGCCATTGCTGTCATGCTGCATGTCTGAAGTATTCAAAAGAGCACCTGGATGTTCCACAGCACTACTGGCAAAATATTCTGTGGACAGATACAACCAAGTTGTTTGGAAGGAACATACAACCCTATATGTGGAGGAAAAAAGGAACAGTGCAACAACATCAAAACCTCATCCCAACTGTAAAGTATGTATGGTATGGAGGGGGCATCATGGGTTAGAGCTGCTTTGCTGCCTCGGGGCCTGGAAGGGTTGCTATCATTGCAGGAGAGTATAAGGCGATCTGCCTGCCAATTGAAGCTCAACAAAAGGTGAGTGGTGCAACATGAAAATGACCCAAAGCACAGAAGTAAATCAACAAGAACATGACCTGAGCCCAACTGAGATGCTGTGGCATGACCTCAAGAGAGTGATTCACACCAGACAGCCCAAGAATATTGCTGAGCTGAAACAGTTTTGTAAAGAGGAATGGTTCAAAATTCTTCCTGACTGTTGTTCATGTCTGATCTGCAAATACAGGAAAGGGTGTTAAATAATGCTGTTAAATATTTTTTCAGGTTTCTGGTGATGGTTCTTGTTAAGTCACCACTTGAGGAAGTACAAGGACCAGGTCATGTGGTTACGTAGCGATAGTGAGACAGGGTTGTACTGTAAAGCTGTAGGCCTTAGTGGATAGGTAGATGATACACTATGATAATGACATGGTGGTCCTGTCTCACAAGAGATGGATCAACTTGTAGTCTGGGTACTCCCACAGGAGGCTGAAGGCTGTCTGGGCATCATGCCACCATGGGCGGAGCCATAAGTGTAAAACACAAAAGGACAAGACAAGAGGCCATCTATCTCTCTACCCATGCTGTGTTTCTCTCCCCAACAACTTTATATCTGCCGAATGAAAGAATGAAGAATGAGTTATTAATTCTTCCCCATCTTTGTATGCCTCCCTTTTAAATTTATGTCATTTCATTTGGCTTTCAAATTAATTGCTGTCTCAGTGACATAGCAGATAGCTGGTAGCTGGTTGAGTGACCAAAAGAAACAACCATTTCAATCCAGAAAATCACACTGAAACTCTACAAAACACCTACCAGAGACCAATCATGTCAAAGGCACATCACTTCAATTGTGTTCTGCAACTAAATACACAGATTTTTTTTTGTTCACTTTTAAATACTGTACATGCTCTTTCAATTTTAGAGAAAAGTTTAACATGCCTCGAAGCACCTCACTGGTAGAATAAATTATAAAATTAACACCCTCTAGTTGAACGTTTGTTGAACCCAGAAGTGATGTCATATTGTATTAACACAACTTAAAGTCCACTACATCACTTCAGAAAGGTGAAAAATAAAACAGCTGGAAGCGCAAACAAGATTATTAGCTGGTGTTCAGTTGCTTGTTGAAGACCTCAGATTGAATGATAAGGTAAGTACCAACTATTACTCAAAAATATTATGACCACCATTTATTTAGTCATGCAATGATGTATTAAATACTGTAATATTAATTGTACACAGCTCGCTGTGTGAACTTTTTTCTGAACAACTCATCGCAATTCTTTTTTGCTACCTCACAAAACGTTTTGCATCTGAGTGGCTGGAGCTGTTATTATGAATAGTGGCATGGCTTTAACTTTAAAGGTTGTGGTTTATAATTCTGTGGTCACTTTGACTGTCAAAGCTGTGATACATTGTTTTTAGATGAAATTAATAACAGTACATACACAGGGTGTGCAGGTGCGGTGAACTGACATGGATAAAGCTTGGGACAAGATGTGCTGAAACCTTCAAAGACTGGACAAAAACTTTTTTTACTTTTTTTATATAAGTTTCAAAAATGGACGGTTTTTGTGGCTATTGAATATTGACAAAACACATTTCTCTGCACCTCTTTGGATTTACATGGTTTGAATTGGTTGTGTCACTGGGAGCTTTATGGAAAGATTATAGAGAATGACTTAGAAGTGAATTTGTGTATTATACTTTGACCATGTAGTTTTTAGTGTTTGACAACCAAGCTCTTTTTTTACATCACCCACAAGAGGGTTACAGCGCCACACTGACTAGATTAGTTCAAATGAACGAAATGACTCAAAAAAACATTAGTTCATTTAACTGAACATGATTCGAAGCTTCAATTCAGTAAAAAGAATCACACTTACTGTCACTACAGTTACTATTGCAAGTGGAAGCGAGTATAACACAAAGGCGTAAGTAGAAGTAAAATGGTCTACTGTGACTCACCATTGGGAGCAACTAAACATTTAATAATTATCCAAGGATAACTTTTTTTCTTTAATAAGTGTTTCATGTCATCAGCCTTGTACTTTAATCCCCAATATCATGTCAGTAATACTGTAAAATAAAACACAGACTTCTTTGAATTGAGTTGACTGCGGTTCAGGACAAGCGGACAACAAGCTCTACGCTTGTTGTCCGCTAATCGGAAGGTCGGCGATTCAATCCCCAAGCTGCATGTCAAAGTGTCCTTGGGCAAGATAATGAACCCCAAATTACCCCTGATATGAGCTTTACATTTGACAATAACAGACATGTTAGACAACAGACTTTTTGCATCACTGCTACCCTGACATCATGAGTAGTGAGTTGCGTTTTTCAAGTGGCCAAAACTATTTGTATGGGCAGAATTTCTTGTTCTTGGCCAGTGGTGACTGTTGGCCAAGAAAATGGCCCACACTGAAGCCTGGTTGTTATTAAAATAGTCAGATGTTTTGCAGAGCCAATTGTCTGCTGAATTTACATGACAATGACGATGATAGTGTCAGATGTGGTTGCTAGGAGATTTCAGATGCAAGCCTCTATTTTGTGTTTACTCCCTACAGTGGAAATCCATTATGATCCAAAGTGAGGTTAAGTGCGGTCCTTGCGATTTAAAAAAGGCTTGTGTGGAACATCTTTTAACTCAGTGTGCTCTAACTCACTGACTTAAAGATAAAGACCTTTCTTTGTCTACAGCATCTAGAATTTATCTGTCAGAATTCCATGGTTTTAGACCAGTTGCACTATGTAATGGAGGGGGTCATATTCACTCAGGCCAGGCATTTACTTTTATCTATCAATGTAGCTTTTAATTGTATCCAGAAATACACTCTGTTCCACACAGTTCGACCACAGACAGTCAGGTGCAGTGTTTTTACCTCTGATACAGTTATCCTGTCAATAGGAGCACCAAATATGCTGTTGATATTGTTTTAGTTGCTCTTATGCATACAGGGGACACAGTAAGTCAGTCCACATATTTCCACCATATTAGCGAGCTTACTAAGTGGTGTGAAAACAGTGCCCTTATAATTAAGGGATGTAAGACTAAGGAGGTGGTTATGGTGAGTCACCACAGTGCCTGCCATTCTTTTTCATCTGTTTTGATTAATGATCAGTCTTTTTTAGCAGTATATGTGTGTTTAAATACCCTTTTACAGCTAACTCAGAAAACATGTTTTAAAAAGCAAAGCAGTGAAATCAGAATCAGAAATCAGGACTTTCTTGACCTTTTTTAACCTTTAAATTGACAAATATCATGTGCGTAATTCAGGAAACAATTTAAATGGAATAAAATAATTAGTTGTCTCCATGAGAGGAAGTAGAAGGGAGGGACTTAACCCAGACGCGTTATGACTGTGCACGGCTGCCGGAGCTAGTCAGTGCTTGTGCTCACACCAGAAGCGTCTAGAGCATAGAGAATCCGGTTGATTTTCATAATAGAAAACCCTTTATAGACTCCCTTTATCAACAATGAACACAGTTAAAACAGTCACAAAAAGAAATAATTTAACTGCGTAGCCTGCTTAACCATGGTAGAAGCTCAAAAATCAAGGACAACAGGACAAATCAAGAAAAACTGAACAAATCAGCAAAATCAGGCTGTGTGCAGCCATGCAGGGAACGGGAAAAAAACAGTTCACAGAACTTGTGTCTGATCCTCTTTATCTCCATTTTAAAGAATAACCGTGGGAAATCGGGATCCTTTGCTTTAGCAACCAAGAACATTTAGGTCCTTCATACCAAATTAAATAACTTTTGTAAGTACCATTCATACTGGATCCATGGCAGTTATTGTTGTCTATGCAGTGCATGTTGTGTTATTTATTATTGTATGTAATGTGATTTGCTATGATGGGTTATAACCAATCTGTGAAGCCAAATGCAAATTTCCACTTTTGTGGACAATAAAGATTATTTTTATAATTATTATTGAAAATATGATTGTTATTTGATACAAATGTTGTTTTGTTACTTAAAGTTTTTACTTTAAGTATTTAAGAGAAAATTGTATGTAGTCAAAAAGGGGGGAAATGCTTGAAAGTCGTGGTGCACAACATCTACTTGAAATGATGCACAGACTGACAACACACGACCATATCATTTGACAGCAGCGGCCATAAATGCTTGATGTTATGTGCAAGTGAGAGCATGAGGATTAGCTTTTACCAGAGGTGTTGCCAACTCAGACAAGACAGGAGGAGGCAGAGAGAAGATAACAGCATGACTACTGGCTGGGTGCAGCACTGGAGTGGTCGTATTTAAGGGGCACAATGGTGTGGTCATGCAAAATCATGGCTGCACACACTCACACAGGGACATGCACATGCAACGTTGATTATTCATTTAATTAACTATTCATTTAATTGACCCAATCCACAACATAGATCTTGAAAAATTCACTAAAGTCCAAGTTTTATGTAACAAATGACTACTTTTCTTATCTTACTATATCATATATTTTAATGGATCATTTTTAGCCATGCTGGTGGCGTGGCCATCGACTGTAGAAAGGTTTCGTCTGGGACAGACGACGTCTCTTACTTAGATATTCAACTGTAGCGAAGCCCACTGATCTGCCACATCATACTGAGCAAAATGCAACACAATAATAGATACAATATAATAATATCAGTTCACATCACTGTGTTAGCTGTAGAGCGTCACTTACTATCCAACAAGCTACCAAACAAGCTAGGTAACGTTATAATAGCCAACATAGCGGACTCATGGAAAAATACATCGGTTTTCCAAATTGTTTTGTCATGATAAATTTATGTGTAGGGAGGTTGTGTGTAGGGATGGCAGAGCAGGACGGCGTTTGTTGGAGGAACCCAGTAGCCGAGAAAGAATGCAAGCTTGTATTATGGAGTTTAGGTAGATGGGGGCAGACACAGCAGTCACGCTGTATGCAAACATTAGTCACTCAAACATGAATCAGGAGGCCATGGGTAGCCAGTGAAGGTTGCTGAGTAGTGGAGTGACATGCATCCTTTTAGGCTGATTGAAAACCAGACGGTGGTTTTACCGTGCAACTTGGAAAACCCAGTAGGAGGCACTGCACTTGCTTGGCAGTTGCCATCTTGGTTTTTTTGGAACAGACATGACCAGAGAGTGTATCTAACTAGTTTGGTTATGAAGGTGCGTCCGTATTTCGCATTAACTGTGATATCATTTGAGATTCTGATTTTTGCTGGTGAAAAACAGCCTTACTTTACAGGGGGAAAAAATAACAGCTGCCTCTTTAGAGAGTCTTTTAGTACCACTGACCACTGAAAAAGACATTTTAGGTGACTAAAATGTTTCAGTTAACTAAATCAGGAACTGAAAATACAGACACCACTAAAAACAAGTTCACAGCTAGTTATGTACATACACAGTGTATATGATTCACCTCTATCCTGATTGAAAGGTCGCTGTTATATCACAAGGTAGCCACAGGTTAAATCTCCTACTTTATCATCTATTTTCCTCTAAATGGGACATAAATTTAATATATGAACACCATGATGTGTTGAATAAGACTTGAAAATAGCGTCTGAGGCCATAAACTCATTAGGAAAGTGTTTACTGAGGTAATATATCAAGTCATACGTAGGGTCATTTTCTCGTTTACTACAATGCAATTGGACTTGTTGCAACCAGTGGAGTGGTCCCCCGCTGGACATGAGAAAGAATGCAAGTTTAAGTCACTTCCACATTGGCTTCTCTGTTCAGACCAACAGGTTGCCACCTGGACGTGGCTCTATGGATGGTGATTCTGGTGAAATCCAATACCATGACAAATATAGTATAAAGCAAACAACGACACAGCAAGCAATAAATATAGCTAACATTAGGTAGGTTGTGGGTTAGCAAGCATAGCATCCAGTGACTGCTGAGAAGGTAACATGATGCTAACATGCAGAAAGGATGGGGCGGTCCCAGAGCAGCACAGCGATACTCACAACTCTCCTGCTACTATAGCTAAGATCACAACAACAGCATGTCTTGGAGAACTAGAAAGTAAGCTGAATGTTCGTGGGCAAGTCACATAACATTACCTGACTCATAAATCATGGCTGGAATGGACGGAGTAGTGCCATGTTGCTCAGCCCACTTTGTTTGTTATTTACAGAGCCAGGGCTACAAACACCAGATGTATTTTCAGCACACAGAACGGACAGCTAGTGGACCCTGAGGAGATATTCAGTGAATTTGACAAAAATATGTGTATTTGGATTATAATCGCTTACCCCACCTTTAATATAGCCCAGACTGAAATGTCCCCAAAGTCACTGGACGGATATACATTTATTCATTTAGCTGACGCTTTTATCCAAAGCGACTTACAATTGCTCTATATGTCAGAGGTCGCACGCCTCTGGAGCAACGAGGGGTTTAGTTTCTTGCTCAGGGACACATTGGTGGGTCACAGTGAGGGATTGAACCAGGGTCTCTCACAGCAAAGGCAAGTGTCTTATCCATTGCCACCCCATGACATCGTGTGACGGTCCTGTTCCTGTGTAGTGACTTGTAATATAACTTGTAACAAATGGAGATCATTCACTCTTCACGCAGTGCCACATTAAGTAAACCTTTTTATTTGTCCAAATCTTCGGTTTAAGACAAAATACCTGCAAAATTAAAGACATTTCAACCAGCTTTGGTTCTGTTCATTTCTTTGTGTTTAATGCTAGGCAGCAAATGGTGAAAGGCTAACATGTTAAACGAAGACGGTGAACATGCTAAAAAAATATCAAGTTAAGATCAGCATGTAAGCATTGTCAGTAGGGGTGGGTATCGCTACTTGATACCTTTATGGTATTGACAAAAAACAGCCCAGTATCAAGTAGAATCCAAACATCTCCAGTCAAACCAGTACTTCTGTTTTCCTCTGTTTGTGTTTCTTTAGTGTAGGTTAGTGACTTTGTTTAAACAGACTCCTCACTCGTTTTATACTTGTGACTGTTGTTTTTGGAGGTTTGCGACCCACCAGTAAAAGAAAAGCACCAGTTTCATCTTTCAGTTCAGTTTACTGATCGAAAGTTAACTAAATAATTTTCCATTGTTTACTTTCAAAAAATGACCTTAAATTTGTTTCCCACAACTTATCTGGTCTCTAAACTATTTCACTCCTCCTCCCTCATTCAAATATAAAATAATTTGCAAGCTGTAGTCTTTCCCCTTATATCACTGCCCATGAGGATGAACTAAATAGGATGAGGAGGATCTGATACAATTTCCCAGTGTTTTTATGTAAGAGTTATTTGAAACAAGAAAATAAAATAAAATAGATAACCTTGCTCGTCCTCAACAGCAAAAAAATAATAATAGGCTACCAATCAACTACTATGGCTTCAACGGGTGGCATTTTATGCAAGGTATCGAATGAACTGGTCTATTGGTATCAGTATCACTGTAAGGTTTTGGTACTAGAATTTTAAAATTTAAAAGGATACCCAACCCTAACTGACAGGATGCTGTGGTCTGCATTTAGCATAGCTGCTGTGCCTAATTAGTCGCTAGCTTGGCTGTAGAGTCTTAGTCTTGTTTTGAACAAGCATGCAAAAAATAAACCAGAGGCAGCTTTCATGTTGATCTGTATTTTACATCCTTGATATTTTGTGGAGCAGTGAGAATAGCAGATTTTAGGGATATGGCGCCAGTGATTTCTGAACTCACTTTGAACCCAAAAGACTGGGAGCTTCCAAGCTAAAAAGAAAATTCTCTTGATATCAAATATCAAAAGCAAAGGAATAGCAATATAGTAAATCTGTGAAGCAGGGGAGGTATGTAGAAAGATGTTGTGCAGATTACAACTGCTGGCCACTGTGTTTCCACATCACATGAAGACCCTTGAGGCTTTGTTTTCATTTGTGGCCTAGCTTACTACAGTTCACCGACTCCATGAATCAAAAATCTGTGACCAAAATATTGTAGCATCTTCTGTTGACATGCTAGCTAGCAACAATGATGAAGGACTCTTTTGTACATATTGCAGCCCTGTGTATTTGTGTCTGAGAAAGAAACTCAGACACATCATTCTTTCTGAAATGAAAATGACATTGATGGGCACGTTCACAGCTCTGTGGATGTCAAACATACTCTATGCACTTTTAGCATTCATCGACTAATTGTTTCAACAGGTCATACATGCATGCACAGATTCAGAGCTGCTTTGCTAACTTGTCAAACACACTTAAATCTCCGCCCAATTTGAAAACCCATCTGGCACTCCGACAATACAACTCCGTTTTAAAAGCAATCCTGACATTGAAAAGTGCCAGTGTCTCAATTCAGATTTGCCCTCACACATTTTGCTTATAGCAGTGTAATAGTATATACATCTTTATACATTTGAACATTGAAACAAAGTCATATTGATGGCTTGATTGGTATTTGGGAAGACAACTCTGTTCAGCTAAACCTCCAGAGGCACATACTGTAACCAAAAAATATTCAAAAACAAGTGGGAGAAGTGTGGGTGCTAAAATGAATGTGACATGTTTTGTTTTTCTGATTCCGTGTTTCTACATTGCTGTTCGTTCATGTTTGTATCGTAGTGTTGAACTGTAGATAATAGGGGGGGAAAAAATCAGATATGAGCAGACTTGAATGAGGGCCTGATGTGTTAAAGTACACACACGTCACTATGTTGAAAATATGCAACACTTAATGTGAGAGGGACAGTTTCTTCTGTGCGTGGGTCAGAGTCAGTGCATGTCCATGTGCTCTTTAACAGCCTTTCAAGGGAAAGCAGCCATGTAGCTGGAAGGCAGCGGCCATATCCTGCAGAGATTAGACATATTAAAGCAGCACTTAAAGTATATGGACCTGATTAGCCCCGGTAATGAAATCAAGCCTGACACCACTGTTCCCCTTTTACACAAACACACACACACACACACACACTCATACGTGCACACACAGTTGCCTCTGCCTCGGATCTCCCTTCTCTTAGCTCTCCATCGAGCCTATAAAGTCTGATACCAAGCTGCACAGCTTCTCTCTCTCCCTCTCCTCTTTCCTTCTCTGCAGCCCATGACTTCCCCACCCACCCCCCTTCTAGTTCTTACTCTGTCTTCCTCTCATTTCTGGAGTAAGTGTGCTCCCTAGCGTTGTCTCCATCACGGAGAGAAAGAGAGTGAGCAGAGGAGAGGAGAGGCTGCCGTTACACTGGCAGACACCTACACACCCTCATAAAATGGAGATATATGATGAGGACGTGTTGTTTTTCACATTAATAAAAAAGGGCTTTGGATTTATTAAAGTGTATCTCAATACAATACACACATACACCAAGAAATAGTTGTTGGTCACAGCAATCATTCCTCCTCTCCATACTGTCTGTGAAGACTGCTAACACAAGCACACTGTAAGAGGGACAAAATCTCAGTCCTCTGAAGCAAATACAAGGCTTCAGCAGAGTTATGCCGGGACGAGACAATATTTTTCACTTTTAGCTTGGTCACTGTGTCAAATTAGATTATCAGAATTCTTGCCGCAACAATTACAGCTTTCTGGTTTCTACTTGCCGGACATACAGAGGTGATTTGGAAGGGACTAACTAAACTCTACCACCTGACAACAACCAAGAACGTCATTCCTCTTTCACTCCACCATGTCTTGACATGCTGGTATGTTTGTCCGAATGTTATCGGAATCGTCCCCGAAATCTTCGACAGCAACATTGTAGAATACATCTTGTCCACACCTGTATACATAACACAGGAGACACAGGATATACAAGCCTTTCATTCCCTATGACCAGAACCGTTGGATCGGTCCATCATAAGGCTTACATAGTGCAGTCCAGCACAGGCATTAGAAAAATCAGATGGAGATACCTTTATTCTGGCAGTCAAGTGTAGGTTCATTGCTGATGTTGTGTGCCGCCAGCAAACTTCGGCGCTGCTCAGTCCACATTAACACATGGAGGTAAGTTTGAAATAAAAACACCAACCCAGCCTGCTGAAGACTCATATTAGCCTCAGCTGAACTTAGAATATGTCGTGAAAGAGCAGAGGGGAGGCTGTGGATTTTGTTGCATCATTTCTGTTGCCAGAATGGTTGGGTTCTCCCTGCTGGGCCACTTATTATTTCATTTATTTCATTGTTTTGAGTGGCCTGTTATAATTTGGGTCATTCGGTGGTTCCCTTGATGACAGTTTCAGCTATAGTCACAATTAGGTTGTGGTTGTAGGTCCTCTTCTCCAGTCGGAATAATGGAGACGGACAGGGCACTGAGTTAGTATGCAGACATGCAATGACTGCAACTGGCAAATGTCACTTAGGTTAATTACAACTAGACTATAACTTTTTTCAACTTCCAATTAGCATTAGTCATATTTATGTGATTAAAAGCTTGTAAAAATAAAAGAAAAAAGTGATGACTTTTTACATTAACTTACCGTCAACGTGGGCATCATTTTTCAGTTTTGTAAACAGAAGTTTGCCTAAATTTTAACTCTTAAAACTGAATACCAGAGGCAGATTTTCTTTTCTTCTTGCACTCGTTATCCCGGAACATAACATCGATTCTCTAATTCCTCCCCATCATCAGAGTGCAAACCCAATGGCCATTACTGATATATGAAGTATGTTATATTGTTAGTGAGGTAAAGTGTTAAATGTTTTTTTATAATGTTTCTAGTTATAGACATATGTGGTACCAAGCGCGTGTGTGGGTCATTGTAAGAAAATATCACACACCACTTAGGATAAAAAAAAAGATCACGCCTCAAAAACATATGTCAAACTTTTGTCGGCTGTTTGGTTAAATCTGGCAACACTGCCCATTTTTCACAATGGAGTCGTGCTACACAGGGGTTTGCTTCATGGACAAATATGAACACAAGAAATAGTTCCAGTGGCCAATAACTCTTTCAACATACAAATAGGTTATTATAATAAATTAAGTATATGGAATGCACAGAAATATAAGTGACTAGACATCAGATGATAGAAGAAATCTGATGCACACAAATGTTAACAGTGTGTAAAATGTCAAGTGAAGCTCATGAATAAATACAAGAAGCTTGAATGCAGTTATGTCTCAGTGCAGCGACTGATAAATGTACCTAATGGAGGGCACATACCACAATACTGTATATATATATATATAAAATCACACTTGCACATGAATGCATTCACAGTTATGTACACACACAAATAGGATCAGCTGTGTGAAATGACTGTGTGTCACGTTGCACTCCAACACTATTCAGATTCACAGCTGCACTTGTGCTGAAAAGCAGTCTGTCTTCAAGCCTTTTCATCTGACAGCTGTTCCAAAAAAGACTGCAGTCCTATCTATTGCTTTTTTATTATCAACATGCACTTTTTTCAACATGCTCTAACACTTGCAGGACTTAAGGGATAAGGGAAATAGGGTATCAGTTACACAAGTCCTGTGAAAATGCATGTAATGTTCTCCATAACCCTATTGTTAATGGAAACTGATAGGCCAAATCCAAGAGCCACCCCAGTGCAGACCACGTATCTCTATAAGTTATATGAAGTGACGGTCATTTGGATGCCAGCACTCTGCGGGTCCCATCCTTTCTAATTTAATTTTGACCTTTCCATAAATTCACACCCATTTCCCAGCCAGAGATATGGAGGAGAATGATCTTCAGTATTTTAAATTGAAAGGTTGTAATTGAAAGAGTGCCCGGAGCGGAGAGGAAAAATTATAGGATATTCATTTTTTACACTGATACCCCTGAGAAACGCAGTGATAGAAGCGTGTAAGGACATCCTGCACGGCTCATTATGAGGAGAAAACCTAGAGCTACTTCGGACCGTTCCATCAGCGCCCCCCTGACATGTAGAACATTATGTACACAATACAGGGTAATGCTCTTTTGTATTTCTCAGCCATGAAATTGTGCTCAATAAGTGCTGAGATTTAGGAGGGACGGTTCCGTCGTCGCCTTTTGCAATTAAGTAAAGCCACACAGGAGAACGGCTGGCTCTCCTTTTCCCTGCCACACAGGAGTAATTTGAGAAAGCCAGCCTTGAGGCTGTCCTTTAACAAGCTCACCCAGATCGCCATATAGTACACCACTCTGGAGGCAGCTGGCTTTAAGTGGCTGTATGTCATTCTGAAGACCAACTGACAAACACACACAGCCCCACTTAAAATGTGAAACTCTGAAACTATATGCATCAAGATGCCAATTATAATGCTACAGCTACAGTGTGTGAGTTTTACAGACATGCAGCACTGCTGGTCATGTGCAAAAGATATTATTTAGAAAATGGTACTGTGCTGGTGTAGGATAAATACAGTGGCATTAGGCTTAAACTGTTTCCATAAAGACCACTGTACTCTGAAGGCAGCTGGCTCCGTGCAGCCTTGTGTGTTTGTCAGCTGGCTTTCAGTAGTACCATACATGCACAGTCACACACATGTGATGAATCTGTGTGCCATATTATCCTGTTCTCTCCATGCCTGCTGCACTGCCGCATTTTGGTTTCTCCCCATGCAAAAGGAAATATCCTCATCACAATTATGGGATAAATGCAGCTAAAAAGAGGGGAGAAAGACAAATTGCAAAGAGAAAAGGAGAGCAGAAAGGGAAGTGGCCTCCTGTTTGGCGT
This sequence comes from Lepomis macrochirus, assembly GCA_024633595.2. Taxonomy (NCBI): domain Eukaryota; kingdom Metazoa; phylum Chordata; class Actinopteri; order Centrarchiformes; family Centrarchidae; genus Lepomis; species Lepomis macrochirus. The sequence continues at coordinate 31,383,132 of JALXJV020000016.1, read as the reverse complement.
GAAAAGAAAGAGGGTGCACTCAAACCAGAATGACGGGTCCATTTGATTTGCAATTACCCCCCCAGATGATCAGCCAGTGTTTGAAGTTGATTGGCTTCCTGGAGTCTGCTGGGGGAGAAAGTTCTAGAGAGTCTGTGACCCAAGCCGACCTCAAGGCAAGCGCCGCGTGACCTGGGAACCCTGGATGCGCCCTATGTACATCAGTCATGCAATCAATCCATGTCAGACGTCAGACAACAGATGTCGCTTCCTGTTGGCTCCATCTTACCCAGCAACCCTTGACCCCGCCATCCCACGAAGCAGAGACACGTGTAATGTTAAATGAAAAGTCAAAATGATGAATATACACAGGCACACATGGACACGTTAGAACAGAAGAGCTCGTACATGCTCCGAAGGTCTCTAACAAAGTCATCAAATAAACAACCAACAGAGCGACACTTGAAAAGACATTTTAAAGCCCCTTCATCGAACAGCTGCGTTAAAGACAAATCAAATTGACCTGCCCCAGCCGAGCCCTGTAATGCAATAGAAAGTTAAGCCCGAGATCACCACTGATGGGGAACTAATGGTATCCCTCTAGCCCAGCAGATGACTAGGGTGTGGATATAACAGGCAGATTTGATTACCTCGTGTTAGTAATTGGCTAATGTGTGAAATAGGAAAGAGTGTGAGAGAGCAAGAGGGTAGAGACAACGAGCGGAAAAGGACGAGACAGAATGCAAAATGTAATGTCATTGTCGCCCTTTGGAAAATTTCAGTTTGACACGCCACAATGATACACCAAAATGTGTGAAAAATATGTTTACTGCTGTCATTTAGGAAATCTGGCAACATTTATCTGTAAATACTTACTGTATCTCTTGTCGCAGCCTGATATCAAATCTGCAGCAAATGTTTTTGCCACCTTTTGTTATGGCTTTGTCTACCAGTGTCATGCCAATAAAATACCCTTTTCAACCGAATCTGAACTATATTGAATGGAGGAACGGAGAGGGGCAGATGGGAAATTAAATGAATTCTTGGTGGCTTTTGAATCTCAGCTGTCTAATACATGCACTTTTCTCCTCCCAGAGTCTTAATTTCCCTCAGTCAATATTAATCTTTTACTTGTGACATTTGCGACAGCATATTTAGATTAGATTCTTTGATTTTCACAACCTGCAGCACCAGGCTGTGTGACTCTACAGTCTATTTTAACATTATTTATATTGATTTGTTTGTTCTGTGACAGTGCTACTGTTGAAGCGACACCACCACAGTGAAAGTGTATTCATCAATAATGAGAAATAAGGATAATGAGAAATGTCCCGCAAGTAGCAATGAGGAAAAGAAATTGTGTGCAGGTAGAGTGAAATCGCTGCAGCTCTACCTAATGTTACCTTTAAAACAAGGAACTTTGGTCTCCCCAAGCCATAATGAAACAAAAGCTTAAAGGGGCACGCTGGCAATTTATTATTACACTCCCATACAGTTAGGGGACTTGTGAGAGAGATTTTTTTTTAAATGGTGCAAATACATTCTTACATTGTAGAATTGCTGGTATAAAAAAAATATAAAGTGTCAGGACCAGCTCGCAGTAACATGACATCATCATTATTGTATTTACCCCATGTGACAAGTAAACTGAACTTCATGTCTAAAATCTGTGGAGTGCAAGGGTTTAAGAGTCAGACTGTGTTTTAGTGATAGACAAGTTTTGTTTTTAATCTTCTTGATAATTTAATCTTTTTCTATCCAGAATATATGTTTCAGAAAAAAAGACAGCCACATTTAGAATCACCGTCTACATTATTAATAATTTGTAATCCAAGAAAAACTGCTGTAATGATGTTTTTTGCATGCTGGTGCACTTTCAACTTCATGTAAGTTGTAGTTTTTTGCACGCTTATGCATAAATTAAACCTGGAATAACCTGGAGCTCTTTGGCCACTTGGGGGCAGCAGAAAGAAGTTGCATATGGCAAAGCACTTTGCAAACAGTTGCTTATTTATATATGATTCACTTTCTTTGAGCTCTGTTTTGGCTCCCCACCAACGCCTGAGGGAAATATCTGGCTCTCTTTCTGCTAAACGCTCCTCTATGTTAACCGGCTAGGCTAACTGTGTTTGCCTGCTGTTTGGTGCTGGACAGGTTGTGACACAGTTGATATATTGTTATTATAATAATAACGATGACAGCCGCTTTAACTTTGGTTTGAATTCTAATATAATGTCCTGTGTTTCTTCACTAAAACAACAAGCAAACATACAATAACAAGGTTTTATTTTAAATTAACTCATCTTGTGGAACCAATGTCATATGAAACTACTAAGCTACACAATGTATTGGGACAATAAGTAGGCAGTTACACAGGAATGATAAGGAAAATGCATGCCTCAGCCTTTCTACACTTCAGGAAAATAACTAATATGGCAGAACGTAATGATGACAGGAATCCGCCTATTCATCAAAATGAGGAACAGTGTAATTTCGTCGCTCATCAAGCATCAGTGACCCTCTGGATAGAAGAACTTTATTACAGCTGGCATTTTAGAAAATGGTGCAGAATTATGTGCATACACTACACAGCCATGGAATGAATGTATAGTATCTGTTCACCACTCTACACGGACACAGACAAAAATCAGACAGACAGCTAGAGACAACTCACACTGATGTACTTAATGTGTGAAATGAGCATGATGCTTTAAAATGCAAAGAACAAACTTGTGAATAAATGCTCTCTCACCCACACGGGCCACTCAGTGGTTAAACTGATCAGGTATCAGATACACGTGAAGGCTAGCGTCTTTTCCTCAATGCAACCTCAATGAAATGTGCTCCTGGGATTCATTTTATGTTTAGACAAACCAGCATCAGCAGCTTTTATAAGAAATGTAAACTTTCATGGCTTTAAAAGAAAAAATATTGTTTTAACCTATTGATCCAAAAAAAACCTACAAGCGTAACAGCACGAGTTATAACGTCATCGTAACTTAGTTTGCAATATTTTCAACTTTGTAGTTGTAATGTCTGCTATCACTGAAATGCTGCTGATGCATTTACAAGCAGTTTTTTGAGAGCAGATAGCTATCGGATTCGCCCAGATGCATTACATTAGTGAATGGGCCATATTCAGCTGTGACTAAAACCTAAAATAACCAGATTGTAGATGCCTTTACTAGTAATATGTTGTCAAATATCTGACAAAAAGACAGTGTAAGCTTAGACCTATGGTGCCAAAGTCACTGAGAATTATAACCCAATGTATGAGTGCAGCATTTTTTAACCTCTTCAGCAACCCAATTCCAGCCAGCAGTATGTAGCATTAAATTAAATTAAACACCTAAATTACTCACTAAATATAAACTAAATAAACCCAAATGGCAAACACACAAGCTAACTAGCAGGGACAGGGACCAAACTAAAAGGAGAAAGAATATTGACTTAGGTCAACTGAATGTTTAAGTGGACACAACTTTGCTAACATGTAACGTTAACTTTAAAAGGTGATCATATGTCAGACTGGTTAACAGTTTCTGTGTTTCTTCTGCACTAAAGTAAATGCACTCATATTCTTTGCACTGCAGTTTAGTTGCCTGTGGTAGGCGTGTCCTTTCCTCTTCAGAATTGTTGCTTTTCCCATGGAAATAGCATGTCCACTTTGTGCATAATCTTTTGATTGGATGAATGTACACATGTGATATTTAATACGGACAAGCAACACTGGTTATTTGTTGACTAATTCATAGTCATAGTTTGTAAAATGTTGAAAGCAAAGCAGACCAGAGCTTTGCTTTTGTATTCCCAGTGCCTGGTAAATTTAGTTGTAGCAAATTTAGTACAGCTGAATACTTTAAATGTCTTGAGTGAAGGAGAAAAGTGGGGCAGCCCCGGTGTGATCTTTGAGAAGAAAATGTTTTCAAGGTCATTTATTTATCATTAGACAACACAAGGCTGCACAACAAAATGAAAGATTGTGGAGAGGTGTACATAGGTGTATGTTCTATGTAGCATGAACAGTGTACTTTGTAGTTTACTCTAACTGTTCTGTTTTATATGTGCGAGAAATACAATGCAGTTGGATGACAGATCCTGCAAAAATTAGATAGCAACATCATTTTGTACATGTAAAGTATTTACTGCATGTTGGTACTGGCAGGAGTAAAATTTATTTTGGTACCACTTTTTTACTTTAGTCCAAGCTTTCAAAAACACTTTTTGCTAATGGCTCAGTTTTCACTACAACACAGGGCACCATCACTCGGCAGTGCAGCCATCGGCCAGTCAAATGTGCAAGTGTATAATAAAGCAGGTAGAACTTTGTAGTGCATATCATAGATGTGTGGTAATTCTTTACATCAAATGATACTGCCATGATAATATTTCATTTGTAAAATCCAGCCTCAAAGAAGTATTGAAATAGGCTTCTCGGTTTGTATTTCATACAAAGCCACCTGTAGCTTCAAGATTTTTCAAAATATATTTATTTTTTTAAATTTTTGTTTCCATTCATTTTCAGAGTCTTTCTATGAACACGATTTTTTACATATTTAACAGCTGAATAAATGATCATTTCTGTATTTTTAAACCTGGGCCCTATTTTCCCATATTTTGGTGTTCAAATGAATACAAACTACAAACATTTTTGGAAAACTTTGAAAGTTTTAGCTCTTATTTTAAAGTAATTTTGTATATTTAACTGCCTCTTATGTCTTGTTATATAATAAAACTACTTAAATCACAAAGCGTAACGACACAAGACATGAGTAATACCTGGAATTGTTCAGTAGGAAAAAAAGCAGTGGAGTAAACAGTCTGCAGCTTTCAGCTTGCTGCCCTTTATAATTCATATTACTGAGTTAAGGAAACTAAGCTTTGATTGATTTAGCTGCCGACCGAGGCAGATGGTACACTTACACCCATATTAAACCTATACTGTGTGCAGTTGTGGTTCCTAAACATTACAAAAGTACGCCGGTAGCAAACAACAAATGCACCATAAACAAAAAGAAAGCAGAAGATACTGAACCACAAAATATGCCAGCAGGAAAAGTAACATATTAGCCAGAACAGATTAGGTGTTAGGCAAGAAGAGAGAGAACAGTGACAACAGATCAATAGCACAAATCAATTGTTATATATGTTTGTGTGCATATTTAGTTTTCTGTTTTCACACATTTTACATAACATGTAACATAACAAAAAAGGTTAGTGTTCATGATAAAAGAATAGACTTAAAAATGAGCCAAAACTTAATAAAACAATAAAAACCTAATAATAAAACAAGTTGTTTTTTTCTTCTTCTCAAAATGCTCTTAGCCTCCTTTGAGTTGGTAGGAGGCATGGAGGCTGCTTGTATTGACATGGACATAGGCTTAATATCAGACATATCACAGTAATCAAAGCATTTTCCTAACCAGCAACATGTTTTCCATTCTGATTCCTCATTCCTAAATGAGCAAAAAAAAACAATCCCTTATCAGCAGGGTGGTTAGATGATGCGTGGATGATCATTACTGATATCTTGTCTCTCACAGAGGCAGGTGAGTAAAGAGGAGACTGTTCACTCAGTACTGCAGGTGTTGGTTTTCTAGGAAGTAAAATGCGCACACACACACACACACACGCACACAGAATGATTTTACAGTATCTACCTACATCAGTCACATGAGGTACATGCACTAACACACGTATGCCCATTTCACAAACACAGTTTCAGTGTACCACACATGGTAATTCCCTCCTTCAATCTACCGTCCATTCAGTGTAACAGTGGTGTGCCAGTGTGTGGGGTTTATAATAATGGGTTGGTTGGTTGGTTGGTGACAGAGGGGGGTCGACAGAGCGCCTCACATGTATTAGTGTGGTACAAGCTCACTGATGAGGCCCGCTGAGAGACTAGCAAACGGCCTCATCTCTGTGAACAGGCTCACTCTGTGCAATGGGACTTGATGAGAGAGGATATGATTCATGGTTCCCGTTGGCTTTCCAATGCAGATTCCTTAATTTTCCTCCGTTTGTGGTGGTAGGACTGGGGGCCCTGGTTTTGAAATCGCACCAGATGGCAACATATTTTTCTTTTAATTTGAATTGTATGTGAAACAGAGAGATGTTAAACATGCTCTGTAATTAAAGCAGTTGCATTTTGCATTAACGGCTTCAACATAAGTTGATTAATTGGAGGCAGAAGAGCAAAAAATACACTCTGTTTTTCAGTGACAATAACTTTGTGTCAGCAGGTCACAAACTTTAACATTTGTTTCCTATCTCCCATTCGGATGAGGAGAACGTTCAGCGTCTCAAGGCACTGCCAATGTCTGTATTAATTTAAACTTCTCCACTAAAGAAGAAGTCTAAGGGCCAAGTGGTTTCTCCCTCAGTTAATTCACACACATGGAAACATAACATCAAAGGTCAAAGCCTTGAACTTTAGCTGCCATAGCTGGACAGAGCAGAGCTGACAGCTCATTCATGAAGTCAGAGTACGCGTGAGAGCGCTGCCTGGTTACAGACGCTTTCTTGATTTATTAGTGCAGCGCCAGCATCCGCAACCCATTAGTTATCCTGCTCTCCACTTAAAAAGCCCATTAATTAAACATTAATTAGTTGTTGATAACATCCCCTATACACAACAGGACAATGCCAAAACACTGGAAAGATGGTCTAGATCAGGTTTGTTGCCAAAGTCTGTATTAACTTGGGGGCCTGTGAAAGTTGATCACCCGTACACTTGGCTGCAGAGGCCGCTCCACTGGGGCTTATACTGTAATCAATCAGTCATAAACACGGGAACTAGAAAAATGCATTAGTCAAGTAAGTGCTAATGGCTTAAGAAGCTTTCGTTCATGGCTTTTGGAAAACAAAGAGTATTGGAAATGATTTTGGCCAGTTGGGAATTTGTTCTAAATGTACTGTCAACATATATTTAGCTGGTAATTATACAAACTGTGTTTTCCAGGCAGGGTTACACAGAAGAAAGAAAGAAAGACAAACATACTGAGACACAGATAGTTGTTAACAAGACTACAGTCTACAGAGGATGTAATGCTCGATATGTAAAAGTCAAAGCACAATAAATGAACCACTTCATAGGTCCCATCTGTCACCAATTCTTTCATGCAGCAAAGCTTAATGTCACGCCAAAGCAACTCTGACATCCCCAGTTCCATCCATACACCATGAGGATTACAGTTTAACACAAAGTGCTGCATTGGATGTTGCTTCAAGTCTCCGTGAGAAGATTAAATATGATCCAGGAGTGGTTGGAGTAACCGAGGCATAAATTTGAAGGCGTATCATGAGGCTCAAATTATAATACTATGAAACAGGATTTTTTTTTAACTATGGGATTTTTAACTCAGGTACTAATGATTGTCACTGAGTTTTTATCTCAGTGACAAATCATTTTATTGTTCATGTTACCAAGTCATCTCCTAAAGTAACGCATTTTTGCAGCAGGATGACCCAGATGACGGCCTTAGTCTTGAGTCACGGTACATGTAAACTTCTCCGGTTTGCACTGGACCTGCGCATCAAATGCGTTGACTGGTTGATCAAGCTTCTGTCGGGAGGTACATGCAGATGTCTATATACATATATGCAGTGTAAATTCCAACATGCCATCATACCTAAATGACAAAATAGACTGTCTGTCAATGCCTCCCAAAACAACATTTATGACCATTGGAAAGTACCAGTCCAACAACATTAGTAGCAGACCTGTTGGTAGTTTGAGTTTTAGAGTTAGTGTATGTCAATCAAAAGCTAAACAGTTCTGTGCTTAGGCAGGGAATGTTACACTATTGAGCTATGTGAAGCTATATAAAGCCCAGTTACATTACCAGTCCATGAGGGAGGAAATGTTGCTTTGGTGTGCTAGTTGTTAGCTGGCAGGTCCGTTGTGCATTTAGCCAGATGGGGAAGAACTGTGGTTCCATAAGAGTATTTTGCTGTGTTGTGTTCTGATCATACAGACGAGGATCCGGTCGCTCGTCTTTTCTCCTCAGAGCGAGCCACTGGCTAACTGAGCTGATTTGCAGGGATCTTAAGCAGTGACTTGGGTCGCTGACGTCAGATCAGAGAGTTCTGCTTCGCGTCTGCTCTGAGCAGGCCAGCAGGGGAAGCAGAGGGAAGAGAAGAGGGTGAAGAAGAAGTTGTGCTGCGGTTTTGTTTTTGAGGTGACATCAAGGGTCAGAGGTCACGCTGATTTCACGAAGTGTGACTGCCTGGTGCAGGGCTGGAGCCCAAGGCAAGATTTTATATTGGTATATAAGTCTATTTAAGTTTTAAAAAAACTCTAAATACCCATCACATCAAGTCAACCCAATCCCCAGTGCTGATGTCAAACCTGAACACGCTTCGGTATGACATTTCAGGTCCAATAAATAGCAAAAAAAGAGTGTTTCTCATTTTGCCTTTGATTGTTCCTTGATATCGATTCTTCAAAGGATTTGTGTAACACGACTTAATGGGGTGGGACATGCTCAAAAGATGACCTGGATTTAAGGTGTAGCACAGTGAAATTCCTCCAGAGGATGCAGATGATGGATAATTGTTCCCCCCTCTCCCTCTCTCATCAGCTCTCACATTGTCAGGAGCAAGGGACAGTCCCAGAGGTGTGATGGTGCTGGGGGAGTGGGGTCATTCAAAGTGCATGGCACATTTCCCCTAGTAAAGATCAAGGGGTTAACTTTTATCAGAGAGGGGGTAGAATTATATGGGGACCAATCTGTCACAGCCCCAATAGGAAAAGCCATATCAACATGCCTTCACGTCCTGATCGTTTCCGCTGGCTAACAGTTGTTGGCTAGTGGGTTAATCAGCCTTCATTTCGTGCCGGGGTTTGGGGAGAACATGATTCCTCAATAATTTAAAGATGACATGCTTGACCCTCACTTCCACAGGCTGAGGAGGAAGGTGTGAACATCAGCTGGCAGGACGTCGGCCCGCTGAATAGACCTAGCATGACGTAAAGTTCACCGAAAGGGAAAGAAGCAGTAAGCGCTGACAAAGGGCTGCCAAAATCGGTCATCGAGAGGTTTTTGGGTCAATCGCAACTTAGTACTGTCAGATTTAGCACAACATATTTTGTCAACAGTAATAATAAAACGCTTATGGACTCATTTTTAAGGCATTTGTAGCCATCTGTATTCTTTCACATGCATAAACAAGAATCATTATCCCCATATTAATATTGCGCTCATGTAGGGTTCATGCAGAGTTCAAATAAAAAAGCACAATGAGATTATGATTTTAAAAAAAAACCAAACTGCACATACTCACTGCGTGTTTCACAAGGTTCAGTGGGCTGCGTTGCCCCCAGTAAATATTGCATTTTCTCTCGCTCCAATTAAGAGATGTTGCAGAGGCAGTCCTGACGAATCACCACTTTCACTCCGTTACTGGCCTTGTTCATATTTCTCTTGTATGAGATGAAAAAAAAACAATCACAGCGATATGTAATGTGTGTATATTAATGTGCCAATTGTAATCATGCTATTTTATGAAAAACATCAATTTAAGGACCAAGTTATATCACTGCGCTTTTCATAGAGCAGGTCTACACCATGCTCTGCATTTTTGGAGCCCTATTGTTCCTTTTTCAGTTTTCTGAAATTTAACAGTAAGTGAGAGGAATTACATGTGACACTGAATACATGCATAAGCCTGCACCTCAGTGTGCCGACTTTGGGCTCCACTCTCTCCAAACTTCAGGATTTAGCTCCCACTGCTGCTAGCTGCCAGTAGCAGTTACTGAACCCTTCTTCGTCTTCACAGTAGCCCACATGAAGACTATGTGAGTTCAAGGCATGTAACATGTTCCCAGGGCTTTGACAAATTGGTGAAAAATTGATGGCGGACTGAAAACAGCTCAAGTGTGGCTGTCTGAGCGCTGCCGGAGCGCTGGCCCGGTCTTGTCACTTGCACTGTCCCACAGTAGGAGCACAAACAGCATAGCACAGGCAGAGACAGACAGACAGGAAAGCTTCTGAGTGCTCAGTATTCATTATTTAGTGCACTAATGTAGTGAAGAAGAAATTCAGTTTGTTTCATCTGCAAGTAAATGCTCATGCAATATTTTCTTCATTCGAGCCGAATGCTGTTTTTACATACGGTAAGGAAGACTTGGTGTAAGATTCAAGAGAAAAATGTTGATGCAGTTCACTTAGATTAATTAACTAAATGATTTTTTGGCTATACTTGATGAATCATACCAGCAGAGATAAGATGGTTGTGATTTTGTCTCTTGGTCAATTTTTTGTCAGTGACAGAAATAAATCAGAGCTATGGATCACAGTTTTACAGTTTGCTCAGAATGCTGGTTGTGGCAAAGCAGTAACAACTGAAAACAATTATAATGAAGTTATAGCATGAAAAAAATCTAAAAATTAATACCATAATGGACATGTATGATATATATACAAACCCATTTTTCAGACACAATTACACACACACAACCTCCATCCATCAGAACGTTTTCGGCATAAATTTCTCTCTAATCATTTATCTGGATTCTTTTACGGAGCTCTCCGACTTCACATGCGAGAAGTCAAGCTCATTTCTCCTCCCACTAATCCCTCCATTTTAATGCTTGTCCACATCGGGCTTGGCCACATTAAACCGATGATTAATGATGTATTGATTGGACTGTTTTCTACCACCGAGCCAAGGTGCTGAGTTGACAGCACTCCTGCTTATCTGAACCACCCAGCTTGCCAGAGGAGAATGTTTCCTGCGGGAAAATAAAGGCCTGGTACAAACTGGAGTGCTGACACACATTTGTACACTTTTGTTTTCCAAGTGAGCATTCAGATAAAAAATATATATATATGTGATGGATGTTTCCTTGTCAACTGAAAATCATCGGTACTTACTGAACTTTTCAAAAATATTTTATGGAGCTCCAAAGCATCTAATATTAAGTTTATAAATATGGCATTATAAAATATTAAAGATCATGTGAAAAATATAGCAAAATATATAAATGAACCAATAAATTGTTAAATAAGTTAAGTTGTAAATAAAACTCAAATCATAATCATATCATACGAAAACTAAAGTTGCTACTATAAAACCGTGGACATTATTTTTAATTACTTTTTTGATGGCACTTTTTAGTGGATGGATTTACAGAGCACTGTAAAGGGAGTGATTAAGAACACAGTCATGGTCATAGTCAAGTAATGTTTTGTGACGGTGGAGTCACCAGTATCCCCCATGACCTTGTAGCCAATGACTCATGCCCTGAGCCTCAATATTAGCAGGCTCACCAAATGTTACCCAGCTGGCTTTGCTAGCTAGAGCAATGCTATAAATAGTTCTGAATGAACCAGGTAGTCCACTGCTGTAAATGAAAGCTGTGCAGACATACAATACAGTAAATAACCACTCACTTTATTTAGTTTAACAAGGCTACACTTTCTTCTTACTGAGCCAGCTAGCTAGCTGCTATAAATGCTATAAACACTACAGCACTACAACACTACAGGAATTTTAAGGGTAATATCAGGGCTCTCAAGTCTCACTCATTCACCGTGAGACACACGCATTTCAGCCAGTTCACTCGCTCACACGCCACATTTTGTATTTCTCACGCTGAGAAGTAAGTTAAGAGATAACACCCTTGAAGTTGTCCCGCTATATTCAATTAATGGATGATCATTTTTCTGTCGAGTTCATAGCTTTCCCTGTTGCCTACTAAATGTCAGAGCCGTTTAGCCAATCAGATGTTAAAATGTTTTGTTTCCAGGTAAACTCTGTGATCCCTAGTTGGTTGAGGTTTAACTATTTTGCCAGAGCCGTAAGTGACACCTTCACAATGCTTATTAATGCTTGTCAGTCCAAAGTTTAAAATGATTAAAAACACATTAAAATAATCAGGTAAAAGCAGCAAATCTTTACATTACTTTATCATGAAATGTTTAGTAAAAAACATTTATTTTTATTTATTCTATTTTTTAACTCTTCATACATTTTGTGTGTAAGAAGCTTATTTTTTAAAGTAACTAGTAACTGAAGCTGTCAGATAAAGTAAAAAGTACAATATTACCTTTTGAGATGTGGTGGAGTAGAAGTAGAAAGTGGAATGAAAAGAAAATACTCAAATTCAGTACAAATACTTTGTGTATTTAAGTACAGTACTACATTGTTACTGTCCACCACTGCTTGGCTTTGGCTACCTCAAACTTAATAATGGACTATAGATGTTTTTCTAGATTTTGGCTCTGGACAGAAAGCTATCATCCATCATGATGGTGAAAATGGTTGACCTTGAGCCACAGTGCTCTAAGTGGGAGCCCCCTGACCCCCCTGTCAGCATCACCTGGCATTAAAATGTGCAACAAACAATTACAACACAAAACACCATTTGATCGGGTCAATTATAAACTACAGGTGAAATGTAACTGCTAGTAAAAACTTGGGAGAATTGGTTGGGCCCAATATTTGAGTGGCTCCTCCTTTAACATACGTTATCTCACGCCAAATTTTTTTGATAAATCTTGAGAGGCCTGGTAATATATAGAGGATAAATTTCACTCTCAGAATTTTTATACTCAAATAAATTGTCAGAGGATAAATATAGTGCACTATACAGAATAGGAAATGGGGAGCGATTTCACACACACACAAAGCTAGCCTTTCTCTTTAGTTGCTGTATTTAGCTAGATTTGAGGCCAAATGTGATTGGCTGAGAGGTGCTCCACTGGGCAGAAGGGCAAATATGAATGAAATGAAAATGAAATGAATGAAAAATGAAAGTTTCTTTTAAAATATTAAAATGCATCATAATGCATTGGTTTTATATTATATTAGAATATTTCAATTTATTTGATGGAGGGGGATTTTCAGTTTGTTCTTCCCACTCATTACCCTGTGCATCAGCAACTTCTCTCCTGGCCTTTGCCATTTTGAAGAGCAAATTTTAAGCAGGGGAGAGTAAATTACCTGTAGGGAGATGACATTTCCATCTAATGTTCACTTTGAGGCAAAATTGGTATCTTCCCCAACTGCACAAGGTTAAAAAAAAGTCTGATGTTCTTTTTCCATTACATTTTCGTTTTTACCCCCCTCTCTCTCGCTCACTCACCCACTTTATTTGTCTGAGTCACACTTGCTTTCTCTCCTGCACACCCTTTTTCCTCTTTCATGATCCACGTGTGCTTTTTCAGCAGCAATCTATTACCTACTCCACATCTTCCTCCCTCGCTCTCCCGCAATCTGCACACTCTTTCTGGTTCCCCCTTATGTCTCTCACCATTACTCTCCTCCTCACCCTCACCTCTTTAATGCCTTACTTCCTTGTGTCTCTTCACCTGCGATCCGCTTTTCCTTATCTCAGATTTCCTCTCTGATTGGCAGATAAGTATATTTTTGGAGGACCTCCACAAGTCACTGCCTTCTCATTTCCTGGCTGAAATGGCTTTTCTGCCTGTTTGCACTGTCAGTGATCATATAGAACGTTCTGTGCATACAGCGTTGATTCCTATCTTCTCCACAGATACAGTAAAAGAGCAAGGGGTGATTCTGAGAGTGAGACACTAGTCACCTTTAAAGAATGGCGTTTTCATGTACTCTTCCCCCCAGAAATGTGTGTTCTTTGCTTCGGTTTTTGTAGTAAAAGGTCACAGATTTATTCTCTGAATGTGCCCAGCACTGTAGTGAAAGATACAATGTGAAAACTGTGGCATGTAATATTCTCCCTGCATGTGTCTGGGGGCCAAACAAATATGTTTTTTGTTTTCCTATAGACTTAAAGTTATGTATAGTGACTGATTTCTCATTGTTTCTACTGTGATGCTGCCTGCTGTTTAGCTGACGTCTCCACACTGCCACCAACACGTCACAGTGCATGAATACATGCCATAGACTGAATCAAGTCAGGATTATTGCTACTGACCAAACATCACTTTGCCTTAGAGCAGGGCTGTCAAATTTAATCACTGAAGGGGCCATCACCAAAATTTAAATGAGTTTGCGGACCAGATACCCAGAACATTCCTAGTGGGGTGATCAGGTTAGACCCAGTGATTGAATGGGATGGTAAAAAATCACCACTTCAAAGGGCCAGAAAATGGGTCTTCTTACCTTATTATATGTTATGTGGGTCACGCAAGTTGAAGCGACTGAAACGATGGAGAAGCTGTGTACCTGAGTATCTTTAAAACAGCAATAAGTCTAAATAGGATGTTATGAAAGAAACAACGGTGGACTGTGCTAATGATAGCTGTATCACTATAAGCTAGTTTAAACTAATTGCTCCACATTTGGTTTTTTACCGTTACATCATTTCTTGCAGGCTAAAATCAACACTTTGCCTTAGTTAGCAAGCTAACAATTAGCATTTCTGATGTTCACTGTGTTTTCACCAAATGATGCATTTGGGTGTCTGTTGGCTGTTATCCTTATGTGGAGTTTGTGTTGGAGTCTGTGTTGTCCTGGGAGCCAGATGTTTTCATTAGCTGCAGTGTTGTTGCTGTAGTCAGCAGGAGGCTCAGAAACGAGCGCAGGTCTACATCCCAACCCTGTTCCTTCACAAAAGAAGCAGAATAATGACTGTTACAAGCAAAAGAACGGGCATGTGCTTCATTTCAAATTGAGGTTACAGCCTGTTGACAAAAAGGAAGTAAAATAATGATTTAATAATTAAGTTTAAGTTTTTTCAAATGGAGTGGTACAAGTAAGTCTGACTTACTAACCAGCGAAAGTGGTCATCTGCTGCAGGAAATCTGTGAACCTTAGGCTACCTTAGGCCTCAGACACTGTGTGACTACAACACAGTGTCCTGAGTTTTGCATCATGACCTGATCCTAAGACTCTGTCTTGTAGTGGGAGCAAACACAAAGTAACAAAAGTAATATTTAACAATGTACTTTATCAAGCTGTTCACTCGCAACCTTATGAGCAACTTGAGGGCAATCTTTTTCAGGTATATACTGTCTCTTTCTATCCGTTTGTTATGCAGTGTGGTGCTATAATTTCTACTCAGGTCTCCAGTGGACTGTCATCATGGTACCAGAAGTGGTTACAAAAAGATTTATGATTCAACTCAAAAGCCTCTGCAGGTTTACTAGCACGCTGAGCTCTGTTATTGGATTATTACAGTTCTGATACCTACATATCAGAAAGGCCACAATTAAAATACAGAGAATGACAGAATCACAATACATCTGCTCCCACTAACTCACTAATAAAGACCACATTGTCTTGTTACATTGTGAGGAAAGCTGAGATTTTTTTGGAAGGTGCTTGAAGGATGTTGTCATCCCCACCCTCCCTGCCCTCTCAATTCAAGGTTCTCCGTGTCCTCTCAGTGCTCTGCCCCTGCTGAACTAAAGCTGTGAATCCTGTCAGCTTTCCAAATTGCACCGTTAAGCGCCCACTCCGCATTGTCACGGTGACACTAATGCACGCTCTAGGCCTGGATTCAGCCTGCCGCACCCTGGGTGTGGTAGAGAGCGGAGAGTAAGTCATCGTCCATTCTCTGAATCTATTGAGCTGTCAGGTCCGCCGAAATGACAGGATGTGACGGACTGACAGAGAAAGAGAGAGAGGGAAGCAGGGAGATGGGGAATATGAAACTGAGAAGAAAGAGAAGAGGGGCAGAAAGATAAAAGCAGAGTGAAAGACAGAAAGTCAGACAGCGCGGCAGATGGGGAGTTAAAAAACGAGAGATGAGAGACCAAGAGGGAGATGGGACAGCGAAGAGAGAGCTTGTTGAAAGGGAGAAGAGAGACAAAAAGATCAAGAAAGGCAAAGGGAAAGAGAGAGGACACAGAGAGTGAAATAGAGAGAGACTCAGACAGGAAAGGGGGTTATCTGTCATTTAGTTCCAGACAAGGTCTGATGGTTGCTCTCTGTCAAGCGCAGCATCAATATAATGGCGTGTTGGATGCTTGGTCTGTGCAGCCCAGCACAAAACTGCTGGTCTAATGGGAGACAGGCAGTCCATGCCAGGTCTGGTGTCTCTTCTGACCCAAAAACATCCAACAGCCTCATGAGTCTATGCACCTCTTTAGTTTGGTAGCTCAACTAATGATCATTTTATATTCGTTGTGTGATATTAAACCTTGATGATTGCACATATATGCAATTTAATGGCCGCAAAATGTTGAATGTGTTTTTGTTATGTTGTTGATGTTAAAACTAATTTTTAAGTGTGTGGACAACCTTGCACCAGAAGTATTCCATCAACTAGTAGAGAAACAAAAGAGCGTAATAAGAACTAGAGGCACAGTAAGTGGAAACTGTATAGCCGCAAAACATAGAACAACATTTGGTCAGACATCGTTTTCAGTAAGAGGCGCACATCTGTGGAACGCTTTACCATCCGAAATTAAAACACTGACCGAACTCAAGGTTTTTAATATACATTTAAAGCAATGGTTGAAACTGAAACAGCTCTGTGAACACTGACTGTACAGGATACAATACAATGCATATACACATGATGTTGCATATGTTAGCATGCACAGACATATGCACACTTTTGTGTTCTTGTATTGTTTGTTGTGTCTAGACTCTGTTTATAGTTATTTCTACATCTGCTTCAGTCCATATCTTATTTCATGTATGGGACGTATTTACTGTATGTATGTACATTTTAATGGTTGTAAATTTTAATACTCTTCAATACTCTGTAATCTCTGTTTTAATTTTATGAGCCTAACCAGGGACAGAGGTTGCAAATTAGTCATGGCTAGAAACCTGTATGTATGGCATCTACTTTATATTCTTTATAAAGCAATGTTCTATGCATTTGTCGCTGTCAAATAAACATTAGATTAAGAAAATAAAAATGAAAGCAGAAGCTTATCAAAACCTACCAAAAAAAGAGCCCTGCTGGCAGTGAGATGTTGCTGTTGGGTAGATTTGGTTTATCAAAGATTTACGCAAAACAACCCTACATAAAATAAGCACAGCAGAAACAAATTTGCCAAGGTCACATTGATTCAGTCTATATGTAGTGAAGTGGTGAAGGACTTATTTGGTGTCTGGGGATCCACAAATAAAAGTCACGTTCTTTTCTTCATATGTCCAGTTAACATTCAACACAGGGTTTTTTCACTTTTAAATATACAACACCACGACACCACTTATCCCCTATTTATGATCCTGTCCTTTCATCACTTCCCTAAACAAACATTCATTTTTGGCCCCAGGTGAGGATGCCAACGACAGTCTTTAAGACTTGGCTTTGGGTGTCTGCAACAGTCATAACGACTGTACAACATCCAGGAGCACTAACGAGCCAGTGGCACAGATCACTGTCGTGGAAATTATATTCCTGGTGAGGGGTTGAGCAAAGAATTGAGTTACAACCAACCGCACTATAGTAATAACAATAGTAATAATAAAAATAGTAAAAGAACATACATAAAAAAATTAAATGGATGAGGACACAATTTTCTGCCATAACAATCATCTTTGACAAGACCACATATGGAAAACAAACACCGGCCTCCTGTCCGGTTTCTGGCCCTTAATCCACCCCAACCACCTCCTTACTCTGTCTTTTCTGTATATACCTACCTTTACTGTCCAAAACTGACGCTACAGGGCTTCCCCTAATGTGTTGAACTATGACGCTATAGGGTTTCCCAGTGCATTGCAAACTGACGTTGATGGGTCTTGACCATGCATCCATATGTGACAAGTTGGGAGTGGGAGTGGGCTGGTTTTTTACAGGCTTACATGGTAATATGGTGCAAAATCAGACTGTGAGGAATCTAACTGATGATGATGATGATGATGATGATGATGATGATGATGATGATGATGATGATGTTATATTTTAGGCACCACAGCAGCTTAGCTGAAGCATTAGCATCAAACACACACCAATGACATGACACAACATGGCAGTCTTTGTGTTATTTGGAGAGACACCCCAATTCAGTCAAGAGTGTGTGCCATACCCAGAAATCAGCTACAAACAGAAATGGATAGGACATCTTCTGCTGCTGCTGTTACTATGCACAGGCATGTTGCTTTGACACTGTTGTCAGTCCATGGGTATTGGTTTTTAAAAATAGATATTAAGGGTTAAGGTAAGAATTAAGCCTTTGTATGTTAAAGAAGGATAATTTAGTTTCTATGTATGAACAAATTAAAAGTTGGTGTCCATTTGTGGGGGGGGTTTGTGCATGTATTTCATAGAACCAATGGATCATCCACTTTATTCTTCCCAGGATGCAGCAGGACCAAGTCTAACTTGTTTTTACAGCATCTGCTAGATGAATGCCAGAGCAGAAGGGATGAATGACAGGGTAACACCCAACCTGTCCACATGCTCTACTGAACTGTCTACAACCTCATCTAGATTTGTGAACTAGCAATTTTCAACGGTGGTACTAAAATGGTAATACAATAGATGGACCTGGAAGTAAAAGACACGTATTGTGTACGCTTATCGTTAGGTGACAATGAAGGGCCATTATTGTGGGTTAATATTTGATGACTTCAGTGATTATTGGGAATGTTTTGTCCCCAATATATTTGTAACATCATACACACATAGCATCTGTTGTTTCCTTTTAAAGTCTGGACAACACATCAGGATAATGCCCCAGAGGAGCAGCAGTTGTATCCATTTCCTCCTCAGATTCATCAGAAATCCAACAGTTAGCTCAGCAATATTTCCGTGTGAATGTGATCACAGACCGCTACAGAGAGCGGGGAGAGCAGCAGGATGTTAAGTCGGCCAATCACGCAAAGGAATTATTGGATCATCTTGTCCT
This sequence comes from Lepomis macrochirus, assembly GCA_024633595.2. Lineage (NCBI taxonomy): Eukaryota > Metazoa > Chordata > Actinopteri > Centrarchiformes > Centrarchidae > Lepomis > Lepomis macrochirus. Next base: position 31,364,410 of record JALXJV020000016.1, on the reverse strand, counting down.
TACTGCTTTTTTTGTTAAATTCATAACAAAAAAAGCAGTTGAATAGCTGAAGAGAGAGACAGGATATATGGGGGAGAGAGAGGGAGAGACTATAGAGCAAAGGGCTGTGGGCTAGAATGCACATTGATATTGACTACCAGCTATAAAAAGGGTGCTAGCCTCGAAAATCCAGCTGAATTCTAACATTAACTTAGCTCTCCTTATTAGCTAGGCTCCTTGAATGCTGGCTAACAACTTTTTTACACTGGGTCTCCGACATTGACAGTGTTGTGTTGACTTGTGCAGCGGTGCTCCATGAGGGAGAGAGAGAGGTATGGGTGAGAGAGAGAGAGAGAGAGAGAGAGAGAGGGACGAGCAAATGTATATGAATGTATGGGAAATACTGTTTAAACACTCCCTTTCTGTACGTTGACTCGACCATGAATGGATGAACGTATGTCTATGGTCTATCCTCGAGGGCAGTGTCTAGTGTTTTCTGTGCACCTGTTGCATGGATTTGGCTGTAATAGGGCTGCTGTAATTAGGAAATGTGAGGCCAAACCCTGTCCAAACAAATGCAGCCAGATTGATGCACCTACTGATTTTAAAGGGGCTTTCACACCTCATTTAGTTCAGTTGAATCACACTACAGTTAGTTTTCCCCCTTGATGCAGTTCATTTGGGCATGTGTAAATGCAGCAATCGTACCAAAAGCAGACCAAACTAACTCGCTTAGCTTGTGATGTGAAAGCAAACCAACCAATAATAGGATTTTATGATAGCAGAGATGTGACCTGAGCATTATTTCAAAAGCTAAACCAATAATAAATCCATCTGCTGACTCCACAATATGTTCAGCAATCTTATAATTGTACTGTATCCACCATGTATAACTTGTCAGCACAGGTATTTTCCCTGATTAATAGGTCAAAAGCTGTTAAAAAAGGAAGGCCAGTAGTACTCCCTTTACCTTGTCAGTTCATTAAGTCCATAAAACATGAGTGACAGCGATACCACAGTATACTATAAGGTAATAAACCCTGAATCATTCCTGTACATGTCCTGTTTTTACGTTATTTTTCATAATAGGTTATGTGGTCATTCTGTGGTCTAACGTTACTAATCATGTTTATCATAAATTATTACTTTGTGACCTCTTTGCGATACAGGTCAGAAGCATTAAAGTGCTGCATTCAGACACCGGAGTTTGAATTCTCCATGTGAGTCCTGATGATGCAGGATGACAGCATCCAAAGTTCTCCAATCAACAAGTTACGTGTAAGTCTGTGTAACGTCATGGTTACTCCTCCAGGTTTGGTTGTAAAACTGCAGTGTGAACATGAACCGGACAGCGCCCTATGTCAAGGTCTGGGTTGGCCTGTATTTTTTTCAAATGTGCATCTAGTGTATTCAATGAAACAATACCATAACATGCTTTACCAATAACTCATACTCTATGCATACTCTGACATAGTCTCAATCATGACCAGCCTCAAGGTTACAGGTGGAAAAGCAGAGACTGAACCATTAAACCACTGAAGTAATTCTTTGCTTGAGAGAGAGAGAGACACCGCCATTACAGTCAAACCCCTCCCCAAAAATAGTTTGTTTGTATATGTATGTTTACCTGTGTTTTGCTCTTTTCTTTGAATAAATAAATGAATCAGCCATATGGCCAGGCTGGACGAGATGGAGTAAACCTAACAAAGTGAATACATTTACCCCGTTTGTTCTCGTTCTTTTGTTTTAAAATAAAAAACAAGAACTGCAAGTGTGTGAAGATAAGGTATTTGAGTCAAAATTTCATTTGTGCTTTCATTCGCACTCCAAGGCACTCGTAGTTAGACCCATATGTGGTGACGTGCACCTGCTTCGTGTTGTACATGAAGACTGAGGAAGACTGTGAATTTACCCCTTAAAGTCTCCATCTGTTCATCATTTTTCATGGATACTGTGTGGTCAGACACTCTGTGTACACAGTACCAGCTGCCATGTGACAACCAGATTTCAGCACTGGGATAAAGGACATTAAATGGCTTTGTTGTGTCAGCTAATAGTCCATTTTGTTCCAACACTTACAAACGTGTGAAGGGCATCAGTGTAAACAGCTCTTACTCTGACTGATTTAAAAAAACATGCTATGAACTTCACTTACTTCTATTGTTTCTATTATACTCTCTCAAATAATTTTTCTTGAAACAATTCAGCTTGCACAGCTAGGCCATCATCTGAGTTTGGACACACACATCCACTACTGTCTTTCTAGTGACTTTGTAGTCAGTTTAGTCATTGATTTTTTTCTGCTAAAGGACCAAATCTTTTCTAAATATTTTTTTTAGTTGAAACTTAAAGTCACATACTGCTCTGAAAATAGCACAAGCACAGCCTTGCAATCCATGTATAGTAGTGATAAAATGTCTGCCTTCTCCTACCTAGTGTGTTATTGTATATTACCATGCTAACTGAACAACAATGCCACAAACTCTCTGGAGTCCTGTGAGAAAATGTTGTTTAATTTAAGCAGTGCGGGTGGTGACTGAAAAGTTTAAGGGGAACACATACCATTGGAAACTTGACACACAAACACAAACATCTGCATATTCAGCACTGTTATACTTTCCTACCTTGGCTTCCTTATCTGTCTTTATGATTCATTTAGGTGTCTGTTGATGTGTATTAAATGTGTGTGTTGCACTTAACTGTAGCTGCACAAACTTTAATGCTTGTGCTGCTGACAGCAAATGCAGTTGAAGTGCTTCTAAGGTTGGCTTTGTGTTCAGACTGAGAGCACAGTAAGAGGCTACAGCCATACAAGCAGCTCTGTGTGGCTGTATGTGGGCTAAGCAGTGCTTTGAGCTAAACGCTAATGTCAGCATGCTAACAAGCTCACAAAGACATTGCTCTCACACTGAGGTTCAGCTGCTATAATACCATGTTCACCATCTTAGTTTAGCATGTTAGCATGCTAACATTTGCTAATTAGCACTGAAAACAAAATGATGGGGGCTGATAGAGAATAGCGTTGCCACCCGTCCCTTAAAATACGGAATCGTCCCGTATTTGAGAACTAAATAGCGTGTCCTGTTTAGAATCTATACGATTGCTGTTTGTCCTGTATTTCCCAGTTGTCATTCATTTACAATGTAAATGAATCACATGTCTACATTATGGTGTGATTTGTTTATCAAGGTTGAGGTATACAGTCAGAGTGATATAGGCTATCTAATACATATCTAATTATCAAAATATAGTGCCTATGTAAAGAATACAAACACTAACCAATCTATAGAATTGCATCCTTCAGGACTATATAATTAACAACAGGCAGAATAAATACATTAAAAATTCATGTAAACATAAATACATAAATATATTTACTGACTAATCATAAAAATAGTGTTAAATTAAATTGAGAAAGTTTGTAGTTATTTTAGGTTATTTATGTGGTTTCATTGTTTGGATGGTTTTTACTGCAAACAATGACAAATATTTGAGCCAAAATCTTCATTAAAAGTTCATTAGGAATTTTTCATCCTGTCCGTCAACAGCCACATTGTAAGCATCGCAGCATCCACTGATTACGTGGAAAGAATATTTTCCAGAATGACCAACAAAGTGACAGCAAGAACAGGTGCTCTGTGGAGCTCATTAGGAGTGAGCTTTTGATCACTCTCAACTTTGAGCAGTCCTGTTCACAGTTTTACTGTAGCAGTTTGAAAGACAAGCAGCTACTCAGTGCTGCACGAGTAGTGTACTTCTGACAAGAAAATATTTATAAAAAGGAAGTAGGCCTAACACGCTCCAGTACTGCACACAAGGCCTACTACTTCTGGTCCACTGATGTTCATGATGTTCATGGAAAATCCTTGGCAAAAGTCTTTCCAATCGAATCATTTGTTTTAGCCTATAGTTCGTAAGTTATGGACATATTGATTTAATAAGTTAATAAAATATAGTTCACATTTCACACGTTCCTCTGAAAGCCTATTTACTTTGTGGTCTGACTGTCACACCTTGTTGGCTTATGTTTATAATTGTCCTAGCCTAAGGTGACCAGATTTCTGCAATGAAAACCGGGGACATTTTTGGTTTGGTGATCAGTATTTTATTAACAAATCTAATATATGAAATAAAAAAGGGGGATAACTGCAGTTTTATAATCTGTAAAATAAAACCCTCATGAATATGATCAAGTCATTTTGAGGCAGGATCTGCTTCTCAGTCAATAAGTAGAGGCTGCAATCACTTTCTGGAAGTGGAATACTGCATTACATGATTGGCCATTTACAGGTATTTCAAAAGGTAAAAATGACTAGATTGGTTGGTACACAGCTAATTAAATAATCTAGAGTCATAAGAACAACTGCAAAAGAGATCATGTTTTTATTTTATATATAACTCAGTAGAAAGTCATGTTAATTTTTGGCTACATTCCGTTTTCCAATATAAACAAGGATATTACACACAGGACAACCAAACACACAAGCTATCGGCAACAGCAGGCTTCTATTATTCCCTATAATCATGTAAATGTCCGGCCCGGTCCCTGGTTATTCCATTAAAAGATACGCTGAAGTGATGTTTATTTACACGTTATATCTGTTACATGCTGCACATGATCACTATTTGGCACGACACCTGTCTGGTCTGCTGTCCAGTCTTTCTGGCCACATAAAATCTGATTTCAGGTCTGTTAACACCTTATACAGTCTATGATTAACACACATTTAAAAACGGACATTTTCATGGACAGCACCAGGCGCAGACAGACCACCAAAACCGGGGAATGTCCCTGGAAAACGGGCGTCTGGTCACCATATCGTAGCTGTTTATTCAGCTATGACAACCACTAGACAGTTGAGTTGTGACAGAGAGAGACTGAGTTCCTCTGTTCACGCTAATTTCAATAGCAGGTAGCAGATTATAATGTCCATTGGTATCAATCTTAATGTTTTCCTGAAAACATGTTCTAAGTAGAGATGTCCAGATCCAATCACAAGATCAGAAATCGGCCCGATCACGTTGTTTCAGACTCGATCCGAATCAGACGTTACCTCCCGATCAGGACTCCGATATAAATGTATATATATATGTATATATAGATGTGCTTTGCAAACACTGTGGCACTTTTTTTTGTATTTGTTTACATGCCTGCCAGGTATTTTGAGGTGCTATTTGTTTTTATCTGAGACTTTTTTTATATTTACTGTTGCACTAAAGTCCAAAAGTGAAGAATTTATGTTTATTTATTTATCTAATATTTATTACTTGATTGTTCAAGCTACCTCACAGAAGTTCTCTGTTTGTTAACAGAGTTGTTGAATATTAAAATAATGTGAATTAAATAAAAAGTAAGGAACGTCCTGGATCTGTTTTTTCGATCTTCTTTATTCTATTTTTAAGTATAATAGAAGTATCGGATCAGGACTCGGTATCGGTAGATACTCAAAATCAAATGACTCAGACTCGGACTCGAGGGCAAAAAAACCTGATCGGAACATCCCTAGTTTTAAGTTATGATATAGGCCTACCACCACTGGCACATCATCGGGCCTGTGGTTGCTGGGCCCCCGAGAGTGCAGCCCCCGCTCCAGCAGACATCCCTTATTTTTCTGTATTGAAGGTGGCAGCCCTAGATGAGGATGTCATTAGTATGTGACAAATTAAAATGTTGAAAAGTCAAGGGACAAATGATATTGTACAACTGTCCAAACTCCCTGGGGACCATGAAAGGTGTACCCACTTTCATGGCAATGCGTCCAACAGAAAGTCAAGTAAATGTCCTATGATGCAGACAGTCATTGAGTCAGTCAAGATTTCAGCAAGAAGGATTTGAGTTGTTTGCTTTTTGGGAGGGGGAAGGGGTTGTCCATGTAGTCTCTGCCACCTTTGGTTTGAATCAAATTAGTGCTGAGATACATTTGAAGGTATTTTTTAGAATAGCTTTGCTAACACTCAGGATGTCAAGTGTGATGCAAGACTAAGGGGTTTCAAAGTGACAAGTGCAATAATAGTTTCCTCGGGTTTCCTCAGGCTACACAGCAAACAGTCTGACACTGTTACATGTTAAAATACATTTCATTGTTTTATGAACGTGTACTTATTCTGAGTGCACCACTCAGAATGTTTTTTATTAACTGAGCGGTTAAAACCCTTCAGTCGTCTGAGGACTGGAGTTGTATATATGGAATGATTACATCAAAGGCCAATTAAATCACACAGTGCTGTATTCAAATGTAGACTATACCTGATGTTTTAAAGTCCATCTTTCAATATCTGATGTTACATTTATCTTACTTATCTAAAGGAGAAGACTGTGATGTTTTTTTCACCACACAAGCTGCTGTGATGAGACATACAGTAGTCTATGAGACAGCAGTTTCACCCTATCGGCAGGCAAATACTGTCTCTGGGACCAATATTTGGCCCCCCTGACGATAGATTTACCTATTATAACTTGCATCCAAACCATTGTGTCCACATGGTGTTTCATAAACACTGAAAACATACAGGCCCACGTCTCCACAGCACCTGTAAAGCTACTCTGACTGACCCATTCAACAATACTAGAAATAAAAGTAAAGCTGTGTGCTATATTCATACTACATACTACATTTAAACACGTTTTGAGTTTTTGATGTGTTCACAATGGAAAAGTCATACAATTTACTATACTAAAAACACTCTTTAAATGTGCTGTTAATGGACACTGTTCTCCTGCAATTCAATATATGAGGAGATACTCACAAATGCAAAAAAAAAAAAAATTAAATTGCGATTATTGAACGATTATTTTGTTTTTGAAAGTTGTTTTTAGTTGTTATTGCTTGCCCTCATAGTTCACTGACAAGGTTTGTACTATAAATATGCACTTAATGCAAGTGATGCATTCTGAATATGCGCACAGTTGCACTTGTGTATACATCTTAGTATTGTAAATATACATTGTAAATATATATTTAAAGTAAATTTTTTACATTATATATGTTAGTTTGTGTGAATATGTCTGGTCTGTAAAACATTTTCTATCTATCTTCATAAATCCATTAGGTTATCTCAATGTTAATTGATTAGGTAATGGTGACATGCAGATTACAGATTACATTATGACCGCCGCTTCTAAAACTACTAAAACTCAATGATTTAATATCAAAGCAGAACAAATTATTTTTGACGTCAGAAATTTTAGTGCCTAAGCCTAAAATGAGAACGTGGTGACGTGACAGGTGCAGTTATAATAGCAGTGGAGACATGTCTTTTAACTGCAGTGCAATGTGTGTGCATAGTGGACGAGTGGACGAGCGAATGACAGAGCGAGCAGCAGAAATAAGTTGACAGTCTGTCCGTTAATAAAATTTGTCTGTTGTTTCTACAACTGCTGGAAAGTGAAGGTGCTTATGTCGGTTAGAGTGTGAATTTCTGAATTTCAGTTTTGATTACTTTTCAATTAATTGTTTAGCCCTAACTTGATCCGATTAAAAGTCATAGGACCACTGAAGTTATCAATCATCCTGAGGGGAACATGAATGAGTGTAGAAAATTTCATGGTAATCCATCCAGTAGCTGTTGAGGTATTTCATTAAAAACAGTTGTTGAGATAAGTGGTGGACCGACAGACTGACTTTGTCATCTCAGCATCACTAGCATAGCTGAAAACATGGCCCATGGTTGACCTTAATTCCCAACCCCTGCACTACACCATACTTGTGGTGTAAGTGGGAAGTTACGTAATTTTCTTGATTAATAGTGTTCACAAGAATGTTTTCACACACAGACAGAAAGAGACAGATGCCACCAAGACAGCATAATGTCCCGCATATGGTGTACCAGTGTGGCAAGACATGAAAACTAAAGTGAAATGAGTAAGAAAGAGAGACTGAAGAAAGAAAAGAGGGGAGGAAGTGGAGGTCAGTGTGCAGTCTGTTACATGCGCCTAATTAGTTGCCTCACAGAGCACTCAAAGATGGAGAGACAGGGAGCCGAGGAGTTTTAAAGTAGAATTTGCTACTGAGCTTTTCATAGAAACACATCTAATAAAACAGCTTTAACTGCTGCTGTCCTCGCTAAGCATTTGGAAACTGTGATTTTAGCAGTGGTAGTAGTAAGGCAGTTAGGGAAGACGTCCAGAGATGACACTACTAGCCAGGTGAAACTCTCCTAAACAACGTCACATCTGATTCAGTGTTGCCTTAAATGTAAAGTTATGAAATCTGTCCCAGCATAGAAAGCATAGAAAGCTGGTGTAAGGAGGCACAGAGGGAGAAATGGAGGGGGAAAACGGAGAGAAAGTAAATTAGGCCTGCTTGGACATGACACCTACTGTTGTGCATTTATTTACCAAATTGTGTACACACACACACACACAAACACACACACACACACATATAAATCCACCCATACATATACACACAGACCCACACATGGATGCACAGGTGTAAGACACAGTTACAGACAGGCACATACAAGCACACACAGGGTGCTGAATATGGTCCAACGCTGTAGTTTAAAGAAGTGAATTTAAAGTATTTGATGCATTTTGACTATGCTGCTACCAGGAAGTGGCATCAATTACACTATATTACAACTTGAACTACCTGGTTGACGGCTGATGGTGAAAACGAAAATGCCCCATTTTTTTATTTCAAGGAGGATGAGGGAAGAAAAGTAAAGTAGGAGATGGAGTGGTTAATTCAAAAAAGTGTCGTCAGGGTGGCATTAAAGTGCTATCAAACATCACGGCTGTAACCTTTGGAAATTTTTACTGCGATGTTATCATGTCACTCTAAGTGAAAATTAAGACTGGTGAGGGATTTGGCTGCATCAGTTTCTACAATATCGTCAAGTCCTGGGATACATTGTGTTTGCTGCCAGGACAAACAAATATTAGACATACAAATGAGGGACGTCTGAATAAATGAGTAGAGAAACACGACCAATGCAGGTGGTTCTATAGTTACCAGATCCAGATCAATCCAGCTAAACATGTTGACAACACTCTCTACCACCATCATCAAAGCGATCTTCACCGGTGCTTCTGGTTTTTGCCGTCATTTTCTTAAAGCAACACTATGTAATGTTTGCTAAACAGAAGCCACTGTGGCTGCAGTTGACTTTAATTAAAATATAAAGATAAATGCTAAAATGTAATGTAACAGATCTTAGAAAAGTCCGATCAGCAGTATTTGTTTGCTAACATTTGCCAACCTAACCAAGGAAGTCTGTAGCAGCAAAAGCCCTGAGCGAAGTGAATTGAGCAAGATGGTGTTATTTCTTCTGGATGATTTGCTATAAAACTTGGTACAGATATTTATGTTCCCCATAAAATGAAGTGTCATAACGATATGATCTCTTTTTGTTTAACGCCATAATCAGGCGAAAATAGTTTTTTGTCCAATACTTTGGTCTATGACCAAACACCTGCAAAACTAATGACTTGACTCTAATCTATCTCAGTTGTACTTTTTGTTCATTGTAAATTAGCAGTTGCTAACATACTAAACTACCTGTTATAATGTTATAAATATAAATATGCTAACATTGTAATTGTGAGCATGTTAGCCCGACTCTGACCTTTCTGTTTAACACGACAAAGCTTAGAAGGGGAACAAACCTAAAGCCAAAGACTAGACGCCAACTGACAACAGTGGTTATATTGAATTGGTCTGATGAAACAGCGCTGGCTCCCATCTTCACTGGCGATCTGAAACACCGGGTGAAACAAAATACTTTTCCTGTGATGCTATATGATATTACTAAAGATAATTCAGCTTTAGATCAGGAAGGATCTCCCTTCAGTACTAAATATACTGATCAAATGGAATCAAAAATATTTCACTCATGTTTCTCAAATAGCCTCTAAGTTGCTGAGAGGTGCATAAAATGGATTTTGCTGGTCAATGCCAAAGTTTCCACTGGTCCTCTCATCATTTGTTAATTAGTTATCACTGTAATTATATAATATTCATGGCTACATTCATACATTCATTTGTGTGTCTAGTTGTTATTAACTGTGTGTTTAATAAATGTATCACGGATAAAGTCGTTGCTCATCATTTTCTGGGACTTACTTTCAGTGGCTCTATATATCTGTTCCTTTATCTCTTGCTACCTGATTTTATTTTAACTCCCTCACCAAACTAATTTGAGCATTATCTCTTGACTGATCAGGAGACACGGCTTAGTGTTTCACTGGGCTGAATTTTAACTACATGTTAATTGTTAATGGTTCAATGGCTGCTGTTTCACTACATATTGGCATAGACGGCTGGCATATGTTTAAACACAGGAAAGTTTTGCGTCAGTGTGTCTCAGAAAGGACAGAGAGAAAGTGGCATGTAGTGGAATGTAGAATCACACAAAAGTGAAATCAACCCTGCACTGCAGTACTGTCTATACATCCACAGGGAGGTCAGGGGTCAGTCTGCTGCAGAACTGCAACTGTGGAGTCAGTGGAGATTCTGTGGTGACAGACTGCTCAGCAAGGTGGATGCTTGCTGTGGGCTGCTTGGTTTGAAGAAGGTGTATCTGATATAAATAGCATTAGCCAGCTCTGTATGGCCCCTCAAGAGTACATACCTTCCATAAAGGAGCATACTTTCCATTCCATAAGTATTCTACCACCATGTAAAATGAATAAGTCATAAACAGAGAAAGTCTGTGCTGATGTCAACAAGAAGTGAAAATTCCCAGATGTCATTGTGCCCGAATGCTAACGGATTTAGCTGTCACATGTTTCTTCAGTATCACTTACAGTACAGTATGGTTTACCCTTTCAGTTAGTTACATAAGAAATAGCAACTTACTTTCAGGCAACATGGGGACAAAATGCACTGTGCTTCACAGAATCTGTTGCCGACAGTCAGGTGACAAAATACTCCGAATATGGTTCCCCCGCTGCCAGTCCATATTCCCCTGTTGTAAAGTCTGGCACAGAAAGTTGAACAGAAAATATGCAAATGATAAAAGCTGCCATTCGTCAACTGCTGTTAGCAGTTTCCTCTCTGTGTCTGTCACGAGCCGCAGGGGGAATCATTTCAGCTGATTACTATACTGTGTCAGATGTCGTCATTAAGCCAAATCAAGAAGCAGACAAGAAAAACCAATAGGGAGCAAAGAGGAGGGGGAAAAAAGAATTAGAAATGGAAAGAGAGGAAAAGCGATGCATAGAGGGAGAACAAGTAGTGTGTGTGTGTGTGATCAAGAGGAGGGAAAAAAGCAATTTTGAAAAGTTCATTGAGGTTTGAGGTTTTTATGACGAGCTGCGTTGGTCTTGACGGCAGGGGATCAAAGGGAGCTATGTGTCACAGGGGCAGACAGCGCCTTTTCAAGGCCTGTCAGCCTGGTAGCATTTTAAGTCATAGTTATTTAGTTTGCTTGGACAGATACAGCACTAAAGGAGAGGGGAGGAAGAGACAGCACGAGCACAACTGGCATATGGATTGAATGGCACTGAATTACAGCAGGCAGTGAAGATTTATGCTGCCGTTTTTGGGCTGTCAAAAGCTCAGAGGAGCCAACTGTCAATCAATCACAGAATCTTTTTGTGGATTATTTGCAGTTGTCTGTCACACTGTTTTTAAGATTTAGGTGAATAAGATCATCCAGAAACAGCAGTGGGCATGAACAGAGCTAAAACTATTTGTCATACTGATGTTTTCACCTGATCATTACAAAATAAAGACAAAAGAGAATCAAGAAAACGCCAAATTCCAGCCAAAATACTTACAGTATATAATACCTTTAATTACTGGATAGCTGTAATTGTGAATGGGTGATGACAGTGGCAAGAGTGTGTAAAGTCACAGGTTGTCGCATCTGTGCTCTGTAATAATGTCACTTAGACGGAAGGAGTCATTTCAGCAAATTCAGGTGGAATGTTATTCACAGTTAGTGATGAAAAGGGGGTGGAGGGGTGCACTTCTGGGGTTAGGCAGTAGACCGGAGGCAGCCACTACTCTTTTTCTGCCCTGTCCGTCAGGTTTTTTGGTCACTATGTGACGCCCACCTGTTCTCTCTCTCCCCTGCTTGCTAATCTCTGTCTGCGGAGACAGAGCAGGGAGAAGCTCCTGTTAATATTAAACTAGTGCTAAACCATACAGTAGCCCATATAATCTGAAATTATAATGAATACACTAACATTATCCCAGCCAATACACACGCTAACGTGTGAATAGGAGGTTACCGGTGACATTCCTCAGTCGTCCTCAAAGCGTTAGCTTTGTTAGCCCTACCAGCTAAAGATGTGCTGAAGATGTAGTGATGTTGATGTAAACACATTCTGTATCTCTGAAGCATTCAAATCTGGAAAGACAGCAAACTCACTATTGATGCACGCTATTGCTCTCTGTGGGCTCCTTCAGCAACACACACTGTGAAACTCGTTGGCACTAGCTAAAAGCCAAAAGGACGCAGAACAAATGTAGAGCTGGTAGTCTTTCTGTTGGACTAGTCAGTAATTTTTTATATTTATTAGCTGATTTCTGTGTCTTGTGTTGTTGCACTTGCTTGATGTTTGGCTGTGTTAGCAGCAAAATCTGCCAGAAAATTTGACAGACAGAGGTTTGGCCGCTCGCTATAAATCTTGAAGTTAGCAAACTTACTAGGTAACAACCTTGAACATCAGTGACATTACTTGAAGTGTTGGTTGAGTTGAGTTGGTCTCTGTCTAGCTTTGCTGAATAGCTTGCAGTTTAAGCATCATTATGCTGCTGCTGAGGGAGAGCGGTGCCGGTGTAGTGCCTGAGCCGGGCGAGCGGGCAACATAACCAGGCCCAGCAGCTTCTATGGACGTAATATTGTATTATCAGCTAATGGCAGAGGTGATAGAGACTGAAGAGGATGTTGACGACGGAGGAAGCTAGGAATAGAAAAAAACGTCTCTGCTGTTACTCACTCAAATGTCCACCTGTGGGTCCTGGGGACTCACTATTCGCTACTCACTAGTGTCAGCTAAATAAATAATGAATTGAAACGGTCAAATGAAGCTGTCAAAAAAACTCATCAAAATCAGTGGTAGCTGTTCAATTTCTAATTTCCTCAAACATTGGTATCTTGTCTATTTAATGTAATGTTAATCTCAATTATTCGACAATTATTGGATTTATTATTAATGTTGTAGAGGACAGCAGAACAGGAGATAAGAGAATCCCCCACACACACTCCACAAGTATGGTTTCCCTAGTAAAAACACTTCCACCGCTGTTCACAGTTGTGTGTATCTTAGTCATGCTAGTGCCATAGCTCCAGGGATGTCAAAATACCTGGAAAACTGCTGTGAAATTTTACTTCAAAAGACATAAATATAATAAATATAATAAATATTCATTTACATCTGCTACCGTCATGTGAAAATTAGGAGTTGGTTCATTGAGAAAAACACTTGGTAGTGCTAATTCTCCAGTATTTTCTCATTTTAAATTTCTGGCAGTTTCAATATATAGAAAAAGGTTCTTGTTACTCATGAAGGAATAGGAATAGGAATTTGACATATACTGTGTTACTGTGAAGAAAATGACATCAGGTTTTCAGTTGCATGAAATGAAAATCAGGCTTTCATCTTAACACACTTTAAAGCACGTCTCTCTGCAAGTCTGTTGATACATTTTTAAAAATGTAGTGAATGTGTTCTGTTAGATGGCTATAAAGCTCCAGAAATGCCTCTCAAAAAACTAGTGCTATAGATTTTCCTCATCATGACAGTCCCGTAAGATTTCCCGTAGGTGTTCAATTGGGTTGTGACAGGCTGGTTGAGAAGGTCGGTTCACATCATGTTTATAATCATCAAACCCTGTGTGGACGCATCTGCATTCATTATGTCTCTGTACCTATTTATTCAGGTTGTTTCTTTAATTTGTCAGTACGAGCTCGCTGATGGATTGGTAGAAATCCATCAGCAACCTCATCCTATCCACTTATTTCACTTTGGCTTCACCAGCACTGCTTCACTCTCTTTGGCTCTCTCTCACTCTGTCACAACACACACAAACACAATGCTGCTGTTTAGAAAATTACATTTTCTTAAAAGCATTTGGTTGCTGCTGTTCAACTAGTTTAGTCTCTCCGATGGAGCCTGCTGGCATGGGGTCTGTGCAGCACAGCAGGGAGGCTGTTAAGGGAGGAAATGAAGGAAAGAGCTGGGCAGTCACACAAAGCCTATCATCTTGCTCAGTGTGAACAACACCTCACATGGCACTGTCTGGAAGCAAGGTAGCCAACCGCATGGCTTTGATGCCCAGACTGTGACCTATAATGTGTATATGCTATGTTTCTGTCAGAGTTGGCCAGTGACAGCAGTGAATAGTTTTCCACTCCTTCCCGTCGCTGATAAGGTTTGTCACTGTCAGGTTAGTAGATTCATCCTCTGCACTGGAATGAGCAATAAGTCTTCATTTTTTGGGTTGGAATAGGAGACCTACAAGCACTTGTTATTTATTATAGTCAGAGCAAATACAAACCCACTTTGCATTAATTTCTCACAGCACTTTGTGAGTCAGAACAGTATTTAAGATCATTTTGAATAATATTTTTTACATTAAAATACAGATTAAAAACGGTAACTTGCTGCATTTATAAAGCTCAATTATCCAAAAAGCACAATTTCATTTACCCAGGCACACTCACACCGAGTGGCAGCGAGTTACCAGGTGCTAGTCTGGAACAACCTATGTCTGGGTTCTGCGTCTTAGCCAAGGAAATGGAGAAGTACAGTCCATTTACATGACCGACAGTAAACTGATGTGCAGTAAACTGCGTTGAAACGGTGATGCCATTGCTAAGCATTGAAAAAAGGAAACCATATAGTCAAACAGTGACTATGAAAATTTTACCTGAACTGAATGAAACAATAAGATAAACATGCTGTTGTCTACTTTTAGAAGTGTGTAATCCTAAAAATAATAACAATTTTATTCAGTTGTAAAAGTTGATTTATTTAACACAGAGACTGAGGCACAGCTACTTGGTAAGGTTAAATGTTACTCAAATGCTTGTGACAGTAATATGTGGTCTTTGTTTGTGTGTTTTCCCTTGGTGATAAAAGTGATATTTATTTGGAGACTGACTTCTTGACAATGCGTTCTCTGGGTTTATGTAGTCAAGGTTTCAAAAGTTGCATAAAGCTTTGAGTGACGGTCAGGCCTTCTTCGGACAGTGTTATTGTGCGATAAACATCACACAGCGGGGCATCAAAAGGCCAGTGATTTGAGGCAGGAAGCGAGAGGAGAGCGGCCTTCGGTGCTGCTGTGGCGATGGGGTAATGGAGAATGAAATGATGTCTGTCCGAGGTCATCACAGATGGAATGAGCGCAGATAAAAGAACCAATTCTGGGAGCAGCCGTGTGAAGAGACAAGGCTCACTCAAAGTTCACGTTTACCACACTCCAAACAACTAATTTAATAAAACAAGTCAAGAAAATCTGCCAACGTTAAACAGCTCTCAACATTCTGAACATTGCTATTCTTGTTGCAATGGAGACAAGCATCAAATGGGATTTTGTTATTTTGTTCTTTGAAACTATGATCAAATATAATCATAATAATATCCCTATAGGGGACTTGAAGGTGATTAATTGGCAATTTAGCAGGGAAAACACATAGAATATTAATTTATAGCAAAATAAATTCAGCAAAAACAGTTAGGATATTAACACTAAACATAAAAAGATTTAACATACAGACCACTGACTTTCTTTTACAGTATCTTCCAAAAAGGTTTCGCTAACCTGAACGCTTGTTCAAAGTTGTTAAAAAAAAAAAATTATCTAAAAAAATTTAATCTAGTGCAATGCGAAAAGGGTCACTCGTAGTGGTAAATAATCAACCAGCTCTGCAGTTCCCCTCAGCCCTGTAGCTTGCTTTAGCGTCTTTCAGCTCACTGTTTTGGTTTTCTGGCCCACAGCTTTACTGTTTTCCTCCAGTCTCTCTGCACTCATACAATCAGAGGGGCTGTCGCATGCAGACTCGTTCTCACATGCACACTAGAAAACGCGATGACGACCTCACAAGAGCAGGATAAGAGCTCCTTTGTTTGCTGTATTTGGCTGAACAAGTAAACGTCAAAAAAGGAAATGGTTTGTGCGACTGCAAATACAAGTATTAGTGTGTCTTTGTACCTTACAGACAAATTATAGTGCTGCCCATGTCCGCCCGATACATTCACCCATCAACCTCTCCTGACGTCCTCTGCAAGACATTTGGTGGCAGTATTAGAATGTCATACTACTCCTTTGCTTTCTTTATGGGTTGCTATCCAGAGCTTCTTATCTTGAAAAACACCACCCCCATAGTAGGGTGATTTAAAGCTTACTGAACAACTGGCGATCAACTCATTTTTATTTAACTTATTTGAAGAAACCATCTCTCTGAAAAGTCCCCCCTCTGCCACCAGGCTCAGTAGGCATGCCTTTACTGCACAATACTCTTTGTCAAAGTTTTCCATTATCAACGTGTCTTGTGTGCTCACACAGAGACAGAGGCTTTCAAATGTGCAATGAAGAACGGAGGGGTACAGGAAAAAGAAAACTGATGTGGGGTCCACATCTGATGGATTAGACTGCAGTGTGTGAACAGAGGAGTATGTTTGAAACTGGTCGAATGTTGTACAGTAATGACAACAGAACAAATAATCAGCCCTTAAAGTAAAAGCAGTAGTCCTCCTCACCTGCATTGAGGCATTAAGTAGGTAGGTGATCTGTGGCCGAAGCACTTTCCACTTAGACGTGTCTTAAAAAATGCCAATGTGTGTATTTCTGAGCAACATGATGAAGGAAAACATTACATTCTGTAAATTTGCCAACAGTGTTCATCAACTGTGAAACCATTGGATGTCTGCTGGCTGTTGCTCTGCTTGTATGTTCTATTCTTAAGGAGATGAAAAACAAATTGACACATGTACATGTGTGGATAAAGGCCACACCCCCTTGTGGAGCAGAAATTATCAAGCGCATACTCTTGTCAGCTACAGGAAAAGAGGAAACGATATAAGCTAAAGGATAAAAACAGCAATAATCATTTCCGCGCCTACAAATGTGCTTGTTAAAATCTGTGCAAATCACCCACTGCCTATGAACTTCAATCAGCATTCTCTACAAAGATTCAAAGTGCATTGATGTTTCTTCACTTGCCACCCATGCTTTTGCAATAAAAAAGAAAGCAGCACAGAAACAATGTATCTCTTGTGGCTTTCTTGCATATTGTTGTAGTCATTTGGCTGCCAGATATTCTCTGTGTGTGTAATAGTCCCCAGTCAGCTCTCTCAGTCAATCCATTCTCTGCTTTCTGTAATTTTAAAGTTAGTCCCCATCGCTACCCTTACCAATAAATTAGACTTGCTTTCAGAGAAAAGCCTACAACTGGTAAATACTCCTCTCAAACCTTGCAAGAGACAAAGAGAGTATCTACAGAAAGAATATATGAGCATCGATCGGCCCTCGTGGCCATGTCTGGTCTCCACAATAGCACGCTATTGATGTGCTGGAATTGCTTTTGAAGGCAGACAGATTGATATAATGGTGTGGTGCGGGTCCTCAAGGGCTGGGCTGTCAGTGCTGAAGTCTGATTCACTGACCTTGGGTCAATCTATCCATTTGCATTGGCCCTCTTTGGTGTTTGTGCTGAGGTCACTGAGCCAGCAGACATGCGGAGTCCTCTGAGATTGGCTGGAGTCCTTCTCTGAACCAGGCCCAAACAGGAAATGGACTTTTATTACTCTCGCAGTTGATTTTCACTGCAAACAGGTTAATGCCATTGATTTTGTGTCTTCTGTAAGTTGTAACTGATGTGACAGGGTTTTCCAGCACTGACTCTCCTGCCTGAACACAAGAGCTGTGTCTACTCAGGTGAGTAAATGCCAACGCGGATCTACAGAATATATATCTCTCTTTTTTTTCTGCAAATTTTTGCCCTTTTTTTGGAGAGACAGAACTGTGGATAGTAAACAGAGAGAGAGATAGGGGGCGACACTCAGCAAACGGTCGCTCTACCAAGTAAGCTAACCAGGCTCCTATCCCAGTCTTTATTGTCCCTTATTGCTTAAATGTAAATGGAGCTAGGTGCCAACTGCTCATCAGAAACAGAATACATTCACACACACACACACACACACACAACACACCGATAGCACAGCCATCAGAAGCTTCAATAGATTAACTGGGCCATTGTTTCTTTCTGTAATAATTGTATTCAAGAATAAAGCGGTCATTTAAAAGCAGCTATATGTAGGGATAGGTATCGCCACTTGATACCTTTTATGGTATCAACCAAAACAGCCCAGTATCAAGTAGTATCGAAACGTCTCCAGTCAAAACAGTTCGTCAATCGATACTTTTTGTAACCGGATCGCGGCAAAAAATGACTATTTGTATGGTTTCACGTGCAGCCAAACACACAAAGCTACACACTCCTCTATATAATATTTAAATTATTTTAATGTGTTAATTTTTTGTTTGTTTGTTTGCTGTATCCTACAGCTTACTGATGAATTAATATGCAGCCACATTTGACTTTTCTATAATGAAATAAAGCAATTTAAATAAAGAGGTAATAAGAAACCCCTTTAACTGAGTTTTAAATAGTTATATTATCAAGTCTAACTTAATTTTTAAAGCTTTAACAGTAAAGTTATTACCCAACCTGTTCATTGTGAACATCAGTACCAGTTTACAGATGAGTTTGAGGTTCAGCTTCGACCTACCATAGTTACTGTGAGCACAGTTTGCTTTACAGATAATTAACGACATTACGGGTGTGCTCATTTTTTATTTTACCTCCAAATAAAGTTGTACGTCTGAACATTTGAAAGTATGTCATATGTTCTCAGATCTCAAAAACTGTTTTGGTGAGTGTAGTGTTACCATTAGTTGTAATATACCAGAATAACCATTTAAGAATTTCTTGCTTGGAATTAGATAAGAAGTTCAATACTATATCTGTCCACTAAATAAGAAACCAGCAGTCAGTTAGCTTAGCTTAGCCAGGCTGGAATGTGCATGTTTTATCTTGTTTGTTTACACTGTACATAAATCAAAGTTTGTGGTTTAAGGGGGCTTATGTGCCAGACTATTTCTTGGCCAGTGATTTTACACAAGTCCAGCAGATAAGTCCATGAAATTCAATTTAAGTTTTTGTACAACTTTAACAGTGGTGTCAATCTTCTCATCTAACTCTTGGTAAGAAAGTAAATAAATGTATTTTGCAAAATGCCAAACAATTATTATTACTTTAATTCTAAAGAAAAATGAGTAACTCAACCAGTTGGACCTAAAGGCAAAAATAATTTTTGAGTTTATCATCACTGGCTTTCCCGTACTTTGCATTAAGTCTGCTGGGCTCAGTTGTGTTGACTACATTGAATCTCAAAGATGAAAACTGTCAAAGTAGCAGAGGCCTGAGGCTGGCAAAGGGATGCAGCCTTTCTGCTCATGTCAAGTGCATTTGTTTGAGTGATGGTGTGGTTGTTGCTTTCAGCAAGTGATGTTTGTTGTTTCTCTTTTCTTTTCCTTAGTTTTCAGCCAAAATGTGTTTGTCCTCTTAAAAGAAGGGGGATCACACCAGACAAGAACTAATATCTCAAGCTGCAAACAGTCATAGTAGGCGGTCCGTTTTTTTTCCTTCCAAAATGAAAGGACAGAATGAAAGCTCTGACCTTATACGTGGTCCTCGGCGGAACAGAGCTCATGAGATTGTTTTCAGCTTCAGGCGCTTTACTTTGTCTCTGTGTATTTCTCAGCTTTTATTTCACTTTATTTCCCCCGCTTTTGATCTCTCCACAATCTACCTCTCTCTGTCCACACAGGGCGCCGCGGCTACGCCCAGCGAAGAGCTGTCCGTGGCTTCATCCAATTCTGGATCACGTTTAGTTCCTCGGGGCTCGTTTCACTCATGTGATCTTTAAACCTTCCTCTTCGGAACTTCTTTTCTTATTTAATATGTTAGACATCTTGGAAAAAATAAAGTTTTCTTTCTTTCAAGGTATTCTTTGTAAAAATGTTTCATTTTTAATACCCCTTAATGTGTATTTCTCATTACATCATACAATATTTTACATTCATTATTGGATGTCTTTGCAAGCTAAAGGCACTGCAGTGCTGTGTATGAGGAAATACCTGAGCAATATTGAGGAGTTTGGGGGTGCAAGCTAATTATAATATCAAGAACAGAGTCTCCTTGAAACAAAGTCTGCACTTGAAGTAAAGGAAAGATGTCTGCCCACAGAGTTTTACTGTTTCCTGCACATGACATGTGAATGAATTTATTTTAAGTTGGGAAAATATAAATTTGAAGTTGCACTCTTAGACAGGAGGCAAAAGAAAGATATACCAAGATGTGTATGTGTGCGTGCGCGTGCGTGTGTGCGCGTGCATGTGTGTGTGTGTGCATGCGTGTAAGTGTCAGGCTGCTGACAGAGTTCAAATTCACAACAGGATTCGTCAGTAAGGCGATGTTTCCACCTTGGCACTATGCTGGTGCATAGTTTTTGCATGTATGTTTTGTGTGCATCTGTGATAACACAAAGTGCTGACATGCCATGTGGCTTTGATGTGAGCCTGCTTGTGTTTTGATGTATGTGTTACTAGGTAACATGGGTGTAGGGAAATCAGAATCAACATATGGTTTGCTCAGCACATCATGGGAGTTGAAAAAAAGCATTCTGTGAATTCCAAAAACTTTGGAGAGATTTGTCGTTTACTTCAAGCTCCAGAATCCATGGTTCGATGTCACCAGTCAGGATTAAACTACAGCGCACAGACCATCCAACCTAAAAACATCATTTTTGTAACCTGAATTTATGGTAAATTGATTTCTTGAAGTTTCAAAGACAGCCTGAGGGTTGGGTATCAAGGATGAATCTCAATTTATTTTATAGATACAGTGCGGATAAAAAACAGCAATCAACTAATGGTGGGAAACTTTTTTTTTCCACAACCGGAATGGCAGCACCTCTTTTTTTAATCTGTCAGAGAGGCTCGTGCAGACCAGTCTTCCAATCCACAAACATGATCCCTTGCCATTTCTCCACCGTGCAAACGCTACCAGATTCCTGACCAAAACACAGAGGAAGCTTCCTGCAACTGAACCCAGTACATTGCGTATCGTTAGTGTCAAGTCAGCTCTCAAATCTAAATGTGAAGTGTATTTGGAAGAAATTAGTCTAGTACATATTACTATATTATATTAAATTTAAAAAAAAAAAACGTTTTGAAGATTTGCCCTTTTTAAATGGCATGAGCTCCCATCAGGTTTAACTTTGATAAATAGATTACATACATACAGATAATTCAATGAGGGAGTGTATAACCATATGTATAAAGGTTAGCAATAGAAAAAGACTGGTGGTTAACATGAAGTGTCTATATTAATATAAAGAGTACCCCTCTGATTTAGCATTGCAACTCATTACACTGTCAGAGTAGAAATGTCAAATGGAAAGTTTAATACAAAACGGATCTAAATCAATAGAGCAGAACCAGAGATATCGTCTTTTTATTCATTTATTGTGTTATGCTAATAGTGACTAATATAGCCTTGAGCCGCCTTGAGCCACTAAAGCCACCCAAGCAGAGATGAGGAGCGAACAACAGAGGTCCTATAAGCTCACTTTCTCCCAACTCCACACCTCCAGATGTTTTTTCATTTTCAAACCTGTAGTCGTCAGCCCTAGCCTAAACTGACGCTGTCAGTTTATCAGATTTCTTGCAGCATCCTTTAGTGTCACAAAAGGCTTTATACAACTTTTTTCATATATTCAGTAGTAAACCCCAAGACCTGCTGTAAACACAGTTTAATGTGTAATATCAGTGCAGTTCCCTTTTAAACTCTAAGCCCTTGAATATATTAGATAGTACAGGATTCCATTAGAGACTCTGTATTGGTGGTGGTGGGGTAAAGCCAGCAGGTGGTTGATGGAAAGTCTCAACTGAATCTCCTGGTATGTCCTGGAGGACCTGATGGTGCTGGGAGGTGGTGCGCTGCACAATAGTAGGTCTGAAAGACAGAATCACAGGATCGCAATCACATTAAAAGAGCAGCTTCAAGCGTTGATATGCTGGAGGAATGTGAGCAGAAAGATCATTGGTCAGACACTGTGAATTTGTTAATGAAAAAGACTGTGACTGGCTGTGAGTCAGTGGAAGTGTTGGAGTAGATTAGAGTGAAAAGAAATAACGGAGATACTCCAATAGAGGACTGAAGGCAGAGGGTGAAATATTTCCTTATTGAACTTTTGCCAAAGCAAAAAGGATGTCATGTTTTTACACTGTCAAACATTTTTCATATTGCACAAGTCTTATAATCTGTCTTTACTGAAACAGCAACACCAAGGACAAGCATGTCTGCATCCTGAGGGAAGACAGCATTTAAATGTGAAAGGCTGAAATTAAATTATATTTATTTTGTCTGTTACAAGATACATATCGGCTCTGTAAATCACATCGTCCTGTGTTCTGTATTGAGAAAAAATAAGAAAAGGGAGGTTTTATATTGTTTTCATGATGGCACCTCTAGGTCGGCTTTAATTCAAAGGAATAACCTTTCTAATATCTGCTTATGTAGATAGAGACCGTATTCCTGTAGAGCCAATCAAATCTTGTACAAAGCAGGAACATGAGCGTTCTATTGTAGACAGAGCACTGAGCCAGCAGACTAGAGCCACAGACTTTGAACAACAACCCACATTAGCTTTCCTGCTAAAGTCCCCTCCTTATCTAGCTTAACAAACATTAACACATTTTTGTCTTGCATCTTAGCTTGTTGAATGAGCCAACAAATAAACAACTCACTATTCAGTGACACTAAGAACACACTGTCTGCCCACGACATGTAGCAACAGTGCAAGTTTGATTGACAGCAACTGCTGCCAATCAAAAACAGACACCATGTTTCCCCTCTAGCCAGACAAAAAGGAGCATTTCTGATGTAGACCTTTTTGCCTCTGTAACTCAGCAGGATAAATCTGGGTTATAATAGAAATAAAAAAAATATTAACAACTGGAACATTTTGTTTCACCTTCTACTATCTCTTACTAAAGTTAACAGGAAGATTATAGGAAGCAGTCGACGTTGGGCTTCACAAAAGTTGAGAAACAGTAGGAACTAATTCAAAGCGGTTGATGAGTTTGAGCGTCAGATGACTTGCAGAAGTCGCAAGACGGCCAGAGGTGTTGGTTTCATCTTAATTATTTGCACATCATATGCCTCTGTAAGCGCTCAGCTCTATTTTGCTACTTTTGTTCTGTGTTAGCATCAAAGTTATTTTCCATGTTTTAATGTTAAATGTGTGATAAATGTTTTAGTGGCTCAAACGGTTTAATTCTATTTTTATATCTACTGTTTTTATTGTGCCAACGTATGCTAAGCCTATTTTATTTCATTTGAGAATTTAGAAGTTGAAGAGTGACAGAAGAGACAGTAACAAATGATTGTCAATATATTAAGTAATTGCATTAATCCCGCACTTCCTTTAATGTTGTTATGATGTAGTATGGTGCTGTACAACATAAGAGAAATGTACGCTGTGAAATGTACGCTAAAATAGGAAAGCAGCATAGAGATACACGCCAGTTTCTAAATGCAGGTCAGGTCTTTTATTGACTGAGGAGATCCAGTGAAGAAGATCCAATGATTCCAATAGATTGTAGGCGTCCAAACTTGATTTCTGGGATCCTGGATCCACTTAGCCACTGAAACCGTCAGATGAGCTATCTGCTCTGTGGTAGGATTGTTCCAGTCACTTGGATTGGTATCAGCTCCAACATACATAATACTTAAAGAGCGCCCTCTGACATGTAATGATGGATTTTTTTGTATTTATTCAAATGGCAGTGAGACATTTGGAGCGATCACCTAGTGAGGTAACAAACCATAATTTCACCATCTGTCCCCAAATCCAATATTGGGTCTACTTTAGCTTTCTTATTTTACCATTTTATTTTCTAACCAGAGGTTGCTTGGATGGAGTGGAGGATGGTGCAGCACATGGCTGCCATGGCAACACAGTGCCACTGGCCATTCGGTCTCCAGATGTCTTTGAAATGGTCCATGCGTATCTGCTTCAAACAGCACATCACACAGTGAGCCCTCTGAAGTATCCCTGGTCTTACCTCATCCTTTCATCTCTGGATAAATAAGTATTTCCTTTTGCCCAACTGGAGGAGAAAAATAATCAGGTGCCCGACATTTGGACCATTACAATTGCAGAAGGAACTATTTGAAATGGGGTTCAGTTGAAAATAAATATAATGATCCTTTTCTTTGATTGCCTCATGAATTCCTCTGACAGTGTGAGGCGTTGCTCAAGGCTGAAGGTAAGTCCATGTTCAATAAATCAGGGGGTTTAATGCTCAGAAGTGTATCTTTTAGTAGGCTATTCCACACTCAGAGAGGCCTACGGGACTGAGATGGCAGAGGACAGCCCATCCACAATGAGCAGATAAATTGCAAAGCACTATACAACCAGTCCGTCTCATTTGACTTTCAGCTTTGTCCATGGCTCACAGGTTATGGTAATGGTTATGGATGCCTTGGCTCGGTGAGTATGTGCAGCTTTGTATTCATAATGGCAGCCAAATACAGTCAGCATTCAGGGCACTCAGGAAGGCAGCTAGTTATTTCTTCTCCCTGTTAACACTATCAGCGTGTTGCTTCATTTGCAGGGCTTAGCGTCAACGTGGCTTTTTGTCAACTGAATGTCACTTATTTTTGGGCCTTTACAGAAGCTCTCAGGCTTCTTCCCCACCTGTGCCCAAATGCAAAGGCTGTTAAATTGAAAACCACAGCTAGGAACAGTTCAGGCTGCTTTATTATCAGCCACCAGCTGGCTCCATGGAGTGCCCACTTCACCTCGTAACACAGGCCTCATTCAGGTACAAATGTCCTGTAATATGCCCCCCTCACACATACTTTCACACCATCTGCTCTCAATTATGCTGATTTCTATCTTTTTAACAAGGAAGCTTAACCTGTAGTTTGACTCACATGCATGAGAACTAGAGCAGTGGAAAGGAGGTGTGTGTTTGTGTGCAAAACAGGGAAAACATAAGTCAATGGCAAACTTTGGAGAAATGCCTCTTAGAGATTTATCTCCAATGCATGTTGTTGTAAGGTCAACATGGAAGTCAGGAATGTAGAGACGCGACTCATTAAGTGGTAAATCTGAGTCGGAAAAATAGTAAAAAGCTGACTCAGTGTCTGACTATTCTATATATAAATCAGTGCACAGATGGCCTGTGTAATGAAAAGTTCCTCTGGTATTATGAAGCTACCTCTTACACTGCATTTACTGGACAGAGCAATTCATCATTTCCAAACATTATACTTTAAATTTACTATAATAGCTTAGAAAGAATAATTTTTAGTTTAAAGTGATTGAAACCAAATGGCCATACTGTGTTTTGTTTGTTACCTATAACTTGAAAATGCACAACACGTGCCAGGAAAAAGCTGAACCCCACATCAGTTCAAGTTCAACAAACCAGTTTACAGTGTTTAGAAACTTATCACGTTCTCTAGCACCCTAATCATTGTACATTAAAGCTGTTTACATTAATTTACTCAATCAACATTTCTATCTTATCGCTGTTCCAAGTTGTTATGGCTGACATGTTTTATCCTTATTTACACTATCAGCATACAAGGACCAACAGTAACATTCATTTGGATTGATTTTTTTTCCACCGATGAATGTCCACTCTGCTTTGGTCTTGACAGCTCCTGAGAAAAATACCTGACACTTGTGCTGGTGAAGAAGCACACAGTCAGAGTTTATTTCTCCTGAAAACAGGTGCTTTGTAATGCTGAAAACAAGGTTGACGAGTAAGGGCCCTGAAACCCTATTTTCATAAATACCGTAACAAAGTTGTCATATGAGAGCACTTCAATGCTTTCAAAAGGATTTAAAAATGCCGTTTTCTGGGAATTACAACTACTTAAGAGTCCCATACATCCCAATAATAGCTGATAAATGGACATTTAAATGTAAAGCAATCTTTTATACCAGCCAGTTCTCATGCCAGGCGTCACATATACACGCTTGATAAGCATATTTATTTCGCGCAAAACTTCAATTTTGCGTGTATAGAAGATCCTCCCAGGTGCGTGTGTAAGAGACGTATCCCGGTGCGTCTGTATATGATGCCCTGGGGGTGACCGGAAACGCTAGCTAGCGTTTCTGGTCGCTAAGAAGCTAGCTAGCTAGCAGCAAACTGCAGCATATCATACACACGCAAAATCGAGGTTTTGCCTACAATGGCCAAGGTTTTGTTAAAGCGTGCATATATGACGTCTGAGATGAGTACGGGTTGTTTATGCCTAGTGCAATACATTTTAATGAACACACTGCACTAATTTGCACCTTTCTGTACAGACTGTGTGTATGTGATATTGACTGTAGTGATGTGATGTGTGGCGATGTCCGTCAATAGATCTTAAATGCTATGTACTTTGAGCAAACATTTAACAGATATAAGAAGGCAAACGAGCTAAGATACCTTTTAAATAAAATGTACCAATGTAGCATCCTGCACAGTTTGAGTGATGGCCAATTTACAATACTGTTTAAGATGCAGTGACATGTCTGATAACCAGCTTTTGTGATGAACCTGAGAGCCATATATTAAAGAGGGTCAAGCTTTGACAAAGTAGATGGACATGTAAATTGATAGATGATATCAACATAATCTATCTGAGACAAGAATAACCCTGCAACCAGTTTTTTCTATGTAGTCCTAAAAGAGCAAGATTTTAATCTACATAAGAATGTCAGAGTAAATTTAAGTTTTGTAGCAAGAGCTTCAATATGTTTTTTAAAGGTAAAACCTTTGTCCAGCCAGATGCCCAAGTATTTATAAGTATCAAGTTCAATGGCTTCATCTTGCAATGTGTTGATAGCAAGAGCTGGGACTTTAGTATTTATAGGCGCAAATATCATTGTCTTTTTTGCACTTAAAAGTAGCTTCAAATCAAACAGGGCAGATTGTAATGAGGCAAAATCTAAGGCAGTCTCAGGTGTAGGAGCACAAGAATACATAATTGTATCATCAGCATACAAATGATACTGTGAGTGTTTAAACTTACTGCAGACATTATTTATGTAGATGATAAAAAGCAAAGGACCCAGAACTGATTTTTGTGGGACACCCTTATTTAGGACAACAGGGTCAGATGTTACATCCCCATGCCTTACAATTTGCATCCGTACAGAGAGATCGCTGTGAAACCAATTTACAGCTCTATGCCCAACACCAATATTCAACAGGGGTTTCATCAACTTGAAATGGTCTACTGTATCAAATGCCTTTGAAAGGTCAATGAACACAGCCATACAGAATAACTCTTTATCAATCGCTGCTTTTATATCATTTATAACTTATCATCAATAAGAGGCAGAAACTGTACTGTGGCCAGATCTAAAACCAGATTGCATGTCGTTATGGATATTTTGTGAAACCAGAAACGTTTTTAATTGATCAGCCACTAAAATCTCCAAAACCTTTGCTAAAACAAAATATTTTAGACTGGTCTATAATTATTTGTGTCAAATGGATCCCCAGCTTTCAGTAATGGCGTGACGTAAGCCTGTTTCCATGAAATAGGCACTATATCTGTGTAAATGGAAAGATTAAAGATGTGAGTGAGTGGCTTCAATATAGTTTCTGCTGCCATTTTTAATAAAACAGGATCGAGTTCATCTGGCCCAGCTGCCTTCTTGGAGTCAACATCTGACGCAAAGAATGGTGCAAGCTCAAAGGTCAAAGAAGAAACAGTAGAAGAAACCACCTCCCCTTGTAGTGCCTGGGATCAGCCAGGAATAAACTGTTCCAAGCTTCCTGTGAGTTGGATTTGCTATGGGGAATTTCACCTTTTGCTACCTGGGAACTATGTTGAACAAGATAGGTTTCACCAAATGTATCCTTAATAGATATGTCCTGCCTTTTCAAAATGATCATTAAAAGCATTTACCATGTCCCTCCGCTCTGTTATAACAGCATTTCCTATTGTCAGCTGGTGAGGGAAACTGTTCAACTTTCTCATTCTGTGGTGCTCTAATAGTTTTCCAAAATTTCGAATGGTCATGCAAACTAATTGACGTTTGAATAGTATTCAGTTTTAGATTTTCTAATGAGAGCTGTACACTGATTGCTGAGTTCTACAAAGACGCCAGTTGTTAGCACTCTGTGTTTTTCTAGCTATAGACCATTGATTATTTCTGGGATGGATTAGGTCAGCTATGTCTTTTGAAAAACAAGCATTGTCTCTATTTTTTATTCTGAACTTCCTAATGGGGGCATGTTTATTTGCAAGTTTTAAGAAATGTTGGTGAAAAAAAGCTACAGCATCCTCAATGGATCAATTCTATTTCATACCATTTCACTCTGGACAGGTCTTGAAGGAAAGCTTGCTCCGAGAAGTGCCTGAAACAACGTCTGAGAAAAATTCGACCTTCGGATTTGGGTCATTTTGTACTCCTAACACATGCAATAGTACAATGATCACTCATGTCATTTGGGAAAAGCCCAACAGCAACATATGTATGTGCTGCATTTGTTAAAATAACCTCAATGAGTGTATCTTTACCTGGCTGAGAAGGATTTATCCTGGTAGCACAATTTATAAGCTGTTTTTAGCTGTGATTTAAAGAATCACAAACCTGCTTTATGTTCTCAGACTTCTCGGTCATCCAATCCCTGTTCAAGTCACCTAACAAGATCAATTCAGATGAAAGAAAATTTTATTTGAACACCTCTGTAAGACTAGTGATGCTATCATTAATGGCAGAATGGGGCCTAACAACCGATGACAATAAGTGGAATATTTGCGGTTTTTATTTCCACAGCTAGAAGTTGCTTTTGCAAATTGCTTGGGAATTGATTTAGAAAGCCGAACATAGCACTCTCCACCTCCACCTCCACCTCCACCCCTACCTTTACGGTCAGATCTAAAAATCCTGTAATCGTCAACAAATAAAACATTATCAGAGACAGAAGATTTTAACCAAGTTTCAGACTACATCAGGTTTAGAAATCATGAACCAAGTTTTAAATATGTTTAACTTGGGTACAAGACTTCTAGCATTTATGTGAAGAAAGCCAAGCCCATGTCTGTTACTAAATTCTAAGGGGGTTGAAAGCTGATATAGACTTTCAGGAAACAATTCTGGACTTGGATTGGTGCTAACATTTCCAGAGACCAGAAGAAGTAAAAGGATTAACATTTTAGAGAAAGATTTTGAAGCACTTGATACCTTGCTGTAATGCACAGTGGGCCAGTAAGTGTCCCTACAGGCAAACGCCTCCAGAACCAATAATTCAAAAGCAACAGTACATTTTATACTATCTAAAATGAGCACATTGTACAGTGAAGCAGTGTTCAGATCAGCATTTAAATGTCCATGAAACACAGGAAAGAAATCCTTATGGCTAAGAACACATGCATCTTTAATTTGTGGCCCACTCAGGAAAGTATTAAAGAAGAGCAAACAACAAGGTGTACTTAAACAACATCGTGACAAGTTTTGTTTTTAAATCGTTCCACTGTACTATGCTTTAGTATATCAGTTTGTGAGCTTGTGAGGCAATTAAACAGCTTACTTTGAGGCATCAACAGCACAGGAGAAGACAACGCCCCTGAACCTGCAATCCTTCACCCACACGGAGTCAGCTTAGCCTAGCAACGGCAGGAGGTAGCGCCACTCACGCCGGTTCAGCAACCCGGCTTAGCTCAGCAACAGGAGAAGGTAACTTTCTGGCAAGTGGAATCCTGCATTATATGGGTTGTATTGGCCATTTAAAGGTATTTCAACAGGTAAAAAGGACTGGATTGGTCGGTACACAGCAAGTTAAATATATATTCATAAGGATAATTGCAAAAGAGAGCACGTCTTTCTTTTATATTTAACTCAGTAGTAAGTCATGGTAATTATAGACTACCGTCTGTTTTCAAAATCTAAACAAGTATATTAGACATACGCATAACAAACACATAATATATCAGCACCAACAGACTTCTATTATTGCCTATAATCACGTAAATGTCATGCCTTGTTCCGCTATAAACACTTGTTTGCCACAATTTTGATCATCCCATTAAAAGAAACGTTAAAGTTTCACAAAGACATACCTTTGCTATTACCACGGATATAAAGTGATGCCCTTTGCACTAATGTCTGTTTGACCCTGATAAAAGCAGCTGCAGACGTAAAGAGGCTGGACGATACAGCTTTAACATGATGTGCTTTCCAGTCTTCTGGTCATGTTAAATCTGATTTTAGGTCTGTTAACACCTTATACAATCTATAATTAACACACAGTTAAAAATGGGGAAATTTCCCGGGACAGCTCCAAAAGGGGACAGGCCACCAAAGACCGGGGACTGTCCCTAGAAAATGGGAATGTCTAGTCAGCCTATGCTAGTAGTAGATTAATCCCAAATGGGTATCAACAGTTGAGCTCCAAGTTTTTCCTGAAATTAAAATAAATGCACAGACATGTAAAGCATGCCCAGGCCTTGGTCTGCTAACATCCTTTCTGTGGAGGTTAAAAGAAAACTCACTCAATCAATAAGACTAC
This sequence comes from Lepomis macrochirus, assembly GCA_024633595.2. NCBI lineage: Eukaryota > Metazoa > Chordata > Actinopteri > Centrarchiformes > Centrarchidae > Lepomis > Lepomis macrochirus. The sequence continues at coordinate 31,333,877 of JALXJV020000016.1, read as the reverse complement.
TTTGATATTTTATAGAGTCAGCTTGTGATAAAAAGGACTCATCACTGCATGCAGTTCAAAGTGTGTTTAAAGATGTTAATTGAAAAGACAATCAGCATAGTATTTCTTTTTACTGACAGTACAAGGCCAACAAGACTGCACAGACCGTGAAGAAATGCAGAGCGTTATTTCAAATCAGCTGTCTTTTGTAAATCCTAATTGTCCATATGCTCTGTGTGCATTCAGGCAGCTGGGCATACTGACAACCCTTTGATAACCACAGAAAAGCACCATGAATGGTTATTGAGAGGACTTTCCTACTTTACTTAATAAAGCACATTGTAAGTACTTTCTTTAGTCTAATTTAATTTACTTGTTAACAAGTATGTCTATATATCCTGGCCATTAAAATGCTGCTGCAATATGATTAAGTAAATATGTGAACAAGAGCACATTAAGAGCAATCACTAATGGGTGGAGAGAATTACAAGCTTTGAAGTAGCTGGGTATACTTGCACGCCTAATGAATTTTGATAAAGGCTATTAACAGTATGGGGCTCAGCATATGCATTAGGAATGTGTTGTGGAAAAGATATCAGATCTGGTGCTGTCTGTGAAAGCCATTATTTTAATCACATAATAATCATCATTGACAGTGTAGAGGTTGTAATCACGGGAAATAAACAATGTGTTATAATTAGGCTTTAATTTAAAGCTCCAATATGCATTTTTTGTGCTGTATCACTATTGCAGTATAATTCTCACTCTCTGCGTGTTCCCTCATCTTGATTGAGCTGTTGACCTTGAGATATCAACATCCATTAGGCATCCAGAAGTGCTGGAAATGAGGATAAAGCAATCAAATCTACAATACAAATCAAGTTTGCCAATGTTATCTAGTTTTGTATTTTCATTCTAACTGAGTGACAAACGATCAGAGACCACAGCAGTAAAACATGGTTAAATATGATGGAATTGTTATGCTGTATATCTGGCTGGTGATAGTACTTCACTGTAAATATTTCATGTATAGCCCGTGAAATATTTCCTTATTTAGTGATGCTTAGTAGTTGAAACAGCTATAATTAATATTTTTGTATTGATTATAGCTGTGATAACAATGTATGGACAATGTGAAAGGTTGTAGTGATGAACCTACAGAGAATAATCAGCTGAGTCTGCAGCTCCCTTAAGTCTGATTTATACTTCGGCAGTAAAATTGCAGAACGACACATACAGCAACGCAATAGTATAAATGCATGGCTATGTGACTTTGACGCAGAAGTATAAATCAGGCTTTATGTGTGATGGTCCGGCTGTATGTCTCCTTCTCTCCCTTTGCTTTCTTGTTCTGTTGATTGTTCTGTTCACCACTGTGTTAATGACACCACGCCTCCTAGTCTGTGTTGTTTCAAGTTCAAGTTTATTTATATGGCACGTTTAAGAAAGCTGACCCGAGTTTCTTTCAAGGTTCAGAATACACAACAAATATACACAAAAAACGGAAAAGGTCGATAATATCAATACTCAACTCTGTTTGTAAGCCAGTGAATAGAGATGGGTCTTTAGCAAGGATTTGAAAGTATCAGCAGTCCGAAAAGATTACGAGCAGCCACTGAAAAGGCCCGGTCACCTTTAGTTTTTAACCTGGATCTGGGGATATTGAGGAGCATCTGATTGGATGACCTCAGCGCTTTGACAGGAGTGTGTACATCTAAAAGTTCTGATGTATAAGAAGGTGCCAACCCATTTAAAATTTTAAAAACAAGCAAGAAAAGCGTAAAATCAATCCTAAAGCAGACAGGAAGCCAGTGGAGCGAGGCTAATGTACGGGGGTAACGTGCTGACGCGTTTTAGTTGCAGTTAGAAGTCAAGCTGCTGCATTCAGCAATAACTGTAACCGATGGAGAGATGACTGATCCACTGCAACATACACTGAATTACATTAGTCTAGTCGAGACATTATAAATGCATAGATTACTCTTTCAAAGTCTGTCTGTGGCAGGTAGGGCTTGACTTTAGCCAACAGTCTCAGCTGAAAAAGAGAACTAATTTGTTTTTCAAATTTAAAAGTACTGTCAAAGATCAAACCTAGATTCTTTGTAAATGGATGACTATATGTTCCTATAGTACCAATAGCACCTACAGAAGCACTTGAATCCCCAGGTCCACCGAACACAACAACCTTAGTCTTACTTTCATTAAGACAGAGAAAGTTGTGATCCAGGTTTTCAGGTTTACTCCACCGCTGTGCCTGTTAGTGGCTTCGCTTACTGCTATGCCAGGCTTTCCTACCGAGACACACAGACCTGATCAGCTGCTCGTCTAGCCCCCCGCCATTCCAAACCTACTACCAGCCCTACCACTACACTCGCACTGCCTACCTTGCATTCAACCATTCAACGCTCACAAATGAATTTATTTCAACACTGCTTCAAAATAAATTGTGTTTAACTGTTTAAAGGTTTATAATATGGTCTAAGATGTGAGCGTAACAGAATGCTGATGCATCAGAAACGTCTTTCAGCAAGTAAATCTAATCCTCAGGAGGCCTAAAAATTAATTATGATCTTGTATTCGGTTAGGTACGACTGTGCGCTCCATCATCTCTTTGTTTCTGGACAGATCTCTGGTATTTCTGCCAAGTATTGATGTTTTTAATCTCTTTGCATCAACGTCTTTTACTGTTGTTTCTCTGAGGTAAAATCTAAATTATGTGAGAGCTTTAGAGGTGAGTTGTAGTACAGTCTGAGCGAGGAGTTTTCTTATTCTAATCAATGCTTGAACACAGGAGGAAAAATTAAAAGGGATTGAAAGTCAGTGTCGTGACTGGTAAGTATGTCATTTCTGAAACTGCTGAAGGTGACTTTAAAATCAAAAATTTTATATATATATTACCTATGTATATATAAAAAAATAAAAACTATATATATACTATATATATATATATATATATATATATATATATATATATATATATATATATATATGTATTCAAAGTCAAAACATACCTGCCCATTTTTGTACACTGCACATTCATTTGTTCTATATTTAAATTGCATTAAAAAAAACCTGCACCCTCTTCTGCATTGATTTAATGGCAGTGACTGGAGAACCAGTGCCACCAGCTGTTGATCCCTACAAACCTAATTTTTTTTGCCAATTTCCTCAAAATGTGTCTTGTGTCTGCTGTTTTTGTTTATCTATGGCCAATTTAAACTTGTGGTATCATTTCCACATAAACGTAGCTCTAATCGCTTTATTTAAGTGATGGTATAGTAACGGTCAGTGGCTTTGTTAGATCTGGGTGTCCGAGGCCACAGCCCAGATTGTTTTATGAATAGCCCCAAGTCTCACAATTATTTTAAAAAATGTAAATAATAAAAATAGTCCTGGATTTATTCATCTGTCATTCCAATGCAGTAAAGCCTTTGAAAATAATATGATATCACTGGTCTAAAACGCAGGTACGGTTGTGTGACATTCAAGCAGCAGATGTTTTTCACAGGTAGCGGTTGATCTGAGTTTTGCAGCTACTGACACACAGCCAGATGCTTTCTGTGAAGTCTGTGTGCATGATACACAACATTAGAAAAAAAAACACTGCATTGTAAGAAGTGCTGTAGTGATTAAAATTCCTCTTTTTTTCTATAGCGTGGATCAGGTTTTTTTCACCCCTATATTTGAAAGGCCAACAGTGCTAAAGCCTACAGATGCTAGATTGATCGCTGTGGAGCAGCAGGCTCTAACGTGACACTTACTGCATAATGCTAATGTCAGGGCAGTGCACTGGCCTCCAGACACCTCTCCACCCAATAACGCTTATCAACTGAAGGTAATTTTGGGCTCATGGGATGATTGATTGGGACATTTGTGCCTTGCAGTCCAGTTTTTTTAATAGCTCTTTTGCATTTGCACCAACTCTCTTTACAGATGATGATATCCTGCTGGGGCTGCTTTACACCCCCAACCGCCCTCCCACAGCCACACACACGCAGAGACTTCAAACACACAAAGAAATAGCAATTATAATTTAGTTATTTGCTCAGCCCCCTCCCCATTATTTCTTTGGCGAGTAGCAGGATTGTTATCTATCCATCATCCATCTATCTAATTGTGCTCGAGTGTTTCTGAGAAAGCTGTCACAATCTTGGTCTCTGTGGGATGTCATTTGCGCATCAATAACAAACATGTCAATGGCACTGTTGATGTGCATTCAGCCTTAAAGCAAGCAGACTAGACAAGAGCTGGTCTGGTTGATTTTTTAAAGAAAGATTTAATCGTCTCTAAAGAATCAACCAGACCTTGTTAAAAATCTTTTGACAATAACATTTATTTGGGTTGTTATAGTTTTTCTTATAGGTTACCCTATCAAATATTATAATATTATTTATCATTTAAATCAAATTGGAAATTCACAGTAAAGTATCATGGGTGACAATCTCAACTAAAACAACTACTTGTGAAAGGTGAAAAATTAGAATATCGTGCAAAAGTGATTTATTTCAGTAATTCAACTTAAAAGGTGAAACTAATATATTATGTAGACTCATTACATGCAAAGTGAGATATTTCAAGCCTTTATTTGATATAATTTTGGTGATTGTGGCTTACAGCTTATGAAAACCCCAAATTCAAAATCTCAGAAAATTAGAATATTGTGAAAAGGTTCAGTATTGTAGGCTCAAAGTGTCACACTCTAATCAGCTAATTAATCCAACACAGCTGCAAAGGGTTCCTGAGCCTTTAATTGGTCAGTCTGGTTCAGTGAAATTCACAATCATGGGGAAGACTGCTGAGCTGACAGTTGTGCAGAAAACCATCATTGACACCCTCCACAAGGAGGGAAAGCCTCAAAAGGTTATTGCAAAAGAAGTTGGATGTTCTCAAAGTGCTGTATCAAGGCTCATTAATAGAAAGTTAAGTGGAAGGGAAAAGTGTGGAAGAAAAAGGTCCACGAGCAGCAGGGATGACCGTAGCCTGTCAGGCTCGATTGTCAGGAAGAGGCCATTCAAATGTGTGGGGAGCTTCACAAGGACTGAGGCTGGAGTTACTGCATCAAGAGCCACCACACACAGACGGGTCCTGGACATGAGCTTCAAATGTCATGTTCCTCTTGTCAAGCCGCTCCTGAACAACAAACAATGTCAGATGCGTCTTACCTGGGCTAAAGGAAAAAAAGAACTGGTCTGTTTCTCAGTGATCCAAAGTCCTCTTTTCTGATGAGAGCAAATTTTGCATCTCATTTGGAAACCAAGGTCCCAGAGTCTGGAGGAAGAATGGAGAGGCACACAATCCAAGATGTTTGAAGTCCAGTGTGAAGTTTCCACAGTCTGTGTTGGTTTGGGGAGCCATGTCATCTGCTGGTGTTGGTCCACTGTGCTTTATTAAGTCCAGAGTCAGCGCAGCAGTCTACCAGGACATTTTAGAGCACTTTATGCTTCCTTCAGCAGACGAGCTTTATGGAGAAGCTGACTTCATTTTCCAGCAGGACTTGGCACCTGCCCACACTGCCAAAAGTACCAAAACCTGGGATTACTGTGCTTGATTGGCCAGCAAACTGGCCTGACCTGAACCCCATTGAGAATCTATGGGGCATTGCCAAGAGAAAGATGAAAGACATGAGACCGAACAATGCAGAAGAGCTGAAGGCCGCTATTGAAGGTTCTTGGTCTTCCACAACACCTCAGCAGGGCCACAGGCTGATAGCATCCATGCCACGCCGCATTGAGACAGTAATTCATGCAAAAGGGGCCCAAACCAAGTACTGAGTACATATGCATGTTTATACTTTTCAGAGGGCTGACATTTCTGTATTTAAAATCCTTTTTTAATTGATTTCATGTAATTTTCTGAGATTTTGGGTTTTCATAAGCTGTACGTAATCATCGAAATTATATCAAATAAAGGCTTGAAATATCTCACTTTGCATGTATTGAAAGACTGGAAGACTAAATTTGCAATCACGTACTTAATCACTCACATGCAATGAAGGTTAAAGTCAAGGGCAACTGGACTTGGTTGAAAGATACTGGAAGACGTTTCGTCCCTCATCCAAGGAACTTCTTCAGTTCTGACAGACTGGAAGGGAAAGCTATTTAACCTCAGTGGGGTCATTTGCCAGGATCGTCGATACTGCTGGTTCGTTAGTGTTCCTGGTCCACATATCTGTACCAGTGGCTTGGTACTGTTCCTTTGAAAGAGTTGAGGGCTTTGTTCTCCACTTCTTCCACGTAGATGTTTGCCACAATCGGGGATACCGGTGATATCTTTCAACCAAGTCCAGTTGCCCTTGACTTTAACCTTCGTTGGATAACTATGACCTGGATGACTGAGAATCTTCATAGACAACTTAATCACTCACACAACACTACAATGTTAGTGTGAATCTTTTCACATAGATTAAAATTACAAATTACAAAATTAAAATAGTAAAATAATGTGTGTTGAGTTAAGTCATGTCTATTAATTAATTCACTATCTCATACTGAACATGGCGTTTCAGAGAATTTGGCAGTACATCCAAGCGGCCTCACACCAGGACGTCCACATCCAGCATCTTCACCTCCAAGATCCTCTGAGACAATTGATGTCAATATTGTGTATCGAGTGGCCCATGGTGGTGGTGGCGTTATGGTATAGGCAGCTGTGTGTTATGGACAACGAACACAGGTGTATTTTATTGATGACATTTTGAAGGCACAGAGATACCGTGATGAGATCCTGAAGCCCATTGTTGTGCTGGATTTTTCTTTGCAAATTCCGCGATGGTCAGTCATTGATATGAGCTCACAGTAAGCTGCTGCAAGTAGAATGTGTCAGATTTCACGGCGCCGTTTTAATACCCCGCCCCTGCAGTCACCTGCAGGTCACGTTAGACTATAAAGTCGGCGAAAGTCAGCCGCCTTTATCTCAAACGCACCGCATGTTTGGGATGCTCTGGATCGGCGTATACGACAGCGTGGTCCAGGTGCTGCCAATGTCCAGCAACTTCGCACAGCCATTGAAGAGGATTGGATCAACATTCCACAGGCCACAATCACCAACCTGAAGGAAATGTGTTGAACTGTGTGAGGCAAATGTTGGTCACACCAGATACTGAAATACAGTGAAACTGCACATTTTCGAGTGGCCTTTTATTGTGGCCAGCCTAAGGCACACCTGTGCAACACCCATGCTGTCTGATCAGCATCTTGATATGCCACACCTGTGAGGTGGATGGATTATCTCAGCAAAGCAGTAGTGCTCACTAACACAGATTCTGACAGATTTGTGAACAATATTTGACAGAAATAGGCCTTTTTGTCTACATAGAGAAAGCATTTTGTTCAGTGTATATATCATAGTTATTATGAATCCTACAACTTTTCATGTAGAGGCTAAAAGAAGAATTTAATCTTAATGGGAATGTGACTTGTTACTACACATGCTGCGTCATTTGGACAGCGCTGGCATCTTATAACCCTGAGGGGGCTGCAATCACAACGACATTATCACAGAACAAATGGGCTGCTTATAATGTGTGTCTGTAAGGTAATTTTCTTGGCGTAATGAAATTGAAAAACCATGCGTGGAAACGTGCTCACCTTATTATGTATGGTGCATACAGGACTGATGAAGTGTGTACCTTGGATATGCATAGACGATTAAGTGTTGAAACACCACATGTGTTCTTTAAATGTGATAAAGACATGGAAACACCAGCACAGGAACACATATATAGCATAGTAAACCATATTTATTCACCTGTTTTTTATCATCTTATTCTAAAGACTCTTGAAAACAAGTCGAGACAACAATACTGCATACTAAATATTGATTCATGCATGTTTGTGAGTTTTAAAGGCAAAGTAGGCAAGTTGTTTCTAAAACATTTTATTACACCAATGCATATTAGTTTAGTTTAGTATAAGTTAGGTGCTTTGAAAAAAGAATAAATATTGGGTGTCTGTAGTCCTCTCAGGGCTGCAGTAAACACAGCCACCCGTTCCATTCGGACCAAATGCTATGATTGGCTGGGTGACTGTCACTCTCCCTCGCTACCATGGCTACCAGCCCTGCTGCTACAGGAGCTGCCCACATGCGCGCACCCGGTCAGCTCTCAGACCAGAGCCTTAACGGCCCTGTCTCAGAACTTACAACAGGAAGCGGTCAGACCGGAGGTGAAATCTGCATAGTTTTTCAATAATGGTGACAACTGAGGTACCCCAAAGGGCTGAAAAGTTACACCGTCGTCGCTTCTACTGCTTTCTACTGGATAACTGGATCTGGCTTTTTTTTTTCATTTTGATGGTAATTTGTTACTTTCATCGCTAGCCAACGTAGCTACCTACTTAGCATACAGCTAACAGCAGCTAGGAGTGCAGGCCAGTGTAGCGAGCCAGAATAGAGATGATTAATTATCTATGGCTGCGGCTGAGAGCTGTTTACCAACGCTAATGTTTTCACATTTCATATATTGGAGACATAAATGTAGTTGCTTGATGTTTATGCTGCAAGTGTAAAGAAAAAGCATTTATCATTTTCAATGTTTTATTTAAAAAAGAATGAAAATATTCTTCAAGGAAAAATATGTTAATGCTCCGTATAGCACTTTTACACTACATCACATTCGCACACATTCATACACTGGTGGAACAGCCACCAGGGGCAATTCGGGGTTCAGTGTCTTGCCCAAGGACACTTTACACACAGCCTGGAGGAGCCAGGGATTGAACTGCCAGCCTTCCGATTAACGAGCAACCCGCTCTACCTCCTGAGCCACAGCTGCCCAACTCTGTGACCAAGTGCTCCACATTGCCACACTACAAACTGTCCTGGGTCTGGAAGGTCAGCCGTGTGTGGTGCATGGGAACACAGTAGTCTGGATGTTGTCCACAGTACTCAGAGACAATAATGCTGTCACCGTGGAAGCTCTAACATGCAAAACAACGTACATGTTGTGAGTCTAACAAGAAATTCACATTTTTGTAGTGTAACTGATGGAAACGGGAAAATGTGTATCAGCCGTTTTTAGCTTTGCCCAATGTTACCGCAGCTGTTAGCACAGCTACCTGTTGCTAACAGTTAGCAAGCCAGCTCGTTACTCAATCAAAGTCAGTCTTTTTAAACCTATCCAATATAACATGCTAGCTTGATAGTGAGAACTAACAGCCGGGTTAGTTGTTTAATTTCATAATGATAAAGTTAGATGGTTTTTTTTACCCCTGATGTGAGCCGCAGTGCTCCTCTCTGCTCGTCACACTGTACTCGTCCTCCAGCGGTGTCAGCAATGCCTGTTCACATGTTTTGGGGTGTGGCTTTGGAAGGAGCCCAGGAGGGAGGGGCTGGGAGTTTCTCCTTTGGATACTTTCAAAATCCAGCATTTTTTCTTGCTAGTTTCTCAAATTTACCTAACCTACTTTTAAGTATATTTCACACCAGCTTGTAGTGTGTATACGTAAATAGCTGATAACTTGCAGGGGTTGTCTTTTTAGTGACTGGACCATGGATGATAAGAACTCGAAAATGCCCTTATGATGATCACAACTTCTTCTTAAAGAGGTAGTATTATGCTCATTTTCAGGTTCAAAATCTTAATTAGGGGTTGTACCAGACCAGGTTTACATGGTTTCATTTTCAGAAAAGACCATATTTTTCTCTTACTGCACATTGCTGCAGATCCTCTTTTCATGTGTTGTACGCTCCGCTCTTGAGCTACAGAGTGATGCATCTTACTTGTACAAAAAGAGTTGCACATGCGCAGTTCCCAGGTAAGGACTACTAGCCAATCAGAAGAAGAGAAGGGCGGGTCGTAACAAACAAGGTAGTGTGATCCAAATCAAAGCCTTCAGACTGCAACCGTAACCTAGCAGATGGTCTAAGTTATTACCAGTCCACAACATCATTGTTCCACATCTTACCATCAGGACTGAACTGTTGAACTGTTGCCAGTGTCCTGACGATCTATGCTGCCTTGCTGAAAAATGCTTCCATAGCGCAAATCAATAGACACAACTGCCACGACGTAATGTTCAATGCAACACACATACCAGCCACACAGCTTTCTCTTTATTAAGTTAAAACATTTCAACATTCCTCAGAATGTAAAGACAGATAAGCCGTATGAAAACCTTCCAGCTGTGTTTTCCTCTGCCGTTGTTGCTGCAGCGTCTGTGTGACAGCGGGAGCAGAGGGCTCTGTGAGCGGGCGGCTGGCCGGCCTCACACGCTCCTCCCGCGGGTCGGCCTTCCCCCGCCGCCACTTGCGGAGCTCCTCAACTCCGAAAATATTCATCACATTTTTGTTCTGCCATCACTTTTCGTAAAACTGTCAATATTGGAAATCTACACAGCTGATTTCTCAGAAGTGGATTTAGTGATGAAAATCCAGACAAAAACTGTAAAATAAACTTTGTGTTTCTGGCCTCTGTCTGGGGCAATGATGATGCAGGGAACATAGGCAGTGAATAGTGATTTCGTTGTTCATTCATATTTTCAGTTACATTTTATTATCCCTCAGCTCGCTTGGAACTTCGACGGAGGTGAGGTGATCCGAAAAAAAGTACCTGGAAGCAGGTACAGGTCCACTATTTCTACAATGGAAACCCAAACAAAGGCGAGTCGAGCCAAAGGGCCTCCGCTCAGACTTGCTTGGTTTGAGGGCGTGCCTGACCCCACTAGCTGCTTGGCAAGCTTTATGACACGTTTTTATTGTGACATCTCAAGTAAAGGAAGTGAAGGGTTGGACTACAAACGAGCTGTTTAGAGCTTTCTGTGGGAGATGGGAACTCCCTTTGGGAGAGGGGAAAAGCCAAAAAGCATAATACCACCTCTTTAAGGCTGGAAGAGTCTCAGTCTGCACGTTCTCTAACGAAACCAGGTGTATGCCAAATATGAAGCTACCACCAGGAGATGGTTGGCTTACCTTTGTAGCAAGACTGGAAAGAAGCAGAAAAAACTTGCAGATCTCTGTCCAAAGATAATATAATCCACCTGCCAGCTCCTCAGTTTTTACAATTTTTAGATATTGTTTTCAGCCTTTTGCCAAGTTTTGCTGATACATTATCACCAAAGTCAACAAAGGACAAATTATTTCATTTGTTTCTATAAAGTATCCATTTGAAAAGAACTGAAGTATGAGTCAGCATCTGATGGTCAAGACTACACATTAGAAAATAATATTCTTTGGCTGTAGATGTAGGCTGAATCACAATCTCCATACCCACCGACTCAAGAACGTTGAGGCATGTTTGAGGCCCGTGAGGGTTTAGGGCTGTCCCACTGTCAAGTCATCAGCTCTTCAGTCAGACCTACACTCCGTGGTCTCTGTTGAAGCTGAAGACTCTTGTTAAATCAGAACTTTGTCTCGCCATGCTATTTAATGTGTATAGTCACATGCATTTTAACGTCCATGAATGCCTTGGTTTCATTGCCTGGTGGCACATCTAACATAGTATGACCACATTTGTGCAATAAAAAAGTGAAGGTAATCCATTCATCCATTGTCAACCTGCGTACAGGGTTGCGGAGGGCTGGAGCCAATCCCAGCTGACATCGGTTGAAAGGCGGGGTACACCCTGGACAGGTCACCAGTCAACTGAGGGTAATTATTATGCTAATTGTTTTGGGTTATTGTATACATTTATGCTTGTATTTAAGAAAAACCTAACTGTCATTGCACTAATAGAGTGATCCACAGATACAGTATGTAAACAGCAACGTTCGGTCATGCTAGTTGCGGCAGGGATTGGTAGTAGAGCAGCACCTCCGCTGTTTCCTTACAAGCAATTGGGAAGGAAATGAGACACTTTGTATCTTCATTGCTCTTGGGGGTATTACCCACAATTCATAGCGTTGTGATTTTAAACAAAGATAAACAAACATGGAAGGAGCAACTACATGAAATAAGAAGTTTACATCTAAGTATATGATGCTGTTTTGATAAAAAAAAAAATTAAAAAATTAGTAAACTGATTATTTTAAAATGACCATTCGTTCACTCCGTAAGGCAGGAGCCTGGAATGCATTCATATCAGAAAGTTGGTTCCTTCAGTGTCTCAGACAAAAACAAGTAAAACATTTAAAATAAACAGTCTCAAACCCAATTGGAAATTGTTTTGGCATTGTTAAGGTAACGTAACATATGTGCCATTATACCATTTCAGCCCTCTCGCACTGATGCACTTACAAGGTGATGTCAGCTAAGTCTCTAAGGGATCCAGGGTTTATGCTTTGGGGTGGAGAATGGGATTGAGCCTTAGAAACAAGTGAGCATTAGACCTCTGTAGCCTGCTCCTCATCTCTGCTTGAGGCTAGGCTCCAGGCTGCACATGCTGCTATCCTAACTGTCCATCATGAGTCCGATTAAAGGGGTGTAATGCTAAGTCGGTGGACTACACTTTAGGTTTGGGAAAGATCATGGCCTAAAGTAGTTTGCAACCTAATACCCATGATTTTCTGTAACCTTAACTAAAGACTGTATTTTGACTATACTAACCTCATGCAGGACTCAGGACACAAACCTTGGTCAGTGGCGTCAAAGTCCTGCACTACCCAAACCACCTCCCTTAAAAGGTAGCACTTTCTTCACAGGAAAAAACTTTTTACCTGCCCATAATCCATTTATAAGTACATGAAGAATTTCTTGGATACAAATTTGGAAGTTCACATCAATCAATATCATTATACAGCTTTAAACCTTATACATTTTAGGGGTGGCCAGCGTTCCTCCACAGTGAACCATGGTTGCAGATGTTTCTTCTATCTCGTATATTATTATCATAGAAGGCAAAGTGATGTGTGAACGTGTCACTGATGCTCTTTATTGCTTGTCTTTTAAAAGTAAATGTAATTTAATGTCAGGATCCTGATGGAATGGTGACTCAATATTTCCAGTGAGCTGAATGGGCAGTAGTTCACATGTTTTGAACCTGCTCGTGAGCTATGCAGCATAGGGTACCAAGGTGACTGTTCCTGGTTTGATTGGTCCAGATTTGTGATACTGGTAAATGTGGGTTAAGCCCAAAGACAGCTGGCTAATCTTCATGATTCATGTTCAAAGGTGAGCCAATAAAACTGATGGTTGTGTGCTGACAGATAAGTAAAAGGAAACTTTATCCTTTCATTTGAAGACTTATGTCCAGGTTCCCAGAGGCCAGAGAGGAATGACTAGAATTTAAATGAATGGTCTTAACACTGCTTAGCTGCTCAGTATGCTGTTATATTAATGACCTCTCTGTAGACCAGGTGTATCTTAGAAGTTCAGTTTACAAGAATTCTGGCTCTAATCCTCATCACACCACTGGTAACTAACGACAATGATCACCCAAAACAGGGGTCTGCCTCTGCAAGCAGGGAAAACTGAGGATTTTATAGTGCGTGGATAGGTTTGTGTGCTTTCACCACCACTACTGCTGACTTACCAGAAGGTTTGATCTGCGGTACTTGTATACTTTCATAAATGCACCAAAAAGTTACGTAAAGTGGCTAAAAACCCTTAATATAGCCTATAGGCCAACTACAGCCACCTTATGGTAAACATATAAATGGTCATTTAGAACTATAAGCAATACTGATAATTAATTAGTTACTTAGTTAGACTAATAGACTGTGGTACCTGCATTTAAATGGAAAAAGGTGTCTCTTTAGATAGTAAATGTTGCTGACCCCTGAGCTAGAAATATATATTTTAAATTCAACAATAGCAAAATGCTTAAAAGGTGAATATGACATGTTAGTGCTCTAGCATGGACTTTCACAAACACACACCAACAGCTGTACATATATACACAGATATATAAAACCATGTGGTACTGTAATGTCTGAATTGCTTTTCAGACATTGTGAAAGTAAAGATTGCCTTTTTGGCAACCCCTACTGAGATCTGAAGTGATACTGCAGACAGAAGCTGTGTAGAAAGAGCGGGGGAGTGAAAAACAACAAAAAGAACCAACTTCTATCACCTAAACATCTCTGCAGCCTCACTTTCACCATCATCACCACTCCTCCTCCATTCCAGCAGAAAGAAAAAAACAGAACAAAGAGGCAATTTCAAACAACACCAATAAACCTCAACTCTATTCCACAGAGACACAACTGTGTGCATCCTGCAGGCGGAGGAAGGAAGGAGACTGTATGTTGTGTTGACTTTGCATTACACCATATGAACCTTTTTTTTATAGGTTTGTGATATTCTGCTGCTTTTAGTGACTTTGTTCAAGTTCTTTTTTTAGGTTGACCTTTAAGTTTCAACAAAAACTAGAGTTTATTATGCACAGCTGTTTCATTCACGGACGCTACTGTATGAATACCAAGAGACTTGGAAAAAAGAATCTAAAGAGTAACCATACAGAAATCCTTCAAACTAAGGAAGAAATAATTCATGGTCAACTTGCTTTTACCCATCAGTCATTATTTATGACATCTGAGGTCCAGTTGCAATTTAAAGTTAAAATACTCATAACTGCCTATTTCTGTGTAAAAGCATTTTATCCAAGATCAATAAACTCAAGTGCTGCATTGCTTGCTGTCAGTCACAGAAATGTGATTTTCTCACCTTGGGTCTATACAGCTCTGATGATGCAGAATGACTGTTTCATGAATGAGTTACCTGTCAGTCACTTGATTTCATGTTTACAACTAATGGTTTGTGTGTAAAAGACCAGTGTGAAACAAACTGGACCTCCAGCAATAGTGCACGACTGCATTCACCTTTAATGACACAGGAAAATGAAAAATACATTTTCCAAGATTTTCTCTGGTCAGTACATTTTGTTTTAAAGTCTGTTTTTTGCAAGCCAAAATTATCATCTTCGGTTAAAATGACGTGAATTAACGTGAATTACAGATGCACCTAGCTTACCAAGTTCTTGTCTGTCTCATCCAAATATGGTAACGTCCGATGCTGCTGGTTGCAAAAAATCAATATGGCACCCAACAGCCAAGGCTTCAAAACGGCAGTCAGCAAACTAACAGGTGACGTCACGATGACTACGCCCACTACTTTTATGCAGTCTGTGCTAAACAAGCAAAAACTTCATTAGGTCTGTGTGGGTGTATTTAAATCAAGTTTGATTGACAGGTACCAAACAACCCACCTCAGATTCTGATTCAAATGCTGCTAAATCCTGAAGTGGCTGACATCACCTTCTTCTGACTGAGAATCACCCACTTCAAACCTGTGAGAAAAGAACAGTAAAAAATGCCATCACTTAGGTGACTGAGACCTTTAAGTGAACAGAAGCTGAGCACATCTTGATCAGTTTGCCAAATCTGTTTCTCCTGAGAAAAACAATCCTGCTCTCACCTAAGGGTGTGTAATTCCAAAAAAGAGCCAGCCTTGTAACTTGGAGGGAGGACTTAGGTCCTGGAACTTCCTCCCTAAGTATGGCACCAGGACAGTAACTGGCACACTTTACTGTGTTTTCAGGCAGGACCAGGTTTTAGGACCCAAACACAGAACATGTACAGTTTCTGAGTATTTATTAAATCCAGTGTCCAAAACTCAACAAAGGTAGTCCACGCTGGTGCCAACAGGAGGTAGCTGGATGGATACAGATAAAATATAGACAAAATAGACAAATGAACAGAACAGAACAAAGAATAATAATAATAATAATAATAATAATAATAATAATAATAATAATAATAATAATAATAATAACTTTATTTATAGAGCGCTTTCAATCAAAGTGCTTTACAAAAAGAATATAGTTAAAATACAAACAGTACAGTAAAAATTTAAAATCGAGACATCCATCCCACCCAGCGCACAGTGGCGAAAAAGGCGGAATACACCAAAACAATCACGAACACAGGCAGACAGATCAAAACCAGACATGGCATGCAAACAGACGGAAACCAGATTAAACATGGAAACAGACTGAAACCAGATTAAACATGGAAACAGGCTGAAACCAGTTTCACAGAACTAACTGACATAAAACAACGAAACAGGAAGAGGTAAATAACTAATAATAAAGATTGGGCAGACAGGTTAAGAATCAAACTACAGTGGAACCCAAAACAAAGAATAGGCAGAACAGACAGCCGCACAAACTAAACAAACAGAGCAGGCGCCCAGACTAACACTTATACCAGCAGAGACAAGAACTAAACAAGACATTAAACCAACAGAAACGAAACTAAAGCACAGAACACACCAAGCAGACAAAATAACAGGTCAAAAGTAAGTAACACAGAACAGGCAGAGAAATAACCTAAACACTACACCATAACAGAAAAACCCAAGACAGACAGTAACAGATCAGGATCGTGACAGTAACTTCAGATTTTGGCATTGAAAATAAAGTGTGTCATTGAAAACAAAACTTGGCATTAAAACACTTGTACTGGACAAGTTGTATTGGCAATGGAAAATAAAACACAGACATTAAAAGTTCTTTTATTTTGATTTTTTTTCTTTCTGATGTGTTTTCCAATGACAATCTTCAAATTTGTTCCAGGAGAGTGACATTCTCTGCTTAGTATGCAGATTATATGTAAATAACGCTCTTCCTTCTCTCCATGCCAAAACGATGAAAAAGTTGAAAGTGAAAACGACTGACACTAAAAAAAATGTCAGCATAAAAAGACTGATATGAAGAAAGAATATGAAGATTCTCATTAAAAATATATTTTCACTGTTATTTTTAGTGGAAATTTGTCCAGTGCCAAAACAAGTGATTCAATGCTAATTTCTCCTTTTCCTGTTTAGGTCTTGTTTTCAGTGACACATGTGTCACTGTCCTGGCTTAATATCTAAGTAGCATGTGTAATTTGACTGTGGATTTCTTTCCAGACATGCTGCTGAGCTTTACTGGAATCTCAATGACTCACCTTGAGATGGAGAAAAATGTGTCAGAGGTGCTTCTGTAGAAGTTAATTCTCTGTGTAAACAGCCACAGATAAACAGCTGCAAGATTATGTTCAGTGTATAGACCCAGATGGATCGTAATCACTTTAGAGCTCTCTGTCTCTCTTTCTTTCCTTTCTCTCACTCTGGCTTTTTTCTTTTCGTCTTTTTGTCAGCCTGCCTGTCTTTCATCCGCTCTGTCTCTTCCTTTGACAGTGATATCATTGTTTGAATCCCTTGACAATGACCGATATTGGAGAAGGTGTAAATGTTAAACAGATGTAACTCTTGACCTTTATTTCTTTAGTACAAGTGGTGTCTATTAGTTTTTCTAGGAAAGACATTGATGTTTTGACAGTTTGAGGTGGTTAAAAATTCAGTGTTGGCTTCTATTAACAGAAATATAACAAGGCTAGATCATCACATAAGAAATGGTGGCAGTTTACGGGCAGATATAATGCAAGTAAGCACCTGTACAGAAAAGATGCCATTTTGTAGCAGAGTCATAAATAGAGAATATTTATGATGTATTTTCTTGTGTGTGTCAGGGAAAAAGATGCTGCTCTGCTGACAGACAGAATGAAATTATTAAATGCAACCTGAGCTCAGGAGGCCTTTGGCTGAACAGTGAAACATCTATCACAAACAGTAATCGCTGGACACGTATCATTTACAATAAAATAAATTGGGCCTTCACTCCACTTTTGGCAAGCCCCAGTTTCAGTTTGGTTTAGTGGTTCTGGAACCTAAATCGCTTATGACAGCAGAAGTGCCACTATTGGCGTATTTCTCTACATCCAGAGGAGGAGCTGACACAGAGACATTGAGTTTGTGTGTGCTGAAGCTTTAGTGGGTGCATATGCATGAGTCGGCATGTCTGTGTGTCAATTCAAAGTCCATTTTCTTTTCTGATGCTGTAACTCACTGTAGCGTTTGAGGAGCAGGAGCGCTCCCAGCTTTTTTGTCTTCTCTTTCTCTTTTATCAGTCGTGGACCATCAATAGCACATCTGAAGCCCCTCCACCATTCTCTGTCTCCCTGACCATCTGAAAAGCTTGCTAGGAGAGCCAGTGGCTCTCCGTGTGAAGAATATAACCTTTCTGAACTCAGCTTGACATCTGAGCTTTCGTTGTCTTTCACACAGATACACACATTTTTAAAGCCCCAGAAAACCTGTTTTCAAAACGTAGAGTACTCCACCGATTTAGCATTGCACTCCTATTACACTCATGATGGACAGTTCAAAGATCAAAATCCATGCAGCAGAACAGAAGAGGTATTGTTTTTTTATACATTCTTTTTCCTCGTCAAAAACTGACTACCACCTACATTACCTACAATGTAAATAGACACCGACAGTTTGCTCAGAGATGCGTGTTTTATGCTAGTAGCACCTAATGTGGCCTGGAGCTGCTCCCCTCAAGAAGATACGAGGGGCAGGCTACAGAGGTATTGCAAGATATTCTCAATTTTCAAACTTGTAGTCTTTAGCCCAACCGCTGCTAACTCGAGCTGACTCGGTTTATCTGATTTCACACAGCTCCCTGTGGACTGAAGCCACAACTTTAAAGTAAACTTTTTTTTTCACGTGGACAGTAGTTCCCCCCATGACCTGTCCATACAGGATGTGTTCAATCAAAAACATTAACTATAAAAAACAATAAAACAAAATAAATGTATCAAAGTAAATGCTAGAAAATGCATTTTTAACATGTTCTTTATCGAGAGTTATCAGGAAAGATCATGCAAAACGTCACATTGGATCACATTGGATTGGTTTGGCAACAATAAGGAATCAACCCCACCTCTATCACCAGGTTTTGGTTTAAATGTTGCTAATCTGTTGATTGGTTCATGGACATCACCTTTCCCAACTGAGCCCCATCTACTTCAGATTAGCTTTGTACACAGTAAAAAGTGCCAAAAGTTGGCTGAGCGCTCCTATTGAAGCCCAGAATTCATATTAGATGATGTTTTGACCTATCACTAGGCCCTGCAGAGGGTATCAGGCTATGCCATCATAAATCTACTGAGCCCTCTGACAGGCAACACCATTCTCTAGCCCTGACCTATCATAACTTTAAGATGCCTTTGAATCCTAATCTCACCCAAGCAAAAAACAGATGCTTTGCAGCTTGACCCAGCCTTATGTCTTCATTCCATCTGCTTAGGCGAACCTACGTGGGCAACAACAGACATCAAACTTCAATAGGTCGGATCCTCATCCCCAGATGACAATTCCTCATCAGGTGAAGACTACGGGTCATTGATCTCTCCCCTATCCGACTCCTCTCCCCCTCACTCATCTCCTGGAGCACTGCAAAAACTTCTGGGACATTCATCCTTCTTGTGCTTCCATCCATAGAACTGTTAAACAGAACCATGCGTACACACAGCTTTATACTCAGACTTGACAAATAGTGTACATGCATAGTTCTGTTAGCTGTGAACCCACACACAGCATTGTGAATGTGGTCCCAGGTGTTGCTGAAAAACAGAAACTTAACAGAGAAGAAAGGATAAAAGAAGTAATTAATTGCAGACCCTCAAATATCGACATGCACATCATGTACTTTTGAAAATACATCAGTTTTACTGCGTGGTCTCCACTCCAGAGACAAAAAAGAGAGACGAAAAAAGGTGAAATAAAGCAAATAGGAGAAAGAGAAAGGCACAGAGGAAAAGAGCAAGACACTCAGTCTCCTGTGTGTTTTCATCAGGTCTCCACTGGTAGTATGTATTGTGGAAATAAACAAAGCAAACTTACACATGCAATCATATGTTCACATGCTTTGTGTGGGAAAGGTTTTGTACCGTATATCTGTACATTTACTCTTCATGTGTACACTGAAGATGAAAAGATGAATTATTGGTTTTATTGTTTTTCTCTCATTTATTGCACTCTTTCCTGTTGTTCTTTCCACTTTTTTTTGTTTTAGATTGTCTTATCTGCTTCGCTCTGATTTTATTACTTCTTTTATTGCTACGCATTGCACGGAAACTTTGTGATCATTTTGTAATCATCCTAACAATTCAATTTTAATCTAGCTTTATTGGCATGAATGTAAAACAATATTACTATTACTTTTGCAGGTGTATTTCATTAGTGTTGTTTTTTCCCCCACCAGATTTGACGGACACCAGCTTTGTGTAAAGTCATGCCCCCTACTCTGCCTCTGATTGGCTAGGCCTAACCTCACCCTAGCTTTAAACAACAGAGGCAACGATTACTATCCAATCAGAGGCACAGTTGTCGAAAATCTGGTGATTGACTGATTTAGCTGACGCTTTAATCCAAAGCGATTTACAATAAGAACATCATCTTCATCAAATATGCTTCTAACAGCTTCAAGTGCTACCTTTAGAAAAAATCAGAGCTTAGCCCCCGACTAAGGATTTACATAGTCAAATCAGAAACGTCAAGTCCTGCCTGTAGTCGACTGATATTTGAATCATGTGTGTCTTTGTGCGCGCCGATTGCTAGCCGAAGCTAAACTGAGGCATGTTGTTGACCATTTTCTCTCTCTCTCTCTCTGTCTCTCGCGTGCATGCCGTGCTGGCGTGCTGCCGACAACTGCTTGCACATCGTGGTTCCTCGCAGGTCTATTTCAAGTAGCCGGCTGTTAAAGAACAATATAATATCCTTTGTGTGGTTCATCAACGGTGATAAATTATCCGAAAGTCCCACAAGGTGCAGACAACTCGGTACAACACCGGTGAAGCTGGGGCTCTGTCTCTTCAGCAAGTACTCCTCCACTGCCACTACACTTATACACGCTACGCCTATACATGCGCACTGACGACCCAGGGTTAGGGTAAAGTTTTGGATTTATTCAAGCACTTTAAAATCAAAAGGCAAAGAAGGTACGGAGGTTAACCAGGTGACAGGACTGAAGGGCCAAATAGGTACAGAGGACAACCAGAAGACTGGTGGCAAAGGTGGAAGCCCTCAGGAGGCTGGAAGCAAAGACAGCACCCCTCTGGAGGACTGGAAGCTGGTGACTGGAGAACAGGATTGGAGGCCTGGCTGCAGGATTGGAGGCCCGTGACTGGGACTCAGACTGGTGACTCGGTAGTGCCAGGGCAACATATGGCTGCTGCAGCTCATCAGGATGATGAGACTGCTGCAGCTAAGGGGACAATTGCAGCTCAGGCGTAAGTTGAGAGCAGGCACAAATCCAAGTCCAAAACCACAGGGAAAAGGCACGGACATTTGACATGGAGAGAGAGACAATCAGGCAAACTACAAGGGAACACACCAAAAAATATATACACAGAAGAGAGACAAATATCAAGACACAGGTGAAACTTATTTGGGTGGAGCAAACAATGAAGGTACCACAGAGCGAATGAATGAAAGACACAAGAATAAACATGAGCAAATACAGAGAATTATCAAACAGAGAAACAGGAAGAGAAGTTCACAAGACCATAATTAAACAGGAAATAACAACATTCAAAACCATGACTGGTCAACCAGACCGGGTACCATGGCGGGTGTGCTGAGAGCTCAGAGGTAAAGATAGGAGCCATGTGTTGGCCCAGCTTGGACTGAAGACTGGCACTAAATTACTAAAGGTCTGGTCTGGACAAAATGGGTAAATGCTGGCCAAGCAATGGAAATGAGAGACCTTAAAGTTACCATATTTTAATACACATCTGATTATCTGTTTTTTTGTGTGTGTGTGCAGCATTATACAGCATTGTGTTTTATAATGCTAAATAACCTACCTTGAAAAAACTTCTGCTACACTACCTGCTCCACTCCAAAAAGCAGACGGACACAGTTAGCGAGAAGCAGATGAAGAAGCTGGAGCATTTAGCAGCTAAAGAGCAAGGAGTTGGTGGCGACCAAAACTAAAGCTAAAAAAGAGGAGACCCCAGAGCAGACCCCCAGAACACACTGAAATGATAATACTGTATATCCCATGTGACCCTGGGATGCCTCAGAGTGTCCCTGGAGGAGCAGGAGGAAGTAGCTTTTATTATTAAAATTAAAAAGAAATGGACAAATCTTTCTTCTTCCTTGAAAAATCTCCCTTCCACTTCTCTTTTCACTCACACCGACCACGACCTCTGAACGCACACCCCGATTTGTAAATAAAATACCTTGCCCTCTTACCCCACACAAGATTTCAAAGCTCGGGGTGAACTTGATGGATTGTTGAGACTGAGGAAATCTTATGTGGCGTGATACACACACACACACACACACACACACACACACACACGCGCACAATGACTCTCAAATCAGGGTTAAGAATCTAAGCCGTCTGAGCCAGGCATGCTCTCTGCTCTCAAGGTCACAGCGTGTTGTATCAGAGACAGAATCAGGGATTCTTAGCCTTTACCGACTGTTTCAGGCCTTAGGGATATTTCTTCCACCATGAGACTCACCATGAGATAGGGTTGCGTGCATGTGTGTGTATGTGTGGTAACATACTTGGGTTTGTGCTGACATGTGCAAGGACACCCTAAAGCACTCATGTACGAATCCATGTAGTGATTAGACGATGCTCATTTGCCCACAGGGGAATTCTGGTTGAGCCTGGTGCACATTTGCAGGCGAGGAGCACACTTTCACACATGCAACACTCCATCAGGACATAGACTGTCCTGCTTGATACCATAAAGCAGTTAATAAAACAGGACACCTCTGCAGCAGCAGCACAACCTCGTGTTGAGCAGTAAGCTGAGGTGAGAATCTCATCTCAATTTCTCTCCTCCTTACTTGCCTCTGTGCCCCTCTTTCTCCCTCTTTTTGTCTTTGTTTCTCGCTCACTTTCTCGCCCCTGCCTCTCTCTCTCTCTCTCTCTCTCTCACATCTCCTCCAGTCTCCTCCAGTCTCCTCCAGCGGTGTCAGCTTGGAATTATTTTGACCAGGACGTCATCACTGACAAATACCCCTCTGTCCCACAGGGGCCAAAGCTACCCATCCCTCTTCCCACAGAGGTGCCCTTCATCTAAGTGTTTAGCATCTCCCTCTTTCCACACACACACACACACACACACACACATACACACACACACACTGGTGTAAAATTCAACATTCAAGCCGCAGTGACAGATTCACAGTAAAAGTTGAGTTATTACATGTTTCAGACCTTTGTCTCCTTGTCAGCTGGAATGATTCATGCCTCTGGGTGCTCCTGTTCGCTGCCTGGGCTGTTTTTCTTCCCTCGGTTTGTCTCTTTCTCACTGTTAAATGCTTATTCATGAATGTACACCCAGGTATGCACTCTGGACTGCCATATCGCCATCTAAATATAAAGGCGCTGTAACTGCTGAACTGAAAGACTAGTGAATGGAAAGGGCAGAGTTCATTTGTCACCTCAATAGTTGTATTGGATTAAAAGCTCAGAGCTATTAAACACGAGACAAAAAGCTAAATCATAAATTGTCAGGTTTGCTTGAGTTCATACAGTTAACTGGATTTATTATTGGCTTCTTTGCCCGCTATGTTCCTTATTTTCTGTACAGACACCACGCTAGCAGCTGTTAGAGGCTGTAATGCTCATTATAAAATGAATGTCAGTAAAAAATAAAAGTCGAGGTCAAAAGGTGTTTGGGTTTTTTAAACTAAAACAGTTGGCATGTCAGTGGTCCTGCTAAGATTTTCTAAATGGTAACTTTGTTGTTTACCATGTTCACCATCTTAGTTCAGTCTGTTAGTATGGTAACTTTTGCTAATTAGCACCAACCACAAAGAAAAGAGGCTGATGGGAATGTCATTAGTTTGGCAGGCATTTGGTCATAAACCAAATTACTGGACAGTATGGGCCTCATGCAATACAAAGTTGCAATAAATATTGCCTTTTAAGGCTACCTGCTACTGCTCCGTTTTGGGGAAGGTTTCATTAGGTGACCTGTCAGATATCAGCAGACATTTTTGTGGCAGTAGTGAAATTAAAGGACATAAACATTAATCCATCCAACCATCATCAACCGCATAGCCTGCGTACAGGGTCGCGTGGGGCTGGAGCCAATCCCAGCTGACATTGGGCGAAAGGCGGGGTCGCCAGACCATCGCAGGGCCACACATATACAGACAACCGTTCATGTACGGTCGTGAATATCCTCCTTTAATATACTTGCGATTGTGGTATTAAGCTGATAACTCATGACTGCCGGTTGAAAATGGCTAATGTATCAATACACACTGAGTTAATCAAGAAGAATACATCTGACTACATAACACAAGCAGTGTTTCTTTTCACTCTCCCTTTATCTGCCTCTGTCTCGTTTTCTTCCTCTACGGTGCGCGTTTTCTTCCCACCGTCCTGTCAATCACAGCCCCGCTTCATCTCTTGGTACGTCCCCCACATTTCCATATCTGATGGACTCAGTATTTTCCCCCCTTATCTCTGTCCATTCTGCTGTGTAGAGATGTGTCTGCGGTGTCAGACCTGTGTTAAATAAGCCCCTGGGCTCAGCAGGATGCTTCTCTGGCGTTGGAAGAACAGATGTAATCCCTCTCTGTTTGAATATGGCTTACAAAGTCAAAGCTTCCCTGCACACCTGCCTCACAGATAGCCACGTGCAAACAGCTCGAGCCGTGTTTGTTAAAAGAGCAGGCGGCGCGCTTATCTCCTCGTGCACAAAGTGGATGTGGGGCAACTGAACACTGTAGCCCACGGGGAAGGCATCAAGGTTGGTAGTAACTGTGAAACAAAAGCTTACACAAAGTTACAAATAATTTGGATCTAATTGCCATATTTTTCTTTACACTTCATCTAAGACTTCTGCACTTGTTTATGTATTACATACTGTACCGTACTGTACGAGTACCACTGAGGAGGATACATTTCTGTTGTTCTGTCTGACTGTTATCATCCATCACTCCAGAATGTTTCTGTACGCTTTGCTGACGCTTAAATTCTTTTCTTTCTTATTTCCCAAAATTGAGCGCTGAGTTGTTGTTGGGTTTTTTTTTTTCAGAGACTGATGGACCTGCATGTGCTCATTTTTATTCCATTGCTAAATCAAAATGGGACACTTAAAGTTTTATGAATGTGACTTTGCGCTTTCTATCCAAATGTGTAGTTGTTAGCGGTGCTCACTGACCACATGCAACCGTGGACATCCCATTTTGAAAGATGAAATAGTAATGACAACAAGAAACCAATAAAGACAAACAAGCAGAAGAAAAAGTTCAGCTTGAGTGCTGATCTTTGACTCACAACCGCCTTCCTCATCAAACAGCTTTATTTCCTACCGTGCATTTCCCATGATGCTTTGGGGGAGGTGTTTTTATAGCTTGGGTGCTTCATAAAAATGCCCAAAACGAAATTCTCATTTTCTCCAAGATATTTGCGCTGACCTGGAGGTCTTTCGATTAGTGTGTGCATTTCTCTCAGCCCATATTTCCTAAGTCCTGCTGCCCTTTCTTTTTATAATCCACATTTACTCTGCACTCACAGAAATATTAATATTTGATAGCGACCAGTTGGAGAAATGCGGGATGGAATGCACACGTGCAATAGTAGGAATGCTCTCCTCTTGATCACGCTCAAGAATAAATTGGGCTTGGTGATGTTTGGAATATGCGTTGAGTGCCGTGCCCCGAGCCAGGAGTTCACTGGGGCTCACGGCAGGAGAAAGTGTAGACTGCTATCTGGCTTTCCGACTGAAAATGGACGGAGAACGATGAAGGGACAGGTGTTTTTTAAAGCACTCCTTATCCAGGCAATGACCTCTGTCTTTTAATAACTCTTTTTAATCTAAGTAAATCTGTAAATTATTAATAAAAAAATATTGAGGCTGCAATCAAGCACCCAGGCACAGGGAACATGCATAATGCATTCCAAAAAACAAGGCTGTGCATCCACATTTTTTTGTGGGAGCACAGTTTCACACATCAGCAAAGATCATTTTACTTCACATAGTTAACATGTTACAAGGTAAAGGAAACTGAAATAACTTTGACATGTGTGGGATGTTAATGGACTCTGTGAGACATATTAATGGACACAGTGGACACCCCACCCCATCATTCTGATGTATTATTTTCATTGTTTTGATTTTTTTGAACGTCAGTCAGAAGACGTAAACAGCCTGCTATGCGTAGTTACGTTTGCTGATGCGCTTGTGTCTCTGTATTTCCAGGTGAGAAAAAAAAGCGATGAAATGTATAAACATGGTGACACATGTGTAATGAATGTTTCTGTATTCTGTATGAAAGAAAGTGAAGGAATTTTAAACTTATGCACGCCTGGAAGTCCCTTTGTGTCCAAGTGTGCAGCACATAAGTTTTTGATGGTGTTCACTCTGGTGTCAAAAGGCCTAATTAATGTGCGCTTTAAGGTGTCTGTGTCCTGCAGATATTAAGATTCTACATTATGGAGACACATTAAGCTCCTAATGGAAGAAAGACTATCAATGATGACCTTACCCTGTTGGCTGTGATCACATAGCCATTGTAACAGCCAATGTGTTTTGTGGATCCTTAGCGGCTGCAATGATGCGTTTTATTTGTTTCTGACTTCACTCATACATAGAAAACAGATATTTTCGTGTATGTAGTTAGTGACGGAGGGAGACAGCCCATCAGTCTCCTCCTGCTCTCTGTGATCACTTCTACTGTGTTTAATGCAGTGAGATTTACAGTCTAGTTATTCTCATCTACATAAGATTCTGTCTCTGTTGGCAGATAACACAATGGGTATGAAATGTGACGGATGCTCATGAATACCATGTTGACCAGTAGTCATTACCAAGATATTGAGCTGCAGATAAAATCCTGCCTGATGCTGTGGACAGTGCACGCACGGGGAGAGAAAACTCATTCAGCAACATTTCTTAGTTACACTGTGTAACACCTCGCTTGCTATGACCACCCCATTCTTATTAGGGGGAATTTCAATTATGTAAAATTGTGAGTTGATACTCAAAGACAACAAGCTAACACTAATTAGGTGTGCAACTAGTCGATAACCACTGGTGCTAGTCTCTAACAGATATGCTAATCTCAGTTTAACCACAGGTGAGATTATTTCTGAGGCTAAGTAACTGCCAAATTAAGTCAAATAATGGCACACTGTTTTTATGGCGTGATTTTGAAATTGCTCACAACATGTTGGACCAGGCGCCGTGCACTGCATACATCTGCCAGTGATAGAAGAAACCAAGTATCCTGTCTAGAGAGGGGGGGTTTGTGTGCACCAGGCAGTGAGATTGATAGAGAAAAGTGTTTTTTGCTTATAAATCAGTTGAATGGGCATGACGCCCTCGCTTGTCCATTAGATTTCACAGGGGAGCAACAACAGAGAAGCAACTTAATAATTGCTATGCTTAATGCAAATTACTGTCAGGGGTCCTGTACATGGATAAAAATCATTCTAATAGACCCACTTAGTATGTAGTTAATTGTCTCCTCTGATCATATCGAACCAGACTGGATATGTTGTGAATCATTAACATTAAGGAAAAATATAAATGCAAGCTGGAGGACACTGAGGAAAGCAGAGAGGTAAAATAGTGTGGAAAAATAACACAAAGCCGCTGCTGTTCAAATAAAGTGATATAATCTTTCAATTTGCTTTGATACTCTTTACTGTTGTTACCAAGGTTTTTTTATTGTCTGATCTATTGCCAGACCAGCTATCTTTCAGTATCTGGCTATACTGTCTCTCCTTGTGTGTCCAAGCATCATCTCTGGCAGAAGACTCCACTTTTCAGCAAAAAAAAGCTCCTACTAAACTTACTGTGCACAGCGTGCCCAGCACCAAACAGCTGACAGAAAGACGCGAACAGTTAGCAGCAAAAAAGCCACATATATCTTTCAAGAAGATTAAAGAGAGTGAATATTGGACTGACATTCATCACGTAGCCATAAAAAAATGAATGCTAATGTTGCTGCTGAATGTGTAAATATCAACTTCCAATGATAATATGTCAGTTATGTGTTTAAAGCTTGTTTCTGCAGCTGGTTTAATATTGCAGGCATAATATTGTGGATACTAAACTATACCCTGTGACAACCCTCTCTCCTAATTATTCCATGCATATATATGCATTGCCTCTGAATGTGTTTTTACATTCCTGAGTACAATCTCTGGCGTATTAGTAGAATGTTTAAGAATTAAAGTTAAACGTATTATATTTACTATGTTGATGTTCATATCTGTTTGTAGGGTAATATTCATTTTAAATGTATATTTATCACAATCTGATTATGCATTAAAACAGATTATCCCATTAAACCTTACCAGAGTGTGTAAACATATTACTGGAATAGCAGCATGATTGTTGGCAGCATAATCTGGCTGTGTATTTCTGCTAGCAGTGCACACAGAAAATAGTTTCCTGTCACAAAAGCAATAGACTGTAAATGCAGAAATTCTGCAGTGTTTCCCTTTAAGCTATACTGGTGATGTCATGTTGAAGTGGGCCCCACTGTAATAGGGGAAACCTGCCAAGTCATTTTAGAAAGACACAGCTTTGAAAAGATTAAGAGGATTAAAAACGGAACACAGTTTTGTCCAAACAGCAAAGCTTCCACCCTGTTCTAACAGTGTTTGGACAGTGTCCCCGGGGCCAAAATCAGCACTGCTGTTTCTCCTACTTCAAACCAGCAATACAGGCTTTTTAGA
Source organism: Lepomis macrochirus (assembly GCA_024633595.2). NCBI lineage: Eukaryota > Metazoa > Chordata > Actinopteri > Centrarchiformes > Centrarchidae > Lepomis > Lepomis macrochirus. Next base: position 31,305,475 of record JALXJV020000016.1, on the reverse strand, counting down.
TTTTCTCAGACTCATCTCCAAGCTTTGTTGTTGATCTGATTCCAAATGCAGCACCTTGCGGCTGTGTTTGTCATCCCGTACTTTAAACCACAGACTTCACCAGCCTGCTCTGAGGCTGATTTTCCAGGACTTCAAGGCCTGAGCTAAGCAGATTTTATCAGAGCATCAGTGTATATTCATTCAGAGCATTTAGTGACTCCACTGGTTTATGATTGCTGGTTCATGATCCTGGCGTAAATAATAGAAAGGTAAACTGTCCTTGCTGTAGATTTGACAGTTTCTAAATATAAATGATTCATACAGTTTTCATTTGGCACAGATGTGTCTGCACTTAATATGGCAGAAGCTTCATGGAATCTATCACCATAGTGACATGGCAGACGTTTTCCTCATGTTGTTGCTATGACAACCTTTCATACAGAAAATGTATTTGTGTTCCAAAAGATAAAACAAGTCTCCCCAGGACTACTGCCTCTTTTAGGGAGTTTTACTATTAATGCCCGTACACACGTGGTCAACACAGCTCTACACACACATATACATGAACACTGGTACACGTACACTAGCATGCACATGTACTGTACTTACACAGAATTCACAGTTTAACACGTAAAAATAAAGATTTATTCAACATGTACTTTTCATAGCACTACAGCTTCATTAGGGTCACCTCCTCCCTTCTTTTCTCCTTCTGTAGCTAACAACTCCAATCTGCTGCCATCCGCTGCAGCTAATTGAAGCGTTTGCGCTAAAAGACCTGGGGAAGGTTGTGAGGGGCCCTCTTTAATGAAGTCTGATCTCATTAAAAGATACAGCTGCCAATGTGAGTGCAGAGGAAAAACATGCAGGGACAAAGGAGGAGAGGCCAGCGAGAGCATCAGCAGGTTGTTCTCCACATAATGAAACGCCATCATTAACAATGCACCAATCACAAGATTTATATCCACGGACTGGGCATGCCTATTCAAGTCGGCATTCTTGATGGGTTGTTGGCTCAAGATGGCTGCAGTTGAAGTTTTCATGATGTTTTGATGTAAACAGACTGGCCGTGAGGGGTGCAGAACAAGCCTGCAGCGTCCACAGTGACAGTTGGGTTGGCATGGCTGTAATTTCCACTGGGTGTGGGGCAACATGCCTTTCTCACCTTTTGAAATGTTGATATGCTTACACAGGTCACATTCAGTTATTAAAGTGTGCTCATAGCAGTAAGCTTTTGGAGCAGCATCCAGTGTTCTGGTGACAGTTTTTGCCCTGAGTGTTTGCCTCTCAGACTACATAAAGGCTGCCGTACCAACGCCGTTCTAACTGCATTCCTTTATGACATTTAACCTTGATATTTATCTTTTTATTGTTAAACGCTAACAGCTGCTAACGTCCAGTTATTATAGCAACAAGAACATTCTCTTCATTTGGCACTCATTTTCTGTTTTTCATATTGTCATATAGTCAGTTTCCCATCAGCCTATGTAGTCTGCGACTGTCATTCTAAAACGGCAGTAGCAGTTTGGCCTGTAGGCTAGATTTGAGATCAATTTACCTTTGTCATTTCTGATGATGAAAATGCTCACGCTCATCAAGCTGAAGGCTCAAAACGATAACCTTTTGACAGCTAAATGGCACACATCCAAAAAAGCCTGGGAGTGAGTTACTGAATTTCTATGCAATGTATGATTTGGTAACCTGTGACTGTTGTTCATAGCGATATATGTTGTGAAGTTCATTGCAACCTCAAGATGTGACATTTTTCTGGATTGTAAAGATATGATCTCTAGCCTTTATGTATTAGTGCCGACACCTATTTTAATGTCTCCTTAAAACTTGTAAATTCAATAACAATTACATGTGAGTTTACACCTCTTGTGGCTGTAGAACTAACTATTTGCATCTTGTATCACTCAGGGAACTTCTCCCCTAAAATGTAACTTGTAAATGCTTCCTGATGTGTAATGTGTTTTTACTCATGTTTGTCTGTGAAACCTGCAACCTCTCTGCTCAGTGTACTGTTGGATAACCTTCACCCTTGTCCTGCAACTGGGACGGAGACTGACATGAGAGACACCTCAGCAAACATTTGGCTGCATTTTTCAACCATGAATGAGGCCATCGGTGGGAGGCCATGTATTGATCCTCCCATCATTATGGACTCAACCTTAGCAAGTGTGGTTGCTGTGGCCTCTGGCCAGGTCTGGCTCAGTCAGCCATGTTAAGCCATCTACCTCTGCCGTTCCTCCTCTCTGCAAAAAAGAAGGCACTCCTAGGTCCTGCAGTAGGAGGAGGAGGAGGCAGCAAAGGAGGTTTAACTGCCTTCGGTTAATGTTTATTAAATAGTTCTGCCCATAAGCAAAATCTGTACCCTGCATACAGTAATGCAACACGACTCAATACCAACACTGGACATAACATCCCACACAGTATGTAATAATAATAATGACCTGTGGGTCTGTAAAGCGTTTGAGATTGTAACAGTATGGGCTCTAAACAAACATGAGTATGGTTACATGATTGAAAAACAATAAAAAGAGATCAAAAATCAAACATAACATTCTAAGGAAAATCACTGGCCATCTCATAAATAATCATGCTCATTGTCTGTGAAGGTTCTCAGTCATCCAGGTCATATATTCATCATATATTTTAAAACCTGTTCTGCATAGAAATTGACATGAGTGTTTATTTGTCATTATGGGCCTACATCACAAGGTTGTATAACTAAACGAAAGTTTGTATTCCCTGTGTGCTACACACATGGAGCTTAACAGATAATTAAATGTGTATAAAAAATGGTAACATTGTAAATAAATTATATTATTTAAAAAATACAGCCTACTAAAACTATGTAGATAGAAAAATGTAGCCTATGTTATTATATGTACACCAAAGCCACTGAGGGTTCAATAGTGTGCACATTTCCCAAAGAAACATCAGTCTGAGGGATATTCCCTGAAAGTCGGATATTTCGACTTGAAGCACACATTGTAGGGCTAACTAAAACTGAAAGGCAATGCAAAGTATTTGCCTGGCTTTATTTAAAATATTACATACAATCATATAGTAAAACCTGTTCTGCATGTGTAGAATTTTTTTCTTATATGTCTATTGGGTAGCTGGTTACAGTAAACAATCTCTGTTGGCTACTCCGACCCACCTCTCTCTCTCTCTCTCTCTCTCTCTCTCTCTCTTAAAGAGAAGTTTTTCCTTGCCTGTGTTGCCAAGTGCTTGCTCTTGGTGTGAACTGTTGGGATTCTGTAAATATCTCTATATATCTACTGTCTCTCTAGTACATTTACTCATTTGGCAGACGCTTTTATCCAAAGAGACAACAACATACAATCATTAACAGAACATAAAATACAGCACAAGATCTACAACTGACAATACAGTATAGACTGCGACTAAATCTTACACAATTAACCTTTAAAGTTTTTTTAGGGGAGTTTTTTGTCATCTGAATCGTGGGTCAAAGGATGGGAGATGGTGGAGTGTCCCTCCATGCAAATACCTGATTTGTAATATTGAGTTGTATAAATAAACATGACTTGACTTGACCCTTCTACAGCACCAATGAGTCAACAAATCAACAAGGAAGGCAGAAAGGAAAATATTATGAGAGAACAAATTAGAGAAAAAAAGACAACGAAAACCTGACATACGGACACTAGCCTGGACAGAAGAGAAGGTTTCTGTCTGGTGGCAAAGTGGCCATGTGTTTTAAATCCTTCTTCCATGTCTGTGACAAAGCCTGTCACCACCAACACTACCTCCCTATCCTTGTTTGACCAACCACTCGCACATTCCATCCTTCACATGTCAACAGGCTGACACTTGATCCTAATTGGGCACTACTGCAGCGAGGGTGTCGAGTCTCTCGGGCAGAAGTGTTTAAATTCCGGCTGTGAAACCTGAGCTCGTCCACAGGGTCATTTCTCCTTGGGTGGGGAATCAAAAACTGACAAACACAAATAACAAGAGTTTCAGTTTGGCTCAGGTCATCAGGCATCATGCCCCTACGGCGGACACATCAAACAGGATCTCCTGCCTGTCTTGCTCCAGTTGGACTGGACTCCATTCCTGACACATCACCGGAGAAGCTTACTCCACTTCATCAAATGCACCCCCATTCCAGCCTGTCAACAAATTAAGTGAAGAGGGACCGGTTTGTGTTCCCACATAAAGGCTCAAACTCAGAGGGCTCATACTAACAGGCTTACCTTATTCTTGATAATCTGTTGATAGTGATTATGACTGGCCTGGGAAATACAAGTAAGCCCTGGGTCTTTGACTAGTAGGTGTTAAAAGCCACTAACAACAAATAAGCATCAAGAACAAAAAGGGCAGGCCATTATATTAGTAAGTAGTATTGGCTGATTTATAGTTAACATATTTTTTAACCTCCACATATTAATATCTTGTCCATTTAATTTCCACAAATGATTTTGCAACCTCAGCTTTTATCTGAACCAGCACCGTTTATTTGGATGTTTGTAGTTCCTCTGTAGAGAAGGTGGAGTCTCGGTTGTGAACAGAGTTTTAGTTTTCTGAATTTGTTTCACTTTTCCCTTGTGTAAATTTTTCCTCATGTCAGACGGTTTACTGTTAACTGATTGATTTTTATATTCAGGTTGAGCCCTGTTCCATCCATTACTGAAGGTTTGAATGCCCATGTTAGGAATTTTTTCTTCTACTTCTAGTCCATCAAGAAAGAAGTCCTAAAGCCATGTTTCTTTAATCCTTAAGTGTCCAATAAACTACTAGAACCATCAATTTAGTAAATATTCATTTAAAAAGGCGACAGATGAACAATGTAAAAACAGAGCACCCCAATGTTCTTTAATGTTTATTATTGTTGCATTTTAGCCATTTAGAGGTTTTGGGGAGGGCAACAGAAAGATATACAAGTGCATCTCAAAAAATTTGAAAGAAAAAATCTAAATTTTTGAGCAACACCAGTAAATCTGGGCATCCACCAAACTTTGCAATTGGGTTTCCAATCCAAATTTAATTCTTATACAAATATGAATTCTCACATCCATCCTAGTAGTTACAGAAAACAGGTGTTCTGAAAAAAACTGTCATTTTCAAAAGTGCACAGGTGCAGCTAAAACAATTCAAGATCCACCTGTAGGGGTTGAGCAGGTAGAAGAGGGGAGAAAGGGGTTAAGATAAAGAGAAATGGGGAAACTTATTTATGCCTGTCAAGTCAACATCTGCGGTACAGAACAACAGCTGCTTCCAAAAAGGAGGCTGCTTGGTCGCCACAGTTTAACAAAGAGATAGTCAGGAGACCTGCCTTCTAGTTCTGACACAGGTATGTTGGTAATCTCAGTGGTCTCTGAGTTTACAGAGAAACTCTGTGGTGTTATCACTTATAAAAGAACATGTAAAGTCTCATATTCACATATTTCAAATGTGAAAATTCACATATGGACACGAGGTTTATCACATCGTCACATATCACATTATACAGCATATTCACATGTGATCAGTTTAGCCAAGTTATCTGGTAAATTGTTTATTCAGGAGTCATGGCTGTAAAGTTTTCATCTTGTCTGTGACAGATGGACATACGCTACCTGTCCTCCAGTTCACACTGTCACTCACTAACTTCTGCAGCTGTTTCACTTACTAAAAACTCCCTCATCTTTTTGTGTTTTTAAATTGTGAAAATTAAACTTCTCTATAGTGTATTTACTTACCTGTAAGACGAGCCGAGTTTACTTATTTTGTTTTATTATCTTGTCTTTTCTTCTCAGCTTTCTTTCTTCAATTTCTCTCTGCTTTTCTCAGTGTTCTAGTGTGATTTACTCTTGTGGTAAAATATTTGTGGGTAGTGCAGATAATGTCTCAGTATTCTTCTGTGGAGAACAGGTGTAAACTGAATTTCTGTCACTCTGCAGAACGGAATACTGATATACTGTGAGGTCATAGAACTGTCTGTGTTCTACCAGAACACAGATAGAAGACGTTTACACTTGTGACTGTGACAGAATATGCTGTCTCAGAAGGTGTCTAAAAGGACAGCGAGGCATCAAGTGCTGTTCGAAAAGGATTGAGCGACCTTTTCCTGTCTCATAAGATGCCTTTAAACTGTCCCATGACGGTCAGGTTTGAAGGCAGGTGTTACTGTTGGGTGGTGGTGGAGAGAGTGCTAGGAAGTCTAGGCTGAGAAGTGAGCTTTTGGATCCAAACATTGGTGATGTGTTAGCGCAAGACTCAAGCAAGCAAGAACAAAATTTTCAGCGTGGTTAAATGCTAAAACAAATTGTACAGATAGAAAGAGCTACAAATATCCTTTAAAATGATACCAAGACCACGGTTATAGGTTCAATAATCGCAACCCTGGTAATTTGATAGACAAAAATAGTCAATTTATTTTGTCCTCTGTTTTTCACTGAAGTCAAAGCAAAAGGTGTGACCCTATGGCACAGCTGCAGCACACTTTCAGCAAAAAATAAGATGATTTTGTGACTTATTGATTTCTGAAAAGTTAGTGAGAACCAAACACTGAACTATCTTATTAGCCCGTGACTGTAACCAATCAAGTATGATTTTAGTATGATTTCTGAGGCATCTATTAGCCACTTGCCTTTTTAATAGCTAGCTAGCTGACACTAAGGCTAGTGACTGAAGAAGAGAAGCAAGACGGCATGCAGATATCGCATGATGCTGTAGAGCTGCCCTAAAAGGCTGTTCAAAACCAATGTTCTTAGAAGATACCTTCACTCGAAAGTTATGCCTTCTCAGGAACGCTCTATTCTGGCAGTGAGACAAGTGCCTTCTGTTTCGAGCAGAGCTTATATTTACAAGGTACAAAGTTATTTATTTGTCATATATACACCAACAATATAACAAAAAGAAATTTGGTTGTCCCTTTATGCTACACACAGGACTTAGGAGATAATTAAATGTGAATTAAATATGATAATTTTGGTTATATACAGCTGTTTAGATACAAAATATACATACATATAGGTGTAAACACCCAGAACATGCAGTGCATTTTTTAAATTTGCATCTCGAGATATGGTGAAGATCAGCAACAAGATGATAATCTGGTTTCATCTTCACATTAAAACGTCTGACATTTGGGAAACAGAGTCTATCTTGACTGCGTTTGAGCACCAAGCATCATCGATGTAAAACACAGACTCCGCCTCCTCTCATCTTGCTGGAGTCTTGTGCTGACAGCTCGGAACACCCGCTGAGTGCTTGATCCGGGATGTTGATGAGACAGGTGTCTGTAAAGACGTGGGCACAACAGTCTTTGATTTCGGTTGCTTGGTCATCATCAGCCAACATGAGTTTATTATATACATTCCAATTTATATATTAATAACGTGTGTGTGTGTGTGTGTGTGTGTGTGTGTGTGTGTGTGTGTGTGTGTGTGTGTGTGCTATTGGGCCCCTGTTGTGGTCATTTTATTTATCACCACTTTATCTAGGAATGTGTGAGCGCAGGACTATTCTACATGACAGGGCCAGATAAGCCAGTGCTGCAGGCCCTGGCTTAGTTGATATTGTATGTTAGTGGTACAAATTGTGTAACAAATGTGCAAGTTATTAAATTACAAAAAAAACAGTTGACAAACTATGATCTTTTGGGGCCCATACGGATATGTTTTTCCTGTGTTTCCTGTTTTGCTTTGTTTCTTATCTCTCCTCTCGTTTCTGATCACTTCCTGCTCGTGTTGATTGTTTGCCACACCCTCAGTAGTTTCGCCTGTCCCTCATTATGTCCACCTCTCTCGTGGTTAAGTCCGAGTGTTCCCTTTGTTTGGGGTCATGTTGATGTTGTCAGGAGATAAAATGAGATATTTCACTAAATCTATAAGAGGAAAGAAGTAGAGATAAGAGGTCAAAGCTGTTATGAAGCGTGCACTCTCCAGCAGGTGTGTCTGGATTCCTGTGGGTGAGGAACAGGGAGTGGAGGACAGGCTGAGTGTCCAGTGGAATGACGAGGATAATATGTAGGTTACAATATTAAGGTGTAATAACAAAAGCAAAAGTAGACAGGCTATATGGTGACAAATTTGGACAATAAAAAAACCCCACCAGCGATGATGTCACTTTCAAAGTAAAAATACCAACAAAAGAATCCGTCACATTCTTCGTCCCTTGTGGTAATAAGACTCCAAAATGATCTGAACTGTTGTTTCTCCATTTGTATAGCACAGGTGATATCTACATTTAATTTATAACTTGTTCTCATTACCAAAATCACAGTTTTTGAGATTTCCTCAAACCAGGGTGCACTGTCTTTAGAAATGTATTTCTGCACCTTTTAATCTAATTAATTAAATGAATTTCATTAAATTTAAGAATGTTACCATTTCCATCTATCAGATGCACAATTGACCATATTTGTTTCTTCATCTACTCTTTCATATATTTTGATTTATCTTCCATAATATGACTCTATTAGTCCACAGTGGGACATTATTTTAATAAATCATTTTCCAGTGACAGGACTTGTTGTTTGAAGGCAGAGAGTTTAACAGGTGATTTAGGTATTTCAAATTTAGTTTTAACAAAAACTCAGTACCTCCCAATTGATTGAACACAAGTGAAGGTAATGAGTACCACACCTCTTTCTCATTTCTTAGAAAAGATTGAAGCCACTTCATTTTTAATACTCCATTCATCATTTCACAATAAGTGGCTTTTATTCTACTCTTCTTCATAACGTTTCAGCAAAACTCCTTTTCTGATGTAATGATGCTTATTTTTTCAGATGAAAAGGATTTTGTAAGCCCACTGTTGAGTCCAAAACTTAATGTCTGATATATAAGTGTCTTGAAGTGTTTCTTGAAGAAATATGCAGTTGGCCTTTTGCCCTTTACAAAACAGCTTTGTGTTTAATAGTCTTTGAGTCCCTTTGTCTTAAAAGAAGAAAAAGAAATATCAGTTTCTAAGACAATCTTTAAAGTTCTTTTATGAAAGATTTTAAGGGGGTAGAGTAGAAAACTGTGCAAAGTGAGAGGGAGGGGTGGGCTGTGCTGATCTGACATCTATTCCATTATTATTTTGTAGATGGTCATGTTTGTTAACTCAAGGGCAGTAATGTTATAAAACTAATAAAGTTACTGTTAAAAAAAGAAATAAAACAAACCATGAGATGGGTCCCTTAATCAGAACTTTGTGATGTGTGTGCATTGTGTTTGTTCAGTTCAAGTTTAATATTCAGCCCAGTCCTTCAGATATTTCCATGATGGCCTTCAATGAAGCGGTGTAGTTCCCTAAAGACGCCTTGCCTTCTTTCTTTGTCTTTGCTCATTTCCTGGCCACAGCACTTGTCTGACAGTAAGTCCTCTTGCGTCTGGATTTCTGCAAAGCAGACTCCCTCCGCTGTTGAGGTCTACGTTCGCTTGCAGATGTCATCCATTACTGCTCGTTTAGCAAAGACAATTATGATTTGCTGATGCTCATCTTCTATTACCCTTCCAACTTTGTCCCAGTTTTCTTTTCTTGCTTCCTCAACTTCTCTCTTATTACAGGAACCACCAGACACTGAAGTTACTACGCCTCATAAAGTCACCCCACACTGAAGTGCAAAACACAACAGCTGCATAACGTAGCATGTACTGTAGCTGTAGCGCATGTTGAATGTGCAAAACAGACCAATAAAGGTGTTTTCACAGAGATACAATTCCCAGTATAGTTCTATAGAGAACAGAACCTGGCAGGGTGTTGATGAATGTCAATGCTGGAAAATAGGATGGAGGTAATTCTCCCAGATGGAGGGCTTGCTCGGAGTTGACATACATCAAGCCCTGGGTTCCTTACCATCAACACCTTTCGGTCTACAGTGCATTGTTATTGGTAGTAAAATTTCATTTTATCTCAGGGAAATCTCAAATACTGTGCATCATAGTAAGTTAACTACATGTCACAATTTTTAAAAGGTCCAGTCCTCCAAAGACTAAATGGCATCTCCACTGATTCATCAGCTCATGTTAAAGTTTAAATTGAACTGTTTCTTTAAACCAAAATAACTGCATCCGACACAGTAATGTGCAGTAGTCAGGGCATCATTTGCAGTGTGATCAGACCTCTTTGTTTAACACCAGAGAAGAATAGCATGTAAGAGGTACCACAGGAAGTGCTACTGACCTTGTGGCGGCCAACAATACTGTGGGAGCAAATTGCCATATATTACAGGTGGCACCTGGTAATTTAAAACTCACAGAAAATCAGGTTGGGTCTGGACATAAGCAGAGGTTGTGGGAATTGCCATAAAGGACAAGATGCCTAACAGTTTCCAGGGAGCTGCTCAGTCTGTACCCAGGAGCAAACACACTGTTATTATCAGCCAAATTGCTTCTTGTCTGTCAGGTTACAGAAAGCCTATGCAAGGTACTGTAGGTTGTAGATAAAATAGTCTTCATCTGTTCATCTGTGATTTTCTTCATGTTTACCTGTAATTGCTAGTAGAGATATTACATTTTAGCATCCAGCTTTGTATTCAAACAGTAATAATATATTAAGAATATTGTAGTAATGGGTGGTGATGGCGCAATGGGTAAGACTATGCCTTTGGTGTGAGAGACCCGGGTTCAATCCCCATTGTGTCCCTAAGCAAGACACTTAACCCCTCGTTGCTCCAGAGGCAAGCAACCTCTGATATGTAAAGCAATTGTAAGTTGCTTTGGATAAAAGCGTCAGCTAAATGAATAAATGTAAATGTAGTACAATGTAAGGCTGGTAGTGCTGGCCAGTGTGTCAAAGTTTCTTTGACGCCTGTTCAAAGTGACTAGAAATCAGATATGTTTATTTAAACAAACTGATCTTAGCTTAAGGTTCACTGACTAGCTTTTATAGAACTGACCACATACTCAGTTGTCATGGAGATGGCAGAATTGGCTGCAGTTCCTTGTCTTATGATAACTGAAAAACTAGCAAACTCCACCCACTGATGAAGACCATGAGATCCAATTTCAGGTGTCCTTACGTTGTTGTTACTAAGTTCAAAAAATATGGCTGAAATGCAGGGCCACACTCAGGCAGGGGCCACATAGATTTTATGTACTGGATGCAATATGTGTCCCAAATATCAAGCATATTTGACACGAGAGGGACTCACTCCAGAAGCAGCTGAGTCACTTGCAACAGCAGGAAACACTGACCTTATCGCAGCAGGGTGCAGCGGGCATAGGGTGTGTAATCAAAACATATTACTCAGGCCTGGCTCAGACTGGCATAAACCAGTCTTGCCTGTAAAATTTACCAGGGGCAGTTTGTTCATTAGGGCGACCGGGCGACGCACCACCAAACCAGGAAAGGCAGGGGATTTTTCTTACACTTTCTACCACACTGTTAATTAGTTGTGACTGTTTTTGACAGACAGTTTGCCTCTGAATATCGTTGTCCAATCAGCGTGAGGTCATCTTCCATGGAGTCTGGCGCATTTGGGGCAATTTTAGTCCGGTTGAAAATCGCCCAGATCATAGACCATCATGTTAAGGCAGTTTTTTTCCAACTGCAGGCGCTGCAATGCAATATCTTTGGCTTCCGGTGGGGCTTGCACTTCCATGTTTACGTCATGCGTGTAAAACTAAAACAGCGGTGAGTAAGACATAGAATAAATGATACACGTAAATTGTTTAGCTAAGAGGACAGGAAGAGGCTAATTTAGCTAGGCTAATTTATGTTGTGTAAAATTCCATAGGTTAAGCTAATAATTGTGACAGTAAAAAAAAAATCCAAAATCTTGATAGTAAGTATTATTAAGCCAAATTGTTTGCTTATGTTAAATGTGTTTTAGGTGTGGCAGTGGAGTCAATTTAAAATGACCTTTACTGCACTTAACCAGGAACAATTATTTTATGTGATAGGATCATCTGTACCCCATTAAAAAATTAAGAAAAGCTTTTGTTGATCCTATTCCTTCATATACAGTTATACATTACATTTCTGTAGCCTATTAGTTGAGACATGTTCCTTAGCTGCAATGCAAGATTAACAGTAAATAGTTTTATGCGTTGCACATCATAAGCCCCAGGTCCACTGCAGTTTTTTTTCTGTATTTGTTGTACCTAAATAAAAGGTTTGTCACAGTTAAATCAGATGATTGTGAGAGTCATTCTTTTTTTTATTGCTGAAGTAGTTGCCTTTACATCCAAAGGTCTTTGAGGGTGAAGTGAAAAATCTGTTGATCTTCACTGTGGACTTTTCATTCATTGTAGACATTGACAGTGAACTTCAGGGTGTAGCTGTTCACAAATACTTTACGTACGTAGCCTAAGGAACAATCTTTGTCTTATAGCTGATCATTGAACTGGTCACCTTAGCAACAATTTCCCTCCCTGAGAAATTTGGCTGGAGCCGCCACTGAAATTAATCTGACAGTTTGATTCACCCCAAGTGAACACTCATGTTCAGATTTCCTCTTCTGTTTCTACCCCTGTCATAGGTTCAGGTTCAGAGTCAGTAAATAGCAACTTTGCCCGCTTGTGTACTTGTTTGCAAAAACTGTAAAGCACCTAACTCTGACAGATTTTTTCTTTTGAATAGTGTTTCTAACTTGATGTCATTTAGCGTGATGCCAGAATGTGGCTGCTTTCTCTTACAGTTTTGTAGTTGTTTGAGAGTTGCCACATATGACTAGGTATAGATGTTATTTTCCAACAGAGGTCTGAATTTAGTAGAAATGATGTTATTGTTTCTGACAAAGAAGTGATTATGATGATGAAGGTTGAGATTTTTCTTTTTAGATAATCTACATGCCTTTGAATTAACACAAACAACAACTGTGCGTTACTTAGACCTTTAGATAATACTGGTGTCCTAAAGTTATTAATGCTGGTGCCAATCACCTGGACACATGATGAATAAGACTTGCTAAAACTCCCAAAAAGTCGTCCTCTACACTTTAGATGACCCCCTGATGACTGTGACTGACAGTACAAGTCAGCACATTGCCTCTTTCCCTTTAAAAAGGCTATTGTGAGTTGAGAGTGCCCACAATGACAGTCTATTTAATGTCCTCACAGTGACAAGGACGAATTAAACATTTACCCTAATGGAAAAAGAATAAAAGCTGGAAGATGGGAGCCCGTAATGTAAGACACATCGGAGTAGATCTCAGACAGTCCTAAAAGAAAGCTTACCATGAGACGATGAGGGGGAACCAGCTGGGATCTTTGCCTAGATAAAGAGTTCAGGAAAAAAGTTCTATCCACCCACCTCGGTCATTAGCTCCCTTCTTAAAAGCTTGGCGTGCAGCATGAAATCACCTGAGAACAGCAGTAGTTACAAGACAACAGTATCCATTCAAGAAAATCTAGCGCTGATAAATAATGTAATGGGATGAATTATTAAATAATGTGTCCTGGTTTTGGGGGCTTTTTGAAAGAGTGTTTCCTCACGTGATGAAATTGCCTGAAGTCAGAATGACTTTTCAGCATGGCAAGAAGGTACTAGTGAGCACATACATGTGTCATATGATTGGCTGCTCATCTATATTTTATTCTTGTGATATTTAAGTGTATTAGCCCAGTGCAAACTGCTGGCCTGTGCAAACTACACTAGAAAGGAAGAGACAACTAAGACTCTCTCTACATTCCTCTGTATTTCTCACTCTCTCTTAGGGACTGTATGGAAATTAATTATTTTTTCAGCTTTCCTTTTGAGAGTTAAAGCCCTTTCAGATTGGAAGTGCTTTGTGCTGCTCTGGCCGCAAAAATTCAAATATGTTGAACTTTAACTATACGGCGTGCTGCCCTTTATTGTGTAAAACAAATATTAAAATCATTACATTAAAAAGCAAGTCATTTTTTTCACCAATCCACAGTGGCTCACATACACTTTTCTACTAGGGCTGTGTGATATGGCAAAAAATTCATATCCCAATAGAACATTTTTTGTAAATTCAATAAAATGTGGCATTTCCAACTAACTCTGGATAATTCTCTGCATTATAAAGGTGGCTGTAAGTGAGAACTTAGAAAGGAGAACAAGGACACAACAAGTAAATAATGGAACTAATGTTAGCTAGGTTATGGGTTAGCAAACTGACGCTACAAGCTGCTGTAAAGCTAAAATCAGAGAACGAGAGCAGCACAGCAGCTCCAGACATCAACAATCGCTCGCCCATTATATTTAATGCAATTTCTTCTCTTCAACACTGGCACGTGTGGAAGAACAGACTGCGGTGAAGTTTGTTTCAAGTTGGATTTTTGTTCTACGTTGGTTGTTTTTCTATCGTCAGATAGCGTCATATCGTACAGCCCTCTTTACTACAGTAAAGTTAAATGTGTCATACTGTATGTGACGAGTCTCTAATTTAAGTTAAGTTGTGAGTGTAAGTTGATAGTTCAGCATCACTCATAGCCAACTTCTACTACACATCACTTAATTAAGCTAAATGAAATAATTAATTTGCACTTACAGTCAGTTAATGCAGCAGATTATCTTTATCTACAATCTGTGTGTAATCTAAACACACACACTACAATCTTTTTTTCATTAACTAAGATATAGCTGTGCTTTTACATCACAGTTTGGGCAAAACCAAATCAGCAGAGCGTAAAAACAGCCTACCATGTCCATAGCTGAGAACGTGTAGCTCAACAGCAGTCATATCAAAAAGAAAATATGAATGATGAACTGTTTTGAGGATGCAGGTGGATGGAAACACACCTAGCGAGTCTGACTCAGAAGAGACTGGAGGCCACAGAACTGGAACAGTGAAATGGGTCACCTTCTCCTCGCTCGTCCGTCTCATGAGTAATTCAGACAAGCTGTTCGCACACCGCAGACTGACAAGCAAACAGTAGAAATGTTCTCCTCCAAGCAAGATTGGGACACCCAAACACTAAAAAACATGTATTCAAACACCGCTATGTTCCAAAGCACCATTATTTTGTTGCCTTCACCCGTGGATGACAAATTAGTATTCGGGCTGGGCTACATTTGGACTACATTTGTTGTTAGGGTGAAGCATCGAGCCCATACTAATTCAGCTGGAGAATGTTCAAGTTTCCTAAGAGGGCCTCAGAAAAACGTTAAAAAATAAATGTGGCGAATTAGATTTCAATTTCTCTCAGGCACATTTGTACCGCAGTAGTCAAGCATATTATGGGGTGTCTGAAACAGCTTGTGTTTTGACACGGTTGTCGAACATGTTTTAAGGCAAACATCAAAGTCTTCTCTATAGCAACATGGTCAACTGTCACCAGCCTTATTAAAATGCTATGTTTGCTTTGGAGAGAGGGATGCATATATCAACTGGAATCATTAGGAGTAAGAAAAATACTGAGGTGCCAAGCAGCTTTGTAATGCCCTCATATTTGTTTGGTCTCGCCATTTGAATGAGCTCAGCCAAAACAAACTCTCCAAGGCCAACTCCTTTCTCCTTTTCCCCTTACATCTTTTTACTTTTTACTCAGGCTGTTGCAGCTGCATAATGACATCAGATTACTCAAAGAGATGTCTACCCACACGCTGCTGCAGTTGTCGTGCTTAAATATGTAAAAGAAACACTGAAAATGCTTAACCACCAGGAATTCTAGTTTGGTGTGTTTAGATGGCATGATGTAGACGCCTCAATTTAACGTCCAAGTGTCAGCTGTCTGAAACAGGGTTATCTGTAAGAGGTAATAAAAAATATTATCAGGACATAGAATGAAAGTGGTCCACTTTATGTAAGTAATAAGTGTTGGTGTCTATTTGATAGTCGTTAAATTTCGATGATATCAACTCAAAAGTCCTACTCTGGACCTCCAGCTAGAAACCTAATGCTCACTTTCTTGTGAATGTCATTAGTCTGCCTCCCTTCCTTCCTTGATGTCCCCATTTTATCTTAATGGTGCTTGGCACACTGATACCAAGAGTGAGGATTACTAGGCTCAATTAAGGACAGGGTAGCAAATGGCTTTCAATGAGGCATTAGCTATCTGAGGAGAATAGACAGTCAGTGTGAGAGGACGATGTCATATTTCGGAGGGTGACGACAGATGTCCCTGTCTAGAAAATGTTGACTTTGAGTTCTTGGATATACAGCACATGGCTCCGTCTACACCTGGGTGAACACACACATACATATTATACACTCACAGAACATGCATATGCTGATGGGCATAAACTGGGACGCTGTCATAGATCCAAGTGAGTGCTCCAAGATGGATGCTTAGGGTTTCTGAGTAATGCAGACTGCAGATATGCATGCCAAGTCTTAGAGACTTTTAGGGTCTTAAGAAAAAGACAAAAAAGATAAAGCCTGCCTGTTTTTACTCCTCTCTTGCATCATAACCTTTTATCTATCTCCTTTTTCTGCAGAATAGCATAGCCATTGTATAACATTCGTGGTGTAGCTATTCATTCGCACAGCTTACATTTGATATACAGCACACGTCCGAGTGACTTACGTGAAGAAATAAAATGTTCCGGACCGTTACCAAGCCAGCAGGCAACCAGAGTAACTTGATCATTAGGTTACACTCTACATGGGCTGCTGCAGACTCTTTTTATGGCGCATTAGAGAGGATACACTCATGCTAAGTATAGGAAGACACTGCTGGTTGAGTCTTTCACTTAAAATGAAAAATTATATTTCAAGAAGAGAATGGACTGCATAAATCATGGCCAGTACCGGATCAGGGATATGAAATGTACATGCTTAAGGATGATAACATAATCAATGACTTTATGTCAGGCGCATAGATATGGAGCATGTGTCCTTTTGATTGCTGGTCTATCTTGTCTATCTTGTATAATTGAATCACTGTATTCTCTGTAAATAAAATACAAAACTTTTATAGCATGTGAATATATTTATGTTTCTATTAAACTCCACTTCACTTGTTTGTGTGTCTACTGTACATGTTAACATGTTAACACAGGGTCTGTTTTCCCTGTTAAAATCAAATGTAAAAACAATTGTAGGAAATCAGCCATTGATTGATAATTTACATTGTATCATATTACTTATATCACTATATAACAGTATGACATTATTACAATATTGCTATTATTGTGGTCTCAAATCTTAACCTTCAAGTCTCAAGCAAGTCTCTGGGAGCCTCTAGCCTGACTTAGTCAAAAAAATAAATTCTAATTACCTTGTGGCCTCAAGATAAATATATATAAAAGGAGCCTGCACAATGGAGCAGCTTTTATCCCCAAAGCAGAGAGTACACAGTGCCTGCTCCAGCTATCACCTACTTAAAGCACACCTTGTGTGATGACTGGATGGAGAATATTTGATTTACTTTTATATAAACTTAGTGGTGAGTTATGCTATGGCAATGGCAGCCCAGAGGAGGGGAAAGAGAGCTTTGGCAATATTTTTCTTACACATTCATGCCAATAAAACTAATTTGAATTGAACTGAATTGAATTGAATTGAATTGAATTGATTTGAATTGAATTGAGTGGGATCAGCTATGTTGGCCCAGTTTGGACCTAAGACTGCTGCTAAAGCTCTGGTCTGAACAAAATGGGATTCGGGTTGGCCAAGAAAAAGAAATCGTACAAACAAGTTTAAGCCCTTATAATTTTAGATAATTTAAACTAATACTGAATATTACAGAGCCCCTGAAGTCCCATAAGATTATATGTTGTATTTTGTGCGTACAGGTTATCATCTTGTGGGAACCAGAAAGATTTCTAACTTGTGCACACAAAATATTGTCAAGTTAATATCTTGATTATCAAGTTTTTATCTTATTCCCACAAGATTATCTTGTGCTCACAAATTATTATTTTGTTCACACAAGATAATAACTTATGTGCACAGGATAAAAAAATCATCTTATGGGACTTCAGGGGCTTCATAGAATATTATAACATTAATGAAGCTAAGATTTATTACATAACTACTCTGTGTTCCTACTGAATTTGCAACAAGGTGTAGCTTAAACTTTAAGCATGTAGGCAGGAAAGAAGAGTTTCACCTCAAAATGCAAATAAGAATTCCATGCACAATCAGATTATATTGTCACTCTATGCATACCACAACATAAATCGCTCTGTAATCACTGTCCATGGCTGCGAAAGTTGCCTTCCACATATCTCTTCTCTCATCCTACACTGGAGTCCAACCTCTCTAAGGAAAGCTCAGCTCCAGCTTTGTTTAGCTGTGTAACTCATTTCACTCAATTCACTAATAACTAATAATAACAACGCAGCAAAATACATTTCCAGTTACAACCGCTGACTTACTTTTGTTGTTTTCACTGTTTTTAGTCCAAAAACAGCTGTTTTCTGTCAACAGAGACCTTCTTCGCGGGCCGCCATCTTGGTGAGGTCAATCAGCTGGTAGGTTTGGTTTCTTTCCTCAACTTGAAGGAGAGAAAAAGAGTTGCTTTGGTGGAGGCGGTTTTTATCGGCCTCTACTGGCCGACCCGTAGGAGCTACACAGGTATACAATATATACCAATAGCTTTGTCTCTTCAATACGAAGAGGATGTAGGATGTTCTGTTCTCAACTTGTGCACCTGTAATTTTGGTCATAAGAATATTGATCAATATTCACTGTTATTATATTATATTTATATTGTATTATTAATATTTCAATGTTTTGGAAGCTTTATGTTATTTGGAGCATGGCTGTATGGAGAGAATTATAGAAGTGAATATATAAACTGTAAATATGGCCAAAACATGGACATTCGTCTGGTATATTTTAGAAAAATTGTGTAATAACTGTTGTATATTAGTTTCTTTTCATCAAACTTACAGTTACAGTTGTATTCCAGGTGTATTAGAAGATATTCAGTTGATTACAATGAATTGGATGATGGTTTTAATGGTTATATTGCTATTACAATATAGATTTTATACCAGGCAAGAATGAAAATATGGTATTTTTCTTTATTGCATCTCCATTTACTCTTTAATAGAAACTTAAATTGATTCATTTGATCCATATTCCTTAGCTTCTGACCAATCAAAGGAGAGCAGAATTATGCATAGACCTGATGGTTGAGGAGTTCTTACTGATTTATTTTGGGTATGTTATTTTAGGCGTTTTTCCTAAAAAGCCACAGTCACATAACAAACCTTTTTTATGGGTTCTGTAGAAACGGATGAAGTTGGATGTTGTGGATGTCGTGTGTCACTGATTTTTGAGCTGCAGACCTCGCACACTGCTGTTATTTTCTTCCTACAGTCATCGACAACATAATCCTTGCATGTCTGTGTTGTACTACACAGCGTGTGAAAGCGCTCTATAAATAAATGTATTATTATTATTATTATTACACCTAACAGCCTTTTTCATCGCCGCTGGTTACGGAGATCCGGATCGCTACGTGAAAGCACACATGGTTGCAGGATTATGCCGCAAACGCTGGAATGAGCAAATGCAAATATTTCATTTTTTGAAAATCAAGTAATTTTCAAGTCATGAACACCTCAAAGTCAAGTCAAGTCTTATATCTGTTTTAGTCAAGCAAGTCTTAAGTCTTCAAGTTTGCGACTCGAGTCTGACTCAAGTCAGGTCATGTGACTGGAGTCCCCCACCTCTGCTGTATAGTGTATGTTACATATAATGCAAATATAACATGATATACTTTATTATATTATTGTGTATATTACTCATACCTATCCCTACTTGCTAATACTGTATAGTTCACACACCATGGCTGCTGGAGTTGCACTGCTGGACTTCTTTTTCACGATTATTGTTTCCACAATTCATTTGTATAGTAGATTATCAGAACAAATAAAAGAGCTGTAGCTAAGATCTAAATAGATATAAATGCATTATGAACTATGAATTAAAATATATAGTTCTATATAGTTTTACATGTGTGGTGATGTATTACTAGATGAAGTTTACATTTTCAGATTAGATTTTTTTTCAGCGTTGTAACTTGTGGCTGTGTGAGGCAGAGTCTCAAGCAGCTGCCCAAAATTTAAACACCTTATTGTGAGACACACAATGTGGTCTTTGTGCTGTAGATACTTTTGAGAGGCAGAGAGTGGCACCGACACATAGAACCCAGCAAAGGTGATGGAAGTGAGTGACACCAGTGCTATGTCCCTTGGGAGAAACAGGTATGGAGAGTGATGTGAGAGGTTGGGAGGGGCGCTGAAACCAACTGATTGACAGAAAGGGGGGTAAAAACAGGAGTCAGATACCCTACTAGCTGCATTTGCATTTGACATATCAGACCTTCAGCTGACGCGCATAGGAACTAAAAATGATTTAGGGAGTTGAAAAAGCTAAGCTGCACAAGGCGAGATTTATATGTTTAAAAGATGCCATATTAACAGCTGAAACCACAAATGATTTGGTGGTGCTGCAGAAAAGAATATCCCATAACTCCTGACTGAGATGTCACAGATTCATTGTCTTTGCCAAAAATAATTTCAGAAGTCAGGAATCATCGTTGAAGGGAAATTTCTCCGCATGAAGAAAGTGACGGATGAAAGCTTTAAGAGCAAAATACAAAACAGTCTCCCTAACAACAGCAAATGAACGCTCCATCCATCCAGAGAAAGATGGATGCAACAACAATGACACTACCTGCTGAGGAAGCTTTTTTTTTTTACTCTGCAGCCACTAACAAGAAAAGAAGTCCAAGAAGCGTGCAGTGTATGTCACAATTCATGACTGCAGCTAATTAAAACCTTAAAATATTCAGAAAATTAAGTTATCTCTTGCTGACAGTCTGTGCCGCCACATTTGTCAAGTTCAGCACTGAATTCCTAACTGCCACAATACAAGCAAGAGTGAGGAGGATGTTGCAGATCCACTGCATTCATTTAAACTGTTTGGATATACAAGAGTGCTGAAAAGGATGCAGTGATAATTGGGAGAATTGCATCAGGTTTGTCATTCAGGATCAATTCCTGCATTATTACAATGGAATGTAGATTTCATTTCAATCTGAATCAACACCATTCTTGGTTTTTATTCATTGTGGATTTATGTCTTTCAGTGTATTTGCATTCAGTAATTAATTATCTCTCTGTACAGTACATTTCACTGTTAGTGGAGACTGGACATGGCACAAAAGCCAAAAGTCATTTCACGTAATACGGAAGATTTGATCGTGACTTCAGTGTTACTGTGTTGTTCATCTTCTTTAGTCTTCTTAAAAGACTGTGATATAGTGAGTTATTTGAGCCCACGGTTCTTTTGGGTGGATTGTAAAGAGACCAGTTGCTCCTCTTCTGTTGCATTTCTGACCAGAAAATCAGGAACTCTAGGACCTATATTATTTAATCACACTCAATTTTACCATAGCTGTATTCAAAATAACCAGGACTGATGTCTTAAAGCATTAAATCATTTCTTTTGGCTACACAACAATGATATTATAATCTTGTCAAGCTAATATGGTTAGAAAACTCCTATTTACACATTCAGCTGACACAGAGCAACATTAGCATTCATTTGGACTGATTTTTGTGACTAACTGACGAAAAAATCCAATAATATCTCTCCTTTTAGTTTGATTTGCCCTCGTCCAATCTCCTGAGAAAACTCTCTGGCTGCTAAAGGTTCCACTGTGTATCAGCTAGTTGCTAACCGAGTCTGTCAGCTGTTTGCTGCTGGGCAGGTAGTGTACACTGGGTTTATCAGAGCCTTTTGACTGAAAACAGCTGCCATTTCTTTTGGAAACAAAGCTGATGTGACGTTTTAGGTTGTAAAACTAAACTGAGGAACTGTCAGGTGATACATTTCTTTTGGCTCATCACTACAAGCGACATCTTTCACATTACGGATAATCATTTGAGCCACTATTAACACAAAAATATTGGTTAGTGCAGCGTTTAGTATGTTAGTATGTTTAGTATAACATTAAGTGGACAAAACACTCTAGACTTTAACTGAATCAATAAATAAGGAAGAAATGTGAGTCAACATGTGAAGGATGTGGGATTGTTACTGCATTGTCTCCACTAGTACCAAGCCACAACATATATAATTTCATAATCTATGCTAATGTAGCTTACCGGGTGTTGCTTTAATTAGCCTTCTGATTTACCACCTTATCTGTATGTGCATGTAAAAAAAATCTCTAGGAGCAAAGAGCAGTCATGTTATTGTTTCTTTTCTCTAAACCGTGGAATGACTTTTGTTCTGAGAGAGTAAGAGACAGATTGAATGTCTTTTGAGTTTTCTTTTCTCCTCCTGGCTCATGGTTGTTCTCCAGCCGTGTGTTGGCAGGAGGATGTGGCAGGAACCATTAGGATGAGAAATGACAGTGAAGTCTGGGCCAACCTTCAGGGCTTGCACAGAGGAGAGTCTTAACAACCACATACACTCAAACACCACACACAGACAACCACACACACACACACACACACACACACACAGAGGAGAGTACATGCATCTGCACACTCCACATACAACACCAAACATCGTGTCCCTCCTCACTCCACCAACATTCTCACTGTGCTGTTGCTCTTTTGAAGCAGCTTTCACAATACCAGAGGCAAGCGTTTTCAGCCTCCAAAAATTAAGAGAAAAGTTTGACCTTTATATGTCTGGACTTCTATCTGCAGCGCTGGTGTGATCCAAAGAGAGCCGAGCCGTGCAGACAAAAGGAGAGAAGCACTTAGGGATAACAACCACAGCAGACTTCTCACTTCACAGCTGTTTCACCGATGTGATGAATTATTTCCAGGGCATGGTGATTCACCATAAAGCAGACAATGAATCCACTCTGACAGCCCTCTTTCAGTCTGTACTGTAAGCCTTTATACTGGCGACTGGAACTCCGGCACTCATTATGGAAATTGAAAGCATCATTGCAAATCAGTGTTCAAATTGCAAATGGGTGCTCTGAAAAGAATCATTTGGAATCTGTGACTCAAAGTTAACTCAACATTACATCGTGTATGTTAGAGTCAATTTAAAGGTACAAAAAATATTCCTGCAGCCAAAAATATCACATCATAATTCTGTATTTACTGGAATATGCATGTGTGGATGTCACAGATGAGCGGAGTTCATGTTATATTCTTAGAAACCTGCATTTTGTTCCAGACCAGTTGGCATAACATCATCTAATGGATGAAGGTTTTTTAAGAGCAGCTCACACAGCTAGACATCTGACTGAGTTAATATCTATGGAATCTCTTACACTTTTGCTTTGCAGTGCTGCCAAAGAGGATCCTGTGTCATATAATGTATCCATCACAACTTAGAAGCACCATGCCATCATTTTTTTCTCACTGCAGATACCACAACCGTGGTATCAGGCTATTGATGCCTCCAGTTCCCCTTCAAGTGAATGTAGTACAACAGGCTGTCTGACAGCGTGGCGTGCAGGACTTTTGGCTTTCAGACTGAACTCTAAAGCTCACTCATCCTCACCTCATGAGTAGGCCTCTGCCCAGAGGCAGAGCTGGGTTCTGCTCCGTCAGCTGTGATCATGTAATGGTCTCTCTGAGGAATCTTTGAAGGCCACAGGTGCAGGTAGAGGCAAGGGGTTATAGGGTCATTCACCCCCACACATGGTGCTGTGGTCTCTGGGACTCGGGGATACTGGATCAAAGTGCCCTGGCAGCTGCAGTTGAGGGACAGCATGAGGGTGTGATGGAGCTAGTTATGTTTCAGTGGCTCTGCGCCGACGTGGTCCAGGTGGAGTCACGCACCAGTTCACAAAGAGATACACACAAATGCTGTGACGCTAACTCTGCATGCTCAGGGTCCATTTTTAATTCCATCATCTCAGTATCACGTTTTATTGAACTGCAGCACTGCCTACATGGAAGTGGTTCTGCTCAGCCTATTTTCTAGTTGCTTGTAAATGTTACCTAAATATGAATTGAAAAAATATACAGAAAATACATTATGACATATCCTTGGTGATGGTGTTGAGGTTCCATGAGGTTTAGGCCACATTCTGATCCACTCCCCTATGTTTCTTGAACTGGACCAAGATGTCACTATTGCTTATCCATCACAGACATATTTTAACGAAGTTGTAACCAGGTGAGACATTGTGCTGGACGGCTGCCATTGTTCAGCTGTGATTAGAGCTTAAAAAGGAAACAGAAAGGATTTTTGGTTTGCACAGGCCTAAAACTGAGAGCTGAAGTCAGCCCAAGATCAGAAGCTATATTTCTGCATTTTCTCAGTTCATCTGTTTCTTAGCGTCAGGTTAATGTCACGCTAATTCAACGTGTTATCAGAAACAAACCTGAAGCTTAATGCAATACAGCCAAAACCTGTCCTGGTACGCCACGCTGGATTTGGGTTGGGTGGCAAAACTCTAGGCCAGACACCATTTTAAGCCTATATTCTAGATCAGTGGTCCCCAACATGTGGGTCCAAAACATGAATCTCACCAGATGACTAAAGACAATCGTTTAGGAAAATGCAGGGCCGTCAGACTCTGAAGTGCAGAGTGAAGGGAAACATAAGGGAGTCTGTGTATTTGCAGAATAAGTGGGTATAGATAAAATTGTATAAACAACAAGATTAGTTATTCTAAAAAATGAATCCCTTTACTGCTCAGACGTTAGAAAACATATACAAAAAAATCTGATTTGAACTTCTTGTCAAAGCCCGGTCAAAGACACACAAACATATACATGGTCCTGGAATGATTAACCGACCCAACGTCCCATCCATCTTTCTCCCTCTTCTCTCTCGCTCTCCATGGCTCATCTGTGTCCTGTTGCCAACCTCTCCTCCCCTTGACCCCATCTTGAGACTCTGTCCTCATGTCTTTTCACAATCCATAGACAGGAAATCACGATGATTTATGTTTGTGTGTGTGTGTGTGAGCTGTGTATATGTTATGGAGGTTCACCATGAAGAGTTGTGTCCAGGAGTAACTCTTTCAAACTGCCAGCATGATGCTAACCCGAGCATAGAAACGTAAAATGAATTTCACTGGTGCTTGTTCTCAGCTGCACTTTTACCGTGGTGACAGATTGAGTCATTACAAAAGCCACTTCTCTCCTGGTGCCTGGTGGATTGGCTGCTGTTAAAATTATTTTAGGAACGACACATCAACATGTTTATTCCACCAAATAAGTGCTGTTATGGAATCTTACTATATTGTGTGCCACTCAGAACTTAGATAGATAGATAGATAGATAGATAGATAGATAGATAGATAGATAGATATATATATATATATATATGTATGTGTGTGTGTGTGTGTGTGTGTGTGTGTAGGGCAAGGTGGAGACACATTTCACTAGCTAGGAGCTAGTTAGTTTTAGCAGCTGGAGGTAATTTACATGTTTTCATTAGAAAGACCTTTCGAAATGAAAGCGTGAAGGCACTGAGGTCAAGTGTCTCAAGACTCAGTTTCAGAGTCTGCCTCACACTAATGACACAAAGTTGCAGGTGCATGGGAAGTTTCACTTTATCTTGCTGTTTGTGTCAGAGCTCAAACAGATATATAAAGAAATTTTCCTGCATTAGAAAAACATGTGTGTCAAAGCGTGGATATTTATTAAACAACAGTCCATATATAAAAGACAAATGAGATGAACGAAAACAGCCGTTTCAATGTTTCTTCAACCTCTGGGGCCTGGGGTAGTAACAAGTCCCCAGGTCTCCGGTTACTTCATTTGTGGCATAGAAATTTCATTATTGTCAAAGCCTATTAGACTTGATTTCCAGTGATGCTTAGCATCCATTTGTATTTCAGAATAATGTCATTTTTTAATATCCTTGCCGGGAAGCATAAGAAGCAAAGTACAACGGTAAGTTAATTAAATTTGGAACATTCCAGATTTTAATCATTGACTTAAGAGGTAACATAATGGAGTGGAAAGCTAAACAGTGACTTTCTGCATATGCCCACCTAAATAGTGAGAGAGAAATGCATGTATTTCATTGAGTAGAACAGTTCTTTTTCCAGAGGTTCAAAGGAAAAGCTGAGGCATTTTAAATTAGACATGGGGCCCTGTACTTCTTGACTAGTTTTATCAGTAATTACATTACTCATCTCTAAATCACACTCTCATCATGCTTAATCGAGCAAAAATTGGACACGAACGAAAAAAATAATTAAGGTGCCCTTTTCCATCAAAGAAATTCATTTATAAATACAGGAGACATGTTCTAAGACTTTTTTTTCTTCACATAGAGAACACTGAGCACCACTCAGCTCAAGCAATTTTGTACATTTTTCTTCTCACTTGGTATACTCAAGACCCAGCATTTGTTAAGATGTAAGAGGCTGACCACCCAGTGGTACTGTCAAATGGTTATATAACATATTACACTGAAATAATAAAAGTTTATTTTTAATATTTTGTATTGAAATCTCTAGATCTTTGACGTATACACTATGCACATTTGGACATTTGAACATTTTGTACAAGACATTTTCACAACCTCTATTGAAAAAACTCAGTTTTCTTAACCTTTAGTCAGTGGACTTCAACCACTTTGATAATGAAGACAGCAGATCCCCCCCTCCCAACCCAAATAATACAGCCTAATAGGTCATCTGTGGAAGCAACTCCTTAGGACCCAGATTTATGTTTATTGTTTTTTCTCTAGTGGCCAAGGTAATTATAACTGCAACAAAGGAGGAAGTCAGGTGAGATAGTATAAAGAGCCAAACACAGGAATTTCAGCCATGAGACCTCTATTCTTGTCCTGTGTGGAACCAAAAGTCCCCATTGAACTTAATTTAACTACAAAACTTAAGTTACATCATGTGACTTACTAACATCAGTTACTTACTTAAACCCAAGCCATGATTTCTATCTCGAGTGCTGAGGCAGGAATGTGGACCCAAATGTGGGACACCGGAGCAAAGCAGGTTCAGTTATATATATAATTTTTATACAGTCCAACAGAAACTCACAGGCTTACACTGTAGCAGAAGTCCAAATCAAACAGAGCAAAATCTAAACAGGCAGATATAATCTAAATCACGGGGAAACAGCACAAGGCCGAAAACTTAACATCAGATGATGACACCGCAAGGACAGAACACAACTGAGGGCAATACACTGTACAAGGGCGTACACCACACACACACAGGAAAGCAGGCAGGGCAATTAATCATAGGTGAGACACATTAGGAATTAAGGTAGCCAGGGAACAAAGCTAGACAAAAAACACTAACCACCAAAATTACAAAATAAAACAGGAAGTAAAGCTACAGACAATCCACAAGGATGTATGTAACTAAACAGAATAGAAAAGAAGGAAGCAATGCACATATAACACAACCTAAACAAGAACACAGAGGCAACGAATAAAATAGAAAGGACATTTAACAAAATAACAGAAAAACACCACTCAAATCCAAGTTTGTGAGAATCTTCTCTGAAACCAAACCAAGTAGTTTTGGTGCCTAAATCTAACCAAACTCCAAAAATGTTAACCGTGTATTTATTATTTTTACCATGACAACAGATGTCGTACGCCTGTTGGTTGTACTCTCCAAAGGTCATATATGTCGTTTTGGGACCCTTTGGAAAACAACCTATTCTGTCGTTTAGGTTTAAGGACGTGTTGGAAAAAAGAACTGAAAGTATTCAGATTTTATTTTATTTTATTTCACAATTCTGTTTATTATCATAATTCCATTTTTGGTGGTGACTAATGTTATAAGACTTCCTCACAATTTTTACGGTGCTTCTCGGAAATGTTTTACTTAGTTTCAGTTTTGAGAACTGCACTTGTGATAGTCACACGTACAGTAAGAAATAGCCATGACTGGCACATGTGGCAATATGGGGTGGTGCTTTATGAATGCAGCAGGGGCGGCAGGGGGAATACATGACGCACCAGCAAACGCGTTAGCAAAAAGTTCCCTATTCATGCATAAATCAGACATTGGGGCAACATTAGCATTCATTTAGAGTCATTTAGAGCCTTTGGCCACCTGACAATTGTACTGTCTGTTCCTTTCCTAGGCCATTCAGTGCTAAACAGGTACAGTAGGTTTTTAGAGCTTTTTACTACTTATTACTTTGGTATTTCAAAAAGTGCTATAAAGCTCTGTGTAGCTGAGGGCAACTGCACAGTTGGGTGAAAATTGTTAGCGGGTTCATCGCTACAAGGGACACCTTTCACAATACACATAGTTATTTGATCAATTGTTAATGCAAAAATATTCATTGATAGCAACTTAAAACAGGGTACCTTTACAGCACTCACATCACAAATCCCTCATGGAGCTACAGATCAACATGTTGTATTTGACCATTTTCCATAGTTACCAATAACAGGTGTCAGTCTCTGTCTATGAAACAAGACTAGGATTCAGCAGGCAATGTGTTTAGGCTTTCCTGTCTGCAAATAAACCAGAGGACAAGAGTGCAATGCTGTTTCTATGGCAATGGGTAGCAAACTAAAGTCAGTCAAGCGACTACTGGAGCACACTTCCTGGGCTGAGCGACAATTACAGTGGCTGTTAGAGCATCAAAGGCCATTATAAAACTGTCTCTGTAACCCTTACAAGCAGAGAAGAGGGAGGGGGAGGCATTTATGGTAACTTTGGTCTTCATTTCGCTTCAAGAAAAGGTGGAAAAGTAGACAGAAAAATAAATCAGTTTCAATTTAACAGCCTTTCGCCTGTCTAATTGCCTTTCTTTTTTACAAGCAGCATTAATGTCTTTCATCTCAAAAGCACAGCCTCAATACGCAGTTTTTATCATCTTTTCTTTGTTTTACTATTAATTAGCAGGCCTTCATCCTCATACACTAAGGTTGGAGGAGCACAGCAGTCTATTAATTCAACCCTGACATTAATTCTTCCACTCGCCTCTGCCCTCAAAGCCACCGAATCCACTTTATTATTCACTTCTCACTGTGAGTAGCAGTGAGTACAGCCTCGCTCCAAGCCAGCAGAGGCCATAAATGGTACAGTATCTAGAGAAGCGTAACTATCTTCGCTCAAAGATGGAGGGTTTGACATGTTTTGTGACCTCTGAGTGAAGTATATTCAAGTAACTTGGCTATGAAACCAATTTCATCTGCCTTCATTAAACTTTTGTTCCAATGATCCCCTGTCTCAATGAATGTTTTATGA
Organism: Lepomis macrochirus; assembly: GCA_024633595.2. Taxonomy (NCBI): domain Eukaryota; kingdom Metazoa; phylum Chordata; class Actinopteri; order Centrarchiformes; family Centrarchidae; genus Lepomis; species Lepomis macrochirus. Next base: position 31,276,562 of record JALXJV020000016.1, on the reverse strand, counting down.
ACTGTGACTGTATTTCAGATGTAGCCCTTTTATCTTCCCTGATTGTCTGGAGGCCCCGCACAGATTCCAATAACTGATGCAAAAGAGACGCCAGCAAGAGCAGACCACAACAAAAGAACAATTTGACTAGTCACCTCTGGGCCCTACGATGACAGGTAATTTCACAGAGTATTTGCCAGATAAACGTGTGTTGTTTTACTGGGGCACATTATCAACAGAAGCCCCAGTGCTGCAATCTTCTCCCTCTGTGAATTACGCCTTCCTATCAGTCTGTATCTGCATTCATCTAAGTGGGGTGAATTTGGGGTTGTAATAGGAGCATGTATAAGCTACCTTTCTTGCCCGAAGACAATCATCTTTCTCAACTTTGTTTTCATGGTGAAGTCCAACAGAAATCCAGTGATTTTTGTAGTAGGAAATAATGTCAGTTTCTTTTTAAATGAAAAGGAAGCAAAAAGGTCATTAGGGAAATATCAGAAATGCTCCTTTTCTTCTGGCTGGAGGGGCGTGTCAGTGTTTGACTGAGAACAGCTGGCAAAGATAAGGTAAACACACCTGCACTGTTGCTACATGCCATGGGCTTGGTCATTTACACCTGGCATTAAAATGTGTCTTGTATCCACTTTGTCTCTGTATATGATTTAAACCTGATTAGGTAGGTTAGGTCGATTTATTTTGTCACAATATAACAGGTTGTAGAGTGAAACTGAGTTTGTAACTCCCTTCTGTCTCTTTCCAGTGTGATTTGTTCGGTCAGTGTAATAGCTCAGCCGGGAAACGAAATTAAAAGTTAAGTTCTACCTGACATCGTGTCCTTGCACTACCTTTCCTCATAATGTATCCTCCGTTATTTAAGTAGTTTATGTTGAGTTTAACTTAAAGAGGTCATATTATGCTTATTGAGTTATATATCTGTTTTGTGCATGTAATAGCTTTGTGAAAAAGCCCAAAGTCCAGCCCAAAGGGAGTTCCCCTCTCCCACAGAGAACTCTGCTCTGAACACAGCTCATTTGTACTCCAGTCTTTACTTCTATCTTGTGACATCACAATAATGCTCACCTAGCTGCTACTCAGTCATGCCCTTAAAAAACACCAGTTGAAAAACACTGAGCTGAGCTATATGTAGGATTCAGGATTGATGTTGAGGAGTGTTTTGCAATAACAAAGCTGAAACCATTTGTTATTTCTTTTATGATTCTTCATGTATCAACTTATTTTGTTTTAGATTTAGAACATTTCTTTTCCACAAATACAACATTTCAAAATATAAATCTAACATTATATTGAAGCATTTTATGGTCTCAGAAGAATAGTAAAGCAATGAAAACAGTTAAAATGTATAAAGATTTAAATAGTTTTCTTTTAATGCCTTTGTTGTTTGTTACGTGTTACCCCTATGTATCTAGTTGTGTCATGGTCTGTGTAGGCTACCTTTATCTTGGCAGAAGATTAATCTTTTTTTTTATTAAACACAATATAACCTTTAGGCTACGTTGTTAACATGTGTATGGTTATATAGACATGTTAATAGACATGTTATAGACATGTAATTTCAGAATTTAAAAACCTACATGTTTACAAGCACAGTCACACAGAAGTCACATTTTAAAGGAGGGTCCTTCATCATGCAGCAAGGTACATTTACAAGCTAGCATCAATGCTCACCCAGCATTGGAGGGTTATATAACTCTCTACTACTCCGTGCTGATTGGTTGGGTTTGCTTTGCCGTTTGTGCTGCACTCAATATGCATTCACACCCTTTTACGCATCCATAAATCCCACTGACCACTGATGCTATTACTTACTACATCTCATGTTTTTGTAAATAGTTATGTTGTTTGTTTAGCAATAAAACTGTCATTGGACAAGAAAAATACAGAATTAAACCTGATTTCCCTTAAAATATGTATTATATTATATATTTGTATTTTTTCTACTTCAAGCTTCATATTTGTGATCAGGAACTTCTTTATTTTTCATTTTAGAACAAACTACACAGGATTCCCTGGATATTAGCAGAAGAGAAAAAAAAAACATTTAAAAGACAGAAAGTGTCAAATTTTTTTTTAAAAAGTAGTTGCCTGATAATCGCGGGGTTTTTGAACCTTTATTCACATAACTCAGATTTGTGCAGTAAGTCCCTATATGATCACACATATATTTATAAAATATCTAACATGTAAAATCTAATCAGTGATAACATGTTGACACATGAGGGTGTTACTCTCTTGTAGCCACTCAGTCTACCCATTTCATTGATACAAGCCTGGTAAAAGCCTGCAGTCTGTCAGACATTCTCTGTCACCTGTGCTGTTCCCATTTGTCGCTGCCTGCAGCCCCCTTTCAACATCGTCATTACGATGAAATTCAGTTTGGCGCGGGGGAAACAAGAGATGATTGAAAGAACTAGAGGTGGCCGGGGAGGAGATGACGACGAAGTCCCAAGCCCACATTCTGAATCAAACCCCCTCCTCTGGGAACTGACTTCTTGGAGACGCAGCTTTGCACCTCTTGAGGCCCTGGACCCTGGCGCTGACGGATAACCAGGTGGTTGACCGTGAGGGAGGAAGGGCCCGTTAGCAGATGGACGACAGACCCTGAAGCCGACAGGGTTAGTGTGAGACGCGACACAGATGAAGAGGGCAACAGGCGCTGTCATCATCGCCATGACAGCCAAAAATGGACCCCCATCCCTATGCTAATTACTATGAAACCATAGGCAGAATTACAATGAAAAAAACTTGATGACACTGTTGTTCCATTTTACTGTGGCCATTTGCCTGTGTCAAATTGCATTGCACCATGTAGTCTAATAGAATTTATTAAGAAGCTACTGTAAAACTGTAAGTTATGTATCTGAAATGTTAAGCAAGAAACATCAGGTGTTCTTTTCTTTCAAAAGACATTTATGGTACCGTTTTAGTGGATCTCACGCTTCTTTGTGTGCACTCTTGCTACACACAGTCTTGCTACACATGTGCTTCAACAAATTTCTCACTAAACTCACAAATTACTAATTCTACAAGAAACATATTTACTCACACTATAGCTAGTGCGTCATCAAATTATGACAGCTAGAATTCACAATTCATCATAACTACATCATCACTACACAAGCACACATGTTTCCCAATGTCATTGCCGTGCTGATTTCTGTCTCCAGACGTACGAACAAACGTCTTCATATAGCAAAGCAGATAAAGAGTCATCATGAGATCATGTCTATTTTTAATGTGTGTTTTGCATAATACTGTCTGAAACATTTAAATCATTTATTTTTCAGCTATATCCCGAGACAGACCCACACAAAGCTGGAGTGCTGCAGTACACAGGCTGTTTAGCAGGAACAAGTCACATAGTCTTGACTGAATGTAAACATGTTTGACAGCAGCACCACCCATCAGTAACATGATACCAGCAACACGGTGTGTCCCCAAAGCCCCTAAATCCCTGTATGGAGACCGTCTTTTGGCACCTGCAGGACATGAGCACCAACACCATGGCCGCAATCCATCCACTCCTCTCCCAGGCCAAGGTCGACAATCTGAGAGGGCAGGGGAAGCCATCACTCAGCCCAGGTCAGCTCTCCAGGGACGGGATAACTTGGGCTACTTGGCTCTCCCCCCAAGGATGTTGGGTTCTTCAGTTTAAGTAATGTTTTAAACACCTGCCTCTATACTGTGGGGAGAGATGAGCTACTTTTAGACAGCGAATCACAAGGTTGCTATGATACAGACCTGTGTCAGGCAACTCCACAAACAGCTTGCTGAAGATTTACTGCCTGAGGTTAATTCAGAGAGTGATAACAAGCCTGTCATTTAATGACAAAAAATAATTTAGACTGTGCCCTTAGTGTCCATGATGCTTACCATGTAACCGCAATGCTCATTAGTGTATTTTGACCAGGGAGTTGTCTCCGCTGTCAAATAATGGAAATAATGCCAAATAATAATAATATACTTAATAAACTACTAATATACAACTGTTATTTGTGTTACTTTTTGAAAACAGCAGTACATTTTGTCTGGAATTGTTACTAGCAATTTTCTTGTAAAACTTAAATGGTCCCAGGATCCTCTTCAAGAAAGCTCATAAATGATTTACTGAGTTACAATTTGAGCAAAAGTAGTTTCTCTTTCAGTACCTGAATACCTGATTTACTATGTCGTTCTTAACAAATTAGAGAGCACCAATAGATCACTTCTTTTAGCCCTGATGTTTGGTGGGTTTTATATTATGTTGGAAAGCTACAAAGAAGAAAACCTGTTGGTGTACTGATGAAATCTTTGTTTATAAAAAAAAAAAATAGATGCATGGCTCTTTCAGACAGCTAATATTGACTCTGATACAAGTGTTTTGTCTCAGCTCAGATGGTCCTAGTAAATACACACATTTATATCCAAGCTTATCACCACATCATATTCTCAAAAGTGGTAAGAAGCTTCACGTGACATAGAAAGTATTACACTTTTACTGTTGTAGAAAAAAACCTGGTGTTAAGGTGCAGGACATTTTTAAAATACGTCTTCCCTCACAAATTATCCCAGAGGCTGGTTGCCATGGGAATAAGATTAACTTTTTTTTTTTTTTTTAGTGTCAACACAAAAGGAAAACAAACAGTAAAAGAGCCTTCATCAGATATGGCTTCCCAGCCTTGGGTATGTTTAATTATCACCCAAGTGCTCAACAAAAGCTGAAAGAATCCAGAGGTCCCTCTAACGCACAAAAAAAGACAGACAAAAACATGCCAAACAACTTAGTACAGATACAGAACAAAACTGCACTTCATTCTGCCTCTAATTACACTAATGGAAGTCCCTTTGTAGGCCTCAGTGCTTCCAAAACGTGGAGCTAAAAGAGGATAGGCACTCTGCTAAAGGCCCCTTTGTGCTGGGTAAGCCTCTGGCTTAGGCAGAGAGGGAGACAGGACCAGCTGTAATTAGTTTAGCTCCCTCGCTGCTTCACATCTTGCCAGGAGAGGGCTTTGCCCAGTGAAAGGTGTCTCCATGGGGCTCTTTGGCTAAAATGAGGGTGGATCATCTACTACAGTCCTATGGAAGGGTTAGGCAATTCCTAACCTCCACTCTGTCATGCTGTGACTAAATTGGACGAGGGGGAGTCGCACAGTATAGACGGTTAAATGAGTGAATGGACCTAATTATGGAGGTAGGAAGAGAGGACAGTAGGGTATTCACTCAGCTGCTGAGACCAGCAACCTACTTGTATAACTCTTGGTATAAAGGTCAGGATTGCATTAAACAGAAACCTGGCTGTACTCAGGACACATGCATATGGTATTTGAAAATAATTCTTAGCATAATGAGCAAAGAAGTACAGATGAATGGGATTACCTTCATCATGCCCATTCAGTGTTACACGCATTTTTAATCAAGAACGGTACACAAAATTGCATTTAAACACTTCAATGTGATTTTGAGAGCCATGTGACACACATTATATTATTCCACAAGGAAATCCCACTCATCTGGCACTTAATAGGCTAATACTAACCATAAACATATTTGTAATTACTGTTACAATATAGAATGCTGGCAGCAAGAATGGACAAGGGCAAAGCCATTCATGGAAAACGTAAAAAAAACTGCACATCATGGGAAATATATACAATCCTGCCACAGTTTTCCTGGATAGACTGGTACTTCGTAATGTTTGTCTCAACCAGTTATTTTCCATTATTATTGAGATTTTTTTCCCCCACTGAGGAGATGTTGTCTTTGGGAGGCGGGTTGATCACACCTCAGTGAGCAGCCTCAATGGTTTCCAACGCAAAGTCGGCCATTTTCCTCAGCCCTTTGCCCCGTTTGAATGGATACCCTCTCCTCTCATTTACCCTCACCATGAAAGAAAAGCGCCTAAATAATCACCCCTTGCTTTAATCAGGGGAGCCCAGGAGGATTGAACAGAACCGAGGGTTTGTGCCTTTGTGCTGGCCTTGACCGTCTTGATTCCATTGGCATTTTCTGGCAAGGTCCACCACCCAGGGCCTTTTTAATTTGCTCTCTATTGACTCTGTGTTAATTGGGTTGGGGAGAGATGCATCCAGATTTCAACCCCAAGTTCAGTCATCTTAAACCTTAATTGTGTTTTTCACACATTTCACAAAAGACGCACAGCCTGCTGCGTTGCAAGCAGAGTGAGGAAAGGGGAGGAGTGGGAGAATGGAGGAGGGAAGATATATGAAGAAAAGGAGGAGTTTTCATTCAGGGTGTGAACTGTATGTTTGAGAAAGGCAGAGATAACAGCCTGTTGGATTTCTAAGCCGTTAATCAACCCTTGGCAGACTTGAGATTGGGTGATTTCATAGGTTAACAGGGTCACAAGTAATTATGTATCTATCTGACCCCATTTCCACCTGTTGTTAACGTGCAATCTCCATCTGTAAATCAAATCTGGATAGGGAATCTATGTAAACGAAAGGTGTAGCTAAAAGCACACAGATGCATTGCCACAGATGGATTGGCTAGACCACATCGGAGAGTTGTTTTGCTCGCATTGTGATTGGAAGCTGCCCTAAAAAACTCTACAGACAGCCCCGACATCCAAAGAAAAAATAAGGAGAGCCCATACAGCAGCCTACTTTCAGGAGATTTTCAAAGGACCAGTAGGATGTGCAAGATGAGGGACAAGCTAGCTCTAGTGATAGCAAGCTTCTTGATTGGCTCTGATTCATTTATGTTTCTTAGAGTATATACACTATACTGGCCCGATGTTTGTCGGTCATAATTATAAGACACCCCTTCCTTTTCCTACACCTATTCTGAAAAGAAAAAGCCAAAATAACTTTTGGCCAAAAAATGACCCTACATGTTGGAAACCTTTCTCTGAGATACTGGTTGTAGTGCTTGTCTTCAAACCATTTTTTCAACAGTTAAAGTATAGTGTAATAATTTGCATTATTTTTTATGCAAATTATTATTTTATATTAGCTTGTTGTACATTAGCAGCTTGTTGTAGCTTTTAACTGTATCTAATTCAGGCCGCACACTGATGATCAGGCCGATTTTGGGTCCAATTCACCTCCCAGGAAGAGTCACTTGCTCAGACTATAAAATGTATAAACCATGCTGATTCCCTCTCGTAAGCCTCCAGTTCATCCACAGTTTAATTCTCTTTTTGTGTTTTCTGTGCAAAACACAGCATAAACAAGTGCAACCAGCTGACAGTGACAGTCGGCCTCCATGATTGTTTCTGTCTGTCAGTTAACGTTTGATCACGCAAGTTTCTGTGAGATCCCAAGTCGCCACTCTGAAATCATTTTTATCATTAGTGTTAACACCAAGTGTGTGGTCCTGCGTCTTGAATCTGAATCTGGTGTCTGCATTCTTAAGATTACTATATATATAAATTGGTTAAATCTGTCACTGTGTCTGTTCTATCCCACGTTTTTTAAAATCGGTTAAGAGTTGAAAATCGTCTAGTGTGCACCAGGCATAATTCCTCATCAGTCACATACTCACACACACTCACTTAGCAATTTCCAGACTGTTTTGAAGCTCCTCATTATGATATTCTGTGACCACAGTAATTATTTGGCTTCTTGACAGATGATTCAGAGCGCAGTCTATTTCTGCAGTAACAACGTCTTGCTGGAGTCGCTTCCACTTAGCCAGAATTTATTTCCTTTGTGGCTTGTAAAACATTTTGCACTGTCTGTCAGAAACTCCTGTACTTTTTTTCAAATGTAATATTCAGACAGAAGTAGAGTATTTCATTCAGGTCAATACAGTAAGTAACAGTAGCTAGTTAGCAAAGGTACTTACTTAAGTAAGCTATGGATTTTACAGCTGTTTCCTACTGTCATGTTGTTGCCATCAATTAATAGCTTCCTGCATGCTTCCCTTCCCATGTTTGTTGACAAGTCACATCACTAGATACTCATAATGAGAATACTTAGTAGAACCAGGTGTAAATGCAGTGGCCAAAATTCAGATGTCATTAATCAGATAACTTATCCACATACAGATCACATATCTGTCAACAGTTAAAAGTAATGCTGGCCATAGCTGCCTACTGCCTTTGTCTCTTCGTAGGTGGGAGGGTAAGGTTAGGGGGGGGGTTGGAGGCTGACTGATACAAATGTAGTGTAGTGGTAAGAGCACCAGTGTGTTTAAGTGTGTAATCATTTGTTGCCTCCCTGTGGACCCTCTAGCTAGATGGAAAGAAGTCAACGCTAAAAGAATCATGAAATCGCAGCAATCCTAGAATGTACCCCAAGGAATCTCATTAAGGAGCACCACACGTCAATGGTGCAGCTTCACACTGCTGTTTTTCTTAGTCCATGGAGGATTTAACTGGATAATGGTATTGGTTTCACATCAGCGTGGGAGCAGGAAGACCACAGTGGATAAGCTATGAAGACAGCCTCCCTCTCCCTCTCTCTCTCTCTCTCTCGCCCCTGTCTCTCGCTTCGTGACTGAGTAATTATTCCTTAAGCCCACCTACCCTCGCAACAAAAATGGAATTGATTTCCTATTATGTGAAGCATCACTCCTGCTGGGGAGGTCCTGTCAGGGTGACCAGGCAGCGGGGCAGACATGTCTAACCTGAGAGCCTGGAACTGGCTGTGAACTGCTGCACTGGGCTATCGATGTGATCCTGTGCTTCATTTCCCAAAACAAAGCAGACACACTGTTGTTACACCTTTCTGCCCCAGAACAGTCGCTTTACCACATCCAGGAAAGGCTGAGACAATTGAGACAGGCCGATTCACTGCGGTGGGGCTTAGTGAAAATAATTCAGTCTTATGTCAAGTTAAGGATGATACCAAACTTCGAATTGTTTAGTTGACATTACTTGGAATTTTAAAGATGTGGGAGACAGTTACATAAGAGACCAAACCACATGGTATTAAAGTTGTTGTTTCTCAAACAAAGCCATTTTTAGTGATTTCTACTGTATACATGTTCATTTAAGGGTTGGGAGGATTACTTTAAAAATGTTTTTCAGCAGAATTACTAATTAGTTGTTAAAAAATGTCATCAGTAACGTAATCCAAGTACCACAAAGTAAAAATAATGTAAGCTAATGAAACCTAAATACTTTTAGTTACTTCTGGATTACTCCAGTACCAAATACACAAATTAAGACGAGTAGACAAGAGTATCAAAGATGCGTTGATTAAGACAAGAGAGTATACAAATGCTTAGTGTATTTGTAGAGAAACATACAATTATAAAGTATCCCATTCCCACGAAATCAAAATGTATGTTTAAATGTTTTTATATGATATGCTTTACTCTGGGCCTTTATGTCATATGGCAGGATCTGGCCCATCAATGACAAAAAATGTTGTTTTGTAGGTATTCTCGATGACATTTTAGATCTCATTTCCTGGAAAACAATTTTAAAAGGTGGATGAATCATCCTGCACTGGGGGTCTGTATTAATTTAGCGTCCAATGAAATGCCTTCTTAATTTTTATGACGCTGCTGAAAAATAGTGTTTCTTTGTGCTTAAAGTAATCCCCATGAATAATTTACAAAATGTACCTGAATTCTGATTACATCTTTTTTCTGTACTGTAACGGAATACAGTTACTTTATATTTGTATCCTGATTACATAACGCCTTTACATGTAATCCATTACGCCCCAACCCTGTTCATTTATTTATTTTTACCTTAATATATATGGTCCTTTTAAGCTTTTTTTTCATGGGCCCAGTATAGCCCGCTTACACCACAGCATGGTTTAATACAGCTGTGCCGTTCAATCAATGCAGAACCAAAGCCACATCTTGTGCTACATTGACAGGCTCAAAGCATGTGCTTGTGGTAGTAACTACAGTGAAAGCTCTGTTCTTATACAGTGAGTCCCACTGTGCTTAGCTCAGTACTTTTGTAGCTTCTGAGCGATACCGAACTGTATTTTGGATTTTAGTCTCACTCCTACATTTTTGTTTGCTCTTTCAGGCACCAGTCTCTTTTCATTTAAGTCCAAACATTTCCTGCTACTGCTTCACATTGAAAGCTTTCCACAACTCAGTGGACAATATGGGAAATGCAATGGTTTAGTCACCAAGTTAGCAGTCACAGACACAGAAGACATGATCATTAGATTATTTTGAATATTGCAGGGAGGGTCAGTATAAGCAAACACAGCACAGTGTCACTGCTGTTGTTTTGTTTTTCACTGGCTCAGCCCAGATGTACTATATGTCTGTGTCTGGGACTCTGCATCAGTCAGTCAGAACTGAACCAGCCTTTCGGGTAAGAGACAAAATGTCTAAACGAAGCTGAGGCAGGTCCAGCAGCCCTTGACTTAGCTCTTGTAGATATACCATGAAGGGTACAACAATGACTGTGCTTCCTTTCAGAGAAAAGAAACAGCAAATGAAGGAAACACACAAAGGCTGTGAAGTGCAAACTAATGTTTATTTCTTGTTTTGTGTCATGTCAGCTCACATTGTGACTCACACATCTTGATCCTTTTTTAAAAGTATTTTTGGGGCTTTTTGCATTTATTACATAGTAGGATAGCTGAGAGACAGGAAATATGGGAGAGATAGAGGGGATGAAATGCAGCAAAGGGCCACGGGTCAGACGTGAACCTGGGCTGCTGTTGCAAGGACCCTACTTCATCCTGAGTGAATGCCTGGAATCAAACAGATGTGGAGTTGCAGAAAGTGTGTTGGCTCAAAATTACAGTATGCCAAAGTCAACGCTTGTATTTACTGCCTGTCTAAAAGCATATAAATCTGGTTTGAACCCATGGCCCTTGGTGCTCTAACTCACTGCACAACTACACACATTATCTCGGTGTCCAAATGTAATACAGTTGATAGCAAAGGAATATGACAAGTATTAGCAACAGGCATTAGGTATGCCCCGTGTGTATGTAGGACAAAGTCATTAAAAGCTTGAAAAACAGAAAATGATCTATCTGTCCTCCCATCGTCACCCTTTAGGGCACTGAGAGTAATTATCTGTGTGTAATATCTTAAGTTTGTCATCAAGTCCCTGCATCATATTATCCAGCTGATGGAAAAAACTGACATTTAGGCTTGGTTTTTATTTTGTGAGGGAATTTTCTTTAGTGGTTATGTGGTTACTCTTTAACTATGTGGGAAACAGGTGAGGTATGGGTCACTGACAGATCCAGAAGTAGAGGTGACCTCTGTCTCTGGCAGGAGTTCTTGCTGCTGTTTCTCTCTCTGTCAGTACACCAGAAAGCTAGCTGATATCAGTGGTTTTTACGTAGGAGCCAAGGCTAAAAAATATCAGATGTTTGGTGTAAGCCTTCCTTCTCAGATGTTTACAGGCCCACTGTCTCTGCTTAGAATGTAATGTATGTGACCTCTAGCCTCCAATGAAGCTTAGGAAAGGCATCAGAGTTTCACATCCTGTAGAATTGCTACATATATTTTAACCAGCAAAGAATGGGCTTGTAGGGGCAACACATTCTATGGCCTAGCAAAGAGATAAGTATTGTGGACCAAGAGGCAGTCTGAAGATTTGGTTTGGGACTGTTCAAACTCTGTAAAGCTGGTGCCACAAGCTCCTTAGCCAGACTTCATTAAACAATGCTGTGTAAGACATCCTGAGTTTCCTGAGACCTTCTTCTCCAAATAAGATTTGACTCGCTCACCAGAATTTCCATCACACTTTTGAAGCAAAGAAAAACTCTGCAACATCTTTATCGGTTTGTGATATTGGAGATGCCATTCACAAGCTTGCCCGTTCTCAACACCTGCACACTTCACACCCTGTTTATCATGATGCTCTGAGGTTTATTACTAAAAGCGCTGCCAGTACCCATCAGTGTGACTGGCTCTTACCGGCTACACCTATATGTTTTGTGCTATTTTATTATCCCAAATAAAGCTGGGAACTAGTGTGTACACTTCTGGAACTCACATCTAGTCTTTTTTTGTACTGAACTCATGAAAAGAACTTATATGTCATTTTATAATGATACTTATGTTTTGGTGGCAGGCCAATATAACTGTCAGTGTTTCTGTTATTTTAGTCATTTATTTCTTCTTTTTTTAAAAATACTTTTTTTTCATATTCCTGGTAATGGAATACTTCCTGCTGTTATTTTATCAGTCTTATCTTATCTTTTGACCCCATCCTCTTGTGTGTTGATGCTTGATTGCTTGACATAAGACTGAATTACTCTGTGTTATATGTTTTTTAATCTCAGTGTTTCTATGTTACAGCAGCAGGACTGTGACGTGGGAGTCAACGTAAACTACCGAGAGATTGTCATTTTTTAATAGATTTTGACCAACAATGGAACTCTGTGCTCAGGACTTAGATACATCAGGCAATACTTGTTTATTTTAGTCTTTTTGTGTATTTGATGACAATGAGAAAAAATACACAACTGTATCTGCCTCTCTGTTATTTTTCGTATTACATTATACCAAAGACATAATACTATTATTTCAGTCAAACACAACCTGTGTTCTTATTGTTGATTACTATGGGATGCACTCAGTGTTCCTTTAGCAAAGCTCTGCTTTCTGCCCATTTCACAGCCACACTGTCCTCTTAAGCAGGTGCCAATCACAGCAGGCTAACTCGCCCAGAGCCCAGAGCGGCTGGAACTCATTAGAAAAACCTGGGCATGTTTTGGTGCCGGCGCAGCCCATATTCATCCAGAACCCAATGTGATACATTCCTTGGGGCATGGGGAGGTTAATCAGCAGGGCAAAAACAATGCGTTCAGGTCCTGCAGGTAGGGAGGGAAAGGAAGAGAAGGAGGAAGAGGAGGGCAGATGATAGTCGGTGTCCGAGGGTGTGCGAAGGACGGCGTGGTGGTTAGACTGTGAAATGAGGAAATGCATCAGGAAATGCACAAGGACACCAAGTCTAGAACATGCAGCAGATTTTTGTAATGCATACAAAGGCACAGTATATCAAGTGTGTTATAGACATGGAAGTGTGTGAAATTCAACATCTGTTCCAAGTCAAAGGTCTCCTGTTATAGTAAGACAGCACAGTTCTACGTCGACTCCTTTGCCCTTGGTATGCATTTGCCACCATTCATTTTCATACCTCCCTATGTGTTGCAAAGCTATTGTTAGGCAGGGGGATGTATCTTTATGTTTTTGGCTGCTGAGTGACAATAGCATAAATCAGAAATGCAGAAACTGAGCCTCCTTTGCAGGTAGAATTTTGAAATGCCCTGAGAATTTAAATTAAGTGGAAACCTAAGGTGATTGGGGAAACATGTTTTAGACTTTGTTTTCTTATTTGCTGCACCCCATTACCAATGAGAGGCTCCACCCATGTAATGTTGGAGCAAATCTGAACTAAAATGGAGAGTGGATAGCTTGCACAGCTGGATATGTACACCACTGCCCATTTCTAACCACTAATGACGCTGGACTAGTGTCGATTCAAGGCCAGTCCAGCTGTAAGACTCACTGCGGTTAGCTTTTTATGAGACATTCATTGGACAAGCCTTTGGCCCCGGCCCATGCCAGGTTCACCACATTGCCCCAGCAGCACCACACATGGGACAAAAATATTGAGCAGCAAACATAGTTGTGAAAAAGAATGATTTCAATAAGATGCCAGGGACTAATCTACACATTTTGAGTTTGAAAACTTGTTGACAGCACTCACATACCTTTGATGAGTCCTCTACCTTTACCTGTAGCTACTGGACATGTTTATAAGCATATCTGGTCATTTTCCCTTGTTAACATGCACCAGTCTTTTTCGTTTGTGCCTCAGTTATCAGCCTGCACCATATGCTGTGTAGGTGGTAGCGAAGAGTCTAGACAGATCTTTTGGCCCCCTGAGACTTTCCTCTTAGTTTGACTGCTTCACGACATGATTTTATTCATCCTTTCTGTGTTTGATAACCCTCTCCTCCTGGGGCCTGTGTGTGTGTGTGTGTGTGTGTGTGTGTCTGTTTTGTGTATGTATGGAGGTGCCCGGTTGTGTCTGAAAAGGCTAATGATGCACTTTCTCCTCTGCAGGTATTAGTCATTCCTTGGCAAAAGTGTGTATGTGTGATGTCTGAACTACATTCACATGTGTTCAGGGCTTCTTTTATCTCACCTGTTGTAAGGCTAAATGAATGTGTTTAACTCTTGATCACCGGTCCACCTGGACAACTCGATCTTTGTTGCTCTGTGATTTCAAGTTAATTTTACTTAGAGCCTTTTTCACACACATTAACTCTAATGGTCTGACTTTGTATCTCCCTCTGGCTCAACTTATTTATTCTGTCCATCCACAGTACAGTGCAGGCAGATGCATATTAATTCTTTTCTTCTGTTTCTGTTTCTCCCATGGTTTCAATCTTTCTGCTGCAGGTTTTTTCTCCAATTATAACTACGCCCCACCCCCGTTAGTTAGTGATGCTATGCCTGTTGAGCTATCCAGTCAATACATCCAGCACATTTACCTCTGAATTTGCCAAAACAGGGATTCTCATTTTTAGATGGCAAGTGTACATTTTAGCAGCTGAAATGATGGTCCACAGCTTTGGAAGCCAGCTAATTAACATTAACTTCACAAGTTCGTTGCAAGCTCAGCCACTGACTTTAATGTTTCTGTCTGATCCGTATGAAAATAAGTAGTTACACTATAATCCCCTCAAAGATCACTGAAATTTTACACAGATCATTTTACAGTTGATAAATATGTATCCACTGACAACCAGATTTCTCCACCAGTTCATTGAGCGTAAGTGATTTTGTTGCCAAATGATTGCCATGTTCTGTCCAACAGAGACCTCATTATGTTCTATATTTATCAGTTTTGTTTGCTTTTCTGTGGTTAGCTTTCATAAAAACCTCAATGGAGCTTTGACTAACATGGGAATTAATAGTTAATGACTGAATGACAAAGCTATTCCTTTATAAGCATATGTCAAAAAAATACCAGATGGAGGATATAAGCTTTGTAAACACCCATGGTCAGATTCATGTTCCTATTAATTAGTCAATATGTTGTCCTACAGCTAGTGCAAGAATTATTTTAATGCTTAGATTTGATGGCATTTTCCTTGTGTAAGTAATGATGTGACCACGCATGTTCGTTTGTCGCAACCCTTTCCAGTCTGTTGAGGGGAGCGTTTGGACCTTACGCACCAGTAGCAGAGAAGTTACCAACGTGACATTGGATCTCACCTGCAGGGGCTCCATGAACTTAGCTGAAGCCAGATTTCAGATGGAAGGGACGGGTTGCCCAGACAGGCTGCTTGGACATGGGCCAGGCGTACAAGCTGTGAAAAGGTCCTGCGGCCTCCCTCACATTTCGCCAGCGATGCATTTGTTCTAGCTCCTCTTCACTTCCCCCACCATCTGTGGTCTTAATGAAGCTGTCAAGAGGCTGTCATTCACTCATGAGTGGCTGTGCCTCACAGCACGGTGGCTAACATTTAGCCAACAGGGAGTCAGCAAAGCCTTGAGCTGTGGCATAAAGTTCCAGAATTGCTGTGTAAACGACTTTCAACACACCAGACATTGTGGCTTTTGAGCAAGTTTTTACCTGTGATGATACGAGCTGGTTAAATAAAAGACCAAAAGAAAGGCATTTTGCTTGGACTCCTTAAGAGAATAAACTCTCAGGGTGTATTAACTGAATAAGTAATGACAAATCACAGCATGCCATAAAGTTTTGGTCCAGAGTGAGATGGTAGAGCTGACGAACAAAAGAGAAAGTCCTACTGTTATTGGCGGAGGAGTCATGGCAACAGCAGACCCCTGGGAAGTTGATGAATGACAGAAGGGATTTTGATTCTTGTTCACATGGTGTCACACATGGCTACAACAGAACTGAAGCCTTTGTGCTGCACTGTGTATCCACGCCCTTATGTTTATTGAATGGCAGTGTTCATTGTTTTACAGGCAAAGTAGTCCTTCCCTCATTCTAAAGGTAATTCACCAAAGAATATCTGGAGCTAGTGAGTGGGGTATGGGTCTCTGGGTTTATCAGGCGTATGACATTTGCTTCTGTGGTGTTCTTTTAAAACAACCACAATGCATTTCACTGCAATGTTATAAACTAAAATAAAACCATTATTTCACTAAGGAAACAGCATAACGGTCAGTTTCAGTCCAGGACTTGGATCTGATGAAGATGTCGAACATTTATTTTAAAGCGACCTGTGGAAAACCTGATGAGCATAAGCTGTTTTTTAGAACAATTAGAAAAAGCCCTCCAAAATGCCGTGGAGCTAAAGGCAGCCAGTCCAAATTCGCTCTTGGTTCCATGGACATGTGAAAACTGAGGTCTAAAATCTGGGTTGTGTGAGAGCGCCTTTTGAATGAGTACAAGTGGCAAGCTATGTCGTTTATTTTGTATTTTTGTTTAACCTTTATCTAACCAGGCAAGTTAGTTAAGAACAAATTCTCATTTACAACCACAGCCTGACAAGAGGACATCCTCTTCAAGGGAAGGACACACAGGAATAAAGGGGTATGAAAAACTGTCTCCTTTATCATGAGTCTAAATTGGCAACAGCATGAATCGTCTGTCTGTGCATGGATTTCTAAAAAAAATCACTCTTAATCACTGTTGTAATCCACTTTTGTCTCTCATGACCATAATTTCCACACTAATGTCATAATCGCCCTCAGGCTGGGGCTCCTCTACGGAGAAGGCAAAATGACAAATAGATTTGGATAAAGATCAGTGTCTTTTAGCGGAGACTTTTAACCATGAGAAAGTGTTGCTTGTATCACTTTTTCCACCAGAGCTTGTTGGGATTGTGAGAGGTGGAGGGATTGGAGGCTTTTTTGTGAGATGTAAGTTGCCAAATGGGGATGAGAAAGCAGTCCAGAGGTTGTTCTGGGCTATGAAGAGTGTGGCCACACTGACGTTAGCCAGCGCTCTCCTTTTATAGAGGACAAGGGTAGCGCCGAGCCAAGAGAGGCAGAGGGAGCCAGCCAAGGCTAGCAGCACATCTTAGCGGCTGTGGCCCACTCTCATCCGCAGGCTGCTAAGCCTGGACAGACACCCGCAACCGCAGCGCTTGGAGCGGACCATTGCTCAGTCCCTTTCATTTAACCAATCACTCTTTCATTTCTCCAACTCCAGCCTCTCTCTTTCCCTCTCCACACATCTGTCTCTGTCAGTTTCTCCCTCCACCTTTGGCTCCTTGTCTATCTGTCTTTTTCCTCCTCGCTTTTTTTGGCTCCCCCACTTGTCAATCTGCTAAACCTGTTAAGTATTACTAAGAGGGCAAAAAATGTGGCGTAATGAAATAACACAGGGCATAGCACCCTGTTGTGGATGAAGATGAAACTGGTCTATTTATGAGCGCAGACCAAATAAACTAGCTTTGCGGGTGCGCCTGGCCTGTGTCTGCCACAGAGTTGTGACAGGGCCCCAGAAAGCAGCACTTTTATGTTCAATAAAGCTCTAGGGAAAATCCATTTCACTACCATAACTGAGGTCTTTAAGAGCAAAGAATATTATGGTTGGCTTAGGTTAGCAATGATTTTGTCTTCTGTGTCTGCTGAGACACTGATGATTTTTAATTGTCTGTGTCCATACAATTACTGACTAGAGTTTAAGTCACAATGTCTGGTCTTGTTCTTCAACACTCAGCACTAGGGACTTACATTGACAATGCTACCATGCTGATGATTAGCAGGTACAGTTTTGCCATGTTCACGAGCTTAGTGTGACGACCCCTCCTGTGAATCTTTTTGACTGTTTATTGATTTGTTTTTGCATGTGTTTCTTTTTTCATAAATTTTTGATTTCCGGCCTTTTGTCTATTAGTTTTAGCATGTTAGCAAACATTTACTAATAAGAACTAAACAGAGTACAGCTGAGACTGATAGCAATGTCATTAGTTCTGCAAGCATTTGGTTGTAAACTTGGGTATCGGACTAACTGAAATTTAAACCTCTAAAACCTGCTGGTGGTGCTGGATAAAAAGTCAGAGATACACCAACATCAGTATGACTCATCCTCTGGAGACAATAAACGTAGTGATGAGCGAATTGAGTCACATTAAATAAAATATGTAAAAAGTGTTGGTATCGGTATCGGATATACCACCCTGGGTATTACTTGGTATTGGATCGGGAATCAAGTGGTATCTTACATATCTAACGAACATAAATCTAAGAAGGACATTTGTGGGGGTTTTGGCTGAGATACATGCTGGAGCTATTTCTTCAATAACAATGGTTTATCCATCCACCCAGATCTAATGCGTAGTATCTCCAGCTATGGCCCGGGTTACCAGATTGAACCTTTTGACAAGGTGGGGCTAGCTGTTTCACCATGCCTCCAGTTCTTATGCTAAGCTAGGCTAAACATGTCCACTACTCCAGCTGTCTACTTAAATCACAGGCACAAGATTAGTATCAGTCTTCTAACTTACTTTCGGAAGCATAGCAAATGAGCAAAGTGTTGAGCACCTCCCGTGTTTCCACACGTTCCTCTAATTTTCCGTTCCCTCTCTTCTGTCTGCATGGCATCGTCCCCGTCTGGGCTGCAGCTCAGTCTGCCAGCTCAGGGCTCAGGGGATAATGCTTATAGCTACAGGACAGATTTATTCCAACATAGCTGGCCGTGTACCCGGCCAAAAGGATCCTCATCACCTCCCGGAGCACCGCTGTCCTCTGGAGCAATGAGGACAAAGAAGGGGAATGAGCCAGAGCGGCCTCAGCAGCACCAAAGCGTGCGCTCAGTGGCACAGCAAGACACATCAGACCTTTTCCACCAGCACCTTGTTTCTCATTATACACCACCCGCACTTTGCTCTGAGGATTCTCTTACTCTCACTCTCTCATACACACACACACATATAGAGGTCAGTCATCCATACAGATTACAACACTGAGGGGGTTGTGGATGGGACACTGAAAAGAGCTCTCACTATTACGCTGTTATTTTTGGAGCACCTTTGTTTGATCATCATCAGAATATCCGCTTGTAATACTCTCCAAGTGTAGCCTACAGACTACCTAGAGGCTTGCCTGTTTACAACACTATTCTACAGTTAACATGTGACAGGATGAGCAGAATGTTGAGGACTCAACTACTATGATTTATCTGAGAAAAATATATTTGAGGCCTGAAGTGATACAAAGCCTGGAATATTTTTTGATGGTATCTTGAATTTGTGTTTTATTGAACTGACATATATAACTTACAGTACTTCAGAATTTTTAGCAGCTGACAGATATGTAAAAGAACACAAGAGACTTCCAAAGTCAGAATTTAAAGCATTAATCTTAAAAAATATTTTCCTTGGTAATACATTTCCTTCAAACTGTTTCTACCTTTTCCACGAGTACCATTATGTTACTATGTTTTATTGCATACCAGTAGGGAATACATTGAGTTTTGGATTTGCATTAGTAAAAATATCAGTTGAACTAAGCACAACCGACTGTAGCTTTATTGACTTCAAACAACCTTGTAACAAAAAGGAGCCAGTAAATGAACTGCAACACTCCATGCAACATTGTAAATGTAATAGTTATTTTTTAGAGGGACTTTTCAAAACAGTAACTTGAACATTTTTTAGTTTTTTTTCATAGGTTAAACACAGGCGAAGTCCCTGCTAACAAATCTGAAAAATCCCTCTTCAGGAAATAGGTCAACATTAATCCCAAATCTTTACAACCATTTTTGGCAAGCAACTACAAATTGAGGTCAGAAATTTTTTGCAGCCGCCACGTTTGAAATACTTTAACAATGTTGATTAAACGTGTCCTGCAGTTTGTGCTACTGTAAGCCAATGGACTAAGTATGTTTTTTGTAAGTGTTTCTTTTTTCAGGTGAGAAACCAGCAGCTTCCCAAAAACACATTGGCAGGCTGGTCGGTTTTGTATTGGCTTGAGTGCAGCTCATAAACTGTTGATTTGGGTTTTTCGTTTCAAAATAATGCTAGGCTATCATTAAAATCAATTATGCACCGGGAAGGGCTTTTTTTCAAGTGGATTTTATTTTACCCCTCTTTTCTTTTGACTCAAAGGTTAGAAAGGCGTGTTAACCCCAGCCTGCCTCGGGCTCTATAATTCAAACAGTAATTTAAAAAGTGACCAAGAAAAACAGGGCTGAGAACTGTGACAATAAATAATAAAACAATAATAAAAACTGGGATGAACCTGAGTAACAAGCATTAGGTCTGCCTCCCGTGTCTGGCATCTCCGGGGAACTCTTGCAGAGCAACAGATGGTAAACTCTGAATGACTCAGCCACAGTTTGTTCATGCATGGTCCTCTACTGCCACCTGCTGGTTACATGTAGGAACGTTAAACTGTACTTTCAAATACATATAAGGGAAAACGATGCATAAACAGACTTCATTTACCATCATGTGAAATGCTTCCTACCCCCAAACATGTTCATGAAAGACATAATGAATCAATCCAGCTCAATAATTGAAGTTCGGACATCCACTGTGAGTGATGACGAGATCTCCACACATACTCTAATGATAAACACATGTGAGTCTTCCCACTATCTCAGGCAATTATAGACAGCAGACACTAAACAATCTATCATAGACATATGAAAAAATGACCTCCCTGATACAAAAGGAGGATGAAAAATGACATGGAATGTGAAGAGGTGAGAGCAGATGGATTATGAACTATAAATGTATAACAAATGAACTGAGCAGGGGGCTCAGGACTGTGCGACCAGCTCCATCAATCAGAGCTCTAACAAGACAGTGGGCAGCATGTTGTCGTTTCAAAGAGAAAGACTTGCAGGCAGCAATTTCCGTGCTCAGAATATAGTGGCTAAACTAAGATGTGGACATGATAGGCTACCTGCTACATATTAACATATTAACAGTGTCACTGTGAGCATGTTAGTAGTTACATGCATTAGAGCTTCTAAGGATCAAAAACAAACATTCCATTTTACAATCGATTTTTTTTCTTTACATTTAGCAGCCTCTAGAATAACCTAATTTAAATTGGATTCATTTGTCTAAAGCAGGTTAGGTAATTTGATAATACTTGCGCTGGTCAATGATTTCAAACCCATCCACTGTGTATTTGTGTGTGATTTTTCACCGCCACTGCACCTACTTTCTTTAACTGTTTGTGATGCAGCAATTGGTCCTTCGATTATTAAATCCCATTCAGAGAGACATTTTGAATTTCAAAGGTTTTTGTGCATGTAGAGCAGTGTTTTCTATTCAGATTACAGGCAAAGTTGTGGATTAGTCTAATCAATGGAAAAGACACAAGTGGTCCCAAACTGGCCCTAGGAGGAATGAATTAAGGCAAAAGCCAGAATGAGTTGAAAATGGAGGGAAAATGAAGGGAAAACAAGTCCCTCTCATAAATATACAGACATGAGAAAAAAAGAAAGAGATTGAAGGGACCCTTTTTGTTTTACATTCATTTTTAAGATCAGTTGTTTGAGCTGCCATTCAAACACTAAACAGTACATTCCTCTGTACCTAGTGCTAACATCTCTACATTTCACCTTAAGGTTTCATTTTAGCGTAAAATTGAGGTGCTGTGTGACAGTGGAACAAGGAGGTTTTTGCTAACCTTGCTAGCCTGGCAGATGTCTACATACGGTCTTAGTTGTGAACCCAGACAACAAAAGAAAAAGAACAAAATCCATTATGAGAGTAAAGTGCGCTTTATACTTCAGCGTCGAATTGACGGTGTAGCCTTTGCATAGCCCTGTACCTGTAACTACAGGTCGGGGCGCATGGCTACGTGTGTAGCTACGCCGTAGGCTAAACACATAGGCCCAATGCAGGAGTATTGAAGCTTAAGATCTCGCACGGTCATCAGATAGGCTGTTCTAGTTTTAGGCTACTTCCACACTACTACATTTTCATTTTGAACCTTGTGAACCTTTTGCTACGTTTGCACGTCCCGTCCAGACTAAAACAGCGAAATGGAGAAGTTTGAAAATGCTGCTAACCAATTTTTGTTTTAAAACTCCGGGCTAAAGTATTAGCACACCCAGGCAAAAAACGGAGGACTTTAAAAACGATGAGGCAAGACACTGGCTTCCTGATGGATTCTCATAAGTCATGTAATTTTTATTAAAGTATCTTCTACTGCGCATGTAACCATATTTACTTTGTGTTGACTCCCAGTTTGTTTCAGCCACCAAGATCATTTTATACTCCAGTGTTACTTTCAGTAACAGTTACACCTTGTTGTCGGTCAATGCAAAAACATCTCTGATGTGGTTCTTGTCTGTAGTACTACTTTTCTTTAGCTAAATCTTCTGCTTCCTGTTTACACCGACACTTGCATGCACAGTGTACGTGAGTGGTCACTTCAGGTGCATTTGTCGGTGTCGTTTTAACATGGATGGATGTCATTCTGATACACAGCTAAAACAATGGTGTGGACGGAGGTCGTTTTCGTTTTAAAACTGTTTTTAAACAAAAATGTGGTAGCGTGGACTTAGCCTTAGCAAAGGTTGTCTTTGAAACATCTAACTTTGTATACAGTATATGTGGGACTATATGTCACCTCACAGACATCCTTCATCCATCCTGTATAATAGGAATTTAGAATAATTTGAGATTTTTTTTTATAATTTATACTACTCATAATAATATTATTAATTAAAACATTGTGGTTGTCATGATTTTCTCATGGAATGTTGATGTCTATAACAGAAACACTTCCTGTAATTAGGCAATGGCTCAAATGCCATCCAGGGTAATGATTTTAGTTATTATTTTACTACACCCCTGGATCCTGAATGAGGCTTTTCTCTCTTTCTGTCTTTACCTTTCCTCACTTCTCCCTCTCATCCTAATCCTCTTTGCTCCAGCAGATAGACTGTTTTACTCAGTGTCCAAACACAGACAATGTCTTTTAGCCGCTCACTTTGGCCTTTATCCTCCCCCTGTACCGCCACTCTGCCTCCTCCTCATCCCCGTATAGATGACCTCACCATCCAGCCAGGGGCCACCACCTGCCACCGGCACCACACAGACAGAGCTCAGGGGCCCGGAGGACTGGGAGGGTGAAGCGCCACATGCAGCCGTGTCCAATAAACACATTGTGAGTGCAGGCAGTGCTGTCAGAGTCCAGCGAGTCACAATGAGCCAACAGCGTGTATACTGGCTGCAGGGAAGCAGTGGGAGAGGGTGTCCCGTTGTCAGGGGCCTGAGACTTTCTTTAGTCCCAGAGGGAACAGAGGGAGTGAGACAGAGAGGGGGGAGGATGAAAGGTGATGGAGATTTGGAGGACACTGCACCCCTCCTCATTCCACCCTGCACCCTACTGTCCTCTCAAAGAGTCACAGAGGTGTGGAGGAGTGAACGATAAGCCTGAGTGCGAGCAGACACACAGACAGAATCCTTTTCTTTTTTCTTTCTTTTTTAAAGCATGATACTAATATATAAATATATTTTTAAACTGGAAACAGAGAAGTGCTATGGTTTGCTCCTGAAGGCGAAAATGCCATCTGGGACACCAGAACTCTCCATTAAAACACAAACTAATGAGCATTTATATGAGTCAGCAAAGCCTGCAGACCAAATCCAGCTACTGCATAGCTGGTCTGTACAGATGCTCAATTGTATCTGACCTGTATTTGTCACAGCAAATGACAAATGCATAGTCTATATAGTATCTTTTAGAAATTTGACTAATTTCCCCACAATTCTACGCTTAAAATGCACAAACCCTCAAATCACTGTCCTCACCTTTTAAAACTGTAAGACTTACTTATTAAAGTTCAGAGTGGTCAGGTCAGAAGTGAGGTGATTCACTTCTGTTAGATCTCAAGATTTGAAAATGCATTTGTTTGCGTAAGTAGTGATAACTTAATGTTGTCAGGTAACAATAACTAGCTAAAAGTTGTTTCTTGTAATATGTTAGGTGTGAAAGACGTATTAGCTAAACTAGCTAAATAAAGGCTAACAAGGCTATTTGAGCTGACATTAGGTTAAGTGCAGTCGAGTAAGTCTGTCAAACTAATAAACATTTATGTCAGTCCATGACTATAAAACTAAAATCTATAATGTCCTATAGAACACAGGCTCCTTGTGTTTTCAGTGTCAGTGTTTGATTACAGTTATTTGGCTTGGGTCTGCATGAAATGTGAACCTGTCCTTTCAAATGGATCCTAGTCCTTTTTCACACCTCGGTGATGTAAAAAGTCTAATGTCAGTTCTTTATCTTTTTAGAAGACTGAAGGCAAAATAATATTTGCGTAGTAGAACTTTCAACTTAACTGTGACCATGTCATCAAATAGAAGTCAAAATCACTATGACAGCAAACCTATTTGCTTTTCTACTTTCGTGTAGAAAAGGAAATGATGCGTGTCAAGGCAAGTTCACTTGTTCATTAAACTGTACTTCCTTCAATTTCTAGTTCAGCAAAGGTAATATGAGGCTTGAGCAGTCTGAGTTAAGTGGGCATTTTCATCCTGGGAGTCTTGTGCGATACACTCAGTCAGAACACCCTCCTCCACCACACCTTTCCAGCATTGTAACTGGAGGGGCTTTATGTCTGACTTACTAAAAACAACTATCTGACATTTACACCCACTTCAGGTGAGAGAAAGTAAGCTGGGTTTGACTCTTTCAAGCTCTGTCTTTTCATTCTTTACCATTTTCATGTAAATGCCTTCCAGGAGAGACAAAAAACTGTGCATTAGCAATCGATGGAGCTAAACCTAAAGCACTCAAGCATATGCAGACTTGCACGGACACACACTCTTGTGCACATGAACTTGCGTTCCCCTCTCAGCGTCCTCCTAGCTCAGCTTTTATGAGGAGAGCAGTGTGAAACTGACACAGCCATTATCTCTGTTGTGGCTGCCCCCTCCCTGTCTCCTCCCTCTGCCCATCCCTCACGCAACAGGGACAGGAGACTCCTATCAGAATGAAAGGACTGCGACCGCTTTGTTAAAGATTCTGGTTGAAGGTCACTAGTTGGCGTGTTAAGCATGTGTTCATAGTGGAACCAGTTTGAAATCAGTGGTTAGGCATACTGCACCGAGTCTCCAGTCGACAAATGTTCTTGACGTTTTGCCCGTTTTTTTTTTCTTTCACTGTTCTTATTTTTAGATTCTTTATAATAAGATCTTCTGTCTCCGTTAACCATAAAACTCATCCTCCCTCCATTCACTTTGGAGCCAAAGCTGACAATGACCTCCTATAGGTGAAAGAGCCATTATTTTTGGTTATGTGAAAATGGAGCCTCAGGTTTCATTATTTTTATGTTCTGCTACTTATATTTTTGTCTGGGGTCAACCATGTATCTTCCTTAGACAATTGCAGCCAAGTGGAAACCTTCCCGCCTGCAGTCGTGTCACCTCCCAAGGCTCCAGTGTTATAACTCAGAGAGCTGCTGCAGAGGGCCTTGCTTTGCTGCATCACCTTCATTAACCACCGTGCTGGAAGCTTCGCTGTCATCCCTGGTTCGATGATTCTCCTCTCAACTCTGGCTTAGCTTCTCCAAGTTTATTTTTCCACTTATCTGTTGTGAGGACGGAGGGAGGCAGAGACAGAGGGAGAGAAACGGAGATACGTGGGGCTTGGGCTGCGTTTTTTAATCTGTTATTCTCCTGTATTGGCACGGGCGTCTCCAGTGTGGGGATTAAGAATCCAGACAGAGCGATGGAGCTCGGCGCTGACCCCGAGGGCAGCTGAGGACTGGAGCAGGAGAGGGGAGAAACAAAATAAATCATCTCAGTGGAATGAAAGAGAGAAAGATGGAGACACAAAGAGGC
This sequence comes from Lepomis macrochirus, assembly GCA_024633595.2. Taxonomy (NCBI): domain Eukaryota; kingdom Metazoa; phylum Chordata; class Actinopteri; order Centrarchiformes; family Centrarchidae; genus Lepomis; species Lepomis macrochirus. The sequence goes on along the minus strand of JALXJV020000016.1, from coordinate 31,250,931 downwards.
GGGTGGTGGATTGTGAGTTTGTGTGTGTGTGTGTGTGTGTGTGTGTGTGTGGTGACAGACAGCAGAGAGAGCAGAAAAAGTGAGGTGCTGGCAGTAGTAATGGTCTTGTTGAGGTAGGGATCAGTCTAAATCCTGACACACGACCTAAGAAATCTGAAGGTTACCTCACAGACTTGCACTATACAGCACGCGCTGATAACTAGGTGAGGGCTGGTATGTAGGAGTACCACTGTGCTTTCACTCCTCATTTCCACATGGACGGATGCATTCGATGAATAAACAAGTTCAAGGTTTTGTGGATTAGCCTGGGCAATGGCAAATTCCTCAGCGTGGCATTTTCTATCGTTTTTACTGCAGCTGAGAGGCTATAGCGTTGCTTCTGAAGGAATGGTGTCCCATGGTTTTTAATTGGTCCCGGATGCATTTTCATATGAACCAGTAGGGCGAAAGATCAAGTTTGCGCTTGTTGTTTCAAGTGTTATTTATTGTAGGAGCATGTAAACATGAGTTAGACTCCCCATGTCCACATGACCTGTAATAGACTGTAGCATGAACACACTGAAATAAGCAGATTAGCTCAATTACGCCAGGAATCTAAACGTGGGGTCAATTCTAAGACAGTAATTATTGAAGAAAAAAATTCTAGCTTTTATGAAATTGTCTTACCCTGAAAGGATTTGTCTGCATTTCAACTGCATTTCCACTGCAGGGACCAGGGTCTAAGTTTAGTCCCAGGGTTTTTATTTTACACCCAAAATAGTCCCTGCTCGTGGGTAGTACTTTCTGAAAGAACTTTGGGTGTTTACTGCTCCTCTCTTTTCCACCATTGTTTGCAAACCAATAAATCACCATCAACAGTCAAATAGCACACAAGGTCGACAATCTCAGGCCGACATCTCGCTGATGTCGGCCTGAGATTGTACATCAGTATTAAATTTGTAGCTCGGAAATATCAGCCAGCTTGAAGCAGTGTGTTTAGGCTCCAGCTAACAACTGATGGAGTTAAGCTGAATACTGAGTTTTCGTCAGTCAGGAGGTTTCTACACAGAGCCCAAGTCGGTCTCCTCCTCTCCGAAACAAACAGACCAGCTGATTTCAGCAGGTAATACAGCATGTTAAAAATCATGTTCCTCCGACGCTCAGGCGGACACAGGAAGTGAGTGTTTCCATCTGATCTGCTGCTCTTTTCAGCTGGAAATGTTTTAATGACCTTCCAAACTGTTGAGATTTTGTTTGCGTTTCTTTCTCTGTGCCGGAGATCTTTAAAGAACATGGCTTATTTCAGTTTATTAAACTTGAAACAAAGATTGTGTGTCTCGTCATTATTCGATATAAAAAATGGTATTTTTAGTGGTCAAGCATAGCCTGTAGCTTTTCATTATGTTACAATCAAATCTGTTCATATCTACACTTTGCTCATGGATCGTGGTTACGAAATAATGATGCCTGTCCATCACTTTGTACAGCGTATCCAGTACATCAGTGGGTTAATTTGCCTAATCTTCGCAGGTCTTTATAAGAAATGCACACAACACTGGGCTGAAGGAACCTTTTAGTTTATTGAAAATAGATCCTGGGACTCAAAGTCCCGGGTCCTCTTTGTCTGACTTTCTCATACCGACAATCTGACATTCACACCCATTTCAGGTGAGAGAAAGTAAGCTGGATTTGAACTACTTTTTTTATAACTCTCTCTTTTCATTCTTTACGCAACTATTTTTGTCACTTTTCATGTGAACACTAGGAATGCCTTCCAGGACTCACGGGTCCTAACTTACCTTTTAAGTTTCCACTGAGCGCTGGAACATGCGCTGCTGTCACTGGGAGATGTTTGTGTGGCTGTTTCTTGTAAACTTGTACAATGTCAGTGTCATTTTTGTTTTTGCATGATACCCTGTTGATATTTTGGAGGTGTTTGTGCTGGTTCCACTGCAACCGCTCATCCTTCTCTGCATTTACTTAAATTTTAGCCTTTACAGATATTCATGGATTACTGCTCTTAACTCGATAGTAATCTGAAGAGAAAGGCATTGCCTTTAACATCAAATACTGCAAATTCCCCTTGTTGTCTTTCTGCAGACCTCCCAGCGTCACCCTTGAGTCTCTGCACTCTGACATCTTCAGTGTTTTGTTTCCCTGCATTTCCTTCCTGGAGCTTTATTTGTCAAGATTGCTTCCTGGCTCAAGGTCATTCCTCCTCATTCAACCTGCTCTCCTCTACGTATCGATGCCAGTACAGCCACAGTTCTTGGCCGCTAAAGCAAAATCTATATCCCTGAGCGCTCAGCGCTTGTGCTCTAATATCCTCCTAACACCACCTGCCAAAATATTTATGCTGTATTCATAGTAGATGCTTAGGGAGAGACACTGAAGAACAAGGAAAGACACTGCCTGCGGCTTGGTATGATCTTAAATAGAACACAGGGCAGCTCAAATCACAATAGCTCATGATTTATACTTCACTGTAATTTTTATTAAATGTTGCAGGGTCAATACAGCTAACTTAGTTCAGTTTTTCAGTCTTAGCTGTAGTTTGGAGAAGTGTGAATATTATTGATGCGTAGGTTAGCTGGGTGAAGCACCCCATGTGAAACAGGGCCTTTTTCTTTTTTCCAAAAGAGCGAGGGCAGAAACCTCTGATTGTTCTGTTTACTTAACAGAGACAGAGAGAGTAATGAGAGCGGAAACGCTGGAGGGAGCACACTCGGGCATGATTAAATGATGCAGCATTTGCTTCCAAGAGTCCTCTACTTCTTCACATACTGACCACTGGTAGATGGAGGACGCTTGCCACAGGTGTTAGGCCTGACAGCATTAAGCCTGGCCAGATGGGCAGACAGAACAAATAAGACCTGTGTTAATCTCTAGTTGTCTTTTTTGCCCTTGAGGCGAGTGTATGTGACAGCCGTGTGTGTTCGTATGAGACATATTGATGGTTTGACCTCTTGACTTGATAAACTCCTCTCCACTTCATCCTCCTGGACAAACAAAGCAAGTAACAAGGGGGCTTTGGTATTCTGGCGGTGCACCTCCCATTGTGCCCCTGTCACATCGTGGCGGGAGGTATCGGAGGCCGAGTAGGGGGCAGCTGGGCCAGGCCGTGGTGGTTAACATGCAAATGAACGGTTTAATGGGTCTGAAAAGGTAACTTAGGTCAAGTTCGGTGATAATTCATTGTCAGATTAAAGCGTTGTCAGGGTATATGTGAGGGCGTTTGTGGGTGGCTGGTCAGCGTTACAGCTGGACTTTTTCCTCATGCTACATTGTCAAAAAGACCACAGGCCCTCTAAGTGACTGCTGCACGGTGCCTCAAAGCCATGCAAACCTTGTCTGTTGTGCATCAATCAAGCAAAGAATTGCAACAGACAGATGAATAAAAGCCAAGGGATTTGTGTGAGACAGACAGACCAGAGTGAAAAAGAGCAAATAAAAAGATTAAGAACAAATGATGATGATGGCGAGAGGTTGGCTTGATGGTGTGGGTGGGCAGGTTGTTTGGGGACAATCAATTTTGGTATACGGCCCTTTTTTTTATTATTGATATGCACCCTGGGGAGGTAAATGCCATCATGGCCTGCGCTATAGATGTCTGCTTGGTGGACGATTGATTGGTCTGGCATTTGATCCTCTGGCTCACCGTGAAGGATGGGGTGATGGAGTCATGAGAGCAACCATGGCCACCCTCCCCTTCCGTCCATGTCTGTTCCTCCTCTCCCCTCCCCTCTGCTCCTTCCATCATTTATCTATCCCGTCTGCTTCTCTATATATCTCTCACTGTCTTGTTTCCCACACAAGTGCCTCTTAAAAACCCTGCTGAAGTGAGGCTTTGTGAGGTTTAAAGGTTTTGTCCAGGGTTCTATTGTGCTAAAAGCCATATAAATGCCTGACAGCTAGAGACGTCCACCTATTAAGCACTCCATCAGCCGTCCATGGTGCTGATTCCTTCTGGTGTCACCTCCCTGTGTAATAATGAAATGTTAAGTAATGCACCTAAGAGCCTTTAGTCTGCTAAGTAATCCAAGGAGAAAGACACATGTGTAACACTCATTTAATGACACACAAGCAATAAAGGAACACGAAAGACAGACAGAGACTGAGAGAATAAATCAAGTTTAATAAGGCACTCCATGCATATGAAATCTATATTCTTATAAATGAGTGATGAATGAAAAAGGTGCCGGCATTGCCACATGGCACATAAGAATAAAAGACCCCACTGCAAAAGGACAGGGAGAATATGAGAGCTGTAATTGGATATCTGTGAATTAATTTGTTCAGTGAACATACTATGAATCACATCAGGTCATAAAACCCAGATGGAGCTGAAAGAGGACTGGCACAAGGTGGTGAAGGCAGATATTTAACATCAGCCTGAATGCAGAGTGATGCTCTCAGTAGCCTGTATTGCCACCATGTGGAGAAAAAAGGTTCAGCAAAGTGCTTAGCTTAAAGTGAGATCCCCAAAGTGTGTCAAATATTGTATACCTTTCAAATTAAGATTGCTTTTCAAAGTATATGAACTGATTTCTTCTTCTCATATGGAGGAATGTACTCTTTGTGGGAAAGTGGGAGAAGAATGCTTACCACTTTGTTTGTGAACGCGTGAAACCTGACCTTGAACATGGGTATTAACTCCATTTCCTACTCGGAGTCTTAGTGTAAAAGAATGCAGAGTGGGAGAGAAGCCTTGAGTCGCTCCTATCACTACCACCTCCTATAACCAAATTTATGAAGACGTTTCCTTGGCATGCTCTACCAAAAACATCAGTGTTGTAATTCACACTAATCCCCACCAAGAAGGTGATGGAGGATGTATGTGACAGCTAGAAATGTACATTTCCCTAGGCAGACACATTTTCCACTGAAAGCAGGAACACAAAAATGTTTCTATATATTTTTACCAGCCATGCATCAATGTGAAGAATGTATCTGAATCTAAAAAAGGATTCATGCTCATTAATTATGCCCCAATGCCCTATGCAATATTGGAATACCACAGGGATAAGGATTTAATCGCAATGTCCTTGTTTAAACCTCCTCAGAGTCTCATTTCATTGTCTCTTACTTGAATCTCAAAGTCTTCTGTAATATGACATATCATTCATCATTCAGAGAAAATGGATGAGGATGTCAGGATGTAGCTTGCCAAAAGTGTTTAAATAATTCTTCATGTCTTATAATGCATGAATTAAAACAGTGTTTTATGCAAGAATATCCAAAATTGTGTTATTGCTTTGTTTCTCTTTTAAATTTGTCAGTTTTCAAATCATGGGCAGAGGGGGGGTTGTTATATGGATCTGTAATAGCATAGCTGGAATTATTATGTAAACACATACAGTAGCTACTGCAGCTACTACAATATAACTTGGCTACCACCACTAAAAGTACAATAATAATAATAATAATAATAATAATAATAATAATAATAATAATAATAATAATAATAATACATCAAAAAAAGCCATAGGCCTATAAAAAGATTTTTATTTATTTATAGCCAGTTAAAAAAAATGTACAAGGCTACAATTGATTTCTCAAGACTGACATGGCTCAAAAAACGTGATTATTCCTGGGCTTCATTTCAGTTAGATTATAAAATAGAATAAGTCTAATAAGTAACGCAATACCTTATTTCACTACAATAACCGGAAAAAAATAACTTCCTGAAAGCGGAACCTTATCAAAGTGAAGTTATTTCAGTCGGACACATTTGACCACTGCACGAAACATGGAGGACATTGAAAACAATTTGTTAAAAAACAGTCAGTATAGGTCATGTGTAGTCAAACCACGCTGTATTTCGCCACTATTAAACAATGAAGATATCGGCATTAAGGTGAGTCGTGAAATGAACCCATATGTAACGTTGCGTCGTTCATTTCAAATGAATTCTGGAACGTTAACGTTAATGGTCGCGTGCTCCCGCTGAAGATGCTGGAGGTGTGTTAACTTACTGAGGCTTTACTTGCATGAACGCTGTGGCTGACGGCGCTGTCCTCTTCACAGCTGCGGGCAGGTCTGAACTCCGCCGGGGAAGATGTTTAGTCTGTGGCCGTGCCTGAGGCTTCGGCCTGGGGCTCGTCTTCACGCTGTTTCCCGACAGTGTGTCCATAAACTTGCTTCGCTTCAGAAAGCCACGACGCTTCCCCCAAAGAAAGTCCAAAGCTTACTTTACCCCTTTGGTGAGTTGGAGACTTACCTGGACAGGTACTGCATTTTGTTTCTCTACTGTTTGACTGGCTTCTTCTATAAAGCACATGTTTTTATACTGAATGCCTTCAAAGCCTGGATATGGTTTCAGGTCTGTGGACTGGACACAGTTTAAGCTCTTTCATCCCAGTTTGGAGGACATGGTTAAAGCAGAAAAACTCTTCTGCTCTTCACCGTCTCATAAGATTGATTACTACATCTCTGCAGAGAGGATGGAACATGTACCTGCACTGAAACCGCCTGAGGTTAGTGGGCAGTCTTAGTCACTGTTAGCAACTGGATCAGCACGGCTTCACTGAATATAGTTTATTTCTGTTTACCATTTTTATGTTTACGTTTTATGTGTTTACTGATAAACCAATTAACCTATAAGCATATTCTTTAAATCTTACAACTTTATTTCTTACAAAATTGGGACTTTTGAGTAATATTATGACTTAATTATAAAGGTTGTTGTGTTGGGATGTGGTGGAACGGGAGATTCGCATCATGGATGTGCAGCCGACAAAGGAATGTTTCCAGCACCCTGTTGAAAGTATGCCACGAAGAATAAAGGCAGCTCTGAAGGCAAAAGGGGGGACACAATAACTCAAAAATAAAATACAACATGTGCCTCTCGCTCGTGAAAGTAATGGTTTAAGAAGACCTTTTCTCTCTATGAGCGACTGTTCAACCGATGAGACCCGGTGTTCAGAAAATGTGTTAAAGCGATTGAGCAAAAGAGTAATCTGGATGGTGACATTCACTCTCTGTTTATCTGGAAGGGATAACGATGTATAGGACTGTGCAGGAGTTTTAAGCAGGTGTGGAAAAATACTGTAAATAAGAATGCTTCGACGTGTTATTAGATTATTTTTTGTCAAATCAGAAAATGCTAAGTGAGTTAACAGAAGAGAAATCAATATTTGGTGTGACCACCATTGTACCTCCAAAAAAGCATTAATACATTTTTGATGTTTTTCTTTGAGGGAACTCTGCAGGTAGGTTGGCCCAAACTTCTTGCAGAACTCCCCACAGTTCTTTTGTGGATGAAGGCAGCCTCAGTTTCTTCTCTGTCTTCATGTAATCCCACACAGACTGGATGATGTAGAGATCAGGGCTCTGTGGGGGCCAAACCATCACTTCCAGGACTCCTGGTTCTTCTTTAGCTAAAGACTCCCTGATGGTACTGCATGATGAATAAGTATCTGCCTACTGTAGACCATTGATTCTGACTAAATCCCCAACTCCGTTATTAGAAATGCAGCCCCCAAAGTCCTCTGTGGTTCACTGTTGCCTGCAGAGACTCATTCTTGTACCACTATCCAGCCCTTTGGTGAACAAACTGCCTTCTACTGCAGCCAAATAATTTGCAAACTTTGACTCATCAGTCCAGTTCAGCCATTTTCTGGACCCCTGTGTTGTAGTTGAAGTCACTTGGCCTTTTTTTCCCCCATGTCGTGGATTGGCTTTTTTTTTGGCTGCAAGTCTTCCATGAAACCCACTTCTGACCAGATTTCTCCAGACAGTACGTGGGTGTCCCACTGTTTTCTGCAGCTCTGAACTGATGGCAGTGCTGGACATCTTCTGATTGAAGAGGCACGTAAGCATGATGTGTCTTTCATCACTTGCAGTAAGTTTCTTTGGTCGACCACTGCGTCCGTGGTCATCAACATTGCCGTATGCAGTATAACAACCTCATTTGTTGTTGCTGTGCTCAGACTGGTCATGGTGTAGGATTTTTGACAGTCCAGTCTTCAGCAGCCTCACCTTATTAGCTTAACTAAGCCTTATTAGCTGTATTCGTCCTACACAGCTGTTTCTGCTTCCCTTAATGTTTACATATTGAATTGGTGATCATTAGCACCTGTCTGGTATAATTGTTTAATCATGGACCTGGCAATACGCCTACAAAATCCCAGTGTTGAAGGCAAAGGGGGGTCACACCAAATCATTTTTTGATTCTGATTTTTCTTCTGTTCACTGAATTTGCGTTTTGTCAATTGATAAATATAATCTATCAACAAGTTTATTTTTTAATGCATTCTTACTTTACATCATTTTTCCCCCACATCTGCCTAAAACTCTTGCACCAAACCAGTTAGGATAGACTTGTTTGGCTTAGAATAGGCCTTATGATTATTATAATTATTATTGGCTGTAAAAGAAAGAGAAGGTGAGTGAGGATGTTGAACATGAGGCTGCTTACCTTCCTTTTCCTTCCTTGACCCAAAACATGTTCACAGCCTGTGAAAATGTACCGTAACATGTCTTTACCCTCCTGCAGCCTCATACATAATTAAGCACGAGTTGGCCCTTGATAATAAATGAGCAGATTGCCAACCTTATAGACAGTAGTTTCACCGGAGGGCTCAGAATGGAACATTGTGTTGATGGGACAACAGGGTCTCTTTGGCATGCCAAGTTAGTTACCACTCTGCCTCTCCGCTCTGTCAGAGGATGATGTATTCGTAGCTTACTGGCAGCATGAGCCTCCATCCATCTGTCTTGTGTCAGAGAGATGGATGAGCCTGAGCCGTGTCCTGTGGGACTTGGCGGTCGTGGATACTGCAGTAGCAAAATGGTAGCAGCCAATCGGAGCAGCGCGTAGCGGTCAGAGCAGGTGTGCTGATTAAGGCCTTAAATATTAACCTGAAATATTCGAGCAGGAAATGATACAGATCATTGAATTACGATCAAGAGGTTCCATCATTAATACAGTAACAGTAAACAACTCAGTATTTGAGAATGCAGGAACTTAGAGCAACTTGTGTGTATTCCCAGGTGTGTTTCATCGGCAGAAGCAATGTGGGCAAGTCGTCTCTTATCAAAAGTCTGTTCTCCCTGTCTCCTGAGGTAGAAGTCAGAGTCTCCAAAACTCCGGTGAGTAGTCTTAACTGATATACATCACATCTGTAGAGTTCTTATTTGATTTGAAAAACCTTTACCCTTGTTAGCTATTTAGTTTCCCTCCAAATCTTTTTTTGTAGTGTTGTCAATTCTTTACGGAAAAATTGATGCCCTTTTTCCTTTGACATTTGTATGATGATAATACTAAACTGTATTCATACAACACTTTTCAAAACAATTACAAAGTGCTTAACTTTGGTTGAACCAGGATAAAACATTTTAGGACTGCAAGGAGACAATTAGTACAGGATACCCAAAAATAATTTAAAAAAATAAAAGAACAATGACATGATGACATGTTGGCAATAAAACAATGTGCTAGCATTAATTTAAAAAACCCTTTTTTATTTGTTTTATAGAAAGATAACTTTTGAGAAGTGATTTAAAACTCACTGAATCTGCAGCCTCAGATCCTCGGGCAAGGAGTTCCAGAGCTGAGGCTCCCTGACTGTAAAAGCCCGGTCACCTTTAGTCTGGAGCCAGCACTGAGGAACAGCCAGCAGAGCCCTGCCCGAGGATCGGAGGCTCTCAGGGGAGCAGCAATTCACTTCAATTCAGATGTCATCTTGTCTTCTTGTATTTGTCAAAAGCCGAGCAGCTGCGGTTTGTGCAGTGGTGGCTGGTGCATTTTCCTCCATTGGGTTTAGGTAACATTAGCCATGTTAATCTCGAATGTGATGGCCAGCGCTGCCACATGTGGTTTTGGAAAAATGAGTGTTTAACTGTAAAGTAATATTTTAGTGGAAGCCGATATCAACATGTTTAAAGGCTCTGAGCAATAAAATACAACACATGTTCTGCTACTTCAGGGAACACAGCTCAGTGCTGCAGCTGATTGGACTATGATTTTCAGAGACAGGACAAACTGTCTGGAATATGTGTATAGTTAAATAAATTAGAACAAAGATGATGGTGATGATAATAAATTACATGTAGTATTGTTTTTGTAGAAGGGTGACCAGAATACTATGAGTTTTAATCATCTAACTAAGATGATATAAATTTATGAATGACCTTCTCAAGGCCAGGTTGAGAGAAAAGACCTGATCTTTTTTTTTAGTCCTCACTTGATTAAAACATCACTGTAACTTGTTTTTCAAATGAAAGGTCACTGTCAAATACTTCTGCCTGCAGGTTTGACATTTGTAGGCAGGCAGCCAAGATGTTTTTGTAGAATTGTGATAGACCATCGAGGACCAAACATAACGATTTCAGATATGTTTTCATTTAGCTGGAGAACACTGTGGGTTGTCCAGCATTTTATTTCTGGCAGACAATCGTGTCTACTACTAAATACTACTATAACTGATCAAAATCGCCCTAATGGGACCTCATTTGTGTGTAATTCCTATAACAATGGCACTGAATGTTGTGTTCATGTGTATGTCTCAGTAGCAGCGTGTATTCACAGGATAACTGGGGGCCCTGTTTGGAATATAATCGTAAAATTACAATGAATTCAGGCTAAGGGCTTTGACACACACCCAGTGCAGCAGTGACGAGCTAATTGGTCTGCTATGTCTGCAGTCGCAATAAAAAGTATATGAACCCTTTGAAATTCGATGGATTTTTGCATAAATTGGTCATAAAATGTGATCTGATCTTCATCTAAGTCACAACAACAGACAAAGACAGTCTGCTGAAACGATACCACACAATATGTTTTCATGTTTTTATTGAACACACCATGTAAACATTCACAGTGCAGGGTGGAAAAAGGGTATTTCAGCTCTTATTTATTGGTTGAGCCTCCTTTGGCAGCGATAACCTCACCCAGCCATGTCCTGTAGTTGCAGATCAGACCTGGAGAATACAGGAGAAATTTTGGACCATTCCTCTTTACAAAACTGTTTCAGTTGAGCAATATTCTTGGGATGTCTGCTGTGAACTGCTCTCTTGAGGTCATGCCACACCTCCTTTATAGTTTGTGTGCCTCTCTGTCTTTGTATTCCTCCTCAGGGTCACACAAAGAAGATGAACTTCTTCAGAGTGGGCAAAGCTTTCACCATTGTTGACATGCCAGGCTATGGACACAGGGCTCCCAAAGACTTTGTGGATATGGTGGAGCCGTACCTTGAAACAAGGAAGAAGTGAGAAATTTACTTTGGCTTTAGTTATGTGGCAGGAGGAGGCAAGTCTTGACACAGCTTGTATCTACACCAGAGTCAGAGAGATGTTATTCTCTCTCTCGTGTCTTGGAATGAATACAAAACAGAGGTCAGGAAGAGACATAGATGAAGTCCGTTCGTGATTATCGGCCTTTGGGAGGTGAAATTTATTCATGATGCCAAAAATAAGAGTGTATCTATGTATATGTATATCTATGTAATTGATTCCTAGACGCATCGAGATGCGGATTTGGACGATTTTCAATCTATTCACAAATGTCGAACCTATTTTGTTAATGTTAATTGATAACGTAATGTTGACAGAATGTAAAATGTGTAACTCGGAAGTACAGACCGGACAGTCTGTGGCGAACACATGACAGACACTGCTGGTGCTAAATGAATGAGGCGCTACTAAAATTTCACATGATCGTTAATACATCTCTTGTCACTTTCACTAGTACTTTTAAAGCAACGATTACACTTTCTGTGAGTATGTGAGGGACCGCTAGTGTCCGCATGACAAAAAAAAAGTTCATCGGAGGTGGTGTCAGCTCTGCGTGGACGTCCGAGCGCCTCCGGTTTGTTGTGATTGCGCTGAAAGGTCCGAATACCTAGCCTGATAATACTTGTGCGTCGAATCGATGATGTATCCTACGATAGCCCTGTAAGCCTACGCCGCACCTGACGTGCACCTCCTCAAAAATGTAACTACACGTCGGGGTGACGTGCACCGTGAGAACTTTGATTGGTCGGCTGGGTAGCCTCTCAATGCCTCCGAGCCAACAGGAAGTGCTCTGTGCTTTGAGGTCATCTCGCCTAGCGGCCGCCAAGCTACCTCTAGGAATTACTATAAACAGAAGTAGTCCATGTCTGTGGTGTCCGCAGCTGTACGTGTATGTGTCCGCTACAGAGTATATTCAAGGCTTTAACTAATGAAGAGCTGTTTATTTTGGATTTTAATGTGCAAATGAAAAGCTTGGTAATTATCCAGAAATTCTGTATAGAAAAGAAATGGATCGTAGCCCTTTAAACCCCCCCTCCTCGTGCTTGTGTACCTGCTCAGTAAAACTGTATTCCTGGACCACAGCAGCCACCCTCTCAACAGGAATTATCGGTATGCAAATATACTAAGTGCTAATGATGTCTTTTTTTGTTTGGGCCGTGACGCCAAACAAAGTAGCACACTGCACTGTAATACTAGGCCATGCTACAAATAAATGACAAAGTCAGAGGGTGAACTTCTTGATTGCAGTACCTGTGGGTTGTGACCCGGTCCACACAGTGGTGCTCCTTAATCATTGTTGTTATTGAGCAATTGATTTGTGTTTTACAACTAATTTAGCCATGATGAACAACCAAAGAGCCCGCAGGGAAAGCAAACAAAAGATCTCTTATCCAAGGTGACCTTAGAGGGATGTTATAATCTGGTTTGTAAGCCCTATCTTCTGTACCTGAAGCAAGATCTGTGTTGGAAAACGCTTGACCTTGAAAACTCCACCACCACCAGCCACCTCCATTAACCTGTGTCTGTGTTACATCCTTTTAATGTATGTGTTCTTTCAGTCTGGTGAGGACATTCTTGTTGGTCGATGGCAGTGTTGGTCTTCAGAAGGCTGACCTGATCGCTCTGGAGATGTGCGAGGAGTTCAAACATCCATATGTGGTAGGACACACAGACTCTTTCTACTTAAATAAAAACATCATGCCTATTAAGTTAAAAGATTTAGATAAAGAATGATGTACAATCTCAGCTTGAAAGTAGAATGTGTGGGGGGAACTGGTATCCATGTCTGTTTTAACCATGTCATCAGCAATGATTATAGTGATATCTTGGGCAGGAAGCAAAAAGTTCTCTGGTTAATTGATCCTGTAACTTGTATTTTGGTTGAGTCACCATCTCATTTGCTCGAATGACTTTTGACCGACCGTTTCTGTAAACATTGTAGAGCTGCAACATTCAGTGGATTAATTGACAGATAATTAATTGGCAAATGTTCTGATAAGAAAAACTTCTCAACTATGAATCTTAGGGTTTGGACTGATGGCTTGCATAGAACAAGACATTTGAATCCAACACCTCGGTCTATGGGAAACCGTTAGTGGTATTTTACCCTTTAAAGGGTAAAGGGACAATCAATCGTGAATATAGCGTCTTTGAGTACTTAGAAAAGTGCTATATAAATCTAATTTATTATTATGATTATTAATCGTTTTATAAAAAAAAAAGAACTGACAGATAAATTGTTTATGAAAATAATTGTTAAATGTGGCCCTGAAATGTTTGTATATATGTTTTAACCTTGTGACACAGACATCAGCTATGATGTATTAACTAATTAGAAGCTGTACTGCCCACATCGTTACTGCGAGTGAGAACACATAGTACCTGCCCGTGCCGCCTGAAACCTGAAAACAAAGCTTCACCACCATCTGCTGCACAACCAAGTTCAAAAACAAGCAAACGTCTGAGAATGTGGAACAGCTGTGGGGGAAATGAACCATTAAAACAGGTTTGCAGGCTCAGATTAAATTATTTGGCCAACATGTTTTCTTAAAGTGATGCTTTGCATGAGAAACAGCAGACTGCGTACGTCCATGCTGAAAATACAGGGTTTCTGTTATTTGGCAGGGGTGGTAAGCATTAACACTAACCAGCTTTTACCCCTCCTTTTCACCTTTTACTCATTCTTCAAACCCTCATCATTATGTCCACATTGAATTAATGCTGAACGCTCTCACTCAGCTATTTAAAAACTGCTGTCCCATCTGAAATGCCACCGCTGAGGCGTTATAATGAAGCACTCCCACTCTCGACGCACTTTGCAGTCAATTATTCATGCTCTTAGGTTATTAAACACTTTGCCCATTATTAAGGCTGTGACAGTGCGGCTTTTAATAAAGATGAACTCTCACTGCTGAAAGGCAAAAGGAAGCCATGAGCTGAAAGAGTCACTTTCAAACCTGAAATAGACTTTGAAAAGATCGTTGCTTTGATATTATGAGGAAAACAGGATAAGATGTAGTTCATGATTAACAGTACCTTAGTAAGTTGTAAGAGTGACTGTAGTGAATGGCAGAATTTACGAAACAATTTAATCATTTTCAGTGTTCAGCAATATCTTCAGACAAAAAAATCAGCTTTTCTGCACTGCAGTGTTTAAAATTTGTGGGAATAGAAATGGCAAAGTTGCAAAACAGTGGTAAGACCAATCATACACAACCAACCAAACACACCAAAACTTATTGTCCATAATGTAATCAATGAGTCCTTGATAGTGCAGTATTCTTAACTGGCCAGTATATGTCAGAATACGTCTGTTGTGTTTTTTTGTTTGTTTGTTTGTTGATTAATAAATTAGAAGAAAGTGAGGATCACAGTGTAAATCTGTGTATCTGTTGTTTTTGCTGATTGCTGATAGCTCTGTTTTCTGAATCGTCGTGTACAAACACTTTTTTGTGCAGATGGTGGTGACTAAGATTGACAAATGTGGCCTGGGAACACTGCTGACAAACTTACTGAACCTTCAGGATGTGGTTAAAACACAGACCACGAGCTGCTTCCCCCAGCCATTCCTGGTCAGGTGAGTCTCACTTTCCATTTGTCTGCTTAAAGAACAATTCTGGGGACATTTCATGTTTCTTACCATCAACAAATCCCATAGAAAGGTAGCCTATTACGTTAGAAGTCGCAGACACGCGTGGATATTTTACAAGCAGTATCAGGTAAAGCAACAGCAAACACAGAGTGCAGATGTTGTTTGATAGGTTACGTCATTAACAAGCAGGCAAGCTGCTGTTGTTATAACGAATCGTGGGTCGACAAGTTCTGTGTATTTTAGGTAAGTTTATAAAATATACTGGTGATGGAGAAAGTCAGAGCAGCAGAGAGCCCGGCTCAACATTGTGTCAGCCATCACTGATGGACGATTGGCATCGCCCAACCCTACATGATCAGAAGGAACATGGGGACTGATTTGATTTAGATTTTACTTCTGTTTGCACACTTTGTATTTTGTTAATTGATAAATATAAAAAAACACTTCTGCACATTACTTTACTGTATATACACAAAACAAACATTTAATTAAATCTTACCCATGTCCAATTTGGACTTGAAGTGAGGAGGTGCCGATAAAACATTTCTGTTTGCATAGGAAAACAAGATAGATTAGAATTAAAGAGAGTTGAGCTCATTTAAGCTGACTGCTAAAAAGTGTCAAAGGCCTAGATAACATTTCTGCTCAGTATTCACAAAAAGTACTCCCTTTAGAAAGTACTTTTAGTATTTTATGTTACAGCTTTCTTGCTGTAACAGTTCCACTGATGTCATACAGTACAACATGATTACTATATTCTAATATAATTCAGTCTCATATAGTTACATCACAAACTACTGTACATCTCCAAAAATAATGGTAAAGCAATACCTCTTGCTTTAAAACTACTCTGCAATCATTAGAAAGACTCTGAAGTGATGAATCACAGGTATCTTTTTCCTTATGTAATAAAAATTGTAAGTTATTTCCAACAGGAAACTCTAGGCGGGGTGACAGATCTGCAGATAGGCTAGCAGAATTTTACCAGATGCTATTTACATTGTCCTTTAGTTTCCTAATTGTCTGTTAAGATTTGACTTCATTAATGGGTTGAGGAATAAGGTGTGGTTCAAAACATTTTGCAGTTGAATAGATTGCTTACTTTCTTTCTCTCTCTCTCTCTTTGCATCAGCTCCCTCCAGTTTTGTGGGATCTACCTCCTGAGATGCTTCATTGCCCATGTGACAGGCAGCATCAGGTTAACGGACACCTCTCAAAGCTGATTAGAGGGCAGCTTAGCCCAGCTGATTGGAACTAGGACTTGCTAATCTCTACATACATCCACTTTATGATATGTGCTGACTGTTTCAGATGGTTATGTTTTCTAATAAAATGTTACACTCCTTTATTGGTTTGGCTAGTTATCCTTTGACTTTATAGTTATGCATTACATTACTCTTTCCAGAATAAAGATGGGTGGCACACAAGTAGACTATATATTCAGAGGACATTGGAACCTGATACTCATGTTTTTCAGCATCTCATTTCATAACCATAAGCATTAAATAGCCTCCACTCATCCCCCAAGAATCTGAGATAAGATAAACTTCCTCTGATGAAGATTTGTCTTAAGCATCAGTGCCACGCAATGCTGTAGTAACACACAATAACTATTGACTTAAAGAGGTCATATTCTGCTTTTAGGCTTTTTCCCCCTCCTTTATTAAGTTATTTTTTGTGCATGTAATAGGTTTGCAAAGAAGTCCACCCTGAAGGGAGTTCTCATCTCCAATTGAAACCACTGCTCTGAACTGCCTGAAAACAGCTTGTTGTAGTCCAGCCTTTTCCTTTTGTTCTGTGACATCACAGCAAAATGCACGACATAATGCTCGCCTTATGACGCGCCTTATGACGGAGCTGCAGCACACAGTGACAACACGTCTGCCTTCTGCCTGCTTCTCCTCTCCTTTCCAAAGATTAGCTCTCAAGGCAGTCAATGGAAATAAAGTTGTTACTGTGATGTAGAGCAGAGACCTGCGCGGGAATGTTTTCCGCTGATTTTGTGACCATTACTGCCCGCTCCCGCCTGCACCCGCAAACATTGTGACATGCACAGTTAAAAAAAAGGATACAAATGTTTGGGCTATGCTAATGCTGCGTTCCAGGCATCTCGGAACTGGGAAATTTCCAACCTCCAACTAGAAAAACTACCCCAGAACGCCACGTAAAATCGGATTTCCTACTTGTGAACTCGGAGAAAAAAAATGTACCCCGACTTCACGAGTAGTAGCTGAATTACGTCACAAAACAATGTCTGCGCCCTTGGAAGCGCACACTGTAAATGTTAAACCATAAACTAAAAAGCAACAAAAAGTATATTTGCAGGAAGCCTACTTGGTACTGCTCCTTGAGTAAATTTAAGTTGTTTTCAGTTTTATGTAGCCTGTATGGAGACTTTTGTTCAATCAACTGCTAATGATTTAAGATCATTAGCGCTGGATTGTGAGAACGATGCGCCCAACGACTATCTCCAGTTTTGTTTGTGCAGAGTAATCGAGGATTTAGTTCATTTCAGTGCTGAAATGGATGTGGAAGTTGAGGTAGCAGTGCTAGAGAGTCTTCAAGAAATCCTCCACCAACTTCAAATTCTCTCTGAGACAGAGGAAGCGACAATTGGACGCCCATCCTACATTTTACCTCCTGATGTAATTGAAACTCACCTCCTATTCGGGCACACTGCTGGAGAAATTGCGCAGTGTGTGAGAAAACAATTCGTCGAAGGATGTCACAATATGGTATATGGTAATTTTAACATTATGTATTTTTTGTTTTGCATTACACTACAATGTTTACAATGCACTATGGTTCTGTTTCAGAAAACGGAACTAGTGAAAACTGAGTTTGATAATCCTGAGATGAGGGAAACTGAGTTTTCAGTTTCATTCACCATGCACTAAGTTAGCTGATCAGACAGAGCAGGCTTTGCAGGTTCAAAAGGTGTCCCACTGCGTTTTTTGTTGAAACATACAAAAGAAAAAAGCAGCGCGGTTTTGGTTTGTTGTTGCTTTGTCTACAGAATCATCTGTCCTATTCACCTTATTTTCCACGGCAACAAGGGTTTGAAAGGGTCATCCGACTTCCGATTGAGAGGGATTTGTACTTCCGGCTGAGAGGAACCTATGCTAGCTGCTAGCCACAACTGTATAGCCATAACAATAGACAAAAAATATGTTATGTCAAGTATTATATGTTCAGTTAGGGGCTGCCATAACAATTGGATCAAGAGGAGAGAACAATTGCAGCAACGATGTTCCGAACACAACGTGAAGCGGTCGGAGTGTTGTGGTGCACTTTACAGTTTGTACCCACCACCTAAAGAGGAGGAGCACCTCAGGCAGTGGCTGAAGGCGCTAAACTTGAAGTGTCCACCCAAGCGCCCATATGTATCTTCGTACCATTTTGTGGATGGGAAGCCGACCGATGAACACCCATACCCTGAGAAATGGCTCGGCTACGAAGTCACGCCGGGTTCTGAACAGGAGGAAAGATTCCGGTACGCTAACTTAGCTAGCTATGTGCTTGTTAGATTTGTCCGTTCTATAAATACATTTAAAGAACAGTAACGAGCAGTTAACAAAATACAATGAATCGTGCATGATTATTATTGTCCACCTAATTATTTCATATTTAAAATGATATTGTGAGATCCTTCATTTACAATCTTACAATAGGTCACATTATTCTTGGAAGTTAGAGAGATTGCAGATGCTTTCACGCCAGCTATCTACATCTCTCAGATTTTTACCTTTGTATTAATGCTAAAATTAGAAATATTTTTTTCTATATTGTCTTGTTTTTAATGCATCTCTCTGTCACACACTGTTCTGTATAATTATAGTTGCCATTATATATTAATTCTAATTATGTATTTTGAATACTAATGTAAAATATGTTTATGGTGGTTATTTCCACAGATGCATCAATGAGCGAGGAAGTGGAGAGCTGTGAGGGTGACCACATCCAGAAGCCTCTGAACAGAAACACAGTGGGAGGATCCATCTGTCTCCGACCACAGCTACGCTTTAAAATCACAACTCAATCTGAAGCCACCGACATCTGACATGGGAACACAATGCGTTGAGACAGCTCCATTGTACATAACGCTGCTGAGAAACAACCACCTTTGTCAGCTCTACACTGGGTTGACATTGGATGCATTTCATTTTGTTGCTGAGCATCTTGCCAAGGGATACACAAACAGCTTCCAGCTACACACTTGGGATCAGCTCCTGATGACTCTGATGAAGCTGTGTCTAAATTTATTGCAGGGTGATCTTGCTGAAAGGTTTGGTGTTTCTCAGTCAATTGTGAGTAAGGTGATTTCGTGCTGGCTTGACATCATGGAGGAGAACATGAGATGTTACATACCATGGCTTCCCAGGGAGACAATCCAAGCAACAATGCCTCAGTGTTTCAGAGAACATTTCCCAAATACAACGTGTGTGATTGACTGTTCAGACACCCCTTCAAAAGCCACGCAACCTTGACTCGAGAGGTGAGTCCTACAGCCATTACTACGGCCAGAACACCATTAAATACCTTGTCTCGATTGCACCATGTGGACTGATCATGTTCATCTCACCAGCGTATGGGGGAAGGTGCAGTGATAAATTTATAACTGCAAATTCAGGGTTCCTGGAATACCTCCGGCCAGGTGATGAAGTAATGGCAGACAGAGGCTTCACCATCACTGATCTCTATGAAAGAAAGGTCAAACTTGTCATTCCAGCATTCACCAAGAGAGGCATGCAACTCTCTAACGAAGACACCACCAGCACTAGGCGCATCGCCAATGTCCATGTCCACGTTGAGCGGGTCGTATGCCGACTGAAAAACTTCAAAATCCTATCTCAAACTGTCCCAATTAACCTCACCTCTAAAATGGATAAAGTCTTAAGAATTTGTGCAGCCTTGTGTAACCTTAGAAGCGACATTATTTCTGATGTAGAGGATGAATGAGATTGTTGATTTGTAGGTGCGTTTCACATCTGTTGATACATTTAGCTGTTTTTGCTTTAACTAATCAGTGTAAATAGTGTAAGTAGTTATTTTTCTATAAACCTTTATACTGCGACTAGATGTTACCTGTTAATTATTTTCTAGAAACCTTTACATTGTGACCACATGTTACCTGTTGTAAATAGTTATCTTTTTATAAACCTTTACAATGTGACCACATGTTACCTGTCAATTGTTTTGATTTGAAGGACCAAGTCATGTCAACAAGTTAAAAAATTAATTCCATCTTGGTTTATTACATATGATAATGAAATGATGAAATTTTATCTGTACATAAAGGGCAGTAGAAGAAGTCTCTAGCTCTAACAAGCTTCTGACAACAAATTTTAAACAACTTATCTTAAATTACACATTTACTTAAAAAGAAATCACAACTATCTCTCGTTCAACACAACTGATTTCAAATAGTTCCAGTCTTGTCCTACACCCTCTACATACCACCCCAATTACCTAAACCCTATTTATTCTTGTTCCAGCATATTATTTACAAAGCTGCACGTACCTTGCGGAAAGCAAAAGTCGGCCAGCGTGAAACTCATCTGACACATGAGGGAGCATATACTTAAAATAAAAGATTTTAAGTCTAGCTACAGTCTTGGCACAGAATTGCTGATTGTATTGGACTTGTAGCATAACTTGCTGTGATGGAGCCCAGATGAGCAGCTTACAGGCCCTCAGCCCTGTACAGAACATGCCAAGCTACACTTGCGTATAGAAGCCCCGTGGACCATTTGGCTGCAGCTGAGGCGTCCCCTCCACCATCTTCACATCATACCTCTGACTCTTGAATAGGTCCTCCAGAGACTCATCATTCTTAAGGAGAGGGCATTTGATCTCCAGCAGTTCCTCCGAGTTCAAAACTCCATCGGGGCTTGCTGAAAGCCATGGCTCGCTTGCACACACGACTGTGCCCCTGCGGCTGACTGCAAACCCACAAGCCTCTAGCCACTCTACAGCAGATGCCTCGCTTTCTAAGCCATGGTGAGTTGCCACATTCCCATGGAACCTGGGATAGAGGTGCTCTCTGATGAAGGTCTCAGGGTTGCCTCTGATGGGGACCTTCTTTGCTGTGCTCGCAGTGATTCTAACCTTACGAGAGTCATGCCACAAGTGAGAGGCACTCTGCTCAAGGGTTACATGTTCCAATGCTGTACATTTATCAGAATCAATGGCCACAAAAGTGTCATAAAACAACATACACGTCTGGCAGATGTTGGTGCCATCATGGTCAGCATGTGGTGAGGATGCAGGCTTTTCTGGCTCCTTTTCCTGTGCAGCACTCAGGCATTTGTGCAGAAGGCTTGACACAGGCAGTCGAACATGCTTGAGACCCTCTCTCAGCTCATCCTGGGAGCAAAATGAAGGGGTGGGAGGCAGAGGTAAATGGTCGGGCATTACCTCTGAAGTCAGCAGCACATCAGTGGCTCGGTGGTGAGAAAAGGTGATGTCCATTAACCGCTTTGGGCAGAGGTTCCTCTGGGTCCCCATATTCCAGAGCCGCTGCTCATCTGTGCACGCAATGCCAGTGAGCCCACTGGATACAGCATTTTCAACCTGAGACCAAACATATTTACTGATGGGTTTATATACTTTATTCAGTAATTATTTCAAAGCTTTCACATTTTTGTTATTAAAAATTCACTCATTAATATTACACCTGATGTTTACCTACCTCGTTCCAAATATATAACATAAATTTCAAAGCTTTCACAGTTGTCTTATTTAAAAAATATTCAATAATATTACACTTGATGTTTACCTACCTTATTCCTCACATATAAAATGAACTTCATAGCATTCACAGATATCTTATTTCAAAATCATTTATTAATATTACACTTTTTACCTACCTTGTTCCTCATATCAGTTGATAGTGTGATTAGACTTAATGTACATCTACCAAATCTTACCATACCTTTTGCATTTATGTACCTGGACACCATTCACTTACCTTGCTCCACTGTACCATTAAGAGACTTGTCAAGATACTTAGCCTGCAGATGGTCATCAGGTCTGAAGCTGTGTATATGTCACAAAAACATGTTAATATACTTATGTTTATACATTGAAAACATACTTACGTTAACAACAAACGTTGCAAGATGTGTGGTAGTCTTACCTTCCATAATATTGAGGCTGCGTGGCTACACGACCTTCCCAAACCAGCGATGCACGAACATCCAGTGGTCTCCACTGATCCCTGGCTGCTAACTAGCACCCAAGCAGAGTGGTATGGGCTGCTTGACTGGCTGGGGTGCACATCTGCTTTTAAAAAGATGAAATCGCCCTCACTGTGTAACAGTACACGACCCACTTTCCCGCTGTGTAAATACTGGTAGGCCTCAGTACTTTTATACTTCTTCATTGCTGCTCCATCAACTCCTTCTGACAGGACGAAGTAGTTAAATACGTCCCCATACGTTACCACTGGCCACTTCTTCATATCGTCAACCCACGTAGACAATGACGATCGTCGTATGTGTTTTTTTCAGTGTTCCCAATTTAAAACGTTTACGGCGTTACCGTTATTTGACATTTTGACAAAGTTATAGCTAGCTACTTACAATATTCTAACTATCAAAATAGCAACCGGATGTGTCCTGTCAGTGTAGCGGAAGTCGGATGACAAAATGCGGAAGAGCGAAGAATTGAAAGTGGGCGGGGCGGAATAAGGTGAATAGCCTGACTGTTAATTTTGCTATGTAGTATACCAACAGTTTTTACGCCTTTTATAAGGGGCACTTGCTCCAGCTGTTATTGAGGGTGAGGGGCTGATCTCTAATAGACTTCTGACATAGAAAAACAGAGATAGCCTACACATGAGACCCTCAAAAAGGAGAAATCACCCAGAGATAGGGACTGCGACTTAAGTCGCACACACTGTGACTTCAGACTCGACTCGGACTCGAGGTGCGGGACTCGTGAACAATGTTTATTTTTAGAAAACTTCTGATGAGCTTGCTATTCCCTTCCTCTGTTACCTATAACCTGCCTACGTAACACATAGCATCTGCGGCACGCGGCCTCACGTGAGAGAAGACAAACAGCTGCTGAGCCACTCATCAAGACCCAAACAAAGAAGCGCTGAACGCAAATAGGTTAGTGAACATACTTAGCTCAGCATTGGCCATCTAACGTTAGCTCGCTTCTTGCTTCAGCTACGATGAATGACCGTTTGTTTACTTGCCAAACTTGTGGTGGTTGATTAACATAATTTAGCTTACGTACCGCTGGCTGCCATCACCTTAATTATGCCGTTGGCTGGAAAGAGGTTACAGGTTTGTTGTTGATCATTTAACCTTACAGTTTTATTTAGTTCTAACGTTATAACGTACGCTGTTTGAGAGTCTGCAGTGTGTTGACTTACAGTAGTTTAAGCTGCCATTGATTGCATTGCACATTATGGTTGTGCTCTGTAAATGAAAAACAGGTTACAGTTACAGAATTCCTTATAGCTATGCAGTTTTATTAGCAACCTGGATTGAACGCAGCAGGTGGTACAACATTGGTAATAACCACGATAGACTTGAGACTTGACAATTAGCATTAGCAGCCCGCAAAATGCTTACTGTCTATAGAAAACAAGTGGAAAAAATGCTTCTTTCGCTGCAAAACCCTCCCTCTTTCTAATTACTACTTTATACTCTATGAACTCTATGTCCTCATCTTGGTCTATTCCGTTCATAATATGGAGCCTATTGAATATCCGTCCTGGATCCCTCATATGTTGCTCTTCCCAAGACATTTGCTCATCAGGGATGTAAGGATGAGATGCTCTATTACTGTACAAATTGTAAAGATCATCGAGGCACAGATATTGGGCTTATTAAAATCAAACTAACTTTACTTGAGCAAAATCTCTCTTAGCCCACAGACTAAGTGCTTTTGCAGGTAACTGAGCTAAGCAAATGATACTGATCTGGACTAAATTAGTGATCACTGTATTTTGTAGCCTACTGTGGTCATATTTGTGTCATGTACACTGTATGTTTTTCATGATCAGAGTCCAAAATCTATTGACTCCACTGAACGACAGCGATCTGGATGAAACTGTGATCCAAATTCTGCAGCATCATCCCAACTGTGGTTACAAAATAATGTTGGGGCACCTCAGTGCACAAGGCATCCGCATAGAGTAAGTGTAGTAAATTACCATTCACTGGTTCTGGGGGTAGTTTACTAACAGTTTGGGATTTGGGCTACTTGCTCAGGTGGAAAATAAGTTCTTTTATTTACTGTCAGGCTGGATTGTGGGCTACTTGTTGATTTACTTTGAGATTGGGAAAGGGTCTATTTGTTTTTTGAGTACACCTAATCCTCTGTCCTTTTTTGCTTATTATAGGGCAACGTGTGCAGTAATCCATGCGGCGTGTGGATTCTCAGGGAGTTATGATGCGCACCCTTCAGCTAAACCCACGAAGGCGCAGGAGGTACTCTGTACCAGCGCCAAACAGTTTGTGGCACATCGACGGAAATCACAAGTTGATAAGGTATCTGAAAAAACAATAATATCAACTCCTTTAACAAAATTTCACAGCAACCTCCAAACAGTGAATTATCTTAGTCTTGAAAACTAGATAGGCATGCATGGTGGTATTGACGGCTTTTGTTGTCTCATTGTGTACCTGAGTGCTGCCACCAACAATTGTGCAGCAACAGTGCTGAGAAGCTTTCTGGAAGCCGTTGATGTCTATGGTATGCCATCTCGTGTGAGGTCGGATAAAGGAGGGGAAAATGTTGACGTTGCACGCTACATGGTGGCAAACAGAGGACTTAACAGGAATTCGCACATTGCTGGCAGGAGTGTCCATAATCAAAGGTAATATTGTACTTTTTATAAAAGATGGCAACACAAACTGCTTCACCTTTAAAGCTGAAGTTTTAACCTGCCAATTACTGTTATTTGCCTTACATTACATGAAGTAAATGATCACTGTAAAAGTGATTGTGAAGTGGGGCTGTATTAGGTAGGCCTACTTGTGTCAGTGTATTGCAAGCAGTAGATGGCGGTCATTGTGCCCCTGGTTTGAATAAACAGAAAGGGATCCCAGCACTGAAGCATAGTTTTGCACTGCTGTGGATGGAGCCAGCAACAAAACATGTTGTAACCACATAAAAAAGGTACTCTTCACAAAAACTTTAAAAAATGAACAACCTTTGAAGTGTATGCTTTATTAAGGACCTTTTCACAACTATACCTTGCCACTATACCTCCAATCCCCCCACCAGGCTCTACTACAAAACAGCTTAATTAATTTAATTGTAAATAGTGTAATACCAGATACCAAATTTTATATGGATAGGCTTGTGTTCTGAGCTCAAACATCGTAGAGCTTGCAACAGATCACTAACCTACAAATACATACAATGGAATCACTTTTAATTACTTTGGATGTCTAAACAGCTTGTATGTAAAGGAGAAACAATTGGTAACCAATTATTGAGTTACTCAATAACGTGCACATTAAAGGAGTGAACAGTCATACAGAACACAAAATAAACACTAAAATTCCTACATTTCTGGGCTTCATTTCCCAAAACCATCTTAAAGGCATAGCCTACTATGCAAGCATTAAAAAACAAAAACAATGTATAGACTCACACCAACAAAATGCCTCTCAATCATTACTTGTGACTCACAAATGTAGGACAAACGAAAAAACAAAACCCTCTTTTTGCATAACAGCCTATATCTCTTCTGGTGGTACATTTGCAAATTGCAGAGTTGAAATGCCACACAATGACATACAGAAAGTCTAATACAGAAATCTGCACCACTAATGAAATGCATTTTCCTTTTTCTCATAAGAATAGAGAGGCTCTGGAGAGATGTTTACACCGGAGTGCTTGATCTCTTCTACAGCATCTTTAACAACCTTGAGAGAGAAGGGCTTCTAAATCCTGACAGCGAAGTTCATGTGTTTGGTCTACATTGGTGCTTTCTGCCTCACATTCAGAGGCACCTTGAGGTTCCCCTTAGAGGGAACTCGAACTGCGTCGGTTACGACACTATGGGAACGCCACTAGGCGTAGCAGGTCTGAATGTGAATGAAACTACTCCAATCCTATTGGCTGTTGCTAGAACGGTAGGATGTGACGGTGTAACCGGAGGCGTATATAAGCACACCAGCATCAAATACTCATTAGCTTTTTTCTATTCAGCAGGCGCTCTGTATGTTTGAGGAAAGCTCCAGTTCTAAAGAAGCAGAAGATTGTTACCTGGAAGATGTCTGGCAAACGGTTCCGTAAGTGTGTTGACCGTTGTCCACGTTTTCTTACGGAAGGAGATTCTCATGAGCTGTGTGTCTCATGTCTGGGGATGGAGCACGCTTGTGGTTTTGTGTGCAAAACCCTGTCCATGCGGGTACTGAGGTCCCGCAAGGATCTTTTCTCCAGCGACGGCCAGATGCGCTCTCCCCGTGGTGCAGGCCCGGCGGTCGCTGAGGCGGCTCGGCGGGTTCAATCGTGGGGATCGCAGCGCAATCTCGTGGGGGATTTCGAGGCAGCTGAGGCCCTTTCTTGTCCCTCCTCGGTTGAGTCGGATATTCCTCCTTCCTGTGCGGGAGCCCGTTTCTCGGTTTCTCCCGCTCAACGAGGAAATTGTCCTTGGCTGCAGCACTCCGACTCTGAGGAGGTGGATGTGCTCAGCGTAATTGACGATGACTTCCGAGTGTCGGGCCCACGTCATCAGGGCGCGCCCGACTACAATGAACTGCTCGAGGTGGTGACACGGGCTGTGGCCAGGCTTGACATCAGTTGGCCACAAGAGGTGCAGGAGCCACGGCTTTGAGGCAGGTTGGATGAACACTTCCTGCAACACCACGCACCACCTCCACGTTGGCCTCTGCCTTTTTTCCCTGAATTACACAGTGAGCTGTGTAAATCCTGGAATAAATCCTACTCTACGCGCCTGAATACCTCCAGGCTGTTGGATTACAGAGATGTACAGGGCAGCAGGGATCGTGGATACGGGGAGATGCCACGAGTGGAGGAGGCGCTGGCGGGCTACCTCTCTCCCCGTCTGGCGTCTATGGAGAGGCCGGCACTACCATCTAAACCATGCCGCACCACGTCCACGTTCATCGGCAAGGCGTACATGGCATCGGGCCGGGCCGGCGCAAGCCTGCACACCGGTGCACTGCTGCAGGCATACCAGGCTGACCTACTGCAGGACATCGCCAGCAAAGGGGGCCCCACAGAGGACGACATGGCTGAGCTTCGCCGGACCACGGATTTGTCCCTTCGGGTGACAAAGGAGACGGCCCGCTCGGTCGGCCGTTCCATGGCGGCGCTGGTGGCCACAGAGAGGCATCTCTGGCTCAACCTTGCAGGCATTAGGGAAAAGGACAGAAACTTCCTTCTAGATAGACCGGTGAGTACAGCTGGCCTGTTTGGTAACGCTGTAGACTCTGAGGTTGACAGGTTTCAGCATGTCCGGACCCAGGGCGAGGCGCTGAAGTACTATCTTCCCCGCCGATCCAGGCCCGGGGCAGCTGAGGCTGCAGGAAGTGGGGCCCGGCCGTCCACTTACCGCGAGGACTGCAAGCGGAGTGTCGCTTCTCGGGTTCCCCCTGACCGGCTGGGGACGCGAGACGGCGCTCTCGCCCGCAGCCCCCCGAGAGAGTGGATCTACGCACCGTTATCCAGTCTCGTCGGGGCTTCAAGAAGAGGTCCTGATCCCCCAAGCGGGAGGACTCCCCCCTCTTCCTGCCTCATGGGGAGGTCGACTGAGGTCCCCTCCCTCACGGCAGCAGGTGTCGATTTCCCGCCGCCTCGGCGTTCGAGACGCGCTTGCCTCCAGCACACTCTCACAGCTCTGTCCGCCTCAAGGGGCCGCTGGCGGGGCGAGAGTGTGCCCTCACACCATGGCGCATCGGACCGGGGGTCCACTGGTGGCATCTCAAGCCAGGGATGTGCTGACGTCACCTCCCACGACACTGCTGAGGCAACAGGTGCGGTGGTCCCGACGTTCGGGACGCGCCAGCCTCCATCAAGTCCATGCTGTTCTGTCCGCCTCGAGGGGCCACAGTCAGAGGGAGATGGGGCCCGTATACCACAGGGTCTCAGGCCGGTGGGGTTTGGGCGCCGCCTGCCGTTAAACGGCTCAGGCTTCATCCGCTGTTATCCCGCCGCTTGGGTGCTCGGAATACGCCAGCTACCATCGAGCTCGCACCGTGCTGCCTGCCCCGGGGGTCTGCAGGCAGACAGTGTCCAGGCTCACAGATTGTGAACTCTCGGTGGCCATCCCCTGGCGTTCTGCCACTTCAGGGGCCCAGCCAAGGGTTGCACAACGCACTGTCCACCAGCCCAGAGGAACTGGTTTCGTTGTCGAGTTTCGCAGAGGCCTGGCATAGCCAGACAGACATTTCTCCATGGGTCCTGCGCACTGTCATAGACGGGTACTGCTCATGTCTTTTATTTTTATGATCTAGGTTATATTTGTAGTAATACAAAAATAAACAAGTGACATACTACATTTGGTTGTTGTTATTTCAGACATAAGACATAAATATAGTTTTGTAACTAAATGCTGTTTATAATGCAAGTGTAAAGAGAAGTCATTTATCATTTTCTGTATATTTTTTATTTAAAAAAAGGAAAGAAAATGGTGTACAAAATACCAAAAAATATATTTGTATATTCTATATTCTAAATCAAAAAACTATGTACATGTATTCAACCACACAGTAGATGAAAAGATTTCTAAAGCACTCAGTTTGTGACATTACACTTAGACCCTACTGGGGATAAAACCTGTGTATTGTTGCAGTGGATCAGGATAACGATCGCGTATCTTCCAGACACAGCAACTTGGTATCACGACTCTGTGACCCTGTCCTAGTGCTCCATACTGCCATACTACAAATTGCCTGTATGCTGCGTGACGGAACTGTCTATTACTCTGTCCCGGGTCTGGAAGATCAGCCACCGCACGAATGTCATTCCAGATGCGTCTGGCAAGGCGCAGAACACCCTCCTGCAAAATGTAGGCTTCCATGTGCGGTTGTATGGAAATGCAATAATCAGGATGTTGTCCACAGCACTTCTGTTCCACAAATGTAGCCATTTCTCTGCACCTCTGGCAGACACACCAAGTGGGTTGCCCTGACACAAGAGGGCCTGGTGGAGGAGCATTTTCTGATACCCTTTGAAGAACATCAAACATCAGACTTGGGTCACGTATCAGGCAGAGCTCCAGGACTTGATGCGATTGTTCCAGGTCCAGTCCTCGTATTCTGGCCTGCAATGGAATATATAATGGTTAGAATCACAAATTGGAATTAAAGCTGCAAGCAGCGATGGGCGGGCCCTCGCACCTGTAGCGCGTCGGGGTGTGATGCGGCCGCGTAGCATATTCTGGAGCTCCGTCAGTGCGGCTGTGCATTTGCTACGGGATTCGGACGTTGCATGAAAGTTTTGTACCTCACTTCCTGTTGCCAGCAGGTGGCGCTATGACTCGGGGTGAATGTCAGCATGTAGATTTGTTCAGGGCGGGACTGTTGTCAAACGTGTAAAATTTTGTGCAGATCTGAGCATGTACAGCCAAGTTACTACAACTTCCTGTTTCATGGCGAATCATCGACGCCACGGACACGCCCATGGACGATAACGCGCAGATAGCACAACTTTACATCGTCAATGCCTTTAGAAGACACAGCAGAAATTTGACATCGATCCGACTAAATCCCTAGGAGGAGTTAATTAAAATACAGGGTGTGTAAATCACCAAAACTTTGCCATAAAATTCAAAATGGCCGACTTCCTGTTGAGTTTAGGGCATCGCTCCAAGAGGCTTTTTTGTGCGTCTGGACATGATACATGACCCCATAAAATTTCCTGCACGTAGATCAAACGTGCGGCGGGGGCTGCTTCGTTAAAGGTGACTTCCTCTCGCCAGCAGGTGGCGCTATGACTGTGGGTAAATGTCAGCATGTACATTTGTTCAGGGCGGGACTCTTGTCAAACGTGCAAAATTTTGTCCAGATCTGAGCATGTACAGTGAAGTTATAACAACTTCCTGTTTCATGGCTGAATCATCGGCGCTACTAGACACGCCCATCGACGAAAACGCCAGATAGCACAACTTTTCATCGTCAATGCCTTTAGAAGGCACAGCAGAAATTTGAAGTCGATCCGACTAAATCCCTAGGAGGAGTTAGTTAAAGTATGGAGTGTGTAAATCGTCCCAAAATGGCCGCCAAATGCAAAATGGCGGACTTCCTGTCGAGTTTAGGGTATGGGTTCTTGAGGCTTTTTGTGCGTCTTGATATGATACACGTCCCCACCAAATTTCGTGCATGTAGGTCGAACGTGGATGAGGGGCTAATTTTTCTAATTTTCTAGGTGGCGCTAGCGAACCAATTTGCCCGACCATCCACAGAAACCCACAAAATACAAAATTTTTCACCAGTCCTGACACGCGTGCCAAATTTGGTGAGTTTTCGAGCATGTTCGCGCCGCGAAAATTGAGCTTACTTTGCAGAAAAATAATAATAAAGAAAAAAAAAAAAAACTAGAACTGCGAGCAGTTGTAAACGGGTCCAAGCCACCTGTCGCCAGTCGCCCCGCCCGCTGGAGCGCTGACAGTCGTCCTGGCGCACCGCCGACGTCCCGCTGAAGGCCCCGAAGTCAGGTCCCGACGGGCCGCTCCGAACCGAGGCGAAATGCGGCGTGTTTAAAAATGCCCTTGAAATGAATGGGCTTAGCCACAGCGTTTGAGCTTCGATTACAGCGCCGCCTTTTGGCCGAATTGCACCAAATCGCTCAGCTGTCATCGGGGCCCTCGGTGAAGAAGTGACCCAAATTTGGTGTCGATCGAGACTCGCGGTAGTGGAGATATAAATTGCATGTAAGTGAATGGGAGTTTTAATATATGATGAACAGCGCCACCGTTTGGCCGATTGGTACAAAATTTGACACAGGCCTTCAGGAAGTCCAGCCGCATAAGGTCCCCAAGTTTGGTGTTGATCGGCCTTTCCAAGCCTGAGATATGTTATACTTCCTGTTTGTAGCGTTTTGGCAAAGATTTGTTAGCCTGTAATTCGGCCGTTTTTTGTCGGATCAAAATTCCCTCTACAAACTTTCTTCAGCTGCGGTCCAGAGATGGTCTGTGCAAAGTTTGGTGTCGATCGGACTTGCGGCTTCAGAGGAGTTAATTACAACAGGTTTGTCCAGTTTTTGGCGATTTCGCGATAATGAAATCGTCATCGGCAGTGGGCGTGTCATATACCATCGTGAATCGACAGCAATATCCCAAACACGTAGCACATAAGATGTATGAATGTGCGATGTATTTTGCCGTAGTTATGAGGCAAAATGTGCTTTGGTTGAAATTCCTATTGAAATGAATGGGGCATTTGATCTTAGATTACAGCGCCACCGTTAGGCCGAACTGCACCATATTTTTGTGGTGTCATCAGGGCCCCATGGGGAACAATTGACCCAAATTTGGTGTCAATCGGACCAGCGGTTCTGGAGATATAAAATGCATGTATGTGAATGGGAGTTTTTTGAAGATATGATGAAGATGCGCCACCGTTTGGCCGATTTACACCAAATTTGACACAGGCCTTCGGGAGGTCCAGCCGCATAAGGTCCCCAAGTTTGGTGTTGATCGGCCATTCCAAACCTTGTGAAAATGTGTGCTGGTTTGAAATCCCATTCATTTCAATGGGGCTTTTGACGGCATTTCAGCTTCGATTGTAGCGCCACCTTTAGGCCGAACTGCACCAAAGTTTTGTGGTGTCATCAGGGCCCCATGGGGAACATTTGACCCAAATTTGGTGTCAATCGGACCTGCGGTTCTGGAGATATAAAATGAATGTAAAGTCAATGGGAAAATTTTTTGTCTTTAAGCTGCAATAACAGCGCCACCTATGGGCATTAGGTCCCTTTGTGCCTGGCATCAGGGACCATGCTGAACAATTCGGCACTCGATTCATGTCACTGTGACTGTGGTTATGGAGGAACTAATTTTGTGGGTTAAAGAGCCACCTAGGGCCAGCTGCATCAATTTTCACAGGCCCTCAGGGCCCATCCCAACAGTGGTCCGTTTGGTGTTGATCGGCCATTCCAAACTGAAGATCTGACCTCACTTCCTGTTAGTAGCGTTTTTCGCAAATGTTTGTTAGCGTATAATTGCGACATTTTTATGTCGTATCGAAATTCCCTCTACAAACTTTGTAGAGCTCGGTCCAGAGATTATCCGTGCCAAGTTTCGTGGCGATCGGACTTACGGCTTCGGAGGAGATGATTTTAGATAGGTTTGTCAGTTTTCGCGATGTAGCTCGAAAAAAGTTTAGGCGGAAATGGGCGTGGCCTATACCACGAGATTCAGCTCGATCCCCGAACGCGTGGATATAAGGTTTGTGAATATGCGTGTTTGTAGTCGCGGAGGTCAGAGGGCAAAATGTCGAAAATCTGTGCTTACAGCGCCCCTAGTGGTAGAAGTGTGCGAATTTTTTGCGCCTGAGTTACTTGCGGGGCTTGTACCTACCCTGTGAGTTTCAGCGTCCCTAGCATTTACAGGGTATGCTGCAGTAGTGGAATTATGCGGCGGAAGAAAAAAAAATAATAACTAGAACTGCGAAGCAGTTGTAAGCGGGTCCAAGCCACCTGTCGCCAGTCGCCCCTTCGCCCGCTGAGTGCGCTGAAGTCGTCCGAGCCCGCCCGACGTCCAGCGTGAGGTCCCCGAGCGAGGTCTCGACGGACAGCTCGAACCGAGGCGAACGCGGCGTGTTAGAAAATGCCATTGAAAGCGAATGGGCTTAGCGACGGCGTTTGAGCTTGGATTACGGCGCCGCCTTTTGGCCGAATCGCACCAAATCGCTCAGCTGTCATCGAGGCCCCTCGGTGAAGAAGTGACCCAAATTTGGTGTCGATCGGAGCTGCGGTAGTGGAGATATAAAATGCATTAAAGTGAATGGGAGTTTTTTCATATATGAATAATAGCGCCACCGTTTGGGCGATTGACACCAAATTTGACACAGGCCTTCGGGAGGTCATGTCGGATAAGGTCCCCAAGTTTGGTGTTGATCGGCCATTCCAAACCTTGTGAAAAAGTGTGCTGGTTTGAAATCCCATTCATTTCAATGGGGCTTCTGACCGGATTTGAGCTTCGATTATAGCGCCACCTTTTGGCCGATCTGCACCAAATTTTTGTGGTATCATCAGGGGCCCATGGGTAACAATTGACCCAAGTTTGGTGTGAATCGGACTTGCGGTTATGGAGATATAAAATGAATGTAAGTCAATGGGGAAAAAAATTTCGTCTTTAAGCTGCAATAACAGCGCCACCTATGGGCACATTAGGGTCCCCTTTGGTGCCTGGCATCAGGGGACCATGCTGAACAATTCGGCACTGGATTCATGTCACTGTGACTTGTGGTTATAGAGGAACAAATTTTCTGGATTAAAGAGCGCCACCTAGGGGCCAGCTGCTCGAAATTTTGCACAGGCCCTCAGGGGCCAATCCTAAGTTAGTGGTCCAAGTTTGGTGTTGATCGGCCATTCCAAACCAAAGTTATGACCTCACTTCCTGTTAGTAGCGTTTTTCGCAAACGTTTGTTAGTGTATAATCGCGCCATTTATTGTCGGATCAAATTTTCCTCTACAAACTTTGTAGAGCTTCGGTCCAGAGATTATCCGTGCCAAGTTTCGTGTTGATCGGACTTGCGGCTTAGGAGAAGTTACGTTTCAGGTGGTTTTTCAGTTTTCGCGATGTAGCTCGAAAAAAGTTTAGGCGGAAATGGGCGTGGCCTATACCAGGAGATTCAGCTCGATCCCCGAACGCGTGGATATAAGGTTTTGATATACGCCTTAGTATATGAGAGGTCCAAGCCCAAACGCGTTGACCTTGCTTACAGCGCCCCCTAGCGATAGAAGTGTGCGATTTTTTGGGGCTGAGTTACGTGCAGTGAATGTGACGTACCCTGGGAGTTTCATGTTCCTAGGAGTTACAGCGACCGCTGCAGTATCGCTTTTGGCGGAAGAATAATAATAATAATAATAATAAAAGCGAGCGAAAACAATAGGGTTCCATGCCGCCGTGGTATGGCACCGCGATACCTGTCAGCGGGTTCCATGCCACCGGGCTTGGACCCTAACTAGAACTGCGAGCAGTTGTAAGCGGGGTCCAAGCCACCTGTCGCCAGTCGCCCTTGCCTTGGAGCGCTGAAGTCGGGCCCGCCATGATTAATTGTGCCATAATCAACAGGCCCCGAGCCAAGGCGAGGTCCGTGGAGCAGAAGACCATAGTTGTAAATGAAAGTTGCTGCGGTTATGGAGATCTGAAATGAATGTAAGTCTATGGGATGTGTAATGACATCGACGTAATAGCGTCACCTAGAGGCCGATTGACACGAATTTTCACAGAGGCTTGCAAGCAGTGTCGCATAAGGTCGCCAAGTTTGGTGTTGATCGGGCATTCAAACCTTGTGAAAATGTGTGGTGGTTCGAATCCCATTCATTTCAATGGGGCTTCTGACGGTTGAGCTTCAATTACAACGCCACCTTTAGGCCGAACTGTACCAAATTTTTGTGGCATCATCAGGGCCCCATGGGTAAGAATTGACCCAAATTTGGTGTCAATCGGACTTGCGGTTAGTGGAGATATAAAATGCATGTAAAGTGAATGGGAGTTTTTGACCAGCGCCAACTAGCGGCTAATTGCACCAAATTTTGCACTAGCCCTTCAGGGGGTCTCGCGACATAAGGTCCTCAAGTTTGGTGTTGATCGGCCACTCCTAACCTGAGATCTAACATTACTTCCTTTTATTAGCGTTTTTTGCAAAGGTTTGTTAGCGTATTATTGCGACATTTTTTAGTCGGATTAAAATTCTCTCTACAAAATTTGTAGAGCTCGGTCCAGAGATTAACCGTGCCAAGTTTGCGTGTCGATCGGACTTGCGGCTTCGGAGGAGATGATTTTGGCTGGCTATGTCAGTTTTTGTAGATTTTGCGCGACAAACGTAAGGCAGAAATGGGCGTGGCCTACATCACGTGATTCAGCTCAATGCACTGAAGGCGTGGATATAAGGTTTATGAATGTGCGATGTAGTTGGCTTTAGTTATGGAGAAAAATGTACTTTGTTTGAAAATCCCATTGAAATGAATGGGGCATTTGAGCTTCGATAACAGCGCCACCTTTAGGCCGAACTGCACCAAATTTTTCATGTGTCATCAGGGCCCCATGGGTAACAATTGACCCAAATTTGGTGTCAATCGGATTTGTGGTTATGGAGATATAAAATGAATGTAAGTCAATGGGATAATTTTTGAAAACATCTTTAATCTGCAATAACAGCGCCACCTATGGGCACATTAGTGTCCCCTTTGGTGCCTGGCATCAGGGGACCATGCTGAACAATTCGGCACTGGTTTCATGTCAATGTGACTTGTGGTTATAGAGGAACTAATTTTCTGGATTAAAGAGCGCCACCTAGGGGCGAGTTGCACCAAATTTTGCACAGGCCCTCAGGGGGCGTCCCAAATGAGTGGTCCAAATTTGGTGTCGATCGGCCATTCCAATCTGAAGTTATGACCTCACTTCCTGTTAGTAGCGTTTTTCGCAAATGTTTGTTAGCGTATAATTGCGCCATTTTTAGTCGGTATCAAAATTCCCTCTACAAAATTTGTAGAGCTTGGTCCAGAGATTATCCGTGCCAAGTTTCGTGTCGATCGGACTTGCGGCTTCGGAGGAGATGATTTTGGGCGGTATTTCAGTTTTTAGCGATGTAGCTCGAAAAAAGTTTAGGCGGAAATGGGCGTGGCCTATACCAGGAGATTCAGCTCGATCCCCGAACGCGTGGATATAAGGTTTTGATATACGCCCTCGTAGTCGAGAGGTCCAAGCCCAAACGCGTTGACCTTGCTTATAGCGCCCCTAGCGGTAGAAGTGTGCGGATTTTGCGCCTGAGTTACGTGCAGTGAATGTGACCTACCCTGTGAGTTTCGCGTCCCTAGCAGTTACGGGGTATGCTGCAGTAGTGGAATTATGCGCGGAAGAATAATAATAAAACGAGCGATACAATAGGTTCCCAGCCACGCTGGTACTGGGAACCGCGATGCCTTGTAAGCGGGTTCCCAGCTCACCTGGCTTGGACCCTAACTAGAACTCGCGAAGCAGTTGTAAGCGGGTCCAGCCACCTGTCGCCAGTCGCCCCAGC
Source organism: Lepomis macrochirus (assembly GCA_024633595.2). Lineage (NCBI taxonomy): Eukaryota > Metazoa > Chordata > Actinopteri > Centrarchiformes > Centrarchidae > Lepomis > Lepomis macrochirus. Next base: position 31,214,940 of record JALXJV020000016.1, on the reverse strand, counting down.
CCAGCGTGAGTCGTCAGGCCACGGCGTCAGCGTAATGTCCCGGCGAGGTGTCGATGGGCCGCTTCGAACCGGTAGCAATGCGCGTTTGAAAATGGCATTGAAGCGAATGGGCTTAGCGGCGGCGTTTGAGCTTCGATCACGGCGCGCCTTTTGGCGAATCGCACCAAATCGCTCAGCTGTCATCGGGGCCCCTCGGTGAAGAAGTGACCCAAATTTGGTGTCGATCGGAGACTGCGGTAGTGGAGATATAAAATGCATGTAAGTCAATGGGAGTTATTTGATTTATGATGAACAGCGCCACCGTTTGGCCGATTGGCACCAAATTTGACACAGGCCTTCGGAAGTCAAGCGCATAAGGTCCCCAAGTTTGGTGTTGATCGGGCATTCTAAACCTTGTTAAAATGTGTGCTGGTTTGAAATCCCATTCATTTCAATGGGGCTTCTGACCGGCATTTGAGCTTCGATTACAGCGCAGCTTTTGGCCGAACTGCACCAAATTGTTATGGTATCATCAGGGCACCATGGTGAACAAGTGACCCAAATTTGGTGTCGATCGGACCTGCGGTTCGTGGAGATATAAAATGCATGTAAGTGAATGGGAGTTTTTGATATATGATGAAGAGCGCCACCGTTTGGCGATTGACACCAAATTTGACACAGGCCTTCGGAAGTCCAGCCGCATAAGGTCCTCAAGTTTGGTGTTGATCGGGCATTTCAAACCTTATGAAAATGTGTGCTGGTTTGAAATCCCATTCATTTCAATGGGGCTTCTGACCGGCTTTGAGCTTCGATTACAGCGCCACCGTTTGGCCGATCTGCACCAAATTTTTGTGGTGTCATCAGGGCCCCATGGGTAACAATTGACCCAAATTTGGTGTCAATCGGATTTGTGGTTATGGAGATATAAATTGCATGTAAGTCAATGGGATAAATTTTTTCGTCTTTAAGCTGCAATAACAGCGCCACCTATGGGCACATTAGGGTCCCCTTTGGTGCCTGGCATCAGGGGACCATGCTGAACAATTCGGCACTGGATTCATGTCAATGTGACTTGTGGTTATGGAGGAACAAATTTTCTGGATTAAAGAGCGCCACCTAGGGGCCAGTTGCACCAAATTTTGCAGAGGCCCTCAGGGGCCCGTCCCAACTGAGTGGTCCAAATTTGGTGTCGATCGGCCATTCCAAACCGAAGTTATGACCTCACTTCCTGTTAGTAGCGTTTTTGCAAACGTTTGTTAGCGTATAATTGCGCCATTTTTTGTCGATATCAAAATTCCTCTACAAACTTTGTAGAGCTCGGTCCAGAGATTATCCGTGCCAAGTTTCGTGTCGATCGGACTTGCGGCTTCAGAGGAGTTAATTAAAATAGGTTTTTCAGTTTTCGCGATGTAGCTCGAAAAAAGTTTAGGCGGAAATGGGCGTGGCCTATACCAGGAGATTCAGCTCGATCCCCGAACGCGTGGATATAAGGTTTTGATATATGCCTTCGTAGTCGAGAGGTCCAAGCCCAAACGCGTTGACCTTGCTTATAGCGCCCCTAGCGGTAGAAGTGTGCGAATTTTGCGGCTGAGGTACTGTTGCAGTGACTGTGAACCTACCCTGTGAGTTTCGCGTTCCTAGCAGTTACAGGCGTATGCTGCAGTATGCGTTTTATGCGCGGAAGAATAAAAATAATAATAACTAGAACTGCGAGCAGTTGTAAGCGGGGTCCAAGCCACCTGTCGCCAGTCAGCCCCTACGCCTGCTGAGGTCGCTGAAGTCGCTCCGGCCCACCGGCGTCCAGCGTGAGGTCCCCGAAGTCAGGCCTCGACAGGCCAGCTCGAACCGGTAGGCAATGCGGCGTGTTTGAAAATGCCATTGAAATGAATGGGCTTAGCGACGGCGTTTGAGCTTCGATTACGGCGCCTTTTGGCCGAATTGCACCAAATCGCTCAGCTGTCATCGGGGCCCCTTGGTGAAGAAGTGACCCAAATTTGGTGTCGATCGAGCTGCGGTAGTGGAGATATAAAATGCATGTAAGTCAATGGGAGTTATTTGATATATGATGAAGAGCGCCACCGTTTGGCGATTGGCACCAAATTTGACACAGGCCTTCGAGAAGTCATGTCGCATAAGGTCCCCAAGTTTGGTGTTGATCGGGCATTCCAAACCTTGTGAAAATGTGTGCTGGTTTGAAATCCCATTCATTTCAATGGGGCTTCTGACCGGATTTGAGGTTCGATTACAGCGCCGCCTTTGGCCGAACTGCACCAAATTGTTATGGTATCATCAGGGCCCCATGGGGAACAAATGACCCAAATTTGGTGTCAATCGGACCGGCGGTTCAGTGGAGATATAAAATGCATGTATGTGAATGGGAGTTTTTTGATATATGATGAATAGCGCCACCGTTTGGCCGATTGACACCAAATTTTACACAGGCCTTCGGGAAGTCCAGCCGGATAAGGTCCTCAAGTTTGGTGTTGATCGGGCATTCCAAACCTTATGAAAATGTGTGCTGGTTTGAAATCCCATTCATTTCAATGGGGCTTCTGACCGGATTTGAGCTTCGATTACAGCGCCACCTTTAGGCCGATCTGCACCAAATTTTTGTGGTATCATCAGGGCCCCATGGGTAACAATTGACCCAAATTTGGTGTCAATCGGACCTGCGGTTGTGGAGATATAAAATGAATGTAAGTCAATGGGAAAAAAAAAATTCGTGTTTAATTTGCAATAGCAGCGCCACCTATGGGCATATTAGGGTCCCCTTTGGTGCCTGCCATCAGGGGACCATGCTGAACAATTCGGCACTGGATTCATGTCAATGGGACTTGTGGTTATAGAGGAACTAATTTTCTGGATTAAAGAGCGCCACCTAGGGGCCAGCTGCACCAAATTTTGCACAGGCCCTCAGGGGCCCATCCCAACTGAGTGGTCCAAATTTGGTGTCGATCGGCCATTCCAAACCGAAGTTATGACCTTACTTCCTGTTAGTAGCATTTTTGCAAACGTTTGTTAGTGTATAATTGCGACAGTTTTTTTCGGATTAAAATTTCCTCTGCAAACTTTGTAGAGCTCGGTCCAGAGATTATCCGTGCCAAGTTTCGTGGCGATCGGACTTGCGGCTTCGGAGGAGTTAATTAAAATAGGTTTTTCAGTTTTCGCGATGTAGCTCGAAAAAAGTTTAGGCGGAAATGGGCGTGGCCTATACCAGGAGATTCAGCTCGATCCCCTGAACGCGTGGATATAAGGTTTTTGATATACGCCTTCGCAGTCGAGAGGTCCAAGCCAAAACGCGTTGACCTTGCTTACAGCGCCCTAGCGATAGAAGTGTGCAAATTTTTTTGCCTGCGGTCGCTGCGCTGTTTGGACCTACCTTGTGAGTTTCGCGTGCTAGCACCTTACCATGCAGTCCCCAGTATGCGTTTTCTTCACGGAAGAATAATAATAATAATAACTAGAACTGGCGAAAGCAGTTGTAAGACGGGGTCCAAGCTCACCTGTCGCCAGTTCGACCCTACTAACGACTCGCAGCTGTGAGGGTCAGCCACTGACAGTCGTCCCGGCGCTCGACCGACGTCCCGCCAGCGTGAGGTCCCCGAGTGAGGTCTCGAAGGTCAGCTCGAACCGGTATGGCGCGGCGTGTTTGAAAATGCCATTGAAATGAATGGGCTTAGCGACGGCGTTTGAGCTTCGATTACAGCGCCGCCTCTTGGCCGAATCGCACCAAATCGCTCAGCTGTCATCGGGGCCCCTCGGTGAAGAAGTTACCCAAATTTGGTGTGGATCGGAGCTGCGGTACTGTAGATCTAAAATGCATGTAAGTGAATGGAAGTTTTTTTGATATATGATGAACAGCGCCACCGTTTGACCGAATGACACCAAATTTTACACAGGTCCTCGGGAGGTCATGTCGGATAAGGTCTCCAAGTTTGGTGTTGATCGGGCATTGCAAACCTTGTGAAAATGTGTGGTGGTTTGAAATCCCATTCAGTTCAATGGGGCTTCTGACCGGATTTGAGCTTGGATTACAGCGCCACCTTTAGGCCGAATCGCACCAAATCGCTCAGCTGTCATCGGGGCCCCTCGGTGAAGAAGTGACCCAAATTTGGTGTCAATCGGAGCTGCGGTACTGGAGATATAAAATGCATGTAAGTCAATGGGAGTTTTTTGATATAGGATGAACAGCGCCACCGTTTGGCCGATTGGCACCAAATTTGACACAGGCCTTCGGGAAGTCCAGCCGCATAAGGTCCCCAAGTTTGGTGTTGATCGGGCATTCCAAACCTTGTGAAAAAGTGTGCTGGTTTGAAATCCCATTCATTTCAATGGGGCTTCTGACCGGATTTGAGCTTCGATTACAGCGCCACCTTTAGGCCGAAGTGCACCAAATTTTTGTGGTGTGATCAGGGCCCCATGGGTAACAAATGACCCAAATTTGGTGTCAATCGGATTTGTGGTTCTGGAGATATAAAATGAATGTAGGTCAATGGGAAAATTTTTTTCGTCTTTAAGCTGCAATAACAGCGCCACCTATGGGCACATTAGGGCCCCCTTTGGTGCCTGGCATCAGGGGACCATGCTGAACAATTCGGCAGTGGTTTCATGTCAATGTGTCTTGTGGTTATGGAGGAACAAATTTTCTGGATTAAAGAGCGCCACCTAGGGGCCAGCTGCACCAAATTTTGCACAGGCCCTCAGGGGCCCATCCCAACTGAGTGGTCCAAGTTTGGTGTTGATCGGCCATTCCAAACAGAAGTTATGCCCTCACTTCCTGTTAGTAGCGTTTTTCGCAAATGTTTGTTAGCGTATAATTGCGCCAGTTTATGTTGGATCAAAATTTCCTCTACAAACTTTGTGAAGCTTGGTCCAGAGATTATCCGTGCCAAGTTTCGTGGCGATCGCACTTGCGGGTTCGGAGGAGTGCGTTCTAGGCGGTTTTTGAGTTTTCGCGATGTAGCTCGAAAAAAGTTTAGGCGGAAATGGGCGTGGCCTATACCAGGAGATTCAGCTCGATCCCCCGAACGCGTGGATATAAGGTTTTTGGTATACGCCTTCGTAGGCGGGAGATCCAAGCCCAAACGCGTTTACCTTGCTTACAGCGCCCCCTAGCGGTAGAAGTGTGGGAATTTTTTCGTGTGAGGTCATCGACAAGAAATGGACTTACCCTGGGAATTTGGTGTCCGTAACTCTTGTCGTCTATTCTGCAGTATGCGTTTTCTTCACGGAAGAAAAAATAATAATAATAACTAGAACTGCGAAGCAGTTGTAAACGGGTCCAAGCCACCTGTCGCCAGTCGCTCCCTGCCCAGCTGGAGTAGCGCTGAAGTCGCTCCGGCGCCGACGTCCACGCCGCTGAGGTCCCCGAAGCGAGGTCTGGACGGGCCAGCCCGGCTGCAGGTAAATGCGGCGTGTTTGAAAAAGCCATTGAAACGAATGGGCTTAGCGACGGCGTTTGAGCTTCGATTACGGCGCCGCCTTTTGGCCGAATCGCACCAAATTGCTCAGCTGTCATCGGGGCCCCTCGGTGAAGAAGTGACCCAAATTTGGTGTCGATCGGAGCTGCGGTAGTGGAGATATAAAATGCATGTAAGTCAATGGGAGTTATTTGATTTATGATGAAGAGCGCCACCGTTTGGCCGATTGGCACCAAATTTGACACAGGCCTTCGGAAGTCAACCCGCATAAGGTCCCCAAGTTTAGTGTTGATCGGGCATTCTAAACCTTGTTAAAATGTGTGCTGGTTTGAAATCCCATTCATTTCAATGGGGCTTCTGACCGGATTTGAGGTTCGATTACAGCGCCGCCTTTTGGCCGAACTGCACCAAATTGTTATGGTATCATCAGGGCCCCATGGGGAACAAATGACCCAAACTTGGTGTCAATCGGACCGGCGGTAGTGGAGATATAAAATGCATGTATGTGAATGGGAGTTTTTTAAGATATGATGAAGAGCGCCACCGTTTGGCCGATTGACACCAAATTTTACACAGGCCTTCGAGAAGTCCAGACGCATAAGGTCCTCAAGTTTGGTGTTGATCGGGCATTCCAAACCTTATGAAAATGTGTGCTGGTTTGAAATCCCATTCATTTCAATGGGGCTTCTGCCCGTATTTGAGCTTCGATTACAGCGCCACCTTTAGGCCGATCTGCACCAAATTTTTGTGGTATCCTCAGGGCCCCATGGGTAAGAATTGACCCAAATTTGGTGTCAATCGGAGCTGCGGTTCTGGAGATATAAAATGAATGTAAGTCAATGGGAAAAAAAATTTCGTGTTTAAGCTGCAATAACAGCGCCACCTATGGGCACATTAGGCTCCCCTTAGGTGCCTGGCATCAGGGGACCATGCTGAACAATTCGGCACTGGATTCATGTCAATGTGACTTGTGGTTATAGAGGAACAAATTTTCTGGATTAAAGAGCGCCACCTAGGGGCCAGCTGCCCCAAATTTTGCACAGGCCCTCAGGGGCCCATCCCAAGTGAGTGGTCCAAGTTTGTTGTCGATCGGCCATTCCAAACCGAAGTTATGCCCTCACTTCCTGTTAGTAGCGTTTTTGCAAACATTTGTTAGCGTATAATTGCGACATTTTTTGTCGGATCAAAATTTCCTCTACAAACTTTGTAGAGCTTGGTCCAGAGATTATCCGTGCCAAGTTTCGTGGCGATCGGACTTGCGGGTTCGGAGGAGTACGTTCCAGGCGGTTTTTGAGTTTTTGCGCTGTAGCTCGAAAAAAGTTTAGGCGGAAATGGGCGTGGCCTATACCAGGAGATTCAGCTCGATCCCCCGAACGCGTGGATATAAGGTTTTTGGTATACGCCTTCGCAGTCGAGAGGTCCAAGCCCAAACGCGTTGACCTTGCTTACAGCGCCCCCTAGCGATAGAAGTGTGCGGATTTTTGGGGCTGAGTTACGTGCAGTGAATGTGACGTACCTTGGAAGTTTGGCGTTCCTAGGAGTTACAGCGACCGCTGCAGTATGCGTTTTATTCACGGAAGAAAAAAAATAATAAAAACTAGAACTGCGAGCAGTTGTAAACGGGGTCCAAGCCACCTGTCGCCAGTCGCCCCCTTCGCCCCGCGGAGGGCGCGCGAGTCGTCCCGGGCCCGCCATGATTAATTGTGCCATAATCACGGGCCCCAGAGCCAAGACGGGGCCTGTGGAGCAGAAAAGACCATAGTTGTAAATGAAAGTGGGTTGCGGTTATGGAGATCTGAAATGAATGTAAGTCAATAGGAATTTTTTTGGGTAGCGCCAACTAGCGGCTAACTGCACCAAACTTTACACAGGTCTTCTAGGGGGCAGGGCAGAATAGGTCGTGAAGTTGTGTGTTGATCGGCCTTTGTAAGCCAGAGTTATGGCGTAGTTCGTGTTTTTAGCCTTTTTCGCAAATATTTGTTAGACTGTAATTCGGCCGTTTTTTGTCGGATTAAAATTCCCTCTACAAACTTTCTTCGGCTCGGTCCAGAGATGGTCTGTGCAAAGTTTCGTGTCGATTGGACTTGCGGCTTCGGAGGAGTTAATTAAAATAGGTTTTCCAGTTTTTGCGATTTCGCAAAATGAAATCGTCATCGCACAGAGGCGTGTAATATACCATAGGAATCGACAGAATGCCCCAAACACGTAGACATAAGATTTATGAATGTGCGATGTAGTTGGCCGTAGTTATGAGGCAAAATGTGCTTTGGTTGAAATTCCCATTGAAATGAATGGGGCATTTGAGCTTAGATTACAGCGCCACCGTTAGGCCGAATTGCACCAAATTTCTGTGGTGTCATCAGGGCCCCATGGGTAACAATTGACCCAAATTTGGTGTCAATCGGACTTACGGTTCTGGAGATATAAATTGCATGTAAGTCAATGGGAAAATTTTTTCGTCTTTAAGCTGCAATAACAGCGCCACCTATGGGCACATTAGGGTCCCCTTTGGTGCCTGGCATCAGGGGACCATGCTGAACAATTCGGCACTAGATTCATGTCAATGTGAGTTGTGGTTATGGAGGAACAAATTTTCTGGATTAAAGAGCGCCACCTAGGGCAAGTCGCACCAAATTTTGCAGAGGCCCTCAGGGGCGTCCCTAATGAGTGGTCCAAATTTGGTGTCGATCGGCCATTCTAATCCGAAGTTATGAACTCACTTCCTGTTAGTAGCGTTTTCGCAAACGTTTGTTAGCGTATAATTGCGACATTTTTTGTGATATCAAAATTCCCTCTACAAACTTTGTAGAGCTCGGTCCAGAGATTATCCGTGCAAAGTTTCGTGTTGATCGGACTTGCGGCTTCGGAGGAGTTAATTAAAATAGGTTTTCAGTTTTCGCGACGTAGCTCGAAAAAGTTTAGGCGGAAATGGGCGTGGCCTATACCATGAGATTCAGCGTGATCCCCAGAACGCGTGGATATAAGGTTTTGATATACGCCTTCGTAGTCGAGAGATCCAAGCCCAAACGCGTTGACCTTGCGTATAGCGCCCCTAGCGGTAGAAGTGTGCGGATTTTTTGCGCCTGAGGTACTCTTGGGGCTGTGAAGCTACGTTGACGAGTTTCGCGTTTCTAGGAGTTACAGCGTACGCTGCAGTATGCGTTTATGCACGGAAGAAAAAAAATAAAAAAATAAAAATCTGAGCGAAAACAATAGGGTTCCCTGCCACTCGTGGTATGGGAACCGCGTTACTACAACGCGGGTTCCCAGCCCACTCGGGCTTGGACCCCTAATAATAATAAACGAGAGCGAAAACAATAGGGTTCCCGCCACTCGTGAATGCGGAACCGCTGCTTACTAAACGCGGGTTCCCTGCCCACTTCGAGCTTGGACCCTAAAACCCTAACGATTCCAATAGGGTTCCATGCCACTCGTGGTATGGCACCAGCGATGCCCTGCAGTCGGGTTCCATGCCATCGGGCTTGGACCCTAACTAGAACTGCGAGCAGTTGTAAACGAGGTCCAAGCCACCTGTCGCCAGTCGCCTTCAGCCTGTAGCGCGCTGAATCGTCCAGGCCCGCCATGATTAATTGTGCCATAATCACGGGCCCCAGAGCCAAGACGGGGCCTGTGGAGCAGAAAAGACCATAGTTGTAAATGAAAGTGGGTTGCGGTTATGGAGATCTGAAATGAATGTAAGTCAATAGGAATTTTTTTGGGTAGCGCCAACTAGCGGCTAACTGCACCAAACTTTACACAGGTCTTCTAGGGGGCAGGGCAGAATAGGTCGTGAAGTTGTGTGTTGATCGGCCTTTGTAAGCCAGAGTTATGGCGTAGTTCGTGTTTTTAGCCTTTTTCGCAAATATTTGTTAGACTGTAATTCGGCCGTTTTTTGTCGGATTAAAATTCCCTCTACAAACTTTCTTCGGCTCGGTCCAGAGATGGTCTGTGCAAAGTTTCGTGTCGATTGGACTTGCGGCTTCGGAGGAGTTAATTAAAATAGGTTTTCCAGTTTTTGCGATTTCGCAAAATGAAATCGTCATCGCACAGAGGCGTGTCCTATACCGTCGGAATCGGCAGCATCCCCCAAACACGTAGACATAAGAATTATGATTGTGCGATGTGTTAGTCCGTAGTTATGAGGCAAAATGTGCTTTGGTTGAAAATCCCATTGAAATGAATGGGGCATTTGAGCTTTGATTACAGCGCCACCGTTAGGCCGAACTGCACCAAATTTTTGTGGTGCCATCAAGGGCCCATGGGTAACAATTGACCCAAATTTGGTGTCAATCGGATTTGTGGTTATGGAGATATAAATTGCATGTAAGTCAATGGGATAATTTTTTTCAACTTTAATGTGCAATTGCAGCGCCACCTATGGGCACATTAGGTTCCCCTTTGGTGGCTGGCATCAGGGTACCAAGCCGAACAATTCGGCACTGGTTTCATGTCAATGTGACTTGTGGTTATAGAGGAACTAATTTTCTGGATTCAAGAGCGCCACCTAGGGGCGAGTTGCACCAAATTTTGCACAGGCCCTCTGGGGGACGTCCCAAATGAATGGTCCAGATTTGGTGTCGATCGGCCATTCTAATCCGAAGTTATGACCTCGATTCCTGTTAGTAGAGTTTTTCGCAAATGTTTGTTAGTGTATAATTGCGCCATTTTTTGTCGTATCAAAATTCCCTCTACAAACTTTGTAGAGCTCTGTCCAGAGATTATCCATGCCAAGTTTCGGGGCGATCGGACTTGCGGCTTCGGAGGAGTTAATTAAAATAGGTTTTCAGTTTTCGCGATGTAGCTCGAAAAAAGTTTAGGCGGAAATGGGCGTGGCCTATACCAGGAGATTCAGCTCGATCCCCGAACGCGTGGATATAAGGTTTTGATATATGCACATGTATGTGGAGTGAGAGGATCTGAATATGCGAAACTTTGACCTTGCTTGTAGCGCCCCTAGTGGTAGAAGTGTGCGAATTTTTGCGCCTGCAGTTGCTGCAGTGGACCTGAACCTACCCTGCGAGTTTCAGCGTCCCTAGCAATTACGGGGTATGCTGCAGTACTCGAGTTGTATACGCACGGAAGAATAAAAACAATAAAAATAGAATAAAAATCCAGCTGTAAGGAACAATAGGGTTCCCAGCCACTCGCTGGTACATAGGGAACCGCTGATGCTCATGCTATCGCTGGTTCCTGCCCACTTCGGGCTTGGACCCTAACTAGAACTGCGAGCAGTTGTAAACGGGTCCAAGCCACCCGTTGCCAGTCGCCCTTCAGCCGCTGAGGGCGCTGAAGTCGTCCAGGCCCGCCGGCGTCCAGCGTGAGGTTCCCGAGTGAGGCCTCGAAGGCCACTCGAACCGAGGCGAAGTGCGGCGTGTTTGAAAATGCCATTGAAATGAATGGGCTTAGCGACGGCGTTTGAGCTTCGATCACGGCGCCGCCTTTTGGCGAATCGCACCAAATCGCTCAGCTGTCATCGGGGCCCCTTGGTGAAGAAGTGACCCAAATTTGGTGTCAATCGGAGCTGCGGTAGTGGAGATATAAAATGCATGTAAGTCAATGGGAGTTTTTGATATATGATGAACAGCGCCACCGTTTGGCCGATTGGCACCAAATTTGACACAGGCCTTCGGAGGTCATGTCGCATAAGGTCCCCAAGTTTGGTGTTGATTGGGCATTCCAAACCTTGTGAAAATGTGTGCTGGTTTGAAATCCCATTCATTTCAATGGGGCTTCTGACCGGATTTGAGGTTCGATTACAGCGCCGCCTTTTGGCCGAACTGCACCAAATTGTTATGGTATCATCAGGGCACCATGGGGAACAAATGACCCAAATTTGGTGTCAATCGGACCGGCGGTTCAGGAGATATAAAATGCATGTATGTGAATGGGAGTTTTTTTGATATATGATGAATAGCGCCACCGTTTGGCCGATTGACACCAAATTTTACACAGGCCTTCGGGAAGTCCAGCCGGATAAGGTCCTCAAGTTTGGTGTTGATCGGGCATTCCAAACCTTATGAAAATGTGTGCTGGTTTGAAATCCCATTCATTTCAATGGGGCTTCTGACCGGATTTGAGCTTCGATTACAGCGCCACCTTTAGGCCGATCTGCACCAAATTTTTGTGGTATCATCAGGGCCCCATGGGTAACAATTGACCCAAATTTGGTGTCAATCGGAGCTGCGGTTCTGGAGATATAAAATGAATGTAAGTCAATGGGAAAAAAAATTCGTGTTTAATTTGCAATAGCAGCGCCACCTATGGGCATATTAGGGTCCCCTTTGGTGCCTGCCATCAGGGGACCATGCTGAACAATTCGGCACTGGATTCATGTCAATGGGACTTGTGGTTATAGAGGAACTAATTTTCTGGATTAAAGAGCGCCACCTAGGGGCCAGCTGCACCAAATTTTGCACAGGCCCTCAGGGGCCCATCCCAACTGAGTGGTCCAAATTTGGTGTCGATCGGCCATTCCAAACCGAAGTTATGACCTTACTTCCTGTTAGTAGCATTTTTCGCAAACGTTTGTTAGTGTATAATTGCGACAGTTTTTTCGGATTAAAATTTCCTCTGCAAACTTTGTAGAGCTCGGTCCAGAGATTATCCGTGCCAAGTTTCATGGCGATCGGACTTGCGGCTTCGGAGGAGTTACATTTGAAATAGGTTTTTCAGTTTTCGCGATGTAGCTCGAAAAAAGTTTAGGCGGAAATGGGCGTGGCCTATACCAGGAGATTCAGCTCGATCCCCGAACGCGTGGATATAAGGTTTTGATATACGCCTTTGTAGTCGAGAGGTCCAAGCCCAAACGCGTTGACCTTGCTTACAGCGCCCCTAGCGGTAGAAGTGTGCGAATTTTTTGCCCCTGAGTTACTCTTGGGGCTGAGACGCTACCCTGTGAGTTTCGCGGTCCCCTAGCAGTTATGGGGTATGCTGCAGTATGCGTTTTATGCACGGAAGAATAATAATAATAATAACTAGAACTCGCGAGCAGTTGTAAGCGGGTCCAAGCCCCCGGCGCCAGTCGCCTCGCCCCGCTGAGGGCGCGTAGTCGTCCCGGTGCCCTGCCGGCGTCCTGCGTAAGGCCCCGAGTCAGGTCTCGACGGGCCACTCAGAACCGAGGCTAAACGCGACGTGTTTGAAAATGCCATTGAAATGAATGGGCTCCACGACGGCGTTTGAGCTTCGATTACTGCGCCACCTTCTGGCTGAATTGCACCAAATCGCTTAGCTGTCATCAGGGCCCCTTGGGGAAGAAGTGATCGAAATTTGGTGTCGATCGGAGCTGTGGTACTGGAGATATAAAATGCATGTAAGTGAATGGGAGTTTTTTTGATATATGATGAAGAGCGCCACCGTTTGGCAGATTGATACCAAATTAGACAGAGGCCTTCGGAGGTCATGTCGGATAAGGTCTCCAAGTTTGGTGTTGATCGGCCATTCCAAACCTTGTGAAAATGTGTGCTGGTTTGAAATCCCATTCATTTCAATGGGCTTTATGACGGCATTTCAGCTTCGATTATAGCGCCACCTTTTGTCCGAATTGCACCACATTTATGTGGTATCATCAGGGGCCCATGGGTAACAATTGACCCAAATTTGGTGTGAATCGGACTTGCGGTTCTGGAGTTATAAAATTAATGTAAGTCAATGGGATTTTTTGGGGGTAGCGCCAACTAGCGGCGAATTGCACGAAATTTTGCACAGCCCTTCAGGGGTGTGTCCTACATAAGATACTCAAGTTTGGTGTTGATCGGCCACTCCTAACCTGATATCTGACATCACTTCCTTTTACTAGCGTTTTTTGCAAACGTTTGTTAGCGTATAATTGCGACATTTTTTGTCATATCAAAATTCTGTACACAAAATTTGTAGAGCTCGGTCCAGAGATTATCTGTGCCAAGTTTCGTGTCGATAGGACTTGCGGCTTCGGAGGAGATGATTTCAGCCGGCTTGTCAGTTTTTGCCATTTTTCTCGAAAAGGCTTAAGCGGAAGTGGGCGTGGCCTACATCATGTGATTCAGCTCAATTCCCCGAACGCGCAGACATAAGATTTATGAATGTGCGATGTAGTTGGCCTTAGTTATGAAGAAAAATGTACTTTATTTGAAAATCCCATTGAAATGAATGGGGCATTTGAGCTTCAATTACAGCGCCACCTTTTGGCCGAACTGCACCAAATTTTTCTGGTGTCATCAGGGCCGCATGGGTAACAATTGACCCAAATTTGGTGTCAATCGGATTTGTGGTTATGGAGATATAAAATGAATGTAAGTCAATGGGATTTTTTGAAAACATTTTTAATTTGGAATAACAGCGCCACCTATGTGCACATTAGGGTCCCCTTTGGTGCCTGGCGTCAGGGTCCATGCTGAACAATTCTGCACTGGTTTCATGTCAATGTGACTTGTGGTTATAGAGGAACTAATTTTCTGGATTAAAGAGCGCCACCTAGGGGCGAGTTGCACCAAATTTTGCAGAGGCCCTCAGGGGACGTCCCAAATGAATGGTCCAAATTTGGTGTGGATCGGCCATTCCAATCCGAAGTTATGCCCTCACTTCCTGTTAGTAGCGTTTTTGCAAATATTTGTTAGCGTATAATTGCGACATTTTTTGTCATATCAAAATTCTGTACACAAAATTTGTAGAGCTCGGTCCAGAGATTATCCGTGCCAAGTTTCGTGTCGATCGGACTTGCGGCTTCGGAGGAGATGATTTTAGCCGGCTCTTCAGTTTTTGCGATGTAGCTCGAAAAAAGTTTAGGCGGAAATGGGCGTGGCCTATACCAAGAGATTCAGCTGGATCCCCCGAACGCGTGGATATAAGGTTTTTGATATCCGCCTTCGTAGTCGGGAGATCCAAGCCCAAACGCGTTGACCTCGCTTATAGCGCCCCCTAGCGGTAGAAGTGTGCGGATTTTTGCGCCTGAGTTACGTGCAGTGAATGTGACCTACCCTGTGAGTTTCGCGTCCCTAGCATTTACGGGGTATGCTGCAGTATGCGTTTTATGCACGGAAGAATAAGAATAATAAAATCTTAGCGAAAACAATAGGGTTCCAGCCACTTGTGGTATGGGAACCGCGTTGCTTGCAAACGCTGGTTCCATGCCCACTCGGGCTTGGACCCCTAACTAGAACTCGCGAAGCAGTTGTAAGCGGGTCCAAGCCACCTGTCGCCAGTCGCCTCACGCGCTGAGCGGTCAGCCTGAAGTCGTCCCGGACCCGCCATGATTAATTGATGCCATAATCACGGGCCCCAGAGCCAAGACGGGGCCTGTGGAGCAGAAAAGACCATAGTTGTAAATGAAAGTGGCTTCGCGGTTATGGAGATCTGAAATGAATGTAAGTCAATGGGAATTTTTTTGGGTAGCGCCAACTAGCTGCTAACTGCACCAAATTTCGCACGAGGCCTTCTAGGGGCAGGGCAGATAAGGTCCTCAAGTTTTGTGTTGATCGGCCTTTCCAAGCCAGAGTTATGTTATACTTTGTGTTTTAGCGTTTTCGCAAATATTTGTTAGCCTGTAATTCGGCCGTTTTTTGTCGAATCAAAATTCCTCTACAAACTTTCTTCGGCTCGGTCCAGAGATGGTCTGTGCAAAGTTTCGTGTCGATCGGACTTGGCGGCTCGGAGGAGATGATTAAAATCGGCTTGTCAGTGTTTGGCGATTTTGCGCAAAAATGGTAAAGCGCGACATGGGCGTGGCCTACATCATCGTGATTCAGCTCAATCCCCGAACACGTAGACATAAGATTTATGAATGTGCGATGTAGTTGGCCTTAAGTTATGAAGAAAAATGTGCTTTGTTTGAAAATCCCATTGATAATGAATGGGGCATTTGAGCTTCGATTACAGCGCCACCTTTAGGCCGAACTGCACCAAATTTTTGTGGTGTCATCAGGGGCCCATGGGGAACAATTGACCCAAATTTGGTGTCAATCGGACTTGTGGTTCTGGAGATATAAAATGAATGTAAGTCAATGGGAAAAAATTTTTCGTCTTTAATCTGCAATAGCAGCGCCACCTATGGGCACATTAGGGTCCCCTTTGGTGCCTGGCATCAGGGGACCATGCTGAACATTTCGGCACTGGATTCATGTCAATGTGACTTGTGGTTATAGAGGAACTAATTTTCTGGATTAAAGAGCGCCACCTAGGGGCCAGCTGCACCAAATTTTGCACAGGCCCTCAGGGGCCCATCGCAACTTAGTGGTCCAAGTTTGGTGTCGATCAGCCATTCCAAACTGAAGATATGACCTCACTTCCTGTTAGTAGCGTTTTTGCAAACGTTTGTTAGCGTATAATCGCGACATTTTTTGTCGGATCAAAATTTCCTCTACAAACTTTGTAGAGCTTGGTCCAGAGATTATCCGTGCCAAGTTTCGGTGGCGATCGGACTTGGCGGCTTCGGAGGAGATGATTTTAGGTGGTGTTTCAGTTTTCGCGATGTAGCTCGAAAAAAGTTTAGGCGGAAATGGGCGTGGCCTATACCAGGAGATTCAGCTCGATCCCCGAACGCGTGGATATAAGGTTTTTGATATACGCCTTCGTAGTGCGAGAGGTCCAAGCCAAAACGCGTTGACCTTGCTTATAGCGCCCCTAGCGGTAGAAGTGTGCGAATTTTTGCGCCTGAGTTACGTGCAGTGGAATGTGACGCTACCGCTGGGAGTTTCGCGTTCCTAGGAGTTACGGCGACCGCTGCAGTATGCGTTTTATGCGCGGAAGAAAAAAAAATAATAACTAGAACTGCGAGCAGTTGTAAACGGGTCCAAGCCACCTGTCGCCAGTCGCCCCTTAGCGCGCTAGATCGGCCGCCATGATTAATGTCATGATCCAGGCCTCGAGCCGCGGACGTAGCAAGACCATAGCTGTAAATGAAAGTGCTGCTACGGAGTCTGAAATGATGTAAGTCCATGGGAGCGTGGCTCGCATTACGAACCGAGGTCATGCAGATAAGCTGCGTGGTGTTGATAAATGCCATTGCAAACCTTGTGAAATGTGTGGCTTAATCCATTCATTTCAATGGCGTTTGAGGCATTCGACTTCGACAGCGCCGCCTTTAGGCCGAATGGCACCAAATTTCAGCTGTCATCAGGGCCCCTGGGTAAGAATTGACCCAAATTTGGTGTCGATCGGAGCTGCGGTAGTGGAGATATAAAATGCATGTAAGTGAATGGGAGTTATTTGATATATGATGAACAGCGCCACCGTTTGGCCGATTGGCACCAAATTTGACACAGGCCTTCGGGAGGTCATGTCGCATAAGGTCCCCAAGTTTGGTGTTGATCGGCCATTCCAAAGCGTCTGAAAATGTGTGCTGGTTTGAAATCCCATTCATTTCAATGGGGCTTCTGACCGGATTTGAGCTTGGATTACAGCGCCACCTTTAGGCCGATCAGCACCAAATTTTTGTGGTATCATCAGGGCCCCATGGGTAACAAGTGACCCAAATTTGGTGTCAATCGGATTTGTGGTTATGGAGATATAAAATGAATGTAAGTCAATGGGAAAAAATTTTTCGTCTTTAATCTGCAATAACAGCGCCACCTATGGGCACATTAGGGTCCCCTTTGGTGCCTGGCATCAGGGGACCATGCTGAACAATTCAGCACTGGATTCATGTCAATGTGACTTGTGGTTATAGAGGAACTAATTTTCTGGATTAAAGAGCGCCACCTAGGGGCCAGCTGCACCAAATTTTGCACAGGCCCTCAGGGGCCCATCCCAACTTAGTGGTCCAAGTTTGGTGTCGATCGGCCATTCCAAAGTGAAGTTATGACCTTACTTCCTGTTAGTAGCGTTTTTCGCAAACGTTTGTTAGCATATAATTGCGACAGTTTTTGTCGGATCAAAATTTCCTCCGCAAACTTTGTAGGGCTCGGTCCAGAGATTATCCGTGCCAAGTTTCGTGTCGATCGGACTTGCGGCTTCGGAGGAGTTAATTAAAATAGGTTTTTCAGTTTTCGCGATGTAGCTCGAAAAAAGTCTAGGCGGAAATGGGCGTGGCCTATACCAGGAGATTCAGCTCGATCCCCGAACGCGTGGATATAAGGTTTTGATATATGCCTTCGTAGTCGAGAGGTCCAAGCCCAAACGCGTTGACCTTGCTTACAGCGCCCTAGCGGTAGAAGTGTGCGAATTTTTGCGGCTGAGTTACGTGCAGTGAATGTGACCTACCCTGGGAGTTTGCGTGTCCTAGCATTTACAGCGTACTGCTGCAGTATGCGTTTTATTCACGGAAGAAAAAATAATAATAATAATAAAACTGAACGAAAACAATAGGGTTCCATGCCACTGTGGTATGGAACCGCGTGCCTGCAAGCGCGGGTTCCATGCCACTCGGCTTGGACCCTAACTAGAACTGCGAGCAGTTGTAAACGGGTCCAGCCACCTGTCGCCAGTCGCCCTCAGCCTGCTGAGGTGCGAAGTCGCCGGCTCGCCGACGTCCCGCGTGAGGTCCCCGAGCTGAGGTCTCGACAGGCCGCTCGAACCGAGGTGAAATGCGGCGTGTTTGAAAATGCCATTGAAATGAATGGGCTTAGCGACGGCGTTTGAGCTTCGATTACGGGCGCCTTTTGGCCGAATTGCACCAAATCGCTCAGCTGTCATCAGGGCCCCTTGGTGAAGAAGTGACCCAAATTTGGTGTAAATCGGAGCTGCGGTAGTGGAGATATAAAATGCATGTAAGTGAATGGGAGTTTTTTGATATATGATGAACAGCGCCACCGTTTGGCCGATTGGCACCAAATTTGACACAGGCCTTCGGGAGGTCATAGTCGCATAAGGTCCCCAAGTTTGGTGTTGATCGGCCATTCCAAACCTTGTGAAAATGTGTGCTGGTTTGAAATCCCATTCATTTCAATGGGGCTTCTGACCGGATTTCAGCTTCGATTATAGCGCCACGTTTTTTCCGAATTGCACCAATTCTTTGTGGTATCATCAGGGGCCCATGGGTAACAATTGTCCCAAATTTGGTGTCGATCGGAGCTGTGTTACTGGAGATATAAAATGAATGTAAGTGAATGGGAGTTTTTTGATATACGATGAACAGCGCCACCGTTGGGCCGATTGGCACCAAATTAGACACAGGCCTTCGGGAGGTCATGTCGGATAAGGTCTCCAAGTTTGGTGTTGATCGGCCATTCCAAACCTTGTGAAAATGTGTGCTGGTTTGAAATCCCATTCATTTCAATGGGGCTTCTGACAGCATTTGAGCTCCGATTGTAGCGCCACCTTTAGGCCGAAGTGCACCAAATTTTTGTGGTATCATCAGGGCCCTATGGGGAACAATTGACCCAAATTTGGTGTCAATCGGATTTGTGGTTATGGAGATATAAATTGCATGTAAGTCAATGGGATAATTTTTTTCAACTTTAATCTGCAATAGCAGCGCCACCTATGGGCACATTAGGGTCCCCTTTGGTGCCTGGCATCAGGGGACCATGCTGCACAATTCGGCACTGGTTTCATGTCAATGTGAGTTGTGGTTATGGAGGAACAAATTTTCTGGATTAAAGAGCGCCACCTAGGGGCCAGCTGCACCAAATTTTGCACAGGCCCTCAGGGGCCCATCCCAACTTAGTGGTCCAAGTTTGGTGTCGATCGGCCATTCCAAACTGAAGTTATGACCTCACTTCCTGTTAGTAGCGTTTTTCGCAAACGTTTGTTAGAGTATAATTGCGCCATTTTATGTCGGATCAAAATTTCCTCTACAAACGTTGTAGAGCTTGGTCCAGAGATTATCCGTGCCAAGTTTCGTGGCGATCGGACTTGCGGGTTCGGAGGAGTACGTTCCAGGCGGTTTTTGAGTTTTTGCGCTGTAGCTCGAAAAAAGTTTAGGCGGAAATGGGCGTGGCCTATACCAGGAGATTCAGCTCGATCCCCTGAACGCGTGGATATAAGGTTTTTGATATAAGCCTTCGTAGGCGGGAGTTCCAAGCCCAAACGCGTTTACCTTGCTTACAGCGCCCCCTAGCGGTAGAAGTGTGCGAATTTTTGCGCCTGAGTTACTCTTGGGCCTGCGAAGGTACCCTATGAGTTTCGCGTCCCTAGCAGTTACGGGGTATGCTGCAGTATGAGTTTTATACACGGAAGAAAAAGAATAATAATAATAATAATAATAATAAAATCCTAACGAAAACAATAGGGTTCCCATCGCACCGCTGGTACTGGGAACCGCGATGCCTATGATCGCGGGTTCCCAGCCCACTCGAGCTTGGACCCTAAAAAATAAAAATCCAGTAAAAACAATAGGGTTCCCAGCCACTTGCTGGTATGGGAACCGCGTTGCCTGCAAACGCGGGTTCCCAGCCCACTTCGGGCTTGGACCCTAACTAGAACTGCGAGCAGTTGTAAGCGGGTCCAAGCCACCTGTCGCCAGTCGCTCCCGCTGAGCGGCCGCGAAGTCGTCCCGGCGCCGCCGATGTCCCGCGTAAGGTCCCCGAGTCGAGGTCTCGACGGGCCGCTCGAATCGGCATGAAATGCGCGTGTTAGAAAATGCCATTGAAATGAATGGGCTTAGTGGCGGCGTTAGAGATTGGATTACGGCGCAGCCTTTTGGCAGAATCGCACCAAATCGGCTCAGCTGTCATCAGGGCCCCTCGGTGAAGAAGTGCACCAAATTTGGTGTGGATTGGAGCTCGCGGTACTGGAGATATAAAATGCATGTAAGTGAATGGGACTTTTTTGATATATGATGAAGAGCGCCACCGTTTGGCGATTGGCACCAAATTTGACACAGGCCTCGGGAAGTCCAGCCGCATAAGGTCCCCAAGTTTGGTGTTGATCGGCCATTCCAAACCTTGTGAAAATGTGTGCTGGTTTGAAATCCCATTCATTTCAATGGGGCTTCTGACGGCATTTCAGCTTCGATTGTAGCGCCACCTTTTGGCCGATCTGCACCAAATTTTTGTGGTGTCATCAGGGCCCCATGGGGAACAATTGACCCAAATTTGGTGTCAATCGGACCAGCGGTTCTGGAGATATAAAATGCATGTAAGTCAATGGGAGTTTTTTCAGATATGATGAAGAGCGCCACCGTTTGGCCGATTGACACCAAATTTGACACAGGCCTTCGGGAAGACCAGCCGCATAAGGTCCCCAAGTTTGGTGTTGATCGGCCATTCCAAACCTTGTGAAAAAGTGTGCTGGTTTGAAATCCCATTCATTTCAATGGGGCTTCTGACGGCATTTCAGCTTCGATTGTAGCGCCACCTTTAGGGCGAACTGCACCAAATTTTTGTGGTGTCATCAGGACCCCATGGGGAACAATTGACCCAAATTTGGTGTCAATCGGACCTGCAGTTCTGGAAATATAAAATGAATGTAAGTCAATGGGAAAAAAAATTGTCTTTAAGCTGCAATAACAGCGCCACCTATGGGCACATTAGGGTCCCCTTTGGTGCCTGGCATCAGGGGACCATGCTGAACAATTCGGCACTGGTTTCATGTCAATGTGACTTGTGGTTATGGAGGAACAAATTTTCTGGATTAAAGAGCGCCACCTAGGGGCCAGCTGCACCAAATTTTGCACAGGCCCTCAGGGGCCCATGCCACCTTAGTGGTCCAGGTTTGGTGTCGATCGGCCATTCCAAACTAAAGTTATGACCTTACTTCCTGTTAGTAGCGTTTTTCGCAAACGTTTGTTAGCGTATAATTGCGGCATTTTATGTGGGATCAAAATTTCCTCTACAAAGTTTGTATAGCTCGGTTCAGAGATTATCCGTGCCAAGTTTCGTGGCGATCGGACTCGCGGCTTAGGAGGAGTACATTTGAAGTGGTTTTTCAGTTTTCGCGATGTAGCTCGAAAAAAGTTTAGGCGGAAATGGGCGTGGCCTATACCAGGAGATTCAGCTCGATCCCCCGAACGCGTGGATATAAGGTTTTGATATACGCCTTCGTATATGAGAGGTCCAAGCCCAAACGCGTTGACCTTGCTTACAGCGCCCCCTAGCGATAGAAGTGTGCAAATTTTTGCGCCTGCGGTCACTGCGCTTTTGGACCTACCTTGTGAGTTTCAGCGTCCCTAGCATTTTGGGGTATGCTGCAGTCGGGTTTTCTTCACGGAAGAATAATAATAATAATAATAATAATAAAAATCGAGCGAAAACAATAGGGTTCCCTCGCCACTGTGGGTACGGAACCGCGTTGCCTTGGCAAACGCGGTTCCCAGCCCACTTCGGCTTGGACCCCTAACTAGAACTGCGAGCAGTTGTAAACGGGTCCAAGCCCCCGACGCAAGTCGCCTCTTCGCCGCTGGAGGGCGCTGAAGTCGTCCCGGCTCGCCGACGTCCCGCGTGAGGTCCCCGAAGTGAGGTCTCGACGGGTCAGCTCGAATCGAGGCGAAATGCGCGCGTTTGAAAATGCCATTGAAACGTAATGGGCTTAGCGACGGCGTTTGAGCTTCGATTACGGCGCCACTTTGGCGAATCGCACCAAATCGCTCAGCTGTCATCGGGCCCCTCGGTGAAGAAGTGACCCAAATTTGGCGTCGATCGAGCTGCGGTACTGGAGATATAAAATGCATGTAAGTGAATGGTAGTTTTTTGATATATGCTGAACAGCGCCACCGTTTAGCCGATTGGCACCAAATTTGACACAGGCCTTCGGGAGGTCATGTCGGATAAGGTCCCCAAGTTTGGTGTTGATCGGCATTCCAAACCTTGTGAAAAGTGTGCTGGTTTGAAATCCCATTCATTTCAATGGGGCTTCTGACCGGATTTGAGCTTCGATTATAGCGCCACCTTTTGGCCGATCTGCACCAAATTTTTGTGGTATCATCAGGGGCCCATGGGTAACAATTGACCCAAGTTTGGTGTCAATCGGACTTGCGGTTATGGAGATATAAAATGAATGTAAGTCAATGGGGGAAAAAAATTCGTCTTTAATTTGCAATAGCAGCGCCACCTATGGGCATATTAGGGTCCCCTTTGGTGCCTGCCATCAGGGGACCATGCTGAACAATTCGGCACTGGATTCATGTCAATGGGACTTGTGGTTATAGAGGAACTAATTTTCTGGATTAAAGAGCGCCACCTAGGGGCCAGCTGCACCATATTTTGCACAGGCCCTCAGGGGGACGTCCCAAATGATTGGTCCAAATTTGGTTTCGATCGGCCATTCCAAACCAAAGGTATGACCTCATTTCCTGTTAGTAGCGTTTTTCGCAAACGTTTGTTAGCGTATAATTGCGCCATTTTTTGTGATATCAAAATTCCCTCTACAAACTTTGTAGAGCTCGGTCCAGAGATTATCCGTGCCAAGATTCGTGGCGATCGGACTTGCGGCTTCGGAGGAGTTAATTAAAATAGGTTTTTCAGTTTTCGCGATGTAGCTCGAAAAAAGTCTAGGCGGAAATGGGCGTGGCCTATACCAGGAGATTCAGCTCGATCCCCCGAACGCGTGGATATAAGGTTTTTGGTATACGCCTTCGCAGTCGAGAGGTCCAAGCCCAAACGCGTTGACCTTGCTTACAGCGCCCCCTAGCGATAGAAGTGTGCGGATTTTTGGGGCTGAGTTACGTGCAGTGAATGTGACGTACCTTGGAAGTTTGGCGTTCCTAGGAGTTACAGCGACCGCTGCAGTATGCGTTTTATTCACGGAAGAAAAAAAATAATAAAAACTAGAACTGCGAGCAGTTGTAAACGGGGTCCAAGCCACCTGTCGCCAGTCGCCCCCTTCGCCCCGCGGAGGGCGCGCGAGTCGTCCCGGGCCCGCCATGATTAATTGTGCCATAATCACGGGCCCCAGAGCCAAGACGGGGCCTGTGGAGCAGAAAAGACCATAGTTGTAAATGAAAGTGGGTTGCGGTTATGGAGATCTGAAATGAATGTAAGTCAATAGGAATTTTTTTGGGTAGCGCCAACTAGCGGCTAACTGCACCAAACTTTACACAGGTCTTCTAGGGGGCAGGGCAGAATAGGTCGTGAAGTTGTGTGTTGATCGGCCTTTGTAAGCCAGAGTTATGGCGTAGTTCGTGTTTTTAGCCTTTTTCGCAAATATTTGTTAGACTGTAATTCGGCCGTTTTTTGTCGGATTAAAATTCCCTCTACAAACTTTCTTCGGCTCGGTCCAGAGATGGTCTGTGCAAAGTTTCGTGTCGATTGGACTTGCGGCTTCGGAGGAGTTAATTAAAATAGGTTTTCCAGTTTTTGCGATTTCGCAAAATGAAATCGTCATCGCACAGAGGCGTGTCCTATACCGTCGGAATCGGCAGCATCCCCCAAACACGTAGACATAAGAATTATGATTGTGCGATGTGTTAGTCCGTAGTTATGAGGCAAAATGTGCTTTGGTTGAAAATCCCATTGAAATGAATGGGGCATTTGAGCTTTGATTACAGCGCCACCGTTAGGCCGAACTGCACCAAATTTTTGTGGTGCCATCAGGGGCCCATGGGTAACAATTGACCCAAATTTGGTGTCAATCGGATTTGTGGTTATGGAGATATAAATTGCATGTAAGTCAATGGGATTTTTGAAAAAAAAATTAATTTGCATTAACAGCGCCACCTATGGGCACATTAGGTTCCCCTTTGGTGCCTGGCATCAGGGGACCATGCTGAATACTTTGGCACTGGATTCATGTCAATGTGACTTGTGGTTATAGAGGAACTAATTTTCTGGATTAAAGAGCGCCACCTAGGGGCCAGCTGCACCATATTTTGCACAGGCCCCCAGGGGGACGTCCCAAATGATTGGTCCAAATTTGGTTTCGATCGGCCATTCCAAACCAAAGGTATGACCTCATTTCCTGTTAGTAGCGTTTTTCGCAAACGTTTGTTAGCGTATAATTGCGCCATTTTTTGTGATATCAAAATTCCCTCTACAAACTTTGTAGAGCTCGGTCCAGAGATTATCCGTGCCAAGATTCGTGGCGATCGGACTTGCGGCTTCGGAGGAGTTAATTAAAATAGGTTTTTCAGTTTTCGCGATGTAGCTCGAAAAAAGTCTAGGCGGAAATGGGCGTGGCCTATACCAGGAGATTCAGCTCGATCCCCCCGAACGCGTGGATATAAGGTTTTTGGTATACGCCTTCGCAGTCGAGAGGTCCAAGCCCAAACGCGTTGACCTTGCTTACAGCGCCCCCTAGCGATAGAAGTGTGCGGATTTTTGGGGCTGAGTTACGTGCAGTGAATGTGACGTACCTTGGAAGTTTGGCGTTCCTAGGAGTTACAGCGACCGCTGCAGTATGCGTTTTATTCACGGAAGAAAAAAAATAAAAAAAACTAGAACTGCGAGCAGTTGTAAACGGGGTCCAAGCCACCTGTCGCCAGTCGCCCCCTTCGCCCCGCGGAGGGCGCGCGAGTCGTCCCGGGCGCCCCGCCGACGTCCCCGAGCGAGGTCCCGACGGGCCTCCCCGAACCGAGGCGAAACGCGCCGTGTTTGAAAATGCCATTGAAATGAATGGGCTTAGCGACGGCCTTTGAGCTTCGATTATGGCGCCGCCTTTTGGCCGAATCACACCAAATCGCTCAGGTGTCATCATTGTCATCATTAATCGAGAGATTCTCAGCTTCACAGCGCTTATACTCGCGAGATTGTACGTGACTCACACGTCGAGCTAGGGGGAAGACAAGATGGCCTTTCACCTTGCGTAATTGGTGGGTTAGCCTGTCTGTCTGCATTTTGCATGAAGCTAACCAATAGACGCTCTCAAAATCCCTAAGGACCCACCCATCACCTCGAAGTGGGGGAAGTACAAAGATGATGAGAAAGGGAGGAAAGTCTGCGTGAAAAAAAACATGGAAAAAACATGTATGAAGAAGCGGAAAAATAATAAGATGCGGACAGAAAATGGCGAAGCCTTGCATTGAAAGAAGTTGTTGCAGCGGTTTTGGACCAGCGATGAGGATGAGGAACGAGTTTCGAGGCCTCACTGTTTTGATTCCTACGATGAGGAGGAATACAAAAATTAGATCCATTTGACGACGGGTAAGACTATTTATTTTATAAAACCTTGTTTGCAATGGTGCACTTAGTGCTTAGCTAACTGTGACCATCGTGGCTAAAACAAGCTGCGTCTGTGCGGCTTTCTGTTTCAGTAAGTTATGAACTTTGACAAATTGACTGCCCCTTTAGTTTACTTTGTATAAAAGTTATTTTCTTGTGTAAAACTGGGATTCACTTTGAAATCGTAACGTTGCAGGCATGTCTACTGTTCTCTGTGATATACTTTTGATAACTCATGTGATATATCTTCACCTCCATTCACAATTTGAGTTATTTCTTGTAGTGATGAGTAGGCTAAATGTTTTGTCCATTGACTATTTTATTATAGTACTTGTACAGATGTGGTGTTTCATATCATTTTATCCATTTATGTTCAGTATATAAATACTAAGTGAGTGTAAATAGAAGTGACAGTATTCCCACATCTCATTCAGATGTTACTTGCTTTGATTTGGGGTGGACAGGGCGGGCAGCACAGAGAATAAATTGGGATAGATATAGAGAGTACAAAGATTAGCTGAAGGGAAATCTGTCAAAGCCTCACACATCCTCCACATTGTTGTTAGGTGGAAAGTGATGTGTGTGTGAGGGCGACCTAAAGGAAGACCAGAGAGGATGCGTAAACTGTCTTTCAATGAAACTGAAAATGCAAGCCCTAATTTGTTTTTTTTTGTTTTTTTGAGAGGATTCCCAGCTGCCCAGGGCCCAGTGAAACACAGGCACCATGACCTGTGCCTGCCACCATGAGTTGTGCCTGCCACCAGGTTACACCAGGATCCCAACATCAACCTACACCTGATCTACTCAGCAGCCAGCTCCAAGAAGATGGACAAAGACCTCCACCATCGCTCTCTATCTCCAGGTTTCAACCAGCTCAGAGACAGGGCTATGCTCATAACATGTAAATTATGTAAATAGTGGGGCTTTTCTGTGTTTTTTAATACATAGTTAGTCTTTATAAAGTTAAAACTTGACAATTTGTACATTGTGTAAATATTGTCAGTTGTGTGTTTTACATCTGTATGGCTTTTATATACATAGTAAACCTTTTGCTTGAAAGAAAGACCTGTTGTAATGCTTATTTTTTATTTGCACACATCCCCATTAAGCTTGATGTGTAGTAGGAAGTGATTATACAGTCCTGTTTTATTTCAGTCCCTCTAACATTAGGTGAAAGTAGTGTCACACACACTTGTACTAACACTTGGTGTATGTAACTGTCTTATTAAAATGTTATTATTGACATACATTAAAAACAATATTAATATGAAAGTAATTTCACAGTATAAGCACTGGGCTATCCATTGAAGTCGAATTTGTTTAGTCTTGTTTATAATAAAAGCATGTTGTGACAGAAACTGTAGGAGCTACAACCTCATGCAATATATTGATTTTTAGAGGAGACTGTCACGGTTCTAAAGATCACAGAACCAGCCCTTTAGGATGTTCTGTTCTGAAGCTGTGGGCCTTTAAAACGTGGGAGTGGTTTTGGTAATTTATAATGAAGGTTTTATCAACATTTCAATGTTTTGGAAGCTTTATGTTATTTGGAATGTGGTTGTATGGAGAGAAATAATGTTTTAAAGATAACTCCCAATAAAAGTGAACATATTAACAAAATATGGATACTTGCCAGGTATATTTTTAAAAAATTGTTTAACTGTTGTATATTAGTTTCGTTTCATCAATTTTACAGTTGCAGTTGTGTTTCAGGTGTATTAAAAGATATCCAGGTGCATTATAATCTACCTTATGATGGTTTTAATGGTTTATTGCATTAAAATAAAGCCTTTTTTCCAGGCGAGAATGAAAATATCATATTTTTTCTGTATTTAATCTCCATGTAGTCTGTAATGGTAAAATAAATATGTTAATATACAATGGGTTTATATTCCTAGATCATGGAGGCTATGTTAATATTGGTCTCCGCTTTACAGCTAAGGGTTAAACACCTCAGGTCATTTCTCTTTATGTGTTAAATCAGAGATAGTATGAATATTATTGTGGTTTATTGTCTTTTTGCTGTGTTTTTAATTCAATTTTATTTATATAGCGCCAAATCACAACAACAGTTATCTCACAGCGCTTTTCATAAAGAGCAGGTCTAGACCGTACTCTGAAGTTATTTACAGAAGCCCAACAATTTAACTGAGTGACACACTCACCTTAATGATCACGCCTGAAATGCTCACTTTGAATTAATTTTGCGGGTTGGAGAAGTTCCTGTGAATCAACGTGCAGGATAATAACATAGGCAATAAATTAAATCCAGAGCAAATAACCGCAGTTTGCAGCGTCAAAGGTCTTCAGTAATACAATACAGGTATCTCCAGTGCAAAACAAACATGCAGTGGTTCAATTAGAACAAACTATAACGGTAGGTCACCGAGAGAAAACTGGAATCAAACATGGATTGAGTGGATGTTGTTACAATAAAGGTCATCATGTTTGAAAGATAAGCTGTATGTATAAAAAGTCTCGAAACACATAATTGTTTTTGATAATGGTAATAGTAGTCACAAAGCTAATATGACTATCATTGACATTTAGTAAAAAGTTTGGCAAAAGAAATAACCATGTTGACTTGTAAGCTTATTTTGTAACCATATGTAAGGAAAACCAGTAAAACCAAACACACAGTGAAAGCACTGAATGTCCATAACCATGTCTGTTTGCTTTCTTGCTTTCTCCCTCCCATCATATTGTACTTGACAAGTTAAAATCAATAGGGTGGTGAAGGTGCAGTTGATAAGATGCCTACCTTTATTATAAGAGACCTGGGTTTAATTCCCCACTGTGATCCATCCACCATTGTGTCCCTGAGCATGACCCCTAGTTGTTCCAGAGGTGTGCGACCTCTGACATGTGTAGCAATCGTAAGTCACTTTGGATAAAAGTGTCAGATAAATGTAAATGGCAACAAACTTAATAAAGAAATTTACAGCAGAATTGTTTAATATATATAATTGTTTAATGTAATAACATTAAACCCCGCACATATTCTAACTCCCACATGTCCACACGTCTCTGTGGGCTCACTTATTTGTTATTACAACATTAAAAGAAAACAAAAAGATGCGCTCAATCAAAAATTAAATTTAAATACTGTACTGAACTGGTATCATATACTCAAACTTGTACTGAAACTTACAAAATAAAAAATGAAAAAACAAAAAACACATGTTTAATCGTGTTCCTCTTCCATATTGTCAGGGTCTTCATACTGTGTAGTAGCTTCTCTCATGTCTGCACACATGAACAGAAAAATGCAGGCAATCAAAAATAAAATCCAAATACTGTCCATTTTACTGTAAAGAATTACACAATGTGGTGAAAATGTAACATTGGGGCCAAGTTGGTACAAAATGTCATTTGTTTGTATCAGGGCTCGAGACTAACGGCGTCCTATCGTCCTGGGGACGATAGAAAATGTGTTTAGGACCTAACAGAAATATTCTCGAGGACGCTTACAGGATCGAAAGCCATTTTTGTATGTGTGTTAATTTATTACTATCCTATTAGGCTACTTAGAAAATGCCAAAATTAACCGACCAACGCTGAGTACAACGGAGCCGCTCTTTTCATGCTGTTACTATAGTTACTATCACTGGCCGGTGTGACGGCTGGAGTGTTAACTAACGATATGCTGTGTTAACGTCACTACACTGTAAAGTTTAGTCCACTTTACTGTCTGGCAGGAGCAGCTGTTATTTACCCATGATAGGAACTAATGTGCGCGTATCAGCTGTTAGTCCTGTCAAGCGCTGCACACGATAACTCTCACTACGTTTTATAGTGCGCTTACTTTATCGCGGGGTGGGGGTGGCCTCAGCCGATGCATTGGTAAAACGGCCGTCAGTAAAATGCATGTTGCAGACTGTATATAGGACGGTGGCAGGTGAAAGTGCGACCAGTTTTTGTAAATGACATGATAAATTGGTTAGCTAGCTCACAGCGATGTTTACCGGTTTGATGCTCTGACTTAACGAGGCGTGACAGTGCGCTTCGCGCAACAGTGGAGAATGACGTATGACTTATGGAATTTACTATAGTCATATCGTCACCACCCGCTTTTAACAACTAAGCAACTTTGAGCACAAAATTAAGCTATTTGTCAAAAAAATATTTGGCGAATTATGTGGGCAATCAACATTGTGAGGAAGTGACTCAGAAAATAAACAACGGTAACGTTAAACAGATTGAGCACCTCGCATCAGCGTGTCTTTACCTTACACCTAGGCTATAGGCCTATATAAAAATCATACATAAAAGGCTTCAGCACAGAACATCATGGCCCATCCCAAAATCCAATCACAAACAAAATAACGAGACAACCTCCTAGAGCCAGAACCACAGCCGCTTTCAACGGGGAAAGAATATCTGCCAATATTATTATATTTATTTAGCTCCATTCAAAGTAGTTATCCGTAAACAGGTAAAAAACCCTGAAAAATAACAGGAGTTAAATGCTTTTTTGTATTCATGCAGAACTTTTTTTTTCTTTTTCTACATGTAGGAAATTAAGAGAAAAATACAAAAAGCTGTGGCAATAAATGGGCAAGGAATATCTGCCAATAATATAGTGTGTCAGTGTCATAGCTTATAAATTCTCTATCTATCTTTGTTTTACCACCTCCAGCTTCTCTTTTTTTACATTTTATTTTGGGACGGTTGACATTCACTTTAGGACGGTTCAAATTGTTTTTCAGGACGGTTCAAGGATCGGAGGTGAAAAAGTTAGTCTGGAGCCCTGGTTTGTATACTAACTGTTTTGCATTGTTTATATTCTGCAATCTGCAATTCTTTGTACTGGTCCCAGCAAGGTTGAAGTTACAACCTGAGCTTTGTGGGAGTCTCTAATATCCTAACTAATGTTAGTGTCAGAGATAAAAAAAAAAGGTTCATAAGGAAAGAGAGAGATCATTACTTTTTTGTGAGTCAACACTTCTTTCTGTCACACATGCAAAGGCACAAAGATACAGATACAGCAGTCCACTACAAGCCTCACAAATGTACGATTTTGCAACAAAGTTTAAGTTTCTATAGCCTGAAAAATGCCATCACAGACTTTTGCAGTATAATATCACCATGAATATTAGGTCTAATATTGAATTGTTATTATTTTACGCACAGTTGTCCACTGGCACACAGTAGCAAGCATATTATCATATGTAGTACCGTTCTAATTACAGGATGCATCAAATAGCTAATAATAGCTTACTAAACAAATAAGCAGCAGGCAATACAGAGTGTTAACCTGTTACTTCAAAATTGTGACGCCATGTTGTGAGTGCAGCCTAGATTATTTGGAAAGTATGTTAATTTAAGTCTATTTCTATCATCTACTAAATAACAGATGTAATAACAATGAAAAATACTTAATTTGTGATTCAAAATATTGGTTCTTGATAAATGATATAGAGACCCCCACATATGCATGATTTTCTTGCTTCCACTGGAGCTCACACCCTCCTTTTGGGAAGTGAGTGCTGCAACTTGAACTCCAGGTCAGAGTAACATTTTTTCGCTTAAGTAACATATCACATGACAAAGTTGAGTTACATTTACAGTATCAACTAATTAAATATTGCTTCAACAAATCATTTGTTTAAGTTCATTAACATTCATCACTCACTTTAAAACCCCCCTCCAGCCAGTTTTAACGAAGTCTTTTTGATGAACGTTCTTTCTCAAACACAGAATGGGGGTGTGGTTAATAGTCAGATGTAACATTACTATGACAACCAAAAACTGACCGCTGGAGTGTCACTAACGATATGCTGTGTTAACATCACTACACTGTAAAGTTTAGTCCACTTTACTGTCTGACAGGAGCAGCTGTTATTTAGTCATGATAGAAACTAATGTGCGCGTATCAGCTGTTATCAATCACACAGTCGATGGTCCCGTCACGTGCTGCACATGATAATTCCCACTATGTTTTATACTGCGCTTAGTTTACCACAAGGCTGGGGGGTGTCTCTGCCGATGCATTGGTAAAATGGTTGTCAGTAAAATGCATGTTACAGACTGTATATGAAACGGTGGGAGGTGAAAGTGCGACGCGTTTTCTGTCCTCCAACATCTCATGCACAGATGCCATAATGAACATATCTACTGTAAGGTCAAAGTAAATTACATGATAAATTTCAATTTAATTAGCGTTATTGGCATGACTGTGAAACAATATTGCCAAAGCATCATAGATATAACAGAACAACAATCAACCCCAGCAATAAATTGGTTAGTTAGCTCACAATTATGTTTATCGGTTTGATGCTCTGACTTAACATGGCGTGACAGCTTTTATGGAGGCATGACAGTGTGCATGTGCAAGCTTGGAGAATGATGTATGACTAATGGAATTTACTATAGTCATATGTCACCACCCCGTTTTAACAACTAAGCAACTTTTGCAACTTTGAGCACAAAATTAAGATATTTCTCAAAAGATATTTTGCAAACTATGTGGGTAATCAACATTGTGAGGAAGTGACTCTGAAAAATATGAAATATCATAGAAATGTCAAAATACACTGGAGAGGGGTTTTAAATACATGAGACTTCAATTTAACAGACTTACCATCCCTGACAAGGCAGCAGGAAGCCTGATGGACTTCAAACTCTGTTTTTAGAGTTTGATGTTTCTCCCGGACATCTTCATAGAGTTTCTTCATGGTGCTTGCCTGCTGCTCTGCAGCACTGATTTTTCGAATGAGGTGGCCAAATTCATTTAATATACTTGCAAAAGTGGAGATGCTCTGCCTGTAGATATCTTCCTTGGGCACAGCAGGATCTTGTAACCCATACTGCAATCAGAAAAGAATGCACCATATGAAATTTATCAATACTACTTAATCTACAAGGAATAATCTGTTGTTTAAAAACAAAAACATAAATAACTGTTAATGTCAGAATAGAAAAACAGGCAGTCTTTGATTTGGAGTTGGTGATTCATTTTATTCTTATTCCTTCTGAATAACGAATGAAGATAATCTTTAAACTTTAGTCAATTTGTGTTTTGTCATGAACCATGAATGGATGTCATCTAGTGTATTCTTTTTTTGGAAGCAAATGTAATTGGTAAAACCTTCAAGGTAAAAGTGGACCAAGGATAAATTTTAGTTTTGTAACAAATTGCTATGTGGAAGTTTAACCAGCAGAGGGCTCTTTACCGTAGCTCAGGTACCTAGAAGCTATACAATTTATAGATGTCTTTAAGTAACCTTGATGTGCAATGTGTGCAACTGTGACCCAGAATTTTTTCTCAAGGATCAATAAAGTATTTCTCAAAATGCAAAGCATTGACCTTTGCTGGTGGTTTATCAAACAGAATTAAACTCAAGAAGGTAATAAAAGAGCTGAAAGACCTGGAGATTTGAGAGACCTGAGAACATGCTATTTAACTCTTGATAGTATTCACCAGGTTTCACATATAGGTAGGCCTAAATGACTAATTAGAACATGCTGCATTAAAAATATTTAATCTACTTAACTAACATAATAGACCTACTATATATTACAATGGTTCTTAAAATTACAAAAATACTAAATTATACTCCAACTCTAAAGATTTGTTTTGACACAGACAGGGCAAGAGTACATTAGTAGTAGT